>OX451740.1:1002509993-1003109993 GCA_948472305.1 Vicia faba
AATTTTTATGAAAATAGATTTGAATGAGTATTTTATTTTATTTTATTTTTTAAAGTTGGAAAACTGAAGGTTGAATTTCTTTTCTAATTTTTATGGAAATATATTTGAATAAGTATTTTTATTTTATTATTAATAGATTTGTACTATTTTTTAGACAACATCATTGAAAGATTACCAATAGTGTAGTGTATTTTTAGAAAATTAATAAATTAAATCTTTAAATCATGAGAATGAATGGTTTTAGTTAATAATAATTAAAATAAAAAATAAAATTTTAAATTATGGAAACGAGTGATTCTAATTAATAATAAATAAATAAGTAATTAATTAATATTTATAATTACTAAATTAATCTTAATTTTAATTTCAAAAAATTCTTTAAAAGACTTAACAACTTTAATTAATAAGATAATATTATATATAACTATTTCATGTCTCTTAAGTATACACATGTATTGAAAAAATTCTTAGATAAAAACTAGTAACATATATAACAAGTAATTTTAATACATAACTAATTATAATTTTTTTTGTTAATTAAAAAATAAAAATAAAATTTTCTTTCTCTTTTGTCATCTCCCACTCTTGCCTGATGCTTTTCACATGGCAAGCTTCTTATTAACATTGTCCATAATATGTTGATAATCATGGGCTTTGGGGCATCTGCCAGTGAAAGGAATGTCCATATATAATCTCATCTTGGTGGCTTCCTTAATACCAACTTCCTGTATAATATCCTTCCGGGTAATAACATTAGTGTTTTTAGAGAAAATTATGCTTGATTTATAAAAACTGATGGGGTCAAGAACTTTTTTCTAACTTGATTAATAGTGGCTTTACCAAAGAGTAACAAGTCTTCAATAAACATGAGATGAGTCACTTTGGGACCAAACCTTTCAGTTTTTATACCCTCCCAGTTGCTAGCAGCAGAAGCATCAAGAATCATATGAGTGAATTTTTCCATTGTAAGCACAAATAAGTAGTGGAAACGTCACATCTGTCTTCACGGATTCAATAGAATTCATGAGAACTTGGTTAAGCTTCTCAAGAAAGCCAAGCTTAACAACAGATGCTGAATAAACTGCCAACACATCTTGTCGTAGGCTTATGCTAGGTCAACTTTGATAACAAAGAAGCCATGTTTCTTTTTGGACTTATTCATGGTATCTAACATCTCTTGAGCCTGAGGAGAAAATGAGAGTAGACTTAAACTTGCTTTCTTTTATAAAATGTCCAACTGACTTTTAATATGAATACAAAGTGATTTATATAGATATCACAAGATAGAATATTAAATGTTACAGCATTAACTATTACTAAGTCCCTAAGGAATAAACTTCCCACTATTCAAAGATAATCTGTCTTTTGCACTACCCAATGCAGATTTGAATTTAACCAACAAAACTCCCCCATAAATTCAAATATTTCTTCGATCCATCATGCCTAACATTTTCTTGCCTCTGTTGAATAACTCATTCGACAATGGTTTTGTAAGAATGTCTGCTGCTTGATCCTTGCTTGTAACATGCTTCAGTTCGATGCTTCCATCCTTCACATGCTCTCGAATAAAATGGAATCGAACATCAATGTGTTTGCTTATTTCATGGTTGACTGGATTCTTCGCCAATTTAATTGCAGATTTATTGTCGACTTGAATTATTGTTGCATCTTCCTGTTTTGACTCCATCCTGCTCAACAATCTTCTCAGCCATATTTCATGGCATACGCACCAAGATGTTGTCACATACTCTGCTTCACATGTCGAAAGAATTACAATGGGTTGCTTCCTTGACAGCCAGGTGAATGCAGTGTTTCCCATGAAGAACACATGTCCTGAAGTGCTTTTTCGATCATCTATGTCACCACATCAATCGCTGACAGAGTAGCCAGTCAACTTGTATTCTTCTGCTTTTGAATAAAACATTCCAAGTGACACAGTTCCTTGGACATATCGAAGGATTCTTTTCAAAGCTTTCCAGTGTGCAAAAACTAGTTCTTCCATGAAACAACTCATAATTCCGATATTCAGCGAAAGATCTGGCCTTGTGCATGTGAGGTATTGAAGACTTCCCACCAAGCTTCGAAATTTGTTTGCTTCGACACGCTCTCCCCCATCAAATTTCAAAATCTTTGCTCCTGGTTCCATTGATGTCGGAATTGGATTGTAGCTTTCTATTTTAAATCTTTTCAGGATATCTTTTGCATATTTTTCTTATGAGATGAAGATTCCTGTTTCTTCTTGTCGAACCTCTAGACCAAGAAAGTATTTCATCAGGCCTAAGTCAGTCATCTCAAATTCTTGTGTCATTGTGCCTTTGAATTCTTCTATCATCTGATTATTGTTGCCCAAGAAAATTAAGTCATCGACATAGAGAGCAACAAGTAATATTTTCTCTTTTTCCTTCTTCACATACAGGACATGTGCGTAGGGACATTGCTGAAATCAATTTTCTTTGAAGTATGTGTCAATTCGTGTATTCCATGCTCGTGGTGCCTGCTTCAGCCCATAAAGCGTCTTCTTTAGCTTTAACACCTTTTCTTTATTTTCGACTTTCATGTATCCAAGTGGTTGTTCGAGATAAACTTCTTCTTCAAACACGCCATTCAAAAAAGCTTACTTGACATCCATCTGATATATTTGCCATTCGTGTTGAGCAGCTTGAGATATGAGTAGTCGAATTATCTCTATTCTCTCAACAAGTGCAAACACTTCATCATAGTCGATTCCTGCTTTCTGCTTGTATCCTTTCGCCATAAGTCGCGCCTTGTATCTTTTGATTTCACCTTGTGCATTTATCTTTTTCTTGAACACCCACTTCACATCAATTGATGTGTTTATTTGTTTAAATAAGAAAATAAAATAAAAATGTGGATGGGCCTGCGCATGAGAAGTAAAATTGGGGTGTGAAAAGAAAACTGCTTGGCCCAATAAGCTTCTAATGCTGGATCTTGTGTGTCTGGGTTGTGGTGGTGTATCGTGTGGATACGCTTTTGGGGTGCTTGATAGTGATGTTGAGTGAAAATGCATGGTAGCTATGATGGGTGTACTTGTGTGGAATCATAAAGAAACCATAATGGTGGTGACAAGTTTCACCACTTGAGGCATGCTAAGTAAGTTTTTTTTTGTTTTAAACCAAAATTAGCAATAAACAAAAATAGTTTATTCAAAAGAGATGAACATAACTTCTCTTCTTATTGTGTTTCATTCTCTCTACCTTTTACCCTGATAGGTCTCCGCCGGAGACGATGAGTTGGTCGCGTCGGAAATCGCCTCCACAGCGGCGACGGCAACGGCGAAGCCCCGATTATATATTTTTTACATCTTTCTCTTCGTCTCTCTTCTCTGATTACTCTTCTTGCCTTTGATTTTGCAGAAGATGAGGGATTTGGCCTAGATCTTGAAAGGGGTGACCGAAACCCTAGTTTTAAAAACGATGATCTATCGGTGATGATGGTTAGATGTGCGATGAAAGGAAGGGAGAAAGGGTCGCGATGAACTGATTTATGATTTCATCAATCTTCTGAGATCTCCGGTAATATCTTTCTGATTTTTGCTTTGTTTTCTCTTCTCTGTGATTCAGACCTTTCCCTCTCCGTCTTTCTCGAAATCGTTTCTGAAGGGTGTTGTAAGAGTAGGAAAATGATGATAGTTTAAGGGTTAGGGTTTTGTTTTAGCTTTGTTTCTGTATATCTGTTCATTGTGTGTTTGGCTTGAACTATTTTGAAGGGTTTGTTTGTGATGGAAAATGATGATGGAAACTAGCGTTTGGGAGTTGTTCTTGCTGCGGCCTCTGTTTCTTGTCCATTTGTGTGAACTGTTGCCTCTTCTTTATATGATGTGAACTTATGGCTTACTTTTGAAATTGACTTGTGATAACAGGCCTTGAGCCATTTCTTTTCGTCTTGGACTTGTGATTTTCTGTTATGTCAACTCTGTTGCGATTTGATTGTACTTTTGCTGTACTATGTTGTCCCTGTTGCTTGCTGGATTTTATGAACTGTCTCAGTTGCTTGTTGGCTTTTGTGAATTGTCTCAGTTGCTTGCTGGCTTTTGTGAACTGATTTTCTGTGATGTCTTTTGTACTTGTGTAGTACATTACTTTTTGAGTTTTTTTAACTTTACTGTGAACCAAACAAATCTCTTATGCATTTGTTTGAGATTTGTAGTAGAGGTCTAGGCCTATGATTGATACTTGAATCTGATTCTGTTTGTAAAACAATGAAGCTTTTGTTGGGCTTGAATTCATGATATTCTGACTTGCTGAATTGTGCTTGGGCTATGATAATTCTGACTTTTGAATCTTTTTCTCTTCTCAATTTGTCTTTTGTGAACCAATTTATTTGTAATTTGAAATAGACCTAGGCCTATGATTAAATCTGATATTTGTATGAGGCTTTTTGGCACATGAACATGATTGAGAAACAACCTAAAATATGATTCCTTAAACAAAACCCTAATGATGAAATTTGGAAACTCTTGCTTGATAATTTCTTGGTTTATGCTCAAATTTAATTTATTGCTAACCCTATCTCTTTCTTGTTTCATGTGACGTTGATGAGGAATGGATGAAGATGGCAAGACAAAGAGGTCGTGGCTGCCATAAAGAGCTTGTAGGGAAATTGGAAGAAGTTTTGGCAACTTCAATAGATTTAGGGATTCCATTTGAATTTGTATTGTAAAAATTTAGGATTTTAGGCTATGAAACTTGAATTCTTCTTGTAAATTGAACAAAATAAAACTTGAGAATTTTAGGCCATGGTCATTTTGGAAACTCTTGTAAATTAGTGAAGTACTTGGCCTTTAAAACTTCAATTTTATTTTGTAACTTGAAACATCTTTTGTCTTAAGTCTTGTAATGAAATAAACTTAAGAAACAAAACAACTTTTCTTGTAAGCCTTGGTAAAACATGTAGGTCTGGATGAATGTTGCATTTATAATAATCACAACTTTGCAAATGTGTTGAGTCTTGAATGAAATTTGTCATTGGTATGACAATGAATGAATTTTAGAGAAAACTCGAATGATCATGAAAATGATAAAGTGATGTTTCTTGAACAAATATTGAATTCAAAGGATATTCCTCTTAAGATAATCCAAAGCAAACTTCAAGTTCAGATTTCAAACTTCTTGAATAAAATCCAAAGCAAATGATTTATATCATAAACAAAGAAACATGCCCAACCTTCAATTGATGATCATGAACCAAATAGTCCATAATATCCCCTTTGTCCTTCATGAAAGAATGGATCCACTACATACCATGATTAATGATCTTAAAAAGTGCATTCCCCTTTAAGAAATTTTGAAGATATGAAGACTTGAAATACAAAGAGATATTTGTCATGAAAAAAATAAATAATCCTTAGTTGAAATTAGTGACAAAGTAATAATCCACTTGACTAAGGGACATATTGAAAAAAATTTATGGAAGAAAGAATCTTCAATGATTACGAACACAAAAAAAAAACCTAATTTCACATTTCAGTACTTGTAGTCTCCAATCTTCATATGAGACGATAGACAAGTTGGGGTGTCTTGAGGTGTGAGAAGCCTTGGTAGCCTTGAGTAGTTGGAAACCCTAAGAGAATGTCTTGAAGAAAAGAGAGGGCGAATTTTGGGGTACAACACAGAGCACTCCTGTTTTTCTCACTAGCACTCAAAATATCATTACAATCGCCGCCAAGGATTCAACCAACTTTCATATTAAAATCTAATTGTTCCATAGCCTCCCACAAATCTTTCATACCATCCTCCATATGGATAGCATAGATAGTAGAAAACATTCAGTCTCTTCCATCTTGTAGTTTAATTTTGGAATGGATTGGTTGGAAATAAGTCTGAAGAATTTCATTATTAGCATTGTCTTTTTTCCAGGCCATAAGAATCCCTCCAGAGAAACCAATCGAATTAGAAAAAGCAAAGCCATCAAACTCCATCGATTTGATATTCTTACACATCCTCTCCATATTGGATCTAGTTTCGAGAATAACAGTGATATAAGGTTTATACATACGAATATAGTTTTGCATCACCCTTTTGAAAGCCTTGTTGGTAGCACCTCTACAGTTCCAAATGAAGATATTGAATTGATCACAGTTCATAAGACCACTTGAGGTTTTTCTAGTTCTCCTTACAAATATATCAGGGTTTCAATGCCAAGAATCTAATCATATACACCTTCTTTAATCAAAGGGTCTTGAGCCTGAATCTCAGGAATATCAAAGCCATGTTTGTCTGTATTACATAAAGTAATAGAGATAAATTCTTCATTCCTATGAATAGATCCTTGGGAACGAAGCTCTTTCGGTCCCAATTTGTCCATATTATGAACATTACCGGTCATAAAGTTGACAGTTTTAGCCATTGTTTCTTCATTCATATGATTAAACAGAGTTGGGAGATCTTTGATAAGATCAGCAATGTCACGCTCTTTAAGAAAGTCCTCCCAGGTTTTCCTTCCTTTGACACTCGTGAAAGAACTTTTAACTCTATCTTTTTGGATATATTTAGAAGAAATCAACAACCTAGTTTGCTTGATACCCAACTTGTTTCTTTGCTTCCTTTCTTTATCAATCACTTTATTCCTGAAAATCCTTTATGCCTTTACTTCTATAGAAATATCTTTGCTCTTATCTTCTTCACCTTCAATGTATTCCATGACAACTTCAGTGATATCAGATTTAATATCCTCAACAATACTTTCTTGGTCCATATCCTCCAATAACTTGGTGATCTGAGATCCACTTGTTCTCTCACTGTCTTTGCCTTTTCTAACTGCGGAATGATGATTCACACTATTTTTTTCCATCTTGATGCTTAGTGTCATCGTACCCCTGTTTAGGCTTCCTTGTTCTTTTAGGTTTTTGAACAATATTCCAAGGTCCATTGACATCTACTTGAACATGATTGTTGGAAATGTCATGCTCTCCCTCATATCCACTATCCATGGTTATAAGCTTTGTAGCCACTTGATTTTACCCCCACAATTGACATTACTATGACCAAATATGCCACAAGAAATGCACAACTGATGCAATCCTTTGTACTAAACTTTTTAGTGCTTGCCTTTGATGGAAAACATGGAAAGTATAGGTTTGGATAGATCAATTTTGAAATTTTGGCACACACAGTATCAGAAGTCAAGACTGATGACTCAACAACAAAATGTCAAGACATATGTTATAACATCTGCTGACAGAAAACAGACTTGCAAAAACAGAAAGATTATGCCGAAAATTAAATTGCATAAAGTTAAAGAGCACAATCACTTGTTAACCCAGTTTGGTGCAACTCACCTACTCTGGAGGCTACCAAGCCAGGAAGGAAATTCACTATCAGTAGTATCGATTCTAAGCTAAACAATCCCAGTTTACATTTCTCACTTAATCCTTACCCAATGCAATTTCTACCTAGGAACCTCCTAGATATAAGAACCCTTCTCACTCCTAATCACAACAATGATATCAAATAACAATCCCAATCCTATGGAATATCTCAGGAAACCAAAAAGGAAGAACACAATTCCAATACAGAAATACTTAGTTTGCTTAAAAGCTTAACTAAGAACAATACTTAACTCTTGCTTAAAAGCTTCGAGGAGAAGAATAACTTGATAAACAAGTAACAATCAGTTAACTTAAATGCATCAAAAGATACATGAGGACGTACAAAAACACATGGAGAACTAAGGAACTCTCAAACCCTAAACCCTAAACCCTTATTTTTCACACTTAATTACAAAAAGAATGCTTTAAAAAACTAGGTCTTGGACGACTCCTTATATAGACTTCTACTGTTGGGCTTGGACTCTTCAATCAAATTAAATCTTCAGCTCTAAATCCCTGCAAAATCTTCTCCCCAAAATAGAAACAAAAAAACAAATCTTTCAAATATTTTCTAAAAAGTCTCAAAGATCCTTTTTATGAATCAAATTAAATTTGCAATTGTTCCTAACAATCCTTGATTGGTTGCGTCGGTTATGAGTACTAGAAACCTTCCGAATCTCATATTTTCAATCAAATCTTCAAGGAAAAATATCCAAATGTACTGTCATGATGTTCTATTGCAACATGTTACAGCATCTGATAGAACATCTGTCAAATAAGCACTAACAGACTTTGTTGTACCAACTGGTCAAGATGTTATGACATCTTGCTCAATATTAGGCCGCAATACATGTTTTACCCAATGAAACATGTTATGATAAAATTACTGTCAACTATTTGTTTTATCAAAATTGTTGCCAACCATAAAACCACGGACCTAAAAAATTTGAACACACAACCACGCATACTTACCCCGTTCGTTGTTAAGCGTGTTTTTATCCATCTTTCACGTTTTTCCGATACAATCACTGATGGAGGTTAACACCCTGTTATCATAGCATTCAATAGGTAATCCGAAAATCCTTACCCACACTACAAGATTAACAATGGCTTTTCTATTATGGCATAAATTCGAGCACCAAGCCCTCACCGATAAATAATGGTAAAAACTGAGCCATAATCCATTTGTTATAGCAATCTTTTGATCTTCTTTATTAGTGAAGTTGACCAAGTAATACTTTTGCCCAAGGTCAACGATGTTAAGAACTCCATGTTTGGCCCAACAGATGTTCAATCTATTTTCCAATGCTTTGAATCCAACTATGTGACCAAGTAATTTAACGATCACACCTTTACTCCAATGTTTTACAATTCGCTTCACTTCCATTTCAGATAAAACGAACTCAATGCATTCATACTCCCTATTTTTCGTTCTTCAATATTTATCCCTTATTGATCTTGACAATCCAATTCCATTAGTTCTTCCATCGGTTGAATGGAGGATTCACCAGTGATAACCTTTTTAAAGGATAATGTAGTGGTGGAGAGAGGCTTATCCAGTTGCGAAGGCATTGGGTGTGTGGATTCAAAAAGGGTATGACTCTATCGCCATCTTCCACTCCATTCTTAACTTTCTTAGAGATCCGCTCGTGCAAATCTCTGCTTTCTTTCATTTGTTCTTGGTTTGCAGAAACAAACCCTAGAATTGAGGGAAACATGCAAACCCACTCAGAATCTTCAAACAACAGTGACCCAACTAATTGGCCCGTTATTCTAAGATAAAGAATTTAAACCATCTGAGTGAAAGTAACCGCCATTGTAAGCTAGTTAGACTGTCATCACTTTTAATTAAAGGGCTAGAAGCCCTCGTGTCAAAAATCATCCCCTCTGTGCCATAAATCACCACATTTATCTTAGTCTAACTATCTCTTTCATATGTTTAATCAATTTGATAATTTATTTTTTAATAGAATTCATTCCATTTCTTTTTGAATTTTTTAATTATTGTATGACCTTTCATAATAAAAAATAAATTGAACAAAACAAAGAATACTATTTTTATGTATATTACTCAATGTCTCATTTGTTTTTTCGTTAAGACAAATAATTATAGGAATTAGGGGTGTTCGCGGTGCGGTTTGGGCGGTTTTGAAACAAAAAATCATCTGAACCGCAAGAGAAAAAAATATGCGGTTCGGTTTGGTTTGGTTGGCTTTTAAAAATAAATTCGAACCAAACCAAACCAAACTAATACGGTTTGAATTGGTTTGGTTGTTTCGGTTTTTTACAAAAATAATTATTATGTCATACATACAAATATATAGGAAAATATAATTTTATATTTAATTGTTCATACATTACCATAAAAAATTTATAATTGTCAAAATAAATTTATAATTTGATACATAAAATTGCGTATTATAATTTTATCTAAATCTAAATAATGATATCAACAAAATTGCATTCTTAAATAAATATTATACAAAGAATATGATAAATTATATTTTGTGAAAATAGTATTTATAAATGAATAATATTTTATTTTTTATGATTTGTCAATTAAAATGAATATAATATAAAGTATGATAAAATATACACATAATACATGTTGATTTCTCTAAAGAATTATAGAAATATATATTGGTTAGTAAGATTTTATAACATAATGCGGTTTTGTTTGGTTTGGTTCGGTTTGTAAAATACAAACCACAAACCGAACCGAACCATGCGGTTCCACGAGAAAATGATCCAAACACATCTGAATCAAATGCGGTTTTTTGCGGTTTCGATTTGATTCGGTTCGATTTTGTGGTTTTCTATTGGGTCGGTTTAGTTTTGAACACCCCTGATAAGAATACCTATACAAAATGCAAAGAGTCAAAGTGTATAGGGAGCTAATAGAACGATGCAACAAGTGCCTAAGAATCCCTTTAAACAAAACAAGAAAGTATAATATAACCAAATAAAGAAGATAGAAAACTCAATTAGACTAACACAATTAAACTAAGCACCGTCAGACCATCAAAAGAATCAGAGTAGATTTCCTGAACAAAAGTCACCATCAATAAAGCAAAATCTTCCTAGCAACTTATTATGACCATAATTTCAAAAAAATCAGATGACACACTCGATCTGCTATTGACCTACAAACTACCATCTTTTTTAATTACAACTAACGTAAAGTCTCTAAAAATAAGTTTAAAGTGAAACGGCCTTATCCACTAGTCATCTTAAAAATAAATGAGAATATCTGATTTTATTTTGTTGGTCAAATAACTCCAAAGTATAAGAGATATAAGATGATTGTGTTATTTAAAATTCGAAATTAATTTATAATTTTTTAAATTTTAAAATAATTATATTAAATTTGATAAATAAATAAATTAAAATAAAAGAGAGGAATGATAGAAAGAAAATGGAGAAGAAAAGAATTACATAACGGAAATAAAACCAACAGCAAAAAATAAAGAAAAAAGAGATAAAGAGAATACATATACCATATGATAGGCTTTAAACACAAAATTGTTTTCAACATAAATATGAAAAGTATTCTAATAGACAATAAGTTTGTAAAAGTTAATATTGCTAAAATAGGATAAAATATTATGTAAGTAAAGAAGAAAATTTGGAAAGAATTTTTTTTTATTACTGTTAACGCTCCTTGTGACAAGAAATAGAGAAAAATGATAATCATAACAAGAACAAAATTAACAATTTTAACAATATTTTCCAACCCAGCGTGTAACAAATAGGATATTATTGTATTACTCTATGATTTAAAATTCCATACTCAACTTACAATACTTATTTAGTTGTTTTTTAATATTTATTGAGTTTTCTTTAGAAATGTTTGTGGGTCGGTTTTATTCGATTTTGTGAGAATTTGATAGTCAAGCACATAAAAAATACATGAATTGTTTTGAATTAGGATTTGTATATTTTTATAATAAAGATTAGACTGAACCAAATCGATAAGTAATAAATTGGTTTGAATTAAAATGATAAGATACATTAAAAATAAATGTTCAGACATATTTTTAATAAAATATTTAATTATAAAAATTAATTTTTTAAAATAATATAAAATTTCTAATTTTTTGTTTGACATTTTATTTTTTTGTTTGAGAGAGATATCACTTATCCACCTAAAATCTTAAGATGATAGATGAGTGAATTCTCTTACCTATATATAGTTAAGTTTTCACATTTCTATTTAATATGAGACTATTTCACCGCTTACTCATACTTGCTATTATTCCAACATTCATAAAATTAAATATCTTATATTCATTTCTATGACGATAATTATATATATTATTAATTAATTATGATTAATTTGAATAGACGGAATCACATATAATATTATAATAATTAATTTTAAAAATTTGTTCCTCAAATCAATCAATGTCGAATTTCATTGATTTGATTTATTTTTTATTTTAATTATAAAAAAATCAACCCAAACACTATAATTTAATTTAAATTTTGATTTGGTTTATATTTCCCCGAATCAATAATCACCTTTAATTTTTTACACATAATACTTGTAAATAGTACTTGTAAAGTTGTAAAAATAAATATCTTAGACTTTATAATTATTAAATGTCTCTTAAATATATTATTATGTTGTATTTTCCACCTTTTACGTACTTAGAAAGGAGGTCATATAAATATATCTATTTTAAATTATTTTATAACCTTTAATTATAACCTTTGACCCTTTGTGCCACTTAACTAGGAGCTCGCATAAAAAAATCTATCTGTTAGATATTAGTACCCTTAACCAATTAAATAATAGAATTTAATATCACATCACGTTTTTATTTTTGTTATTTTAACATAAATTAAAATTTAACTACAATTTGCACTATAGTATTTATATCCAACTTAAACTAATGGGTACCAAAAAATTTACCTAAAAAAATTTATCTTCCTTTTTTTCTTCCAAATTTTGATCATTTTATTATCTTTTATAATTAAGAAATGAAAATAAAAACATTAGTAATATAGTTTATCATTATAAATGTATCTTTAATCAATGTGTTAGAGTTAATTTGGGATATCAATTGTACTCATATTTAATAGGTACTTTAAAAATATATCTATAACGATTAGGATAAAAATCTGTAAAATAGATATAAATATTTGAATGAATAATTACTCATTAAAATAAGTGATTATGAGTGTGGATAAAGACACCTTAATATCCACCATATAAATATTTGAACGAATAATTACTCATTAAAAATTATAACATGGTATGATATCTTTTAATTTATATTTTTTATTTTATTAAAAGTGCAGATAATATATACAGGCATGGGTACTTAAGTACTTATGAGGTATGAATACGGATATAGAACTTAATGCTCACTCGTATATAAATTCATGTACGGATTTTTTTTCAAATCATAGATATGAGAATAGGTATTATAGTATCCTATTCAAATTCTATTTGTTGTCATCCTTAAAATTAATGCCTTTAATACATAATCATTTTTAAGGGTAAAATAATAAATAATAGAAAATTAAAAACTGATCAATTAAATAAAATTTAACTATTTAAATAGTACAAGAAATACCCTATTGAAATTGAAAAAATCTAGCAAAGAATAAAGGAAAGTAAGGAGAAAATAAGCAATATACAATCAAACTAAAAATCCAGAATTCCTCCTATATTGGAAAAATCAATAACATAGGAAAAGTCACACATCTAAATCCAACCAATAAGGAGCTCAGGCTAGATCTCACACCACCAAAGTCGCCATCAAAAATTAGAAACCCTAAAGAAAAGACCAAAATCACCAAACAATATATGAATCATATATAAATTCTTGATATGATATTTTTTAAGATTAACATATATGATACCATTCTAAAACTGGTCCGAAAAAGAACATGAGATTGCACATGATTTACTACTGATCGTATCTGATCAGAATGGACCGTTACAGCTTGCTCCGAGCAGAACTTGAGAGTGAGGTGGGGGAAGGGGTACCTGCAGGACACTCTGATGCCAAAGTAAGTTTCAGAATGAGCAAGCAAGTAAGAAGTAAGAAATGTTCAATACCTGACCCTCTCAAAAGAGAGGGTACTTATAGCCCCAGTGCTGGGCCAAGGTCTCCTCATTGGGCTAGTCAAGTTGATCCAAAATGGAGACTGTCAGGTTCTACGTGAGTAGTGGGGACCCGCACGTGGTCCTCCACTTGGATGACTTCCTCCGTAAGATCAAGAGGATATGGATGCGGTCTTTCCAGGGTCACGAAGACTCCCTGATATTCAGAGACGTTAATAGTCAGCCCTACGAGGAGGATGCTCGTGAGGTGCTTCTGCTCATCGTGGAATGCTCCCCGTCAGACGCGGGGTCGCGTGAGGAGATAAGACTTGGACGAGGAGGATTGAAAGGTGTCCTCGGGATCATCCTGACCGATGTGCGAGCTCTCTAAGGCTAAATGGGTTTTCCCCTCGTGCAGTGAGATCGCTTCCTTATGGGGAGTGGAAGTTTCTGCCCGACGTGGATTTGGCCTCACGTGGAGTTGGGCCAAGGGCAGGCCCAATCCAGAACAGGGGCCATCATTAGCTGAGTGTGTGGTGTCAAGGAGAAAGGCGCTTGTTGGGATGTCTGATGCGACATTTCGTATTCCATGTCAGCTCTATAAATAGCGCCTCAAGGCCCATTATTCACATTCATATTTTTGCGCTCTTTATTATCTTTACTTCCAACATTGTGTCGTTCTCTATAATTGTTAACGCCGTCGCACAATCCGCCGCGTGTTCCTCATCTACCACCGTCGTTCTTCATCTATTCTCTTCCAAGTAAGTATTTTTCCGTGACCTTCTTTGTTTAGATTGACTTTGATGTTGTTTTAGTAGTAGGGTTTAACCACTGGGGGGTTTTTCCCGGGGGATTCATGGATATAGGCGTATTATTCGTGACTGAGCCCGCGGTATTTACCTTGTCACCGACATTTAGACGAATTTTCCCTGTAATCTTCATACATCCCCGTGAAATTCATGATTTTTACGCGAGATATTTATGCGATCCCCGGGGGGTTCATGAGTTTGGCCGGAGAATTCATATCTTGCTCGTCGTATTCATCCCATGCCCGGGGTATTCATGAAAAAGTGTTCGCATGAATAAGTGTCCGTCGTTACAATTGTTGTGTGGTCTTATAAGATTGGTATGATTTTCATGGACTGGTCAAGAGCTATGTATTTTTCCTTTCTGCGCGAACGACTGTCAACTTGAGTTGGGCGTTACTTAGCCTTTTCATCTGCGTCGTGGAAGAGTGGATTTGGATTTGCTGTCGAATTCATCGCTTTCCTCTACTTTGCAGGTAAATGGACGACACTCATGAATCATCAGAGCATATTGAGACCGAAGACACCAGTGTAGCCGAGGAGGGCGTCAACTTGGTCGACATAATTGACGATCCTGCTTTGGCTTGGGTTGGCACAGAGCCTCGAGGAATAGCCTCGATATATATATATATATATATATATATATATATATATATATATATATATATATATATATATATATATATATATATATATATATATATATATATATATATATATATATATATATATATATATATATATATATATATATATATATTCACACTAGGAGGCAAGCCTATACCATCGTCGAGTACAACAGCAGCCAGGAAGGCTTCCAGAGGAACTTCAAAATCATGCGGTCGATTCCTACTGCTCGCATATGCTCGGAGTTCAACAACGACACCTTCCTAATGTACGAGGACATATTTAAAGACCTGGGACTTCGACTTCCATTCAACGATTTCCAAATGGGGGTGCTCAATCACTTGAACTTAACATCCTCTCAGCTTCATCCCAATGCTATTGCCTTCATCTGGGCATTTGAACTTACTTGTCGGTTCCAGAGGATCGGGACAACCATTCCTCTTTTCTTTAGGGTTTTTCACCTATAACGACAGTCCCGGGGAGGGAAGCACAGTTGGGTCTCCCTCAAAAAGTCGAAGAGGATGTTTAGGATGTACATGGACTATGTCCATGATTTTAAAGACAAGTGGTATATCTTGCAACCCTCTACTCAAACAGCTGTGGACGCCATGTTCGACCCGGCTTCCGTTGTGGACAAGGATGGATAACCGTGCTACGACATTGAGGGTAATCTAGAGATCGAACAAATCTCGAAGTTTCTCATCCACTGGTGTTCGGGCTACTACGATCATGGTCCCGGGTATTACCATACTTCAGTCGGTGGTATGAGCGCCAAAGACGAAGAGGCTTATAACGTCCTCAATTGGTTCATCGACGGTTTCTTCCCTGCCAGGTGGGTCACGAGGGAAGGACACGACATCCTTGACGAAGAAGGTGAGCCGACATTCGAAGTGCGCCCGATCAACACCAAGGCGCTCGTTGAGTGTCGATCTTACGGATAGGTCGTGGATCTCTTAGGTTTTTTCTTGCTTGATTTTACTATATTACTTCTTGCTTTCTTTTGTTTTATTTTCCCGAGGCTGGCCCGAGGATACCGTTTTTCTTTTTGCAGGCAACATGGTGGAACGTCACGAGAGGCTGTTAAAGTTGACCCGAGAAGAAAAGCCATAAGAGGTTGGTGAAGTCGCATCAACCTATACGCATGGTTTCAATTTCTAAGCCGACCAAGGAAGGATCCATTGGGTCATCGGGGACCCGCGGTACCGATCAGTAGGCTGCTGTGTTGGGCAGGAAAAGGAGTTGTCCCGCAGATGGGGTTGCTGACGTGACAGGAAGGGCGACTGCCCGAGCCTTCAGCCTCCCGCCTTGTTTTATGGAGAAGGACTTATTTGAGGGCTTCCCTCTAACTGTATCCGACAATGAGTCTGACATCATAAGGCGCCTCGACGACGAAGGTCGAAGGAAGCATTTGGATTCTAGTATGGTCGGGGTGATGAAAATGGAAAAGATGGTCGTGGTCCTCGCGGGTGAAGGGACCAGCTCCTCTGGTTGGGTCAAGGAACTGGAATCAGAGAACGTGACTCTTCAAGCGAAGACAAAAAAATTAAAGTCCTCACTTGAACGAAGCGAAGAGATGTTTCGGGAATAGGATGATGCTCTTGCAGGGGACAAAGAGAGGGTTGATAAAGCCCTCAAGGAAAAGGACAACCTCTTGCTCGACAGAGAATTATGGGAGATGGAAACAGAGCGGTTGGAGAGAGAAGTTGTTGATTTGAAGGCTGCTATTGCACCCGCAATAGACGAACCCGAGAGTGTAACTAATTTACGCACTCACACAGATTTTGTTTCCCGAATTCAGATCCTTAAGTCGGACTGTGTCGACGCCTTGGCCGACGGTTTCCAAAATGTTGTGAATCAGCTGTCTATGCTGAACCCGGGGCTCAACACTGAAGGAACCGGGGTTCTGTCCAAGGTGGTCGATGGCCAAGTTGTTCCTCCTCCTGATTCTCCCAGTGGGTACTCCGAGGAGCGATTAGAGTTTTTCTTTTGATAACATTTGTATTTGGGCTTGCGTGCCCATAATTTTTTTGTAATATTCAGACATCGTCGGCTCTAGTGGTCGACCTTTATAACTGCTTTACTTTGGTTCAATGCCTTCATGTTTGTGTTGATGCTTGCTTTTTATTGTTTTTGTTTGTCGTTGTTTTTGACTTATGTGCCCGTAATTTTTTTGTAATATTCAGACATCGTCGACTCTAGCGGTCGACCTTTATAACTGCTTTACTTTGGTTCAATGCCTTCATGTTTATGCTGATGCTTTCTTATTATTATTTTTGTTTGTCGTTTTTTTTTACTTATTCATTCCATGGATATTTGTATATTCTGTGTGGAGATATGTGTTCGACCTTTGTTATGGTCGATATAAGTTTTCCATGGAATTCCGTGCTTTCCATGCATAGATGTGTGCTCGACCCTCATATTTGTTCGGCACATGTTGAGATGTGTTGAGGATATGGAGTAGGGATTCGCGAAAAGAGCGTAAGATTGCGGTCGAGATCCTAAACTCGTGGCGTGAACTTCCCATCGCTTGTTGGGTGTTCTTCCATGTTGGGTACTTCGACAGCAGAGCTCGATCGAGGTGTCCCTGTCGGGCTAAGGCGCTGCTCGTCAAATGAACAACCTCTTACCTTTTATTA
Organism: Vicia faba; assembly: GCA_948472305.1. NCBI lineage: Eukaryota > Viridiplantae > Streptophyta > Magnoliopsida > Fabales > Fabaceae > Vicia > Vicia faba. Next base: position 1,002,527,445 of record OX451740.1, read on the forward strand.
ATGTTTGAAGGCCACGTCCGTACCTAGACGTGCCTACGTGGTCGAGCGCATCCCTTCATTGGTTGAAAAGGGTTAGTCGACAGCTAACGCCCTTAGCAGGTGAAGGACTTAGCTATAATATTGTTTTAGCTTCGCAACATTCTAGGGTCGAGGTAGTGGTTCTCCATTTAATTGTTCGAGGTAATATGCTCTAGTGCCCGTAGCTCTCTGGACGCGGTAAGGCCCCTCCCAGTTTGTGGCCAGTTTCCCTTCACGATAATCTTTCAAGTTTATCTGCAAGAGTAGGCTCTCGACCTGAAATTTGCATTTTATGACTTTGCTGTCATGGCGTAGGGCTAACTGTTTTTTTAGAGTGGATTCGCGAAGAGCTGCTCCTGATCGAATTTCTTCGACTAGGTCGAGCTCATCTCTGAGTGCCTCGTCGTTCATCTCCTCGTCGAGGGGCATTTCCGTTCGCCTGGATGGCTCCATGATTTCTACAAAGATGACGGCCTCGGTGCCGTAGGTTAGTCGGAATAGTGCCTCTCCAATTTTTGAATGGGGTGTTGTTAGATAAACCCATAGGATACTGTGTAGTTCTTTGACTCAACCCCTCTTGGCTTCACCCAACGTTTAAATCCTCACAAGATGACCCTATTTGCGACTTCGGCTTGCCCGTTGGTCTGGGGGTGTTCGAACAAGGTAAAATGTTGCTTGGTGCCGAGTTTGGAGATGAAGCTTTGGAAACCCTGATCGGTGAACCGGGTGTCGTTGTCCGTGACGAGAGCATGTGGTATCCAAAACCGAGCGAGTAAGTTTCATTTGTAGAAATGGAGGATGTTGTGTGAAGTGATTTTTGCTAGGGCTTCGGCCTCTATCCATTTGGTGAAATAGTCTATGGCCACGATGAGGAAATTGTTTTGGTATGTCCCCTGCATGAACGGTTCGAGGATGTCCATTCCCCACCAGGCAAATGGCTATGGGGAGGATAGCGTATTTAGCTTGTGCAGGGGTGCGAGGTGCATGTCAACGTGTTTCTGGAACTTGTTACACCTCTTGACATGTTCTTTGGTGTCTTGTTGCATGGTCGGCTAGTAGTACCATGCTCGCAGCACTTTTCGTGCTAGGGACCTTCCACCCATGTGCTAGGCGTTGATTCCTTCGTGGATTTCCCGTATTGTCTTGGGGATTACGGATTCTTCGCCACATCTTAAGAGCGGGATGGAGAAGCCACGGTGATACAGCTTGTGCTCGAGCACCACATATGAGCATGCTCGTGTTTGGTCGTGGCTGCCTTCCTTTGGTACAGAGGAAATTATCCTTTTGTCAGAAAGTTGAACACCGAGGTCATCCAGCATGAGCTGTCCCCGATGGCATTCACTTTGAGTAGCGTCACAGACCTTTCAATGCTCGGGCGAGAGAGGGACTCTTGTATGACTGGTTTGTTTCCGCACTTTTTCTTTGTACTTGCGAGCTTTGAAAGTATGTCGGCCTGTGTGTTCTGTTCGTGTGGTACATGTGTGATTTCTTCTCAATAAATTTTTTTCATATGTTCTTTGACCAAGTTCAAATACTCAATGAAGTTGTTGTTCTTAGCCTGGTATCCCCCTTGAACTTGAGATGCGACAAGTTGGGAATCAGTAAAAATGTGTATCTCGCATGCGCCAAGATCTTCGGCTAGACTTAATCCTGTGAGCAAAGCCTCGTATTCCACTTGATTGTTCGAGGTCATAAAGGAGAGATTGAGAGAGTGTTTGATTATGACGCTGTGATACGGTGGCAGAACCGACTGTTATACTGGTTTGCGTTTTGTATTCACAAATATGCGGTAAGCAAGAGTCGCCACCGACTTTTCTTTTATCCAACAAAGGAAAGGGTGAAAAGAACAGAAAAATACATTTTTCGAGATTTTCTGAGTAAGGGGGGTAGATTATGGAAAGGGAAGGTGTTAGCACCCTTTGCATCTGTGGTTTTCCACGGGCTCTTAGGTAATTGCTCATTTTGAAAATTGTTTTCGTGTTTGTGTGTTTTGAAAAGTTTGCTTGATTTATGATAACTCTTGTATCAGTCCTCAAGAGTGTTGATAAAGCATTTTTGAAAAGAGTTTTGAAAGTGTGGTGTGAAAAAGATTGATTTGAGCAAGTACTTAACAGCTATCTACCTACTCGAAAAAGGTGTTATTTTCCTCCTTTCCTCTAGATAATGCTATCCTACTATTAGTGAGTAGGTAGCCCTATCGTTGGATGTTGAGGGACTATCGAAGGGACGTTTATGGTCACTAAGGCAACTGGGCAAGAACTCTTAGTAATTGTCCAAAAGTTCTAAGATCACTTTTTTAACCGAGGCAACAGTCGAAAGGGTCATCGAGGGACTTGTGATCTCTTTGAAATCAAGGACAAACACTAAAAATTCTCATGTTTCGATAATGGTGACCGTGTTCGAAGGCAATCAAAGTGGAAGATACCCTAGGGGGTGAGCATGTGCAAGTGTATTGGTTCAGTTCATTTATCTTGCGCATTTAGGGTTGTCTAATCGTTTTAATTTCAGTCTTTTTCATGCAATCCTATTAATCTAAACAGTTAATAATAGTGCAAGAATTTAAAAGACGAAAATTAAACCTAGCTATTACAAGGCCTCGGGGAAGGGGATACATAACCAAAACTGGGGAGTGCGGAAATCTAAAAGTAGTAATAAACCCTAAGTTAAACTATTACAAACTGTATACAAATACAATAAATTGAAAAATAATAAAACAAAAAATGATAAACGCGTGGAGATTAAAATGAGAACAAGTTTGAAAAACCTAAAAATCTAATTGATTTAAAAAATATTTTTTGTATTTTTATTGAGAAAAAGATTTGAAGTGATTAAACCTAATTCTAATTGATTTTAATTAAGGAAACAAGTAAAATAATTAAATTAATTACCAAAAATTAAATTAATTAAAAAAACTAAATCTATTTTTTGTGATTTTTGTATTGATTTTATAATTAAAATAAAAATTGACTTTAAAACAATTAAGATAAAAACAAAGAAAATAAAAAAAGCAAAAGAATAGAAAAATGGGCCTGTTGGTGTCGGCAGACTAGGGGGTGTGATGCTGAATTCTTGTTATGCCCACTCAATTGAACCCAGCATTCCAAACAATAATCTGGTGGGGATGAGTCTTGAGGGTTCACCATGGTCCCTAGCCACTGGGAGAATTGGATTTAGACTCTTAGATTTGAATAGGCCATATGTGAGGCATATCATGCACCTGTTGGCCTTCACGTGCACTAGATCTGAAATGAATTTGTGAGAAAATGCAAAACGCAGACTCCTAGAATCGAACCCAGGTCACCTTGTTGCACAATCATCCACCTTGCCATTCAACCATCTTGTTCATTCATTTATAATAACCAAAGCATAATATTATATAAAAAACAAAGTCATATATATATTCAAACAAAATGCGCATGCTGAGTGGGCTATATATTTTTAAATGGGCGAATCATAAGGGGCCGTTCAGACACGCCAGCACAGGGGGGTCAAACCACCATCCACGGTGGTTGACCACCTTCTTCTCCGGCCATCAAAAATCAGCATCTGCAAAAATACGATGAATCAAAGAGAAAAAGGTCATGGCCCCCCTAATTAGGGGGTTGCGAGTTCAATGGCACCATTTGTTTGTCCTAAAACTAATGGTATCACCTAGTTTGACACGCAACCCGTTTTGGAACCCTAACAATGGTACTTTGCTCCCCCTGCGTCAAATCTCAAAAGCAAAACATCAAATATCTTCTAAATCATCATACTACATGATTTATGCACACAAAATGAATTACCGACGCGTAAATTTTAAGGGTACGATTGAGAAAATTTTACCGATCAGTGAGAGGGAGGTACAATGTTCTGGCTTGTTTCAGTCCTGAATGAAGTATGGACACGACTCCTAAAGGTCTCAGGAGTATGATTGAATGCTTCAAAAGGACTGAGAACGGCTGGATCTGATGATGTTGGTTTCACTTTTTTTTGAGAAATTTTGGAATTTTTCTAGGGTTGTCTCTAAAGCAGCTGCGCGTATCTCCTTTTAGGCTAGAATTTTTGTGTATATATATATTAAGCCACATTAGGTTAACAAACATGGAGGGGTATCAATGCTTTCAAAAAAAATATTTGATTTCCAAATTTTCCATTTTTGAAGATTTATTTCTACTCATGGCTTGCACGTTTCTCTTTGCCATGTGACAACTTTCATGAGTTGTCTTGGGCCTCCAATATGATGGAAATCAAAATCTGACATGCCCCTCCATTTCCATTCGAATCTGCTTTCTTCGAAGACTTTAAACTCCAATTCGAATTATTCAGAGCTTTCCTCATCAGAACCTTGTTTCCTTCGAAAGCTCTGAACTCTAATTTGAATCGCGCCAACTTCAATATCATGGCTCCTTCGATTGAGCCATCATCTGCTTAGATTGCTTGATTTGAAGATAATCACCCTGGTCGAATCAGCTCTTGTAGAGTTAGGAACAAACAAGGAAAGACTCTTGCATTTAACTCAGAAATTGAATCCATGATCAACATTGAATTCTTGCCATATTTGCAAGGAAAACATGCCATTTTGAACTTTGGGTGAACTTGGACAGGTTAGGATAGGTGTTTTATTCGAATTTAGCTTAAGGTTTGCATCATGCTTCCTTCGATTAAGTCTCAAGTTTTTCTCTCTTTGATGGCTCTGCATCCTAATTCGAATTCCTCAGATTCTCAGCATCAGAACATCTTCGTTTTAATCACAGTCTGCAGAAATTTGAAAGGCTCAGAGTTGTCCTCTCCAATATGCATGAATTCGAATGGCCTATTGTGATCGGTGGAAATAGAACTGACTGTTTTTTAGCTGGTATCACGAAATGTCGCGGTAAGCAAGAGTCGCCGCCGTCTTTTATGTTCTCCAACATGGAAAGGACAAAAGCACAGCAAAATTCCTTATTCGAGAATGTTTCTCGGTTCGGGAGGTAGATTTATAGAAAGGGAAGGTATTAGCACCCTTTCTATCCGTGGTTATCCACGGGCTCTTAGGTACTTGCTATTATGTTTTCAAAATTGTTTTCTTTTCAAGTGTGAGTGGGTTTTGAAAAAGTTTCGTTTGAAAAATTTCTAAGTAACTCTTGTATCTGTCCTTAAGAGTGTATGAAAAATTTGTTTGAAAACTTTTAGAAAGTGTGGGTGCGAAAAGTATTTTGTTTGTTTTGAAAACAGCAAGTATCCATGAGTCATCTACCTACCCTAAGGAATTAAGCTGCGTAAGAGTCCTTTAGATAGTGCTATCCCACCATTGAGAGGTAGGTAGCACCATCATTGGAGGTGTTCGGGTCAATTCGATTATCGGGACAGTGTGGTCACCAAAGCAATGGTAGGACACCTTAGTGGTAACCCTAATGTCCTAGATCCTTTTTTATCCGAGGCAACCGTTTCTAGGCAACTGGATCTTAGACAGAAGGGCGACCTCTAAGACACCCTATACTTGATGACCACATTTCGAGGCAACCAATGAGGCGTACCCTAAGAGTGGCATGTGCATTGTGTGTTGTTTTCATGTTAATTGTCTTTGTGCATGTTATTTGTGAGCTACAGATTAATTTTATTTACATACATTCTTTCATGCGTTGTTAACAGTTAGGAGTGCGGAAAATTAAAGTGCGGGAATGTAAAGTTACGCTATTACAAGGCGCGGGTCTATACATCGCCAAAAAACAAAGACCCGTTTTGATAAAGCGCGGAAAGTAAAGAAAGCGGTAAACCTAATTACTATTACATTCTTGGAAGCAGTTACATAATAATCAAAATATAAAAATAACGCGCGAATAGAAATTAAATTGGAACGTCATGAGGGTTTTGACCCTTTTCTGAATAAGAATTGAATTTTGTCTTTTTTTTGTAATTAATGAAACTAAAATTAATAACTAATTAATTAATTAATTAAGAAAATATTTTTTGTGTTTTTATGTTTTTAATGAAAATAAAACAAAAGGGATTAAGATTAAAAGAAGAAAAAAAAACTAGTTCTAAATTTATTTTAGTTGTTAAAAAAAAGATTAAAGTTGCCTATTTAAACTAATTAATTAATTATAGTTTATTTACAAGATAAGTTAATAAATAACAAAACGTTTTCTTTTTTTGATTTTTTTATGAAAAATATTAATTATGTTAGGTTAATTAACAATAATGATAGTAATTAAAAAATTAGTTAAAAGAAAATAAAAAAGGAAAAGAAAACAAAAGAAAATAAAATAGAACCATAGGGGTGTTGGGCCAAAATTGAGGGTTTGTTTAGCATTGTTGTGGCCCATTTGCACAAAGTCACGTTGACTCCTGGAATCATGTGCGTATGGTTGACTGAAAAGCATGGTGCTCATCATTTCCTGGCCACTGGATTGTTGTTTGTAGACACTTGGCATACTGAAGCGTCAGGGCACATGGTGTACCACTTTTAGAAACCTGCACATGAATACATTGAGAAAAAATGGAAACAAGGAAATTGGGGGACCTGGGAATACTTACACTACTTGATGATGGACCTTAGGACGTGGCAAGGGTTGCTTTAGCTTCAGGGTATGGCAAAGAAGAGAGCCACGTTCTCCTCTTGGCCTGAAAATGCTTGCAAAAACTCCTTTTGATCTCACACTTTTTTTGACAAATTTTGAACTTTGCTCTGGCCGTTTGTGCACTTTTTCTAGGTTTCTGAATGAGGCTTGCGAGGCTTTTATTTATAGTAATGAGTGAGAATCAGTCGCTATTATGAGCTCTTAACCATTGCAATTAAACTTTGGATTTCTCCATAACCACCATTAAAGCAATTTGCCAATTTTGTTCAAATTTGAATTTTATGCTTAAAATGGACCTTACACGAATTTGGTAGGTGCATTATGCTTCATCAAGGTCATTCAAACCACAAGATATCATTGAATTAATTTTTTTGATTTTTATTTGAATTTTATGGATTTAAAATGAATTAAATCAATAAAATTAAATTAAAAAAAGAAAAATTAATGTTTAATCTTGAAATTAATCATGGGACACGTGGGTGGCATGAAAAGGCTGAACCAAGTGGGAAAAAGTGGGCCCTTTTGTCAAAAATTGAAGTTTCAAGGATAGTTGACTTTGGCCATTTCACAAAAATTTCCCAACTTCTCCAATGCATATCTTGCTCAATTTTGATCATATGAACATGTTCTTGGACATTTTGGAAAGGCCTTGAAGTCCTCTAACCAATGCCTTTGGTCCCATGTCATTTTGATTTACCAATCTCATGTTATGGTCTTTGAATTAAAATGCCTTTTTGTTGACTTTTGAAAATGACCTATAATGTTGAAATTGATAACTTTTTGTGAGAGCATTTCTTGGACTTTGAATGTGAAGATGAGTTGTAGGAAATGTCATCCCCTTCAAAATGAGCATTGGATGGGATTTTTCTGATGAACCATGAAAAAGTTATGCCTTGGTCAAGTTACAGTTGACTTTTCAGCTGTCCAAAAATAGAAACTTTTGATACCTTGATGATTTTTGAGCCATGCTTGAGGAATCATGATCAAGACTTGATCAAATGATGATTGTGGCTTCAAAATAAGATGTTGACCAAAAATTTTGACTTTTGACTGCCAAATGACCATTTTGCCCCTACAGTTAACTGTGAAGTAATTAGGGTTTTTGACTGTGCAACTTGACCTTGTGAGCCATGAAACTTGACATGTAGGTGCTTGACAATGTATATGAGCATATGGGACTTGATTGAGCCCTTGAAAACCTCAACTTCCTTGCAAGAACCAAAACCTTAATTTGACTGGCTTAAGAGGATGGTTTGACTGTGTAGCCCTTGAGTAAACTTTGAACCATTTGAGGTGATGCTTGGCAAAACTCTGAAGATTATGGGAGAGCAAATTTTGGGGTACAACAGTTGCCCCTGTTCAATCTTCTTAGACCTGAGGATGTAGATTGGCTTGTGTGCCTTTCGTGATCCGAGGGTGGAAGATGATTGAACACTAGAGTGCCCAGAAATTTGCACTCACATAGTAGAGTATCAGCAGTGTGATGTCGGGAATGGGCTTACAGATGCCATTTGGAGAGATGATGGATAGGAGGATGGGCTGATAGATGCCATCTGGAGCTGTGACGGAGCCTTGTCGAGAATGGGCTTATAGATGCCATTTGGAACTGTGATGGATAATTGTGGAGATGGGATTATAGATGCCATCGGGAGGTGTCGATCGCGTAAGAGATTCCTTAGCGAGAACTTGCGTACCTGAGAAAGAAAGATAATTACCTGGCCTGTTACAGGGGTCGATCTTTATTCAGTCGCTCACAGACATGCCCTGGCTAGATACAGGTATCGAATCTGGAACTTCAAAAGGTTGATGGGTTGTCTCTACTGACAGGTTATCTCAGAAAAATCTTTAGGATTTAACTGAACCAGAGGAGGTTTTGTCTTTCTTGACGAGTGGTCTCTTTGGACGGGTTATCTTCATGGACGGGTTGTCTTCAACGACGAGTTGTGCTCAATGACGAGTTGTCTTTAATGACGAGTTGTCTTCAATGACGAGTTGTCTTCAATGACGGGTAGTCTTCAACGATGAGGTGTCTTCAATGACGGGTGTCTATACTGACGGGTTGTCTTCAATGACGAGTTGTCTTCAATGACGAGATGTCTTCAATGACGGGTGTCTTCAATGACGGGTTGTCTTCAATGACGGGTTGTCTTCAATGACGAGTTATCTTTAATGACGAGTTGTCTTCAATGACGGGTTGTCTTAAATGATGAGTTCTCTTTAATGACGGGTAGTCTTCAACGACGAGGTGTCTTCAATGACGGGTGTCTATACTGACGGGTTGTCTTCAATGACGAGTTGTCTTCAATGACGAGATATCTTCAATGACGGGTGTCTTCAATGACGGGTTGTCTTCAATGACGGGTTGTCTTCAATGACGGGTTGTCTTCAATGACGAGATGTCTTCAATGACGGGTGTCTTCAATGACGGGTTGTCTTCAATGACAGGTTGTCTTCAATGACAGGTGTCTTCAATGACGGGTTGTCTTCAATGACGGGTGTCTATAATGACGGGTGTCTATAACGACGGGGGTCTTTAATGACGAGTTGTCTTCAATGACGAGTTGTCTTCAATGACGGGTAGTCTTTAATGACGAGATGTCTTCAATGACGGGTGTCTATACTAACGGGTTGTCTTCAATGACGAGCTGTCTTCAATGACGGGTGTCTTCAATGACGGGTTGTCTTCAATGACGGGTGTCTATAATGACGGATGTCTATAATGACGGATTGTCTTCAATGACGGGTGTCTATAATGACGGGTGTCTATAACGACGGGTTGTCTTCTTTGACTTTAGGAAGTAATTTAATTGGACCTATCTTCTTTGACTGGATGAGCATCAGAAAAACCTTTGGGATTTAACTGGACTTATCTTTTTTGACTGGATGAGCATCAGAAAAACCTTTGGGATTTAACTGGACTTGTCTTCTTTGACTGGATTTGTCTTCTTTGGCTGGATTTGTCTACTTTGATATAGCTGATTATTTAACTGTATCCTTCCTGAAAGGTAGAGGTCAGTCGTATGCAATGCATGGTATGGATCAAGCAATGATGTTCTTGACATAAATGAGAATGTATGACATGATGCGTATATGCATGTATCATGATGTGATGTTTATGAATGTATTTTCGTCTAGGAGAGTAAATCCTTGACGCATGCCGGGAATTTGAATCCTGGGCTGATGTTGAAGAGTAGAGCTCTTCACTTCCGCTGGGGATGATGGTTGCAAGAATAAACTAGTATGAGAAGATGACTCCGTTGGGGAATAAACTTGTTGGAGAGATTACTCTGCGGGGAATTACTCTGTGGGAAGAGATACTTCGCTGAGGTTTTGAAGATAACTCCGCCGGGGATTCCGTTGATAAGTTATGTTGGGGAATTTGATGAACTCCGCTGGGGGATAGGAAGAACTTCGCCGAGGACGATCTTTCCGTGGTAATTGGCTGAGGATAACCCAGTTATAAGCTCTGGTGGGGAATAACCTTTGAATAAAGCCGGGGAGGTGCGTTCGTACTCTGCAGGGGATAAGCTTCCAGAATCTACTTGGGAGATTGATTCAACTCTCTTGGGGAAACTTTTGAGACTGTACTGGGGAAGTGGCTCCACTGGGGTGTCTGTATTCCGCCGGGGAACAATCTTATATTAAGACTGTCGGGGATGCTTGCTTAGGAACATCTGTATACTCCGACGGGGAATATTGAGATTTTCTGGGGGTACCCAACTTCCTTAGGGCTGACAGTAGCCTAACTCTGCTTGGGGAGAGCGTTGCTGACTTGTTAGGGATAATGTGCCTCTTCGGGGTTGAGAGACCAACTCTGCTCGGGGAAGAGTATTGCGGAATCTTATCTTACTCCGCGGGGAGTGAAGGTATCTTGGTCACGTTCTTCAGCTGAACCTACCTTAGTACCTTGGTGGACAGAGCAACTAGATCGCTTAGACAACTCATATTGCCCCGGTTTTTGTGGGAGAAGATACCTGTGGAGGCGCTTGATAACTGCCGGTTGACAAATCTTCTTCTGGTAGGCAAGTGACGAGATGACGGAACATAGTCGTACGCTTTTGATCCCTAACTTTTTCCTGGACCGCCCTTTCGGGTTTTCAGTCCACCAGGATACCCATTTTTCCCAAGCCGCCTTTTCAGGTTTTCGACTTGCCGGGTGTACAGATTTTTATTTTCATCCCTTATTTTTGCCCGAACCCTTTTGGTTCGCCGGGAAGCCCTTATTTTTGCCTAGGTGTGTCAACCTAGCGGGTCTTCGATTGTGCGTAGTATTTTTTCGACTGTGTCCGTGCTCTCAGGATGTAGGGAGGTGCCCCTGTCAGTAGTGTTGCGTTGCCCTACTACCAGAAGATCTTCGTTTGATCATCCAATGCCCCAAGTGATCCAGATGGAGATTTGCCCCAAGTTGGTTGGCCTTTTGAGAGATTCTCAGAATCTTGACTTAACTGCCCCAGATAATGGACAATGATCGTGTCTGCACCCTTGGTTGGAAGTGATTTTCCATTTGAGGTGACTTTTTGTTGAGAAGGCTTTTGTTCACTAGATGCTCGTCGTGCAAATTTATCTGCTGTTCAAACAAATAATCATCTGCAAACAATGTTATTTTGAAAATGCAAAGCTTATGTCTTTTTTTTGAAAATGCATTTTTTCATAAAAACAAGTGAATTTTTTTTTGAACCGTGATGTCAACTCATTATTTTACGGCAAGCCTTAAGGAGTCAGGATACCTTTGTAACAGTATGCTTTCGAACTAACCCATGCTTCAGCTAGGACTTTTACGGGTTATAACGTGGCCTGGTTCACGGTTCAAGAAACAAAGGATAAAGGCTCAACTTTTATTTGTACCCACCCGTTCTTCGTGATGTTCTTCAAACCTAAACTCAGCTGATCGTGCGTTAGACCTTGTTTGAGTCTTCGTCCTGATATACCGGTGATGGTTCGGACGTCGACAATTTATTTGGAATAGGAAGTCATTCCTTTTTGGGTTGAGGGTTTGTAGGACCTCTTTCTTTTTTGATTTCGTTATCCCTGTTTTTTGCCTGAACTGTTTCTTTTGTGATTACAGTCAGCGGGGTGCCCCAGTTTTTGTAAGTCTCCTTCATAGGTTTTGACTTAATGGGCTTTTATTTTGAGAAATGATGACTGCCTGTCTTTATGATCATTCGGAACCATCACTGTCTTTTGTTTTGTAAGGACTTCTTTGGTGCCATTCGTTGTGCACTTGGATCAACTGAGAAGACTACCCTGCCCCAGGTTATAATTAAGGGTTTTAATTTTCGAAAAGAAAAACTCATACTTCTTTGGCTCAGAGGGGTTGACGAGGGATTATCTTCCTTATAACTCCAGTGTTTAGGAATTGAAACAATGCCTATACCTCATCAGCGGGGTCTGTTCAAAAGCATACTGTAAAGATCGTGGTATCGTTTTCGTCATCCTCCCTCAAGAGGCTTAGAATTATTAATCAAGAGTTGAACATCAAAAAATGAAAGCGGTTTGAATATAGCGAATGCGAATATATTGATTCAAAACAGACATATGCGATGCATTAATGAAATAACAACGTTTGACATGAATAAAATGTTTGAACAATCAAAGAAAAATACAACTTGAACATTCGAATGAACAAAAGTTTTTTTTTGAACTAGTCATCTCAGATGGAAGATTCTCAGTAGAAGATTTTCATTTGGCCACCCGGCATGAACTCCAGCACCCTTCCGTTGATCAAGTCCTGGATCTTGTTCCTCAAGCTCCAACAGTCGTCAGTGTCATGTCCAGGACTGTCAGAATGGTAGGCACACCTTTCATCAGGATTGTACTTCAGGGAGGTTATGTTGAGATTCTTAGGAGGATCTTTTAAAGCAATCAGCTTGACCTCCAACAAGTGTCTCAGTATCAGTGATGATGGTATACCAGTCTCCGAGAAATGTCTTCCAAACGTATTTCGCTTATGCCGATTACCCTGTTGACGCTGGTGAGGTTGATGTTGGGCTTGTGACCCTGAAGCAAACTGAGGAGCTTTTCCCTTGTCTTCTTGCACCACAGGTGGTTGAATGATGGCTTGCTCTTCAACCTTAGATGTTTGCCCCAGTTGGTTATCCCGAAGCAGTTGATTGATGAGAACCCTGAGCTCTCCTTGTCTTTGAGATAAGTCTTGGATAAGAGCCATTTGCCCCAGCATCTGGGTTCTCATTGTATCCACCTCAGCTTGTAGAAGTTTCAGCTGTTCTTCCTTATCGTCTTCAGGACTGTTCCTGACCAAAGTCCCCATGAGGAGTGTTCTCAGCTCTTCCTGCCCCTTGGATAGATTTAGGAGGATTTCCCCGAACTGAGTCTCTTGAATATGAAGGTCCCGATTGTCTTGTTGGGAAGCCATTGCTGAAATAAACAGAAAAGAAGGGAAGTGACCTGTACAAAGGGTACCTGTAATGCAATGATATGTATGTATGCATGCAATGTTTTCAAGGATCTCGTGGGGTAAACAAGAAAAGTTGTTAGGATTTGAATTTCGTAGCTTGATTGAAGGAACTTCGTGTTGTTGAGAGTCCTTCTTCAAGAGTCAAGGCTCGCCATATCTAGTGGGTCATAGCCCCTGACTCAAGTCACCATGTTTCGATCTCTGAACAACCTTGGCTAGAGGAAAATAAATCCCCTTTGCCCCTTGCTAGAAAGTTGGTTCATCATGACCTGCATCACAAGCCCTTGAGATCCTTGAAATGGATTAGCCCTTATGCGGGATGTATGCAATGGTATGATGGCATGATGTTATGTTATGCGTGTAGGTAAACCCTGTTATGAGTCCAGATTAAAGGACTGTACACAAAACCTGCAAGAAACTCAAGTGTTAGATAACAAGCATGCAAGTAGTCAAGTTTGAAAGCACACAAGTCACACAAGACATCCCTTAGAGGTTAGGCTAGCATGAAGTTTTGGGGTACTACCCTCTTGAAGGTGGTGGGCTCAAAAACCTGTCCTATCAAAAGTAACCGGGTTCTAAGGAGCTCAATATCATTGGGTTGTTTTCTATGTTCATTGTTTTGATTTAGCCACTGGACTGGTGATCAAAATATTCCAAGAAAACAACCCTCAATGAGTGTAGTATCGAGTATTAACCAACTTCGGACTGCACCAAAGTAAGTCATCTCACTACCCCTAAAGAGGCCAGGATGGTCAAGTAAGGTTCCTAAGGTCAGTTGATGATTCACGACACCACGCGGCGGCCCCGTACTCACCTTGACTTGACTCAAGGGTTACCGGTACTAACCAAAGTGCCACATCAATGTAGCAAACTGCTTTAACCGTGTCGGTATACCCCACACAGTTCCCTCACAGTTTGTTGCTACTTTCTAAAAGGTATCCCCCAGATCCGGGTTAGGATCTATGAAACTCCCAAAACAGGCCCACAATTTTAAAGCAAACAGATCAAGCAATTGAAAACATGATGATGAACTATTCCTAAGGTACACCCCACTTATTAGTGTCCCCAGCAGAGTCGCCAGTTCTGTGACCGGAGGAAATAGAACTGACTGTTTTTTAGCTGGTTTCGCGAAATGTCGCGGTAAGCAAGAGTCACCACCGTCTTTTATGTTCTCCAACATGGAAAGGACAAAAGCACAACAAAATTCCTTATTCGAGAATGTTTCTCGGTTCGGGAGGTAGATTTATAGAAAGGGAAGGTATTACCACCCTTTCTATCCGTGGTTATCCACGGGCTCTTAGGTACTTGCTCTTATGTTTTCAAAATTGTTTGCTTTTCAAGTGTGAGTGGGTTTTGAAAAAGTTTCGTTTGAAAAATTTCTAAGTAACTCTTGTATCTGTCCTCAAGAGTGTATGAAAAATTTGTTTGAAAACTTTTAGAAAGTGTGGGTGCAAAAAGTATTTTGTTTGTTTTGAAAAGAGCAAGTATCCATGAGTCATCTACCTACCCTAAGGAATTAAGCTGCGTAAGAGTCCTTTAGATAGTGCTATCCCACCATTGAGAGGTAGGTAGCACCATCGTTGGAGGTGTTCGGGTCAATTCGATTATCGGGACAGCATGGTCACCAAAGCAATGGTAGGACACCTTAGTGGTAACCCTAATGTCCTAGATCCTTTTTTATCCGAGGCAACCGTTTCTAGGCAACTGGATCTTAGACAGAAGGGCGACCTCTAAGACACCCTATACTTGATGACCACGTTTCGAGGCAACCAGTGAGGCATACCCTAAGAGTGGCATGTGCATTGTGTGTTGTTTTCATGTTAATTGTCTTTGTGCATGTTATTTGTGAGCTACAGATTAATTTTATTTACATACATTCTTTCATGCGTTGTTAACAGTTAGGAGTGCGGAAAATTAAAGTGCGGGAATGTAAAGCTACGCTATTACAAGGCGCGAGTCTATACATCGCCAAAAAACAAAGACCCGTTTTGATAAAGTGCGGAAAGTAAAGAAAGCGGTAAACCTAATTACACTTACATTCTTGGAAGCAGTTACATAATAATCAAAATATAAAAATAACATGCGAATAGAAATTAAATTGGAACGTCATGAGGGTTTTGACCCTTTTTTGAATAAGAATTGAATTTTGTCTTTTTTTTGTAATTAATGAAACTAAAATTAATAACTAATTAATTAATTAATTAAGAAAATATTTTTTGTGTTTTTATGTTTTTAATGAAAATAAAACAAAAGGGATTAAGATTAAAAGAAGAAAAAAAACTAGTTCTAAATTTATTTTAGTTGTTAAAAAAAAGATTAAAGTTGCCTATTTAAACTAATTAATTAATTATAGTTTATTTACAAGATAAGTTAATAAATAACAAAACGTTTTCTTTTTTTGATTTTTTTATGAAAAATATTAATTATGTTAGGTTAATTAACAATAATGATAGTAATTAAAAAATTAGTTAAAAGAAAATAAAAAAGGAAAAGAAAACAAAAGAAAATAAAATAGAACCATATGGGTGTTGGGCCAAAATTGAGGGTTTGTTTAGCATTGTTGTGGCCCATTTGCACAAAGTCACGTTGACTCCTGGAATCATGTGCGTATGGTTGACTGAAAAGCATGGTGCTCATCATTTCCTGGCCACTGGATTGTTGTTTGTAGACACTTGGCATACTGAAGCGTCAGGGCACATGGTGTACCACTTTTAGAAACCTGCACAGGAATACATTGAGAAAAAATGGAAACAAGGAAATTGGGGGACCTGGGAATACTTACAGTGCTTGATAATGGACCTTAGGACGTTGCAAGGGTTGCTTTAGCTTCAGGGTATGGCAAAGAAGAGAGCCACATTCTCCTCTTGGCCTGAAAATGCTTGCAAAAACTCCTTTTGATCTCACACTTTTTTTGACAAATTTTGAACTTTGCTCTGGCCGTTTGTGCACTTTTTCTAGGTTTCTGAATGAGGCTTGCAAGGCTTGTATTTATAGTAATGAGTAAGAATCAGTCGCTATTATGAGCTCTTAACCATTGCAATTAAACTTTGGATTTCTCCATAACGACCATTAAAGCAATTTGCCAATTTTGTTCAAATTTGAATTTTATGCTTAAAATGGACCTTACACGAATTTGGTAGGTGCATTATGCTTCATCAAGGTCATTCAAACCACAAGATATCATTGAATTAATTTTTTTGATTTTTATTTGAATTTTATGGATTTAAAATGAATTAAATCAATAAAATTAAATAAAAAATAGAAAAATTAATGTTTAATATTGAAATTGATCATGGGACACGTGGGTGGCATGACAAGGCTGAACCAAGCGGAAAAAAGTGGGCCCTTTTGTCAAAAATTGAAGTTTCAAGGATAGTTGACTTTGGCCATTTCACAAAAATTTCCCAACTTCTCCAATGCATATCTTGCTCAATTTTGATCATATGAACATGTTCTTGGACATTTTGGAAAGGTCTTGAAGTCCTCTAACCAATGCCTTTGGTCACATGTCATTTTGATTTACCAATCTCAAGTTATGGTCTTTGACTTAAAATGCCTTTTTGTTGACTTTTGAAAATGACCTATAATGTTGAAATTGATAACTTTTTGTGAGAGCATTTCTTGGACTTGGAATGTGTAGATGAGTTGTAGGAAATGTCATCCCCTTCAAAATGAGCATTGGATGGGATTTTTCTGATGAAACATGAAAAAGTTATTCCTTGGTCAAGTTACAGTTGACTTTTCAATTGTCCAAAAATAAAAACTTTTGACACCTTGATGATTTTTGAGCCATTCTTGAGGAATCATGATCAAGACTTGACCAAATGATGATTGTGGCTTCAAAATAAGATGTTGACCAAATTTTTTGACTTTTGACTGCCAAATGACCATTTTGCCCCTACAGTTAACTGTGAAGCAATTAGGGTTTTTGACTGTGCAACTTGACCTTGTGAGCCTTGAAACTTGACATGTAGGTGCTTGACAATGTATATGAGCATATGGGACTTGATTGAGCCCTTGAAAACCTCAACTTCCTTGCAAGAACCAAAACCCTAATTTGACTGGCTTAGGAGGATGGTTTGACTGTGTAGCCCTTGAGTAAACTTTGAACCATTTGAGGTGATGTTTGGCAAAACTTTGAAGATTATGGGAGGGCAAATTTTGGGGTACAACACCCATCATCAGAGCTTCTGGAACCCTCTCAGTTCTTACTCTCTTCGATCTCACTTTCTCTAACTTGGAAAATTAGAATATCAACCTGTTGATATTCCATCGAAGCATCACTTGGTTAACATGCCTGCCGAAAGGTACTTTGTACGCCCTGATGAAAAACAACCTTATTTAATATGCCCGTCGAAGATGCCTTGTTTGAGATGCCCATCGAAAGGCCCTATACCAATCGAAAGACCTTTTGCAGATGCTAATCGAAGTACCTTTTGCAGATGCCAATCGAAGGACTTTTGGTAGATGCCAATCGAAGGACCTTTTGTAAATGCCAATCGAAGGGCACTTTGTAGATACCAATCGAAGGACCTTTTATAGATGCCAATCAAAGGGAACTTTGTAGATGCCAATCTAAGGATACTTAACCATAATTCAAAAAAATTCCTTTAATTTAGGCAAAGGGTTGAACCACCTATGCAAGAGAAAATATTTGAAAAACATGAGATGGAAAATTTTGGGGTACAACAACTACCCCTATTCAATCTTCTTAAACCTGAGGATGTAAATTGGCTTGTCTTCCTTTTGCGATCTGAAGGTGGAATATGATTGAACACTAGAGTGCCCAGAAACTTGCACTCGTCTGAAGTAGCACTGTTGGTGGATAATATCGGGAATGGGTTTATAGATGCCAATTGGAAGAGATGACAGAAGATTGTTAGAGATGGGCTTAAAGATGCCATCCAGAAAAAATGACAAAGAGTCATCAGAGATGGGATTAAAGATGCCACCTAGAGAACATGTTGATTTCATGAGATATCCCTTTGTGGGAATTCCTGTTCCATTCGTTGAGGAGGACTCTGCTGAGGAATGCCAGACTCCATTTTGGGAAATATAGTCTAGGAGCTTTAGTTGCTTGTTGCTCTACTGGGGAACTACCTCTTGACTGGAGAGATGAAAGTGAGTTGTTATCCGGCCGGGATCCAGGCTTCACAGTGGCTTACTGAGCATAATAAGACTAACCACTATCTGGTCGTATTCCAGGCTTCACAACGACTTTATTGGGGAATATGAAATTAACTGCTATCTGGCCGGACTTTACAGTTTCTTTAACTGGGTAAGAATCATAAAATCTTAGGGTCAATTTAACTGAACTAGAGAAAGTATCTACCGAAAAAGAATAAGAATAAATCATTGGTCGATTTAAACTGAATCGGCAGAGGTCTTGAATTGTCTTCAACT
Source organism: Vicia faba (assembly GCA_948472305.1). Lineage (NCBI taxonomy): Eukaryota > Viridiplantae > Streptophyta > Magnoliopsida > Fabales > Fabaceae > Vicia > Vicia faba. The sequence continues at coordinate 1,002,545,823 of OX451740.1, forward strand.
GGATAGGAATCAGAAAAATCTTAGTGTCGATTTAATTGAACCAGAGAAAGGTCTTGAATTAACTTTAACTGGATAGGAATCAGAAAATCTTAGTGTCGAATTAACTGAACCAAAGAAAGGTCTTAAATTAACTTTAACTGGATAGGAATAAAAAAATCTTGGTGTCGATTTAACTGAACCATAGAAAGGTCTTGAATTAACTTTAACTAGATAAAGAATCAGAAAAATCTTAGGATCAATTTAATTGAACCAGAGAAAGGTCTTGAGTTAACTTTAACTGGGTAAGAATCAGAAAAACCTTAGGGTCGATTTAACTGAACCAGAAAAGGTTTTGAATTATCTTTAACTGGATAAGGAATCAGAAAAATCTTAGGATCAATTTAACTGAACCAAAAAAGGTTTTGAATTATCTTTAACTGGATAAAGAATCAGAAAAATCTTAGGATCGATTTAACTGAACCAGAGAAAGGTCTTTTGAGAATGATCTTTTTGAGGAAAATGCTGAAATATCCCTTCGTTAGACGTAGCCTTTGAGAAGACTGCCAGGTCGTATAAGTAGTCAACGGTGTTTGTTGATTTGATCTTTCCTGAAAAGGTAAAGAGTTAGTCGTATGCAATGTCATGATGTATGAAATGCACTGTGTAATGATGTTCTCAAAATAAATGAGATTATGCAATATGCAATACGTATGCGCATGCCATGATGTATGAATATGGAATACTGTTGCGATATTTCCTAGTTTTGATACGGTGGCAGAACCGACTGTTAATACTGGTTTGCCTTTTTTGTTCGCAAATGCCGCGGTAAGCAAGAGTCGCCACTGACTTTTATTTTATCCAAACAGGAAAAGGAAAAAGAACAGAAAAAACCTTTTTCGAGATGTTTCTGAGTACGAGGGGTAGATTATAGAAATGGAAGGTGTTAGCACCCTTTCTATCCATGGTTTTCCATGGGATCTTAGGTACTTGCTCATTTTGAAAACTGCTTGTGTGTGCTTGTTTTGAAAAGTTTTGTTTTACTTCGTGTTAACCCTTGTTTCTGTCCTCAAGAGTGTTACGAAGTTGTTTTTGAAAACTTTGTTTGAAAAGTGTTGGTGTGAAAAAGTTTTTGTTTGTTTGAGCAAGTACCTAGGAACTAATCTACCTACTCGAAAAAGGTCTATTCGTTTTCCTTTTAGATAATGCTATCCCATTATTGAGAAATAGGTAGCATCGTCGTTGGATTTTTTTAGGGACATTCGAAGGTACAAATACGATCATAAAAGCAATGTTAGGAAATGTTAGTAATCATCCTAAAGCCTTAAAGATCTTTTTATGAGGAAACATACAAATGTGTCATTTTAGATCTTTTGGAGCTAGAGGACAACCACTAACAAACCTTATACTTCATGACCGTTTACCAAAGGCAACCGGAGTGGAGTAAACCCTAGGAGTGAGCATGTGCGAGTGTAATTTTCAGTTAATTTGTCTTTGCACATTTAGGGTTTTCTACCGTATTAATTTTCAGTTAGTCTTTCCATACAATCCTATTAACATCTAAGCAGTTTATAGTTTGCGGAAATCAAAATGCGGGAAAGTTAAAAGTCCTAGCTATTACAGGGCTTTTGCAGATACATAATTATTTTGATTGAAAATAAAGATGTGGAATTGAAACCCTAATTACTATTACAAACTCGGAGCAGTTACAATAATAATAAAAAGGAAACTAAAAAAATGCGCGCGCCGAATTAAATGCGAGAATAATTAGGAAACCTAGAAATCTAATTGAAAAATATTTAGGTTAGTTTTTGAGAAAAATTAATTAGGTTATGGACAAATTAAACCCTAATTTCTAATTGATTTAAATTATGAAAAAAGGAATTAAATTGCGCTAAATTAAATTAATCTAATTAATTAAGGAAATAAAATATTTTTATGAAGAAAAAAATGATTTTTATGTTTTTTGTGATTTTTTGATTTAATGATAAAAAATGATTTTTTGTGTTATTTCGAAAAATAAAATAATTAATAAAACAATTAAAAATAAATAAAGAGAAAAGAGAAGGAATTGGGCCTGTGTTATAAGCTAAAAAGGGGGGTGTGTTGATAAAAATGTTAGGCCCATTCCTTGCTCAGCCCAGTCCCACGTGAGATCCAGCGATGTGCCAGCCTAGGGGGTGCACCATAGTCTTTCATTGATGGGCGTTGGATCTGGATTGATGATGAATCCAATGGTTGAGATCAGGCTGTATAGTGGATGTCTTGGAATGTGTATGCATAGAACCTGCTGTCAAATATTGAGAAAATAACAAAATGCTGGGACCTGGGATCGAACCTAGGTCCTCTCCACTTTCCAACGCACGCTTCACCACTGGGCTACATGTTTTAGTTGTTAATATAATAATAACAATGCATATTATATAAAAACAAAGTGGATAATTGAAAAAATAAAAAAATGCGCATTTTATTCAAACAGGCCAATGGGGTTGTGCCACATATCTTCTTCTTCCCCTGTCCATTGTGTTAGGTACGATAATTCTACCTACGGACATCTTCCATGGCTATAGCACAGCAAGTTTCAAAAATCAACAGCAAGCATGATAAATTAATTCTAAGCACATGGATCAATTTGTCTTAATGCCACGAGCATCATGGTACCCCTTTCTTAGGCCAATTTAAATTGTATAGAAAAACCCTAAAACGGCAAGGTAAACCCTAACAATGGCAGTTGTGAATACAGGCACCAAAACTTCAATTAAATCGTCCAAACATGTTACAAACATGACAACAAACACAGATATACCATTAAAACATGTTCAGGATGCAAGAATCATAGTAATCGAATTTGAAAAAGAAAGTAAACAGTGTGAGGTCTAGGGGGAAATTCTGGGCTTTTCAGGACGTGCAAGCGGTCGTATTAGCTTCAGGAGATGTCCAGGAAGGGATTTGTGGCTTTGAATTGCTTTGAATCATCCTCTAGGTTAGAAATCTGATCCACACTTTTTGTGCAAAATTTTGAGTTTTCTTGCTAGCTTTCAGGACCTTCAATCCTTGTTTTTTTGCATTGGTTGTGTTCTATATATGTACTAGGACAAATTAGGTTAACAAAAACAAATTGTATCTTTGAAAATCATGGAGATCTAATTTGATTTTGCTCCTTGTATGATATCTTTCCAAAATAGCCTAATCATGCCAATTTTGATTCAATTTGCCTTGATTTGATTTGGTCTTATTAATCCAACTTGAATAGATTTGATTCCTACAAAAAAATCGAATCAAATTCAATCTTTTGTATTTTTTTCCATTTATTTGATTTAATTTGAATTTTAAATAATAAAAAATAAAAATAAAATAAATAATGAAGCAAATAATGTGTGGATGCTGATTTGGGTCGTGGACCATGTTTCGAACAAGCTTCAATCATGAAAAGCTATGCCCATTTGACAAAAAATGCACTTTTGAGCATATTTGACTTTTGGCAATTTTGCAAAAATGGTCAACTTTGACAATGCATGTCTCCTCCAATTTTAACCCTAGAGAGGTGTTCTTTGACTTTATAGAAAGCTTAGGATGTCCCCTAAACAACCCTTTTGGTTTCATCTCAATTAGGTCTTCCATGTTCATGTAAGAAGCTTTGACCCAAAAGGTGTTTTTGTTGACTTTTCAAAAGGACCTATAATGTAGAAATTCATATCTTTTGATGAGTGCATACTTTGAACTTGTAGTATGAAGATGAGTTGAAGGGAATTACATCCTATTCAAAATGAGCCTTGGATGGAAATTTTATGATAAAGTATGAAGAAGTTATGCTTGGTCAAAGTTTGGTTGACTTTTCCTATGAAACCCTAATTTAGCAACTTTTGGATTTTGATGAATTTTGGGGCATTCCTTAAGGAATCATGATCAAAACTTGATCAAATGATGGATATCTTTTCAAAATGTTTATGTTGACCAAAAATCTTGAAGTTTGACTGTATGTGGGCCATAATTGACTTTTGATCTAGTACAATTGATTTTCAGGCATCTGGGCAATTGACCGAGCAAACTTCTTGTGCAAGGCATGAAACTTGACATGGATGATCTTGAGAACATATTAGGACAATGTAAAACATTTGGGACCCTTGGAATTCAACCATCTTGATGAGGAGTGAAACCCTAGTTTGAAGCTTGTTGCCTTAGGAGGAGGATTTGTCTGATCAATCCTTAGTCATCCTTCAGAAATTGAGGACCTCTAGAGGCATGTTGTAATCTCAAGCCTCAACTCAACTTTAGTTTTGATGAAAGACAAACAAGCTATTTTTGATAAAAGACAAACAAGCACTATGGCAAGAAGGAAAAGAAGTGGAATTAGCTTAAAGCATCATTCACTCAAAGCTTCAAGGATATTGGCAAGAAATCAAGTATATCAATTCTCATTTGAACTACATTGATTAGAAATGATCAAAAATGATATACACACTTGCCACAACACTTCACTTAAATTTTAAAACAAATTTTAAGTTTTTAACTGATGTAAATCGATTAACACTTGATGTAAATCGATTTACACATGCCTTTTCAAAAACTGATTGTCTCTGGCAGCAATCGATTTACATGAATTGTAAATCGATTGATCACTGAACTGAGTTGAATTTTTAACACTTGTAAATCGATTTACACATCATGCTAATCGATTTACACTTCAAATTTTTTGAAAACATGAACGTTACAAACCCGTGCAATCGATTTACATCTTATGTTAATCGATTTACACATTGTAACTTTTGAAAAAATCTGAACTGGTTTCAAGATATCCTTCACACCTTTTCTCCAATAGATGCATGGTCATACATTGCATCCTCTCAAGTTTTTCAAACAGAAAAGTGTCTATTTGGAAAGGTATCTTGATTACTTTAAATACAAAATCATTCAAATCATAAACAACTCTTCTCTTATGCAATAATTCTGAACTTTGTAAAATATTCAAACTTCATATTTCTTAACTTTTAAGAACAAAGATTTTCTGCACTTTCACACATATAAAGAACAGAAATCTTTGAGCATTATCTAACCATTGTGTTACAATTTTAATTGCTTACAAGAGAAGAAAGAAGAATCTTCATTGAAGTCACTCTATGTGATCAACATCTTTCAAGAAATCATATTTCATAGAATTATACAAAGTATAACTTATTTCCAGGATTGTTGGAATTAAGTATTAGACTACTTGTGTTCCTTGTTGTCCATTGTTGGAAACAAGAGGTATATTTTGAGAGGATTGTTCTCAAGATACTTATTGGAAATCCAAGAGGGTGTTCTTGGTATTTGTTGGGTTCTTTAGTTGATAAGACTAGGAAGAGTCTTGTAAAAGTTCTAACAAAATAGTGAAATCTCTTGCGTGTTTGCAAGGGGGCTGGACGTACTTCCGGGGTGTGGAAGGAACCAGGATAAATCTTCGTGTCTCTTTACTTTCTGCACTTTACAATTTTCAAAGCACTAAAGCAAAACCAGAAAGTATAAAATAAGTCAAAAATCGACCACCACCTAATTCACCCCCCTTTTAGGCGCATTCTTAAACTTACAATTGGTATCAGAGCAGGTTATAGGTAACCTGCTCCTAGAGATCCAGAATGGCTTCCGCAAATCATCAACCCGTTTTCAGAGATGGTGGTAGTAACAACAAGCCTCCTCTATTCTGTGGTGAATATTTTGACTTCTGGAAAATACGCATGAAGGCACATCTAGAAGCACAAGGAGAGGAGATATGGGATGCTGTTGAAAATGGTCCATTTATTCCGGTTACGGTAATCAATGGTGTTGGCTCTTCAAAGCCTAAAACTGCATGGGACGACGATGATAAAAAGAAAGTTCTCTATGACAAAAAGGCAATAAACCTTCTTCAAGGTGCACTTAGTATGGACGAATTTTTCCGTGTCTCGACATGCAGAACAGCAAAGGAAATATGGGATACCTTGGTTCAAACTCATGAAGGAACGACTGAAGTAAAAAGATCAAGGCTAAATACCTTAAGTCAAGAATATGAACTATTTCGAATGCATCCCGGAGAATCCATTCTTGACTTACAAAAGAGATTTGTGCATTTGACAAATCACTTAAGTGCTCTTGGTAAAACCTTGACAAATGATGAACTTAACTTAAAAGTCCTTAGATCATTGACTAGGGAATGACAACCAAAGGTAACGGCAATCTCGGAAAAGAAGAGTCTCTCTGCAATGACTTCCGCTACATTATTTGGCAAACTTCAAGAATACGAAATGGAACTCGGTAGACTTGAAAAACATGAGAATCTAGAAAAGAAGTCCAAAAACATTGCTTTAAAAATTGACTCAAAGGAAGTTGTAAAAGAAGACAATTCGGAAGAAGATGAAAATTTCATGCTTCTTGTTAAAAGACTTGGGAAGTTTTTTGGAAGAAATGACAAGGGTGGATCTCATGCACATAAGAGAAAGCACTTCAAGAAAAGAGAAGCCTCCACATCAACACAAGATGTCTCATGTTATGAATGTGGAAATCAAGGACATATCAAGCCAAACTGTCCAAATCTTCCAAAGAAAAACGAATTCAAAGGAAAGGACTCAAAACAAAAGAAAGCCTACATAGCATGGGAAGATAATGATATGAGCAGTACATCGGAATCGGAAAGCGACGAATGTGCAAATTTAGCCTTAATGGCATCACATCACTCCGACGACGAAGAAGAGGTTAGTAATGAATTTACTTTTTTTGATGATGATGTTCAAGGTGCAATAGATGAACTCTTGAAAGAATGCAAACGTTTATACAAAAAGGTATCAAACCAAGAAAAAGAACTTCTAATTTGTCTCAAAAAAATTGACACCATGACTAAAGATTTTGATCTTCAAAAACAGAATTTTATTAAAGAAATGGAAAACTTTGCATGCTCCAAGTGCGAATCAAATGTCTTTCAAATTGTTCAATTAAAAAGAGTCATTGAACGATATGAAAAAGGACAAATAGGATTGGAATGATTACTAAGCCAACAACGTTATCCAAATGATAAAAGATGTCTTGGTTATGTGAATTCTAAGAAACCAAGTAACAAGCCCACTGTTTTTGTAAAGGCTAGTAATAGTTCCAATCCCAAGATAGTAGAAAAGAAGCAAGTTGTTCATAATCATCAAAAGAAAAAGACTAAAGTATCTAAAAGAAAAGAAATTCCTAGATACAAGAGAAAATTTGTTCCAAACTGTTTTTACTGTGGTATTATTGGACACACACCCAATGCATGCTATATTAGAAATTTCAGTATGGCTAGTGGACACTATGCATGGGTGAAAAAAGGAACTAACTATGAAGGACCCAAGGCCACTTGGGTACCTAACAAGAAATAATTTGTTTTTGTAGGTATGCTTGAAGTTCACATCAAATCTTTGGTATCTTGATAGTGGATGTTCAAAGCATATGACAAGAGATGTACACCAATTTTCATATCTAGTATATAAAGACAAAGGGTATGTCACCTATGGAGACAACACCAAAGGAAAGATTCTTGGCGTTGGAATAGTTGGCACACCTCCATCCATTCAAATTGAGGATGTTCTCTATGTTGAAGGATTAAAGCACAACCTTCTTAGCATAAGCCAACTTTGCGATAGAGGGTTCAAGATCAAATTCAACAAAGAATAATGCCTTATTATGGATGAGGCAACCAATGAGGTAAAACTCAAAGGTATAAGATCTAACAATATTTTTATGATTACTCTAGATGATTTGTCTATGAAGGTACAATGTCTTATGGTAAACAACAACGACGCTTGGTTATGGCACAAGAGGATTGCTCACATACACATGGAGCACTTGAACAAATTGATTAAGCATGACTTAGTTATTGGTCTACCAAAGATGAAGTTCATCAAAGACAAATTATGTAGTGCATGCCAAAAGGGTAAACAGACCAAATCAACTTTCAAACCAAAGAATGTGGTTTCAACAACAAGACCACTTCAATTGTTGCACATGGATCTTTTTGGTCCATCAAGAACAAGATATATAAGGTGCATTCTATCCTTAACTATACTTTAATGTATATATATATATATATATATATATATATATATATATATATATATATATATATATATATATATATATATATATATATATATATGGATTTAGACAATGTTTCAAATGTTAAAATTAGTGTTTTTAAAATTTTTCCTTTAAGTAAATCGATTTACTTGGTATGTAAATCGATTTACCACTGAAGCAAAACATTTTTTATAAAATCCTTTTGTGTAAATCGATTTACACAGTATGTAAATCGATTTACCATTGAACGGAAATTATTTTTCATAAAAATTCTTTTGTGTAAATCGATTTAACCAATGGGAAAATCGATTTACCACAGAAGCTGAAGCATTTTTCTGTATTTTTCTCTATGCAAATTAATTTTTTGCATGTGATAGTTTTATGAGCTTTTAATATATTGGTCAAACTTACCTTGCCTCTCAACCTCCCACCTTATTATTGTCCACTCATGGAATCTTGACCACTCCACTCATTTAAAACCTCATAAAGACCTCACTTACTCTCTCTATTATTTAATCTCACCAAAACTCCCTCATAGCAAAACAAAAAATTCTCTATCACCCTCATTCAAAAACCCTAACCATATCCATGGATCCCAAGAGAAAAGCAACAGCCTCAGAAAAAGGGAAGAAGCAAACTGTTGCAGCCGCTGAAAACTCCCTGCTCGAGTACCTCTCGGATTCACAGCGTGAAAGATTTATCAAGCATTTTCAGAAGAAAATTATCTCAGCTCCAAAATTCGGTATGTTATCTACCTTTCCAGATGAATGCTTATCGTTTCAAAGGGATTTAATTGCTTATGGGTTAGAACCATTAATATCATCACATGGTTTCTATTACCTGGATCTAGTACGAGTATTCTACAGCAATATGCACTATGACAACAACAAATGTTATACCTATGTGCTCGGAACAAGAATTCCTCTGCATTCCAAAACTATTGGCAGAATTTTGAACATTCCATATACTAGAAGTACCCTTTATGACCCAGAGGATGCCGATTGGGAAAATTACAAGAAGCGAGAATTCTTCTACAGTATTGGCAGGTTATCCGAATCTGAATACCGTGCAAAGCGGATTCGTAGTCTTGGCGGTGTTATTCCGGCTCGGGACACTTGGAGTGCTGGTAACTTTCAAATTAATGATAGATTTTTTCACTATTTTCTGGTATATATATTGTTTCCTAGAGCAGGAAATCATTGTACTGTGACCGACCTAGAACTGCAAATTCTATATGCGAGGAAAAATGGTATTGCGGTAAACTGGGCTAAACTTATTGTGGTGCATATGCTAAGAGTTGCCACAAGGGCCACTTTTCTACCCTATGCATATTTCATTACAAGGATCTTGGAAGCATTTAATATAGATTTTACTGGGTTTGAGCGGATTGAAATGGATCCAATCACCAATAGGATCTCCATCAAAAATGTTGATTCTAGGATGGGTGTTCATTTCAATGCCGAAGCAAAAACCATCACATACATTGGAGAGGATGTTGTAGGTGATGAAGGCAATAATGCAGATGAAGAAGACAATGAAGTTCCTCCTCCCGCTTCCTCTTCTGGTCCAACAAATCACGATGTTATGGATTTCATGACGCAACAATTTGCTTCTCTCAATTCTAACATCAATGCTCGATGGACCGAGATAAATGACTCTACCTCCTCTCGCATCAATGATTTCCAAAATGATGTGAACCAACAGTTTTCATATCTCTATTCACATATTCATATCCCTCCATACGATCCAAACAATCCAGCACCTCCTCCTCCTCAATACACCGAACCACCTCTACAACAACAATTTCCATATCAAGGACCCTTCCAATGACCAATATTATTGAATTCTTGTTATTTATCATTATGTTTTTGTTTTGTAATCATTCAAGTGTTAGTCTGTTGTATTTGAACTTTGTTCGCTATTTTTAAACATTTGCTTTTTAGTTCTTGTTCATATATGTTTCAAACTGTTATAAGTATCACTTTTTGTTGCATCTTTCCCTTCTTTTTGATAATGTCAAAGGGGGAGAAGGATGTGATAGCACTTTATGGTTGTTTGTTTCAATTTTATTTTCAGGGCAAGCTTTCAAAATTTCTTTCTACATAGGGGGAGAAATCTTCTCAGGGGGAGAAAACTCATTTTGCTCCAATTCTGAACAACTCATAAAGAAAGATGGTTTGTCATCATCAAAAAGGGGGAGAATGTAATCTCAAGCCTCAACTCAAATTTAGTTTTGATGAAAGACAAACAAGCTAGTTTTGATAAAAGACAAACAAGCACTATGGCAAGAAGGAAAAGAAGTGGAATTAGCTTAAAGCATCATTCACTCAAAGCTTCAAGGATCATGGCAAGCAATCAAGTATATCAATTCTCATTTGAACTACATTGATTAGAAATGATCAAAAATGATATACACACTTGCCACAACACTTTACTTAAATTTTAAAACAAATTTTAAGTTTTTAACTGATGTAAATCGATTAACACTTGATGTAAATCGATTTACACATGCCTTTTCAAAAACTGAATGTCTCTGGCAGCAATCAATTTACATGAAGTGTAAATCGATTGATCACAGAACTGAGTTGAATTTTTAACACTTGTAAATCGATTTACACATCATGCTAATCGATTTACACTTCAAATTTTTTGAAAACATGAACGTTACAAACCCGTGCAATCAATTTACATCTTATGTTAATCGATTTACACATTGTAACTTTTGAAAAAATCTGAACTGGTTTCAAGATATCCTTCACACCTTTTCTCCAATAGATGCATGGTCATACATTGCATCCTCTCAAGTTTTTCAAACAGAAAAGTGTCTATTTGGAAAGGTATCTTGATTACTTTAAATACAAAATCTTTCAAATCATAAACAACTCTTCTCTTATGCAATAATTCTGAACTTTGTAAAATATTCAAACTTCATATTTCTTAACTTTTAAGAACAAATATTTTCTGCACTTTCACACATATAAAGAACAGAAATCTTTGAGCATTATCTAACCATTGTGTTACAGTTTGAATTGCTTACAAGAGAAGAAAGAAGAATCTTCATTGAAGTCACTCTATGTGATCAACATCTTTCAAGAAATCATATTTCATAGAATTATACAAAGTGTAACTTATTTCCAGGATTGTTGGAATTAAGTATTAGACTACTTGTGTTCCTTGTTGTCCATTGTTGGAAACAAGAGTTATCTTTTGAGAGGATTGTTATCAAGAGACTTATTGGAAATCCAAGAGGGTGTTCTTGGTATTTGTTAGGTTCTTTAGTTGATAAGACTAGGAAGAGTCTTGTAAAAGTTCTAACAAAATAGTGAAATCTCTTGCGTGTTTGCAAGGGGACTGGACGTACTTCCGGGGTGTGGAAGGAACCAGGATAAATCTCCGTGTCTCTTTACTTTCTACACTTTACAGTTTTCAAAGCACTAAATCAAAACCAGAAAGTATAAAATAAGTCAAAAATCGACCACCACCTAATTCACCCCCCCTCTTAGGCGCATTCTTAAACTTACACATGTCTTGAGTGAAATGAGAGGGAAAATTTTGAGGTACAACACTAGTCTGAGAAAATAAATCTCTGACTACTACTGGAGAGTACTGGGAAGTTGAATCCCAGACTCCTGTTTGGTAGATGAGGAAAGTGATTATTTTATTTCCGCTTAGGGGTGATGAATAAAGATGACTTTCTAGGGATTTCCTTTTTCCATTTGAGGATATTCTGCCGGGGATCTTTGGCTCCTGCTTGAGAATGACTCTGTGGGAAAAAAGGTGCTCTGTTGGAATATTTTACCCATGTAGAGAAATAAACTTTGTTGGGGGATAAACTTCCGTATCTAGAGAAATAAACTCTACCAGGGATAAGGCTTTTATAAATTGTCCGAGATTATAAAAACTTAGTTGGAAACATGGATTTCAGTTCTTTGAGGGAACTGTGCTGGAGGAGGTAATTCCTGCTTGGGGAAGAAGAGATTAAAACTTTAGTTGTTTTTACTCTGCGGGGACATAGACATCACTAGGACATATGCTAAGGATGTAGTGGTGACTTTGCCTCAAGACCTGTCTGCCCCTATACCTGCTGGAGAAAGTGATTGTGGGGACTATAAATGGCTTTTGGACTTTGTCTCGTTTCTTAAAGTCATTAGAAACCGTCTTTCTATTTTTTTTCATGCAAGTATTTGTGAACAACAATCATATTCAAATGCATATGTCAAATAATCACTGGACGTTTTTGCAAAACAAAATAGTAAAATAGAAAACAAAATAGCTTTGTACTTTCAAAGAAATGATCTGTATTTATTTTGAAGTTTTCCTATAACAGACATTTTTTGTACAAAGAGACTGACGTTCTAGTAGGAGAACACCGTCGTGAAAATGAAAACTATACAAAATAGTGTATAAAGAGAAAACAGCTATGTGTAATAATCCCATTTGTTGTACCCAAAAATTTGCCCTATCATTTCCTAAAGGATCATCCAGAACTCTCAGGTTTGCTCCTATCAAGTCCCAAGTCTTGAATTACAACTTTTCAAGAAAATCACTCACAAGGGCAAAATGGTCACAAGCACACTGAAAAAAGTCAAATTTTGACTCTTAAATCAAAAACCAAGTTTCAACAATTATATTTCATTAAGACATGAAATTGGTTCATCAAAAATCAGAAGTCAGAAATTACTTTAAAAAAATCAAATTTTCTAAACATTTGGAAAATTTTCTAAGTGTTAAGAGGATATGATACTTCAGAACTTCTGAGTCAGCCTCCACGCAAGTGCAGTCAGAAGTTGCAAACATGGTTCAGAACATAGTCTTTAGTCAGAACATGATTCTTCAACATATGGAGGCTATGTTCAACGCTCTGGTCAGAAGATTCCCCTTAAGCATTTGGAGGCTACGTTTCTGATCTTCTGCAATCAGAACATCACCAAATCCCAAGACCTTATTTAAACAACCTGTTGCACTGCTACAGTACAATACTCTAACCAGCAGTTAATCCAGTCCACGCCTGCATTTTTCCAAATCCTGTATTTGCATCAAATACAAAAGGCTGTGATCAAAAAGCAATGGAACAGTGTGCCAAAAAAGTTTAAATCCCATTTGTTTTTCCCCCCAAAACCACAACAAATTCATCTATAAATAAGTTGCTCCATCACACTTTCAAGGGGCTGGCTTTTAGAGAGAGAATCGTCAAAAAGAGAGAAAAAGAAAGCTGTGATACCTCCATAAAAAAATCCATAATTCCTAAGCAGAAAACCAAAACCTTTGTTCTTCCCTTGAAGTAAAAGAACTTGGCATTTCCTCCTTCGTTGCTCTTGCTGACTCCAGAATATCTGAAGGCAGCATCTCAATTCCCAGACACACACTCCAGGTTCAAGGTAAGTCTCCCTGAATTTGCATCTTCTCACTCAGAACATCATTAAACATGTAAATATCATAGTATTAATGTTGTCCATACCACTGCGTAAGTAGAAAGACTCTGGATCAGAACTTTCTGATCATGGCTAGACTCAGGATCAGGATCATAACTTCTATAAACTGTTGTGCTTTTATCCTTCTGATTTGTTGTTTGCTGAAAACTGAATAACTTATCATTGTGCTAATTGATGTAAGGAAAGAGTTTAAATGTAACACAAAACTTCTGTTTTTCACTCACCATTGTAACACATAGAACTTCTAGGATTTTCTCACTGTTTAAGCACACAGAACTTCTTAGTTCTCTTCATTGCTTTAACACTTAGAACTTTTGATTCTTACATGCTGATAATGCACTAAGCTACTGATGTTTATTCACTGTTTTTAGCATAGCACAAAACTTCTGACTTTTGGCTCACTGTCTGAATACCACCCAGAATTTATGTGTTTTCCCTTTAACGTTTCTTGCAGGACCTCAGAGTTTACCAACTCAGAACTTCTGATGCCCATTGACGTTTCCTGTTGAGTCACAACGCTCCTGACTCCATAACTTCTGATCCCTGTGGTTTCGCTCGCAGCAGCACGCTTTTTTTTTAACTCTTTCATTTATTTTCCTTTTTATCATTTTTTATATTAACCTTTTTTTTATTAACATAAAAAGACATAAAAATATTTTCTTTTATTATTTAATTAACTTAAAACTAAAAAACCACTTTCTAAACAAGTCCTTTTTCTTTCTTATATTGTACATTTCAATATGGTTGTAATAGTAACTTAGGATTTAATTTTATTTGCAACCCCCATTCATAAATATGCATCCCCATCCCCCTAGTGATTGTAATAGCGTAGGACATTTACTTTCTGCACTTTTATCGCTTTAAAATATATTGCTAGTAAATAGGATGTATGGAAAGATAAAATCAACAAGTAGATAACCCTAATCAAAGATTAAATGCATGCAAATCAAACACACTATTCACACATGCACCCTTAAGGTTAACTCCACTTGTTGCCTAAAAAATGGTCATGTAATGCATGTGGGGTGTCTTAGCAAAAATAATCGAAATACAAGATCATAGTCCCTCGATGACGCTATTCAAAGTTGGTTTACAAAAATGATCTTAGGAAATGCTAAGATACCTCACAACATTGCTATCATGACTATACGATGACCCACGCCCATCCCGCTTACATCCAAAGATATGGTTGCTTGCCAAATCAATGGTAAGATAACAATGTCAAAGGAAAAGAAAATGAACAAGAAATACATTTGAGTAGGTAGATTGCTTCTAGTTACTTGATCCATTTCAAAACAAACATCCTTGCTATTTTCAAAACCAACACTTTCAAAAACACTTTCAAAACATTTTCCAAACATGAAATATTTTTAAAAAAGGCTCAACACTTTGTATATGTTTTTACGAATGAGAACTATTAAAAAGTTTGCCTAAACGTTGGCGCCTTTTCAAAATACTTTCAAAAACCACACAAAGCACATTTTCAAACAAAAGCAAGTGATCTAGCAAGCAACTAAGAGCCCATGGAAAACCATGGATGAAAAGGATGCTAATACCTTCCATTTTCATAATATACCCCCCGAACTCAAGAAAAAAATATCAAAGGTCTTTCCTGTGCTTTTTCACCTTTCCTTATTGGATAAAAGAAAAGTCGGTGGCGACTCTTGCTAAACTGCAACATTTGCGAAGACAAATGCAAAACCTCAAGTCAGTTCTCCCACCGCATCACAGAACTGGCGACTCTGTTGGGGAAAATCTAAAAGTGGGGTGACCTTAGGGTTAGATCACATTTACTTTCTTTCTTTGTTTGATTTGTCTTACTTTACATTATGGTTCTCTGTTTGGGCTTGCTTTGATCCTCCACCCGGATTTGGGATACCTTATAGGTAAGTAGCAATACGTTGTGGAAACTGTGCAGGGTATACCGACACGGTCTAAGCAATAGCTACGTTAGTGTGACATATTTGTGAGTACCGGTAGCCCTTGAGTAGTCAAGGAGAATACGGGGCCACTGAGTGATGTCATGAAGCACTAATGAACTTTTAGAACCTTTACTTGACCAACTTGGCCTTTAGGACGTAGTGAGATGACCGGCTTTGGTGCAGTTCGAAGTTGGTGGATACTCGATACTATACTCATTGAGGTTTGGTTTTTTGGGATGTTTTGCTCGCCATTAAAGAGGCTTGCGCTGAAACAATGCCCGAGAAAACAAATCAGTGATATTGAGATCCCTTAGAACCCGATTACTATATTTAGGACAGGTTGAACCAATCCAACTTCAAGAGGGTACTTACCTATGAAACCCCATGCAAGCCTAAACCTAAGGACTTGTTTGCTTTGTTTTTACATAAACATCATGAACATCATAAGAATTCTCACTAACCATTTCAAGGATTTTTGGAATTCATCTTTGTTCTGTTTTTGTAGGACATGGCTTCCGCTCGTAGGAACACTATCCAAGTCACTCTCGTGAGGATACCTCCACAACTCAAGGATTTAGTATCAAGGGTCCCTGAAGATTCTCCATTCACCAAAAGACATGGTCTACTCCTTAGTTTGGTTACCTCAAGTATTTAAGAAGATATGGTAAAGGTGCTTGTCCAATTCTTCGACCCTTTGCATCATTGCTTCACTTTTCCCGATTGCCAACTTATGCCCACTTTGGAAGAATTTGGGGACCCCTATTATTGATCAGTTACCTTTCAACGGTATTGAAAGAGACCCTAAACCTGAGGGAATTTCTCGAGCTCTACATTTGCAACCATCTGACATAGTAGCAAATTGGGTAACAAGGAGTGGTGGCAAAGGGTTCCTAGCAAAGTTTTTGTTGGAGAAGGCTCAAGAGTGTTGGAATACTTTGGATCTACAAGCCTTTGAGGAAATTTTGGCTCTTCTCGTCTATGGGTTGGTACTATTTCCCAATCCTAACCAACTTATAGATATAAATGCGATCAAAGTTTTCATATCTCGTAATCCGGTGCCTACATTGCTTGGAGACATCTTGCATTCTCTTCACTCTCGCACTTTGAAGAAAAGAGGGACTTTGATGTGTTGCACTCCTCTTTTGGCTAGGTGGTTTATTTCACACCTACCTCGATCCGTGGTGAAGAATGAACAAGGTATGAGGTGGTCTAAAATATTGATGTCACTTTCACATGCTGATATCCGTTGGTATTATCGCTCTTTGGAAGACATTACCATCATTGATCGCTGTGGGGAATTCCCTAATGTCCCTCTACTTGGAATTAGGGGAGGCATTACTTACAACCCTTGTTTAGCTTTGCGACAATTTGGATACGCTAGGAGAGATGGCCCTCATGAGGTACTCATCCAAGGAATTGCGTTTGACTATGAAAGTGATACCCAAGGTTACCGTCAAAGATTTATACGAGCTTGGGGTATGGTTAACAAAGTTGATAGCAAGACGTTGGGGCGTAAGAATTCCATTCCTTTGGAACTTTATATTAAATGGGTGCGGGCTCGCGCTCAAAGTCTTAAGATTCCTTATGAAGCCGTCTTACCTGTTATCATGGAGCCAGTAGTTGAGAGAGACGTTCCACATACTATCCTTTATCCTGATATGCCTACTTCTCTTGATGATTTGCAAAACGCTTGGATTCAGTTAAGAGGAGAGCAAGACACCTTTGAAGCTAAGTTCTATGAGGGCGAGAAGAAGATATTAGAGCTTACAAGGGAGCTTCATGAAGAAAGGAGTTTAAACACCTACATTGCGCCAAAGAGGATGCACACAACTTTTTTGTCTTAGGAGTTTACTTTATGCTTATTTCTGTTGTTGTAAGCCCAAGAGGCGTGTTTGTATTCAAATCAGAACTCTTTAATGAAAGTTAACGTTTGTTCACTCTTTGTCTATACAAATTTAAATTCTTGAAATCATTTGCATATACATATTCATGCATCATATCATAAGCAAGCTTTTCACAACAGGTTTCCTCATCTTTCTACTGTTTATTTCAGTAAGGATGGATCTCGAACAAACAGTGAAGGACTTGCAAGCTCAGAACATTCAGTTCTAAGTCACCTTGATGACCTTGGCCAAAGGGCAACAAGAGCTAATGACAGCATTGACAACCAAAAAGAAGAAAAAGAAGGCCCTCATCAACATGGGGAAGAGATTCAAAGAACCGATTCGCCAAGTGCAAGTAGTCAAAGACTCATCCGAGGAGGATGAGAACCAAGCAGGAGAGGCAAGAAGAACCCGTGTTGAGGGTGTGAATGATCAAGCTTCTGAAGATGAGGATCACTTTGATGAACAATACCCACCTGCTGGTGAGGAAAAGTACAAAGAATTGGAGGATAGGCTAAAGGCAGTTGAAATTCAAGTTGTGCCTGGCTTGGATTTTAGTGATTTGGGCCTAGTTCCTGGGGTCGTCATTCCTTATAAGTTCAAGACACCAGTCTTCGCCAAGTATGATGGGGTCTCCTGTCCCAAACTACATCTAAGATCTTATGTGCGCAAAATACAACCACACACCTCTGACAGAAAACAGTGGATTCACTTTTTCCAAGAGAGTCTAGTTGGAACTCAGCTAGAGTGGTTTTATCAATTAGAAGATTCCCGCGTCCATACGTGGGAGGATTTGGCCACTGCCTTCTATCACCAGTATCAATACAACACCGACTTGGCACCAACATGAGTTCAGCTTCAGAATATGACCATGGGAAGTAACGAAGGATTTAAAGTATATGCCTAAAAGTGGAGAGACCTTGCCAGTAGGGTCCAACCAACTTTGACCGAAAGAGAGCTAGTTCATATGTTTATGGGTACGTTAACTGGTCCATTATTCAACCTGTTAATTGGAAGTTCTTCGTCTGAATTCACCAAGGTTATTTTAACTGGTGAAAGGATTGAAATCGGTATTAGAAGCGGCAAAATTCCTATGGCATCTGGTTCCACATCCAACTCCGTCAGAAGTCCCTTCATTAGAAAAAAGGAAACAAATGTTGTGTATAGGGTAAGAGCCCATACCAAGAAGGACCATCATTCATCTATAAATGTTGTGTTAATTTCCAACCCTGAACCTACTCAAAGGCAACCCTCCAACAATCAGAGACCTGAAGTTCCCCGATGACAATTTACAAGAATAAGCATGTCATTATCACAATCCTTACAACATCTGCTAAAGGCCAATTTGGTGACTCTATGCAATCCACCATCCAACCCTGATGTTTCCTCACCTAAATACAACCCGAATGCGAAATGCGCATACCATTCCAACAGCCCCGGCCATGAGACTGATCAGTGCTGGGCCTTGAAGAACAAAATTCAAGATTTGATAGATAACAAGACAATTGAGTTTGATCCACCCGCTACTCCAAACGTGATAATCGCGCCAATTCCAAAACATGGCAAAGGGGTTAATGCCATTGATGATGTTACTTTTATCGCCTCTGTCAAAGATTTAACAACTCCCTTGACCATTGTGAAAGCTAATTTTCTAAAAGCCGATATGTTTCCTGGATGTTCCAAAAATTATGCCTGTTGTGATCAACGAGAAAATGGATGCGAGCTACTAAAGAAAGGTGTGCAACGCCTGATAAATAGCCGCGAGATTCTATTCAAAAAGATTCCCACCATCAAGAATTCAATCGACAAAACTGAAGATTTGGCCATCATAACAATTTCAAACAAACCTCTTAGGATCTTATCCAAAGGTCCTATCAGGATTTCGAACGAACCAATCATTGCTCCTCTCATAATCACTGCTGCTGGACCTGTTCCATACTCCTCTGATAAAGCGGTACCATGGAATTACGGTGTCGAGGTTTATTACCATGGGGTAAAACAAGATTCTTGGATTGATGATAATGAAGCTGGTGTTACTAATATTACTGGTTCTAGTAGAGTCACAAGAACAGGAAGGGTCTTTTCCCCTGTTATCTCACCACCAACCACTACCACAGTTCCAGTCCGCATAACCAATGGAAATTCTAGTGCCAGTACTAAAGGGAAAGGGAAAGAAGGTGAGCCTGCTAGGGAAGAGGCACCTGCTAAAAAGTTTTTTATAGAAGAACCATCCACTCAAGAGATGGAGGAGATTTTGGAGATCATCAAGAAAAGCGACTTCAAAATAGTAGAGAAGTTGGGGAAAACCCCTTCTAAAATATCAATGTTGTCCTTATTGATATGTTTCGACGCCCATGCACAAGCTTTGATTAAGTTTTTGAAAAAGGCTCATGTGCCTCAAGAAACCACAACCGATCAATTTGAGAACTGAGTAGAAAGTCTGACAGTTGATAATGGTCTGGGGTTCTCCGATGCAGATTTAACTCCCATGGGAAAAAATCACAATAAAGCCTTGCATGTTTCTGTTGAATGTAAGGGGACTACTCTGGCACATGTTTTGGTTGACACAGGCTCATATTTAAATGTGTTACCTAAAGGCGCTTTAGACCGGCTAGACTGTGAAGGTTTGGTTTTGAAGCCAAGTGATATTGTTGTGAGGGCATTTGATGGGTCGAAAAGGATGGTTCATGGAGAGGTGGATCTCTCAATTAAGGTTGGTTCACAGATTTTCAACTCTAAATTATATATAATGGACATACGGCCTGCGTATTCTTGCTTGCTTGGGTGCCCATGGATCCATGGGGCAGGTGCGGTCACTTCTACTCTCCACCAGAAGTTAAAATATACAGTTCAAGGGAAGGTTGTCACTATTTGTGGTGAGGAAGAATTTATGGTAAGCCATCTCAATTCTTTCAAGTACGTAGAAATGGATGGCGAGTTCATAGAAACTCCTTTCCAGACGTTTGAAGTTATGGTCGCCACCAAAATCTCCTCCGACACTCCAAGAGCTGATAAAGTTATCCCCAAGATGGTTTCTCTTAAGGATGCATGTGCTATGGTTGAAGAAGGAAACAATGTGATGTGGGGTCAACTCTTCGATATCCCGTTCAAGGCAAACAAGTTTGGGTTAGGTTTAACCTCCCAAACTCAGAAAGAAGTTAGAAGTGCTCGTGCTGGAAAGCTGCCTCTCCACCTCAAAAATCATGAAGTGAACGCTATAGAAGACTCTGATGATGAGTGTGCTTTTGAAGACTGGATCTACCCAACAACTGAAGGGAAGCTCAACAATTGACATGCAAAGGATTTCACTCCTGTTTCTTTCATTGAGGAGTAATTACTGTTTATTTCTTCTGTTAATTCAATAACTCTATGTCTGTAATATTATTTCCAAACAACGACTTTTAAGCCATGTGCCTTGCCTGGGGCACTTTGGTCCATTTGTTAAGGGTTTTGCTCATGTTTCATCTATCATAAGATCATTTAATATAAACCATTGGACCTCTTTGCATTCAAATTTTATGTTCATTGTCTTTCTTTTCCTTTATTACATTTTTCAATAGCCATGTATCTTACATGTGCGCACACACACACACACACACACACACACACATTTACAGATCATAATCCACTCTGGATCTTATTGTCAACAACTCTACTATTGCCAAGTATGATTTCGAACATCCAATTCACCGAGCCGAAGACGAAGGCGAGGAGGATTGTGAAATACCAGGGGAACTAGCCAGACTTTTAATACAAGAAGAGAAAGCTATCCAACCTCATGAAGAGCCAGTTGAAGTCATCAACTTAGGTACTGAGACAGACAAGAGAGAGATCAAGATAGGCGCCAACCTAGAAGACAGTGTCAAAAGTAGATTGGTTCAAATGCTACATGACTACGTGGAAGTATTTGCTTGGTCATATGAAGATATGCCAGGGTTGGATACCGATATTGTGGTTCATCGTCTGCCTACGAAGGAAGACTGTCCTCCTGTTAAACAAAAGGTTTGTCGGATGCGGCCGGATATGTCTGAGAAGATAAAAGTTGAGGTAATGAAGCAGTTCGATGCAGATTTTTTGGCTGCCACATCTTATCCTCAATGGGTTGCAAATGTGGTTCATGTGCCAAAGAAAGATGGAAAGGTCTGCATGTGTGTAGATTATAGGGATCTGAATAGGGCAAGCCCCAAGGATGACTTCCCTCTACCTCATATTGACGTCTTAGTTGATAATACCGCTCAACACAAGGTCTTTTCCTTTATGGGTGGATTTTCTGGCTACAACCAAATCAAGATGGCTCCCGAAGACATGGAGAAGACAACTTTCGTTACACAATGGGGCATCTTTTACTACAAAGTCATGCCGTTTGGATTGAAGAATGCAGGGGAAACATATCAAAGAGCTATGGTAGCTTTGTTTCATGATATGATCCATCATGAAATAGAGGTCTATGTGGACGATATGATTGCATGGTCTCAAATTGAAGAAAAACATCTCAATCACTTGCAAAAGCTATTTGAGAGGTTGAAGAAATACAAGTTGAGATTGAACCCTAATAAGTGTACATTCGGAGTAAGATCTGGGAGGCTCCTAGGTTTTATCGTCGGTGATAAAGGCATCGAAGTTGATCCTTCCAAAGTAAAAGGCATTCAAGAAATGTCTGTTCCTTGTTCTGAAAAGGAGGTTAGAGGATTCCTGGGTCGCCTTAACTACATCGCCCGTTTCATATCCCATCTGACCGCTACTTGTGAATCGATCTTTAAACTCTTGAAGAAAGACCAAGTAATCAAGTGGAATGACGATTGTCAAGTTTCCTTCGA
Organism: Vicia faba; assembly: GCA_948472305.1. Classification (NCBI taxonomy): domain Eukaryota; kingdom Viridiplantae; phylum Streptophyta; class Magnoliopsida; order Fabales; family Fabaceae; genus Vicia; species Vicia faba. The sequence continues at coordinate 1,002,567,905 of OX451740.1, forward strand.
TAAAATCAAAGAGTATTTGCAAGAACCTCCTATTCTAATGCATCTAGTGGAAGGAAGACCATTGATCATGTATTTGACAGTACTAGAGAACTCTATGGGGTGTGTGTTGGGTCAGCATGACGAGTCTGGCCGAAAAGAGCACGCAATTTACTACCTAAGCAAAAAGTTTATCGACTGTGAAACCAGATATTCACTTCTCGAGAAAACTTTTTGTGCTTTAGTGTGGGCTGCTCGTCGGCTAAAGCAGTATATGCTGACTCACACTACTATGTTGATTTCTATGATGGACCCTATCAAATACATCTTTGAGAAACCAACCTTATCCAGAAGAATAGCTAAGTGGCAAATGATTCTGACCGAATACGATATTCAATATACAACACAAAAGGCCATCAAAGGAAGCATATTGGCAGATCATTTGGCTCACCGAGCTGTTGATGATTATCAATCTATGAATTTTGACTTCCTGGATGAAGACATTATGATGGTGACCGACTGTGCAAAACCTAGACCGTATGACGGACCTAAACCAGGATCCCGATGGACCATGGTTTTTGATGGGGCTTCCAACACTCTGGGAAATGGAATAGGTGCTGTAATCATCTCTCCTGAGGGTTGCCATACTCCCTTCACAACCGGATTATGCTTTGATTGTACGAATAACATGGCGGAATACGAAGCATGCATCCTGGGATTGAAAGCTACCATTGATTTGAGAATCAAGCACTTGAGTGTTTTTGGAGACTCTACTTTAGTGATTAGCCAAGTAAAGGGGGAATGGGACACTAAGCATCCTAACCTCATTCCTTACAAGGAGCTTGTGTCGACTCTGATACCATACTTCAAAGAGATCACTTTTGAGCATTTTCCTAGAGAAGAGAATCAATTGGTTGATGCTTTGGCCACTATGTCTTCCATGTTCAAATTCAGATGCGACAATGAAGCTCCCATGATTATGATTGAGAGATTTGACGAACCTGCACATTGTAATGAGCTCGGCGCCGACGAAGAAAAACCATGGTATCATGAGGTGAAGAGGTATCTTGAGGTACAAGAATATCCCGAGGGGGCTTCCATCAATGATAAAAATTTCTTGCAAACATTTTCGGCTAAATTCTTTCTAAGCAACGAAATTCTATACAAACGCAACCACGATTCTACTACTCCGATGTATGGACAAGAAGGAGTCAGTGGAAATTATGGAAGATATGCATAATGGCCTCTTTGGGAGCCATTCCAGTGGACATACTATGGCCAAGAAAATCCTAAGAGCTGGTTATTATTGATCTACCTTAGAAACCGATTGTCATCAACACTTTAGGACTTGCCACAAGTGCCAAATCTACACTGACAAGGTCCATGTACCTCCTATTCCTCTCAATGTCATGACTTCTCTGTGGCCATTTGCAATGTGGGGCATTGATATGATCGGGGAAATCAAACCAACCGCTTCCAATGGACACCGTTTCATCCTTGTCGCCATCGATTATTTTACCAAATGGGTCGAAGCTGCCTCCTATGCCTCAGTAACCAAGAATGTGGTAGCCAGGTTTATCAAACATAACCTCATATGTCATTATGGTATTCCTGAAAGGATCATTACCAACAATGGGACTAACCTCAATAATGTTATGATTACTGAGCTTTGCACTCAGTTCAAAATCAAGCATCACAATTCTTCTCCGTATAGACCCAAGATGAACGGCGCAGTGGAGGCTGCCAACAAAAATATCAAGAAGATTGTGCAAAAGATGGTTGTAACATACAAAGACTGGCATGAGCTGTTACCATTTTCCCTCCACGGCTACCGCACTTCGGCTCAAACATCAACCGGGGCAACTCCTTTCTCTCTGGTTTATGGCATGGAAGTTGTCTTACCCATAGAGGTTCAGATTCCTTCCCTAAGGATCATAAAAGAAGCTGACTTGGGTGAAGACGAGTGGATTCAAACGAGGTTGGATCAGTTGAATTTGATTGACAAGAAAAGACTGGCTGCTGTCTGTCATGGTCAAGCGTATCAAAAATGTATGATCAAGGCATTCAATAAAAATATTAAGCCTAGGGTATACCAAATTGGGGACCTGGTGATAAAGCGCATCATTTTACCGTAAGGCGATCCTAGGGGAAAGTGGACTCCTACTTACTAAGGACCATTTGTCATAAAGAAAGTTTTCTCTGGTGAAGCCATGATGCTGACTACCATGGATGGCGAAGATTTCCCGCATCCGATAAACGCAGACATAGTCAAAAAATACTACACATAAAGTGACCCTCTAGGTTGACATACCTAGGCAAAATAAGGGCATCCCGGCGAACCAAAAGGTTCGGGAAAAAATTAGGGATATATGCAAAAGATTGTACACCCGACAAGTCGAAAACCCGAAAGGGAGGCTTGGGCAAAAAAGGATATCCTGGTGGGCTGAAAACCCGAAAGGGCGGTCCAGGAAAAAATTAAGGATTAAAAGCGTATAACTATGTCCCATCGAATCTTTACAAATCAACTTTGTCACCAAAGTTCAAATTCATTTGATCCAAGATCAGTCTAATCAACTTCTGTCAACGACAAGGGATGATGTTTGAAGACATAGGGGTAATAGTAGGGTTGGAGTTCAATAAAATCACTTCCACATAGCTATCATCTCTGTCTTCACTTTGTATTATTTCCATTATTTTGGCAATTTCTTCTTACTAGGATCCCTGTCTCTTTGTATAAAAGCCTATTCATGGGAAAAATATCAATGCAAATATCTTTTGAAGTGCAAACTTTTGTTTTCCCTGTTTTGAATGCAAAATGGTCCAATGACTAAAATTGAATGAACATATGCATATAAACATGATTAAGCTTTCAACGAATGTGATAGACATTTAAAATATCCTCACAGAGTTACTTCTCCAAATTACTGAATCCTGGGCTCGACCAGATAACAGTATAACCTAAAGCCTGGACCCGACCAGATACTAGTTCAACCTCTCAAGTTACTGAAACCTGGACCTGACCGGATAACAGTTAATCTCATCTTTAAGTTACTAAAGCCTGGACCCGACCAGATATTAGTTTAACTTCTTCAAAATTGCTTAAACCTGGACTCGACCAGTAGACAACCCAAGTTACTGAAACCTGGACCCGACCGGATAACAGTTAATCTCTTCTTTAAGTTACTAAAGCCTGGACCCGACCAAATATTAGTTTAACTTCTTCAAAATTGCTTAAACCTGGACCCGACCAGTAGAAAACCCAAGTTACTGAAACCTGGACCCAATCGGATAATAGTTAATCTCATCTTTAAGTTACTAAATCCTGGACCCGACCAGATATTAGTTTAACTTCTTCAAAATTGCTTAAACCTGGACCCGACCAGTAGACAACCCAAGTTACTGAAACCTGGACCCGATCGGATAACAGTTAATCTCATCTTTAAGTTACTAAAGCCTGGACCTGACCAGATATTAGTTTAACTTCTTCGCATTGCTGAAACCTGGACCCGACCAGATAACAGTTTCTGAAGCCTGGACCCGACCAATAAACAGTTCGAGATACTGAAGCCTGGACCCGACCAAATAATAGTTTGATCTCTTCAATTACTGAAACTTGGACCCGACCAGACAACAGTAAACCTCAATTTCAAGTGGTTAGAGCCTGGACCCGACCAAATAACAGTTTAAACACTAGTAAAACTCCTCTTCCCCAGTAGAATTTTCTATAATCCCCAGTAAGTTACTGCAAAGCCTGGAGTCCGACCAGATAACAGTTAACTTCCTTATCCCCAGCAAGTTGGTGTGAAACCTGGAATCCGACCAGATAACAACTAACTTTCAAAGATAATTTCCCAGCAGAGCAACAGACAACTAAAATTCCTAAACTCTTCCCCCTAAGCAGAGATCAACACTCACCATAGAGTTTTCTTCTCAAGCAAAATCAACATTCCCCAGCGAAATAATTCTATTAACAAAATTTGAGGGCACGCATATTCTTTATCTCCAACCACAACCCGGGATTCAACTTCACAAAGAACTTCTCAGCCGTAGTCAGGGATTTATTTTCCCAGATAAACATGCATCCCACATTAATATATCATAGCATATACATACAAGATACATTTAGCACAATTTCATTCATCTTGCAACATCATGCATACATTTGCATTTTAGCTAACCCCTCTCCCACAGGCAAAACACCAGGTTTTAGTATAAATCGACCGAATATTTGTGATGATATTTTTCCAGTGTTTACCATCATCCCTCCAAATGGAATCTATAAGCCCATTCCCATTTCATCTTCAAGTGCAAATTTATGGGCACTCTAGTGTTCAATCATCTTCTACCTTCAAGTCACGAATGGCGGATCCGCCAATCTAACTCTTCAGGTTTAAGAATATTGAACAGGGGCAACTGTTGTACCCAAAAATTTGCCCTATCTTTCCCCAAAGGATCATCCAGAACTCTCAGGTTTGCTCCTATCAAGTCCTAAGTCTTGAATTACAACTTTTCAAAAAAATCACTCACAAGGGCAAAATGGTCACAAGCACACTGAAAAAAGTCAAATTTTGACTCTTAAATCAAAAACCAAGTTTCAACAATTATATTTCATTAAGACATGAAATTGGTTCATCAAAAATCAGAAGTCAGAAATTACTTTAAAAAAATCAAATTTTCTAAACACGTGTAAAATTTTCTAAGTTTAAGAGGATATGATACTTCAGAACTTATGAGTCAGCCTCCATACAAGTGCAGTCAGAAGTTGCAAACATGGTTCAGAACATAGTCTTCAGTCAGAACATGATTCTTCAGCATATGGAGGCTATGTTCAACGCTCTGGTCAGAAGATGCCCCTTCAGCATTTGGAGGTTACGTTTCTGATCTTCTGCAATCAGAACATCACCAAATCCCAAGACCTCGTTTAAACAACCTGTTGCGCTGCTATAGTACAATACTCTAACCAGTAGTAAATCCAGTCCACGCCTGCATTTTTCCAAATCCTGTATTTGCATCAAATACAAAAGGTTGTGATAAAAAAGCAATGGAACAGTGTGCCAAAAAATTTTAAATCCCATTTGTTTTCCCCCTCAAAACCACAACAAATTCATCTATAAATAAGTTGCTACATCACACTTTCAAGGGGTTGGCTTTTAGAGAGAGAATCGTCAAAAAGAGAGAGAAAAAAAAGTTGTGATACCTCCATAAAAAATCCAGAATTCCTAAGCAGAAAACCAAAACCTTTGTTCTTCCCTTGAAGTAAAAGAACTTGGCATTTCCTCCTTCGTTACTCTTGCTGACTCCAGAATATCTAAAGGCAGCAGCTCAAGTCCCAGACACACACTCCAGGTTCAAGGTAAGTCTCCCTGACTTTGCATCTTCTCACTCAGAACATCATTAAACATGTAAATATCATAGTATTAATGTTATCCATACCACTGCGTAAGTAGAAAGACTCAGGATCAGAACTTTCTGATCATGGCTAGACTCAGGATCCGGATCAGAACTTCCATAAACGGTTTTGCTTTTATCCTTCTGATTTGCTGTTTGCTGAAAACTAAATAACTTATCATTGTGCTGATTGATGTAAGGAAAGAGTTGAAATGTAACACAGAACTTCTGTTTTTCACTCACCATTCTAACACATAGAACTTCTAGGATTTTCTCGCTGTTTAAGCACACAAAACTTCTGAGTTCCCTTCACTGCTTTAACACTTAGAACTTCTGATTCTTACATGCTGATAATGCACTAAACTGCTGATGTTTATTCACTATTTTTAGCATAGCACAGAACTTTTGAGTTTTGGCTCATTGTCTGAATACCACCCAGAATTTCTGTGTTTTCCCTCTAACGTTTCTTGCAGGACCTCAGAGTTTACCAACTCAGAACTTCTGATGCCCATTGACGTTTCCTGTTGAGTCACAATGCTCCTGACTCCAGAACTTTTGATCCTTGTGGTTTCGCTCGCAGCAACACGCTTTTTTTTCAACTCTTTCATTTATTTTCCTTTTTATCATTTTTTATATTAACCTTTTTTTTATTAACATAAAAAGACATAAAAATATTTTCTTTTATTATTTAATTAACTTAAAACTAAAAAACCACTTTCTAAACAAGTCCTTTTTCTTTCTTATATTGTACATTTCAATATGGTTATAATAGTAACTTAGGATTTGATTTTATTTGCAACCCCCATTCATAAATATGTGTCCCCATCCCCTAATGATTGTAATAGCGTAGGATATTTACTTTCTGCACTTTTATCGCTTTAAAATATATTGCTAGTAAATAGGATGTATGGCATGATAAAATCAACAAGTAGATAACCCTAATCAAAGATTAAATGCATGCAAATCAAACACACTATTCACACATGCACCCTTAAGGTTAACTCCACTTGTTGCCTAAAAAATGGTCATATTATGCATGTGGGGTGTGTGATACGGTGGCAGAACCGACTGTTAAATACTGGTTTGTGTTTTGCATTTTTGATTGCAAAATGTCGCGGTAAGCAAGAGTCGCCACCGACTTTTATTTTATCCAACAGGAAAGGAAAAAAGCACAGAAAAATTCCCTTTTTCGAGATTTTGGGTACGGGGGGTAGATTATAGAAAGGGAAGGTATTATCACCCTTTATATCTGTGGTTTTCCACGGGCTCTTAGGTACTTGCTCATCATTTTCAAAATTACTTGTGTGTGTGTTTGATTTGAAAAGTTTTTTGTTTTACTTCGATTTAACCCTTGCTTCTGTCTTCAAGAGTGTTACGAAGTTGTTTTTGAAAACTTTGTTTAAAAAGTGTAAGTGTGAAAAGTTTGATTTGAGCAAGTACCTACTAGCATCTACCTACTCGAAAAAAGATTGTTTCTGTTCTTATTTCCTTTAGACAATGCTATCCTATTATCGTGAAATAGGAAGCATCGTCGTTGGAATTTGTAAGGGTCAATTCGAAAGGGACGTAATGGTCATTGAAGGCAACATGTAAGGATACCTTAGCATTTCAAAGGGACTGTCATCATATAGTCGTAGGCAACATCGAGGGACAAGATCATATACCATAGGCAACTTCGAGGGACATCGAGGGACCATGATCTTTATGATGATTTTAACCGAGGGTCTTTGCTAAGGGTATCCCTACGTTCGAGGGACGTAACCATTGTTTTCCGAGGCAACCAAATGAGGAGTACCCTAGGAGTGAATATGTGCATATGATTTGTTTCAATTATTTAATCTTTGCACATTAGGTGATCTACCGTTTTAATTTTCCAGACATTTTTGCCATACAATCCTATTAGCCATACATCTAACAGTTAATATTTGCGGAATTAAAAGTGCGGAAAATAAGATAAGCTATTACAAGGCTTCGGGTATTTACATAGCCAAAAACAAACCCTTAAAAAACGATAAATGAAAGTAAAAAGGTCCTAATTAATCTATTACAACTTGTGAGCAATTACATTAATATGGTAAAATAAAATAAAGCGCGCGCGAATAAAGAACGAGAGAGAATTAGGGTTTTGACCCCGTCTAACCTAATCGAAAGAAAATTTATTTTTTGTTGTTTTTAATTATTTCTAAGAAAAAAGAATTAGGTTTTTTAAAATTAAATACAAAATTAATTAGTAATTAAATTAGTTAAAAAAATAATTAAATGGCTTATTTTTGTGTTTTGTTATTTTAAGAAAAAAGAAAATAGAATTAAGTTAGAAACAAAATCCTAATTAATTTTAATTTATTTACAAAACAATTAAAGTTACCTAAAATTAAATTAAAACCTAAAATTAATTATTCGGGTTTATTATAAAAAATCAAAGGTTTGTGAAAAATGTTAAGTTTTATGAAAAAAAAATTTTAAACAGAAAGAATAAAAATAGGTAAAAGGATAAATATAGGAAGAAAACCAAAACCAATAGGGGTGGTTGTTGAACCCATGCTCTTAACCTTCTCAGGATGTCTGCCTTGTCATGCATTGGTGCCATGTGTTAGTTGTTCTGTTTTGGCCATTTGTGTTTTGACCTCAACGTTCTGTAATGAACCTGCATGAGATCCTGTCTAAATCTGCAGTGTTGAATCTCATGAACACATTAAATAAATTACTATATATTATGAAATACAAATAAAGCCAATATATGAAAAAATTTAATGTTAAAACCGATATGGCATGTATGAATGATTATACCCTTTTGATCATGGAGATCAAACAAGCCTTACCCTTACTGGAGAAGTAGTGAGATGAATGCTTATGAACTTTTGATCATAGAGATCAAGCCAGCCTTACCCTTATTGGAGAAGTAGTGAGATATGAGTTTGTAATAAGGATGACTTGTTTGTAGTGAGCTGGAGATTTGTAATAAGGATTTCAAGGTTTTAGGGTTCTTGAAAGAATTTGATATTCTGACAGCTTTGTGGCAAAGCTTTTTTTTTCTCCTTTTCTTTTTCTTGTGTGAAAAGAATGAGATTATATAATAGAAATTAGAGAGAAAAAATGGGCTTTGAATATGCAATTGGGCCTCCAATGTTCACTTGAGTTCATCACGTTTCACGCTAAATCGCAGGGGCTTAAGTGCAATTTTTGAAGTTGAAATGTGAAAACAAAATGTATCCGACATCGAGAACTAACTCCTTTCCGAAAATGGGCTCAATCGGATAAACGGTGAATTAGTTATGAATTTTTGAAGTTTCAGCTCAGACAAATTTATTTTGGGCTCCAGTGTCGACTCTGACACGTTCTTCAATAAAAAAACTGGTGTTGATAGGAGCATAATTAGGTCTCGACTTTTGAAGCAAAGTTGTAGATCTCTGAGTCTGTGACCTTGTGTAAAAATATGAGCGCAATCCGATAAAAATTGACCGAGTTATGAATTTTCGAAGTTTCGACCCAGATAAAATAATATTCAGCATTCAGGATTTTCGGCGCGTCACGCGTACTCTGAGCAAAAAATGAAGGTTTTTTGGATACCTTTCGAACTCAATACCTTCTGTGAAAACTTATACAACTCAATTTGTGAAATTTTGGCGCCGGAACCAGCTCGATGCGCTGAAAATTGACCAAGTTATGATTTTCTAAACATGACGCAAATAAACTTCTGTCACAAATTTTCTGTACGAAAATACTTGATAAATCCGCATTTTTGAAGACCTTCTGGTCGAAATTAGCTTCCGGACGTGAGAGATGAAAACATAGATGACATCAAGACGGAATTTTGGCCACCAGAACAGGTTCAAAAAGAGCCACAATCTTCAAGTTATGAATTTTTTAGCGCGTAAAAACTGCACTTTCAGCACACTTTTTCACCATATTTCTTCGAGAAAACTCACATTCGGATACCTTCTTTAAAGAATTGACTCTTGAGCCGAACCTGAATTTGAGAATATGTTATCAGAGATATCTTGGCGAAAGAACACTTGAATATGATGCGCCGGGTTGCACTTGTGAATCTTTGAACCCCAAATTATTGCAAAACAGCGAACCGATCTTCAGCATGGAAAATACTCTGAGAATATCCATTGAGGAAATAAACGTCACTTGTAACCTGAAGAAGCTTGATAAATATACCTTTATTCCATAACCATAAAACCAATAATATGCGTGTATGAAAAGAGGGCAAATTTTGGGGTACAACAGGGTGTCTTAGCAAAAACAATCGAAATAGAAGATCATAGTCCCTCGATGACGCTATTCAAAGTTGCCTTACAAAAATGATCTTAGGAAATGCTAAGATACCTCACAACATTGCTATCATGACTATACGATGACCCACGTCCGTCCCGCTTACATCCAAAGATATGGTTGCTTGCCAAATCAATGGTAAGACAACAATGTCAAAGGAAAAGAAAATGAACAAGAAAGACATTTGAGTAGGTAGATTGCTTCTAGTTACTTGCTCCATTTCAAAACAAACATCCTTGGAATTTTCAAAACTAACACTTTCAAAAACACTTTCAAAACATTTTCCAAAAATGAAATATTTTTAAAAAAGGCTCAACACTTTGTATACGTTTTTACGAACGAGAACTATTACAAAGTTTGCCTAAACGATGGCGCCTTTTCAAAATACTTTCAAAAACCACACAAAGCATATTTTCAAACAAAAGCAAGTGATCTAGCAAGCAACTAAGAGCCCATGGAAAACCATGGATGAAAAGGGTGCTAATACCTTCCCTTTTCATAATCTACCCCCAAACTCAAGAAAACAATCTCAAAGGTCTTTCCTATGCTTTTTCACCTTTCCTTATTGGATAAAAGAAAAGTCGGTGGAGACTCTTGCTAAACCGCAACATTTGCAAACACAAACGTAAAACCTCAAGTCAGTTCTCCCACCGTATCACACCATTGAGTTTCAATTCTGCTATTGTCCTTATGTCCTTGAGCGTCTCATCACTTTGCTACTTATCTGAAGCTGACTGGATAGATTGGTATCGTTTAAGCTTGATAGTTGATACTGAAGTATGGTCACAAGATGATCTAATGGGACATAGTTATACGCTTTAAATCCCTAACTTTTTCCTGGACCTCCCTTTCGGGTTTTCGGTCCACCGAGATACCCTTTTTTGCACAAGCCGCCTTTTTAGGTTTTTGACTTGCCGGGTGTACATTTTTTTTTGTATTTATCCCTAATTTTTGCTCGACCCTTTTGGTTCACCGGGATACCCTTGTTTTTACCTAGGCCAGTCAACCTAGAGGGTCTTTATTCATGCGTAGTATCTTTTCACTATGTCCGCATTCACAGGGTGAGGAAGGTCGTCACCACCCATAGTGGTTAAAATCATGGTTCCACCAGAAAATATACTCTTGATTACAAATGGCCCTTCGTATGTGGGAATCCATTTCCCCCCGGGATCACCTTGTGGCAGGATGATGCGCTTGATTACTAGATCACCCACTTGATATACCTGTCGCCTGACCTTCTTGTTAAAAGCCTTAATCATACGCTTCTGGTATATCTGACCATGACAAATAATCGCTAACCTTTTCTCGTCAATTAAGTTCATCTGGTCAAGTCGAGTCTGGATCCAATCATCTTCGTTCAAACCTGCATCCTTCATGATTCTCAAAGAAGGGATCTGGACCTCAATAGGTAGGACAACCTCCATAGCATACACCAAAGAGAAAGGTGTTGCCCCTGTTGACATTCGTGCTGAGGTGCGGTAACCATGAAGAGAAAATGGTAACATCTCATGTCAGTCTTTGTATGTCACCGTCATTTTCTGTATGATTTTCTTAATGTTGTTGTTAGCATCCTCCACAGTGCCATTCATCTTCGGCCGGTAAGGGGAAGAATTATGATGTTGGATCTTGAATTATTTACAGAGTTCAGTGATCATAGTATTGTTGAGATTTGTACCATTATCTATGATGATTCTTATTGGAACACCATACCGATAAATAAGGTTGTTCTTGATGAACCGCGCCATGACATTCTTGGTAACATTAGAAAAAGAGGCAGCCTCAACCCACTTCATGAAGTAATCAATGGCGACTATGATAAAGCGGTGCCCATTTGAAGCGGTATGTCTGATTTCTCCGATCAAATCAATGCCCCAAATTGCAAAAGGCCAAGGAGCAGTCAAGATGTTCAAAGGAACTAGAGGTACATGTACTTTATCAACATAGATCTGGCATTTATGACACGTCCAGGAATGTTGATAACAATAAGCTTCCATAGTGGACCAGTAATATCCTGCTCGTAGGATCTTTTTCGCCATGGTGTGTCCACTAGAATGGGTGCCAAAGGTACCTTCATATAAATCTGCCATAATCCTCTCTGCTTCGCTCTTGTCTACACACCGAAGTAAAGTAGAGTCGTGGTTGCGCTTGTAGAGGATTCCATTACTGAGGAAGAACTTTGCGGAGAACCTTCTCAGAAACTTCTTATCATTGACAGATGCCCCCTCAGGATATTCTTGAGCCTCGAGATATCTTTTCACTTCATGGAACCAAGGTTTATTTGCTACCCCTGTAGTATCGATCTCATAGCAGTAAGCTGGTTCATCTAATCTCTCAATAGTGATATGAGGAGCCTCATTGTCCCAACTGACCTTGAACATAGATGACATAGTAGCTAGCGCGTCCGCTAACTAATTCTCTTCTCGTGGAAAATGTTCAAAGGTGACTTATTCAAAGTATGGAAGCAATTTCAGCACATGTTCTTTGTAAAGGATGAGATTAGGGTGCTTCGTGTCCCAGTCTCCTTTGATTTCACTTATTACCAAAGTTGAATCTCTGAAAACACTTAAGATCTTGATCCTCAGGTCAATAGTAGCTTTGAGACCCATGATGCATGCTTCATACTCAGCCATATTGTTAGTACAGTTGAAACATAGTCTGGCGCTGAAAGGAGTATGACAGTCTTCAGGAGATATAATTACAGCACCGATGCCATTTCCAAGTGCGTTGGAAGCTTCATCAAAAACCATGGTCCATTGAGATCCTTTCTCAGGTCCTTCATCTAGTCCAGGTTCTTCACAGTCAGTCACTAACATAATATTCTCATCCGGGAATTCAAAGTTCATGGATTGGTAGTCGTCCATAGCCTGATGAGCCAAATGATTAGCTAATACACTTCCTTTGATTTCTTTTTGGGTTGTGTATTCAATGTCGTATTCGGTCAGGATCATTTGCCATCTTGCTATTCTTCTGGAGAGAGCGGGCTTCTCGAAGATGTACTTGATCGGGTCCATCTTAGATATCAACAAAGTAGTCTGGGTCAACATATACTGTCTCAGTCGGCGAGCAGCCCATGCCAAAGCGCAACAAGTTTTCTCAAGCAGTGAGTATCTTATTTCATAATCGGTAAACTTTTTGCTAAGGTAGTATATTGCATGCTCTTTTCGACCGGACTCGTCATGCTGCCCCAACACACACCCCATTGAATTATCTAACACTATTAAGTACATTATCAAAGGTCTTCCTTCAATTGGAGGCATAATAATTAGAGGCTCTTGAAGGTATACTTTGATTCTATCAAAGGCAGTATGGCATACGTCATTCAATTTTAACACTTGATCTTTCTTCAGGAGTTTGAAGATTGGCTCACAAGTAGCAGTTAGATGGGAAATGAACCTGGCAATGTAATTTAGGTGTCCCAAGAAACCTCTAACCTCCTGTTGTACCCCAAAATTTGCCCTCCCATATTTCTCAAAACATTGCAAGAAAGATCTCCAAGTTGCTCAAAGTTGCTCAAGGATTGGCCAGACAAGCTCTCTCCTAAGACAGTCTACCCCAAATTAGGGTTTCATGTTGCATCAAGATCCTTGAGTCCAAGTGGTCCCAAATGATCACCAATGTCCTAATATGTTCTCAAGATCATCCATGTCAAGTTTCAAGCCTTGCAGAGAAAGTTTGCTCAGTCAATTGCTCAAAGGCCCAAAAATCGATTGTGTTAGGGCAAAAGTCAACTGTGACCTACAAACAGTCAAACTTCAAGATTTTTGGTCAACATCCTCCTTTTGAAGTATATTTCATCATTTGATCAAGGTTTGATCATGATTCATCAAGGATTGCACATAATTCATCATGATTCAAAAGTTGCTAAATTAGGATTTCGCAAGAAAAGTCAACTCAACTTTGACCAAGCATAACTTTCTCATACTTTATGAGAAATGACCCATCAAAAGCTCAGTTTTAAGAGGATTCAATTTCCTACAATCCATCTTCATCTCCCAAGATCAAAATATTCACTCACAAGAAGTTATGAATTTGGACATTATAGGTCATTTTGAAAATTCAACAAAAACACCTTTTTTGTCAAAGCTTCATACATGAGCATGGAATATAAAATTGATATGAGACCAAAATGGTTGATTAGAGGACATCTCAATCTTTCTAAAAAGTCCAAGAAAACCCCCAAAGAGTCAAAATTGAGGAAGTTATGCATTGTTAAAGTTGGACTTTTTTGCAAAATTGCCAAAAGTCGACTATCCCCAAAACTTCAAATTTTGCCAAATGGGCCCATTCTTTTTCACTTGTTTTGAGTTGGAATTATTGCCCACATGCTCTAGCCTTGGCCATGTGTTCATATCATATTTTTATTAATTATTTTGATTTTTATTTTAATTAAATCAAAACAAATCAAATAAAATCAAAAATATTGAAAACCAAAGATCTTTTGATGATTTCAGGCTTCATTGGACAGCTAGTACCATTCCAAACTCGAATCAAAGCTTGTGTGCACAAAAACATTCAAAATAAGCCAATTTTGGAAAGTTTTAAAGGAGGATCAAAACAAATATCAAAGTCATTGAAAGAGGAAGATTTGGGCAAGGCAATCAACCCTAATGCATTGTGTGGTACATAAGGGTTACGTGCAGACCAAAAAGGAGGTTAGAGATCAAGCATAAAGCCAGAACAAAAACTGAAAAATCAAGCAAAAAGTGTGAGTTCGAAATCACTCCTAGAGGCAGTTTCAAGGCTTATCAATTGTCCCAATCGTCTCCTGGCAATCTCCAAAAGCGAAAGCAAGCAAAACCACGCGTTTTCAAGGCTCCCAGTGCACTGTAAGTCGTTCATGGAACCACCATTTTCTTGAATTCGAAAAGCTTCATTCTTGCATCTATAATGAAAAATAATTGCATATTATTGATCACTATGATGTTTGCAAGCTTTTGCCAATAGCCAATTTCATTTATCTGGACTGAATCGAAATTCACCAAAGCTGGGGTTTCGAGTTTGCTTTTAGGGTTTCCGTTTTCAGGTACAATTGGCCTTAATGATGGTTATGACTGTGATCAGAGGGATGAGACGAGTCTAACCATGGTGTTGGATTCCATTTATGTTGCCTGTGGAAGAATTTGGAGTAAAGCTACGATATTAGCTGCAGATAAAATCCGCAGGTAAAAGCTTCAGTTTTCCAAGGACAGGGATGATGCGTTGGCACTCTCCCATTTGTCCATTCAAATACCAGCGCGCCTTTTTTTTATATTTTTGTCCACTATATTTCATTTTCTTTACATTATCATTGTTTTATATTTTATTAACAATAAGAACCACATGGCCTAGTGGTTGCCACACTTGATTTCAGGGCATTAGAGGCTGGAGGTCAGGGGTTCGATCCCTGCCTCCAGCATTTGTTATTTTTCCAAATTATTTCAGGTAATCTAGTGCACGCCTAAGCTGGAGACCCACCATGGACATTCACCATCCAGCACGCCAGATGGCCAGATGGCCAGATCTGGTGGTCACCATTGCAAGTGCACCAAAAGGCCAGTCAAACGCACAGGCACTGGATCAGAAAAAGTCAATCTGGACCAGCATCATTGGCGCAGAATAATTGCTATTCACACCTCAAAACCAGGCCCATTCTCTACTTTTTTTAATATTTTGTTTGTTTTATTTAATTATTTTATTTTGTTTGATTTAATTACTAACCAATAGAATAATTTCTTTTTATCAAAAAATCACCAAAAATATTTTTTTACCCAATTAAATTTCAGAATTTTATTTTCATTAATAAATATTAATTAATTAATTAAGTTATTAATTCTAGATAACTTTAATTGATTTTGTAAATATTTAAAATCAATTAGAATTAATAGGTTTTAATCATTAATTTAATTATTTTATTTTCTTTCCTAAAATAACAAAAACTCCAAAAAGATGTCATTTAATATTTTTCATTAATTAATTTATTTAATAATTAAATTTTGCATTTAATTTTAGGATTTAATTTCTTTTCTTAAAAATAAAAACAACAAAAGACATTTTCTTTAATTAAAAGGGTCAAAACCCTAATTTCGCATTCGATTTAATTTCGCATCGCACACTTTATTTTTCTTTATCCAATTAATGTATCTGCTCCCGGTTTGCAATAATTAATTAGGATATTTATTTTTTCGCTTTTAAATTTCAAAGGGTTGCTTTTGGCGATGTAAATACCCGACGCCTTGTAATAATTTAGTTTAATTTCCGCACCTTTAATTCCTGCAAATATACAACTGTTAAATGTTTGGTAATAGGGTTTGCATGACAATAATGAATGCCTAATCTAAAATCAGTTAGATCACCCTTAACATGTGCAAAGATAAAAATAACTGAAATCAACACATGAGCACATGAGCACTCTTAGGGTACACCCCACTTGGTTGCCTTCGTAAATGGTCATTGAGTATAGGTTGTTTTAGAGGTCGCCCTCTTGTCTAAAAGATCATAGTTGCCTCGAAATGGTTGCCTCGGATATTGTTGCCTCGAATACATGATCTAAGACATTAGGGTTACCGCTAAGACGTCCTAACATTGCTTTAGTGACCGTATGTCCCTCTTTCGAATTGACCCTCAAACTCCAACAATGGTGCTACCTACTCACTAATAGTGGGATGGCATTGTCCAAAGGAAATTAGCATAGAACGATTCCTTTTCCGAGTAGGTAGATTAGTTCTTAGATACTTGCTCATCCAAAACAAAACTTTTTCACACTTACACTCTTTTACAAACAAAGTTTTCAAAAACACTTCATTACACTCTTGAAGACAGAAGCAAGAGTTAAATCAAAGTCAAAACAAAAACCTTTTCAAAACCCACAAGCACAAATAAAACAATTTTGAAAATGATGAGCAAGTACCTAAGAGCCTGTAGATAACTACGGATAGAAAGGGTGTTAATACCTTCCCTTTCTATAATCTACCCCCCGTATTCAGAAATATCTCGAAAAAGGAATTTTTCTGTGCTTTTTTCCTTTCCTTGTTGGATAAAATAAAAGTCGGTGGCGACTCTTGCTTACCGCGACATTTTGCAAAAACAAATGCAAAACGCGAACTAGCATTCCAAAAAACAGTCAGTTCTTCCCACCGTATCACAGAATGGCGACTCTGCTGGGGATTGTTAATAAGTGGGGTGTACCTTAGGAATAGTTCATCATAATGTTTTCAATTGCTTGATTTGTATGCTTTATCTTTATGGGTTTGAATCGGAGTTACTATAGATCCTAACCCGGATCTGGGGATACCTTTTAGGTAAGTAGCAATAGACTGTGAGGGAACTGTACGACATAGACCGATACGATTGAAGTAGTAGCTACGTGGGTGTGGCACTTTAGTTTGTACCGATATCCCTTATGGTGGAACAAGGAGAATATGGGTCAGATAAGGGGTCATTAAGCACCAACTGATCTTAGAACCTATAATTGACCAACTTGGCCATAGAAAAGTAGCAGTATGCTACACTCATTGAGACCAAACTCTCGTGATGGTTCCGGCTGCAAGAAAAGGTTGCCAAACTGGAATTATGACTGATCGAGGGTGGTCAGTGATATTGAGATCCTCTAGAACCCGATTACTATTACTAGGACAGGTTGAACCAGCTAAACTGAAAGAGGGTAATATCTAAACTCCATGCCAGCCTGAAATATAAGGGTTACTGTGTGAATTGTTTGCCCTTACCCTGTTTGCTATCTGTGAATACTTGTGGTGTGTTTCTATCATAACATCATGCATCATGACATTGCATGCATCTTGCATCAGACTAACCAATTACAAAGACAGAGGGGATTCATCTTTGTTCTGTTTTGTAGGTCATGGCCTCTATGCGTAGAAACACTATTCAGATCAGCTTTGTATATATTCCTACTCAGCTTAGAGATTTGGTTTCCAAAGTTCCAGATACTTCTTCCTTTGTTAGAAGACATGGTCACCTCTTTGGTTTGGTCACTTCTAAGATGGATGAACAGATGATGAGTGTCTTGTTCCAGTTCTTTGACCCATTGCACCACTGCTTCACCTTTACGGACTATTAGTTGGTCCCTACTTTGGAGGAGTTCTCTGATTTGCTTGGTATTTCTATTCTAGAGCAGACGCCATTTACAGGTTGGGAGATAGCTCTTAGGCCAGAGGATGTTGCTACAGCCCTACATCTAATAAAGGCTGAAGTAATGTCTAACTGGGAGACTCGGAGTGGGACAAAAGGCTTCTTGGCTAAATTCTTGGTTGATCAGGCTAATCAGTTTTGGGACGGTTTGGATTTTCAAGCATTCAAAGACATCCTGGCTCTTCTCATATATGGTCTGGTTTTGTTCCCTAATTCAGATTCTTTCATAGACGTGAATGAAGTGAAGATCTTCATGTCCCGTAATCTGGTGCCCACTCTCTTAGGTGACATTCTGCATGCTCTTTATGCCCGTACTGCTCGGAAACGGGGAACCCTTATGTGATGTGCACCATTGCTGGCGAGGTGGTTTATTTCTCACCTCCCCAAATCTGTTTTGAAGAACAAGGAAGGTATGGGTTGGGCCTACAAAATTATGTCCCTGGCTCACACAGACATCATCTGGAGCACTAGAGACATGGAAGAAGTAGCTGTTATTGACCGGTGAGGAGAATACCCCAATGTTCCTTTGCTTGGAATTAGGGGAGGGATCACCTATAGTCTGAGTATTGTCTTTGAATTCCAAGGGGATATTGAGGGACATCACTGCAGATTTATACGAGCTCGGAATAGGGTCAACAGGTCTGATCCGCATGAGCTAGGAGCAAAGACTTGTCTTCTAATGGAACCATATCTCCGGTGGGTTCGGGCCCGTGCCCAAAAGCTAGGGATGCCGTACGAAGCTGTCTTATCGGTGATTGTTGAGAACACTGATGAAGAAGGGGTTCCTCATACTGTCCTCCATCCATACATGACTACTGACATTGGGGCATTAAAGAGGTCTTGGATACAGTTGAGAGAAGAGCGGGATACCTACAGAGAAAAGTATCATGAGTAGGAGCGGAAGATTCTAAAGCTTACAAGACATCTGGAGAATGAGAAGGTCCTCAATGACTATGTCAGCACCAATGGAAAACGACCATGGGAGCGCTAATGTCTTTTGTTATTTCTAGTTTTGATTTACTTTTCATTTTTTCTCTTTGTAACGCCTTAAAGGCATTTGTCAAACATTGTTTCAAGTTTTTAATCTAATAAAAGTGTGTCTCATTTTGGTTTACGAATTTGAATCCTTAAAGTCTTTGAAATCATATCATACGCATTCCATTCCCATGCACCTCGTCACAGGTACCCTTACAGGTCTCTTATCTTCTTCGCTGTTTATTTCAGCATCATGTCTGCTGAAACATCCACTGATCAAGCTATTAAGGCTCTACAAGCTCAAAACGCTCAGTTCCAGGAAATGTTCATGAACCTGGCCAAGGAGCAGAAAGATCTGAAGACTCTTATCTTGAAGGATAAGAAGAAGAAGAAGAAGAAGAAGACAGTCCTCCTGAACATGGGTCATAGGTTTGGAAACAGGTTGCGAGACGAAGTTGATCTGTCCCACTCATCTGGAGGGGGGGGGGGGAGAACCAAGAAGAAAGGAGGGCTCCTAACCCTGTGGTTTCAGACAATGAGACTGACTTTGACGAAGACCAGTATCCTCCGACTGAGGATAGGTATAAACAACTGGAGGACCGGTTAAGTGCGATGGAGATCCAGAAGATACCTGGATTGGACTTTGGTGATTTGGGTCTAGCATCTGGGGTGGTGATTCCCCACAAGTTCAAAGCGCCAGTCTTTGCTAAATACGACGGGATCTCCTGCCCAAAGCTACACCTTTGTTTGTATGTTAGAAAGATTCAGCCATATACCGCTGATAGGAACCTCTGGATCCACTTTTTTCAAGATAGTCTTTCAGGGACTCAACTTGAGTGGTTCTATCAGCTAGAAGGAGCTAGCATCCGTAATTGGGAGGACCTTGTTGTTGCTTTTTATAAGCAGTACCAATATAATTCCGACCTTTCTCCCACGCCTACCCAACTTCAGGGTATGTCTATGGGTGAGAGCGAAGGTTTTAAAGATTACGCTCAGAAGTGGAGAGATCTTGCTGGTAGAGTCCAACCCCCTCTGGCTGACAAGGAGTTGGTGGATATGTTTTTGGGGACCTTGTCTGGTCCATTTTTCAACCATTTGATCGGAAGCTCATCGTCAGGTTTTACTGAGTTAATCATGACTGGGGAGAGAATTGATGTTGGTATCAAGAGCGACAAGTTACAGAAAGGTGCTTCGTCAAGTACCAAGAAGAAGCCCTTCAAGAAGGAGTCTAGTGCAGTTTACAGTTCTAGGAACCAAAGTCGAACCGAGCGCCGCCAAGCAGTTAATGCGGTAGTTATTTCAAGACCAACTGTTGCCCCTCAACACAACAATAAGCAAAGGGCAGAGAGGCCTCAAAGAGAGTTTACTCGGCTCAGCATGTCTTTATCTCAAATCCTGCCGCAGTTGTTGAAGACCAACTTGGTGATTTCGAGGGAAGCTCTAAAGAATCCCAACACCACCTCACCGCTGTACAATCCAAACGCTCGCTGTGCTTATCACTCTGATAGCCTGGGGCATGATACTAATAATTGTTGGGCCTTGAAGATTAAGGTACAAGATCTGATTGACACTAAGGAGATTGAGTTCGAGGCGCCAGAAAAACCTAATGTTATGACTGCTCCTATGCCAAATCATAGAGTGAATGCTGTGGATGATGATGATGTGTTTGTATCTTTTATAGAAGACATTTCTACTCCGTTGATGACTGTGAAGAAGAACCTTCTGTTAGCTGGTTTATTTCCGGGTTGTGGCGAAGGTTGCCATCTGTGTTCCGTCCTACCTACCGGTTGCCATCTATTGAAGTCAGGTGTCCAACGCCTAATGGATAATAAAGAAATCTTGTTTGAGAAAACTTTCGTTCCTTTGGTTCCTGTTGAAGAAGTTTCCATAATCACCATTTTCGCCAATTCTTCCAAGGCTTCCTCGAGAAAGCCTGTTAGAATTACATCTGTTCCGAGAATTGCTCCTTTGATCATTACTGTTCCTGGACCTATCCCCTATACGTCGGATAAGGCTGTCCCATGGCACTATGGGGCCGATGTATATTATCACGGGGTTAAACAAGACTTAAAGGATGAAGAGGCTGATACTGATGTCAGCAATATTGTTGGATCTAGTAATGTCACCCGAAGCGGAAGGCTTTTCTCCCCTGAGATCTCTCCACCAGTTGTTCAGAAGCCCGTTGTTATTACACCTACCAGTACATTTGTTACTGTCCCTGTTCATGTTCCAATCCTTACCCCTGCCGCCGAGTTATCTGACACTCGGGACAAAGAGATCACTGGTGAGCCTGCCCGGACGGAGGCACCGAGGAAGATTACTGTTGAAGCCTCTAGACAGGAGATAGAGGAAATTTTAAAGATCATCAAGAAAAGCGACTACAATGTAGTCGAAAAGCTGGGTCAAACCCCGTCAAAGATCTTTATGTTGTCTTTATTACTATGCTCAGAGGCCCATGCTAAGGCTCTGATTGCTTTCCTGAAGACTGCGCACGTGCCGCAGGAGATGTCTGCTGACCAGTTCAAAGATTGCGTGGCTAGTCTGACAACAGATAATGGGTTGGGTTTCTCCGACGCAGACTTAACTGCTAAGGGAAAGAATCACAATGACGCCCTGCATGTCTCCATTGAATGCAGGGGCATTACTTTAGCTTACGTGTTGGTGGATACTGGATCCTCGTTGAACGTTTTGCCTAAGAAAGCTTTAGATCGATTAGACTGTAAAGGGTTGGTGCTGAAGCCGAGTAACATTGTGGTTAGGGCCTTTGACGGGTCCAAGAGGATGGTACATGGAGAGGTGGATATTCCAGTTAAGGTTGGTTCTCAGATCTTCGCGTCTACATTCTATGTGATGGACATTCGACCATCTTATTCTTGTTTGTTGGGTCGCCCATGGATCCATAAAGTTGGGGCAGTAACTTTTACGCTCCACCAGATGCTGAAATACCCAGTGAAATGGAAAATTGTTACGGTACGAGGAGAAGAGGAGTACATGGTGAGCCACCTCAACTCTTTACGGTATGTGGAGATGGACGGGGAGTTCATTGAGACCCCGTGTCAACATTTTGAAGAAGTCCCCCAGACGCTGGCATCAACTGAAACTGTTACTGAAGATCCTCCAATGAAGATGGCTTCCCTCAAGGATGCCCGGGCTGTTATTGAGAAAGGTGGGTGTGCAAATTGGGGCCGACTCCCTGACTTTGCACATAAGACTGACAAGTTTGGTTTTGTTTTCACTGTAGAATCTCAACGGGTTGTTCGGTGTGTGCGGATTGGAAGACCTCCCCTGCGTATTACTAATCCTAAAGTGAATATGGTTGAAGACGATGATGAAGAGTCTGAGTTTGATAGCTGGATCTACCCGACTACCGACGGCGGACTAAGCAACTGGACGGCGAAAGACTTCGTGCCAATTTCTTTTATCACATAGTAATAGACTTTTGTTTTGATTTTTGAAATAGACAATTTTAAACTTTACGGCCCGGTGCCTTACTCGAGACACCGTGGCTTTGTTTGAGGGCTTATTATGTGTCATTTCCATATATCATTAATAAAAGCATTGAACGTTTTCTTGCATTACAAATTTTGCGCTCCTTGTTTTTCTTTTCTATCTTGCAAAACAGCTATTTTACACACACTCACATATACAGGTCTACATCCACTCTGGATCCCACTGATAACGACTCTGCTACTTCCAGTTATGATTTTGAAAGTCCGATCAACCAAGCCGAGGATGAAGGTGAGGATGATTGTGAAGTGCCTGGTGAACTTGCTAGACTGTTACTTCAGGAAGAGAGGTCTATACAGCCGCATGAGGAGCCAGTGGAATCAGTAAGTCTGGGTACGGAGGTGGACAAGAAAGAGGTCAAGATCGGTGCAAATCTGGAGTATAGTGTTAAACAACAGTTGATTCAGATGCTGCATGAATATGTGGAGATCTTTGCATGGTCTTATGAAGATATGCCTGGGTTGGATACTGATATCGTGGTTCACTGCTTGCCAACCAAGGAAGACTTACCTCCAGTGAAACAGAAAGTTCCCCGGATGCGCCCAAAAATGTCCGAGAAAATCAAGGCTGAAGTTATGAAACAGTTTGATGCCGGTTTTCTAGCAGTTACTTCTTACCTGCAGTGGGTGGCCAATATTGTTCCAGTGTCGAAGAAGTATGGTAAAGTTCGAATGTTTGTTGACTATAGGGATATGAACAGGGCAAGCCCCAAGGATGACTTCCCTCTGCCTCATATTGACGTTCTGGTTGACAACACCGCACAACATAAGGTCTTCTCCTTTTTGGATGGTTTTTCTAGTTACAATCAGATTAAAATGGATCCTGAAGACATGGAAAAGACAACTTTTGTTACTCAATGGGGTACCTTTTTCTACAAGGTCATGCCTTTCGGATTGAAGAATGTTGGGGCAACGTATCAGTGCGCCATGGTCACTTTATTCCATGACATGATCCATCATGAGATTGAGGTATACGTTAACGACATGATTTCAAGGTCCCATACTGAGGAATAACATCTTGACCACCTTCAGAAGCTATTTGACAGGTTGAAGTTGTACAGACTAAGGTTAAACCCGAACAAGTGCACCTTCGGAGTGAGATCTGGTAAGCTGCTAGGTTTCGTCGTAAGTGATAAAGGTATTCAAGTGGATCCTGCAAAGGTGAAGGCTATACAAGAAATGCCAGCTCCCCGAACAGAAAAAGAAGTCAGAGGCTTTCTGGGACGTCTGAATTATATTGCCCGATTCATCTTGCACCTAACTGCTACTTATGAGCCAATCTTCAAGTTACTGAAGAAAGATCAAGTGGTAAGATGGAACGATGAATGTCAGGCCGCTTTCGTAAGGATCAAAGAGTATCTCCAAGAGCCTCCTATTTTGATGCCTCCAGTTGAAGGGATACCTTTAATCTTATACTTGACAGTACTCAACAATTCAATGGGGTGCGTGTTGGGGCAACATGACGAGTCTGGCCGAAAATAGCATGCTATTTATTACCTTAGCAAAAAGTTTACCGACTGCGAGACCCGATACTCGTTGCTTGAGAAAAATTGCTGCACTTTGGCATGGGCTGCTCGCCGGCTGAGACAGTATATGCTGACTCACACTACTCTATTGATATCAAAGATGGATCCTATCAAGTATATCTTTGAAAAGCTTGCCTTATCCGGAAGAATAGCAAGATGGCAGATGATCTTGATTGAGTATGACATCCAATATACGACCCAAAAGGCAATTAAGGGAAGTGTGCTGGCAGATCATTTGGCACATAAGGCAGTGGACGATTACCAGTCTATGAACTTTGAATTCTCGGATGAGAACATCATGTTGGTAACTGACTGTGAAACACCTGGATCAGATGAAGGACCTGAGGAAGGATCCCGATGGTCTATGTACTTTGATGGAGCCTCAAACGCTTTGGGAAATGGCATTGGCGCCGTGATCATATCTCCTAAGGGCTGTCATACTCCGTTCACCGCCCGATTATGTTTTAACTGCACCAACAACATGGCGGAGTATGAAGTGTGCATCATGGGCCTTCGAGCAACTATTGACCTAAGGATTAGTTTCTTGAGTGTGTTCTTAGATTCCTCTCTCGTGATCAGTCAGATCAAAGGCGAGTGGGATATGAAACACCCTAATCTTATTCCTTACAATGAGTATGTGTTGACTTTGCTTCTGCACTTCGAGGAGATAACCTTTGAACACTTCCCTAGAGAGGAGAATCAGTTGGCGGACGCGCTAGCTATGATGGCTTCTATGTTCAAGGTCAGATGGGACAATGAAGCTCCCCAGATTACTATTGAGAGGTTGGACGAACCTGCATATTTTTGTGACATTGAGACTGAAGAGGTAGCAGATAAGCTCTGGTTTCACGAGGTAAATAGGTATCTTGAGGCTCAGGAATACCCTGAGGGTGCATCTGTTAATGATAAGAAGTTTCTGAGGAGGTTCGCGGTGAAGTTCTTCATCAACAATGAAGTTCTTTACAAGCGTAACCATGATTCAACCTTGCTGCGATGTGTGGATAAGAACGAGGCAAGAGTGTAAGTACGAAGTGCGCCTAAGAGGGGGGGTGAATTAGGTACTTTTAAAAATTCTGGTTTTTAGTGATGATGGTTCTTATTTTTCTGGTTATAAGAGATTTTAGGAAATCTTAAAAATGTAGAAAAATAAAGAGACACGGGTGATATATCCTGGTTCCCCTCAAAGTCCGAGAGTACTCCAGTCGCCTTTCAACATGAAAGAGATTTCCTTATTGTGGTAAACTTACATAAGAACTACCAATTAAACCAAGAATAATCCTCTTGGACTAAGAACAATCCTCTTGGATTTTCACTAAGTTACCTATGAGAACAATCCTCTCAAAGTAACTACACTTGTATCCAACAACTTGGAAAGACAAGATTTCAACAAAAACACTTAAACTTAATTCCAACAATCCTGGAAATTAAGTAAGTAAATATCAATTTGTGAGTTTGAGTGAGTAGAGTATATTGATCACTTAAGAGTGATTTTGACAATGAATAATCTTCTTATTTCAATAATAATATTGTACAAAGACTCAAGATATATTTTCTCAAAGTTTTCTGTTTTAAAGTATGAAAATAAATGCAGAAAACTTATGCATGAAAATGAAGAATGCTTGAGTTTGTATTTTTAAAGTTCAGAAAAATATTATGAAAGAAGGTGTTAGATATGAATTTGAAATTGAATATTTATATGTTCACAACACCCTTTTGAAACATCATGAAGATCTGGAAATGTATCATGAACAAATGCCAAGTTTGAGTGAAAAGATGTAATGAAAAGGCATGATCAAAAAGCATGAACAAAGCTGTAATTTTTCAAATTCGTGCAGTGTGTAATCGATTGCACCTTTAGTGTAATCGATTGCACAAGGTTTTCAACAGCTATATTTTAAAAATTTTAAGAGTGAAATCGATTGCATCAACAATGTAATCGATTGCATACAAAGTCAGTAGCAAAATTTAACTGAGTGCAATCGATTGCACCAACTATGTAATCGATTGCATGCTAAGACAAAATCAATTGTTTTGAAAATTTTAAGTGTGCAATCGATTGCACAAACTATGTAATCGATTGCATGCATATGAAAAATGAAAATTAATCTTTGAAAGGCTTGAGAATGATTTTTAAACATTTCTTTTTCATTTTTGAGCATCTATATCATAAGATCAAAGTAGATAATATTATGTACCTTCAAAAGATGTTGAGAGCTTTGTTTGAAGATATCATCTTTAGATGCTTAGATGCTTGACCAAAGTCTTTGCCTTCTTTGTTAGCCATGGTTTGTCTTCATCAAAACAAAAGCTTATTTGAGAAGCTTGATTTTACATTCTCCCCCTTTTTGATGATGACAAACAATCTTTCTTTATGCGATGTACTTTCCGGAAGAGCTTCTCCCCCTGAGATGCAAAACTCCCCCTATGTAGGTGAGGGTTGAAATCCTTTGCAATTCTTCATCTTGAATGGAGAGTACCTTGAAAAATAAGACAAGGGAGATACAAGCATAAAGTACCATACAACTTTCTCCCCCTTTGACATTATCAAAAAGAAGGGAAAGATGTTTCAAGCAAAATAATAAAAGAGCAATATTTTTACAAGAAATTATAGAATAAAAACATTAACAAACATTGTTTAAGAGTTACACAAATGCAACAATGAAAGAGTAAGATAACAACATAACAGGAAAAACAATAGCAGCCAGAACATTAGGGGTGATGAATGTCTGGATGATTGTAAGGCCATGAGCCTTGGTTAGGAAATTGTTGTTGAAGTGGAGGTTCTGTGTAATGAGGCGGAGGAGCAGCTGGATTGTTTGGGTCGTATGGTGGGATATGCAGGTGAGAATAAAGGTATGAGAATTGTTGGTTCACATCCGAGCGGAAATCATTTATTCGGGTTATAGTGGAGTCATTTATTGCACTCCATTGATTGTTGATGTTGGTGTTCATAGAAGCAAACTGTTGAGCCATGTAGTCCATGAGTTCTTGGTTTCTTGGACCAGAGGGAGCAGTAGGAGGAGGAGGCATAGCTTCACCACCTTCAACTTCTTGGTCATTATCTTCATTGCCAACAATATCTTCACCAATATAGGTGATGGTATTTGTATCCGGATTAAAATGTACGCCCATCCTTGAATCAACATTCTTAATTGAAATTCTGCTCAAAATAGGATCCATATCCACCTTTTCAAAACCGCGAAAATCTACACCAAAATACTCCATAATTAAGGTGACAAAATAAGCATAAGGAAGGAATTTTGATTTTTCACCCACTCTTAGCATATGCATCATCATCATTCTTGCCCAGTTGACATTAACTCCTTTCTTCCTTGCATATATAAGCTGCATTTCGAAGTCAGTAACCGTGCAATGGTTTCCAGCCCTTGGGAAAAGTATATAGACCAAGAAATAATGAAATAAACGATCGTCTATATAGAGGTTACCTGCACTCCAAGAATCTCTGGAAGGAATTACTCCGCCAAGACCACATATCCGTTTGGTGCGAAATTTAGCTTCACTTAACCGCCCAATGCTGTAAAAGAATCCCTTTTTCGTATAGCCATCCCATATCTCGTCTTCAGGATCATATAGGAAGCTTCCGGTGAAAGGAATATGCAAGATCTCACCAACAACCTGAGGAGTTAGAGAGATACGAGTGCCCAGCACATATGTGACAATCTTTTCCTTGTAGGGGTTAGATTACTGAAAAACATTCTTACCAGATCCGGGTAGTATGGACCATACGAAGAAATCAATGGTTCCAGACCATAAGCAGCTAGATCATTCTCAAATGAAAAACATTCTTCAGGGAAGGAGGAGAGAATACCATACTTAGGGTTGGAAACAATTTTCCTTTGGAAGTCTTTGACAAATCTGACTTCTTGTTGCTTAGTGAGAGTTGACAGCAGTGGATTGGATGATGAGTCAATCTTCTTTTTCCCTTTATCTGAAGTTGATTCCTTTCTCTTGGTTCTTGAAGCCATGAAAATGGTGTTTTAGATTTTGTGTTTTTAGGGTTTATGTGAGAGAGAGAAGGTTTTGGGAAAGAGAAATCTTTTGTGATTTTGGTAGGTATGAGATGAGTTATTAGAATTGAAGTGTATTTGTCTTGGGAAGATGAGAGATAAATTCTGACCAATATTAATTTCTGTCATAAAAGCAACTTTCAGTGTGTGCAATCGATTGCATTACCTTGTGCAATCGATTTGCACACAAACAGAACCAAACATTAAAGCAAAAATCACATAGTGCAATCGATTGCAGTAAAGGTGCAGTCAATTTGCACATGAAATAGAATGGACAGAACTGAAAATTTCTTTGTGCAATCGATTATACTCTTTGTGCAATCGATTTGCACTCACAAAAAATTGTCCAAAACCAAATTTTTCTTGAAAATATAAGTATCACATAGCATAAAAACATATATGGCAAATATAAAAGCATATATAAGAGAAATATCAAGGGTAGAATGCACCTTATACGTCGCGTTCGTTAAGAATGCCGAGCTCTCGCCGAATTTTATAGAATGGTTCTTTTGCCAAAGGTTTGGTGAAGATATCGGCAAGTTGATTATGAGTATCTACAAAGGTTACCTCGACATCTCCTTGAAGAACATGGTCACGGAGAAAATGATGTCGAATGTCTATATGTTTGGTCCTTGAATGCATGACGGGATTTTTTGTGATGTTGATTGCACTTGTGTTGTCGCATCTTAGAGGAATGCACCCTAGATCGAGTCTGTAGTCACGAAGTTGTTGTTTTAGCCACAAAATTTGAGCGCAACTACTACGCGCTGCAATATATTCAGCTTCGGCCGTGCTTAGAGCAACACATGCTTGTTTCTTGCAGGCCCAAGATACTAATGCATTACCAAGAATGTGACAAGTTCCACTTGTGCTCTTTCTATCTGTTTTACATCCTGCATAATCCGCGTCAGAATAACCAATTAAGTTGCAAATACTACCTTTTGGATACCATAATCCGACATTTGTTGTCCCTTTGAGATACTTCATGATCCTCTTTACCACCGTGAGATGAGATTCCTTTGGGTTAGCTTGAAAGCGGGCACAAAGACAAACACTGAACATTATGTCAGGACGGCTTGCCGTCAAATATAATAAGGAGCCAATCATACCTCGATATTTAGTGATGTCGATGGAAACGCCTGATTCTTCTTGATCAACATAAGAACCAGAACCCATAGGTGTAGACATTTCTTTGCAACTATCCATGTCAAACCTTTTCAAGAGTTCTTTGCAATATTTGGATTGGTTGATGAAGATGCCATCTTTAAGTTGTTTGATTTGAAATCCAAGAAAATAGTTCATTTTTCCCATCATGGACATTTCAAATTCTCCTTGCATCATTGATGAGAACTCTTCACACATTTCTTGATTTTAAGAACCTAAGATGATGTCATCAGCGTAGACTTGTGCTAGTAAAGTGTCGCCTTTGATTTTCTTAATAAATAGAGTCTTGTCAACTTTGCCTTTTTTGAAACCCTTTTCGCATAAGAAGTTGCTTAAACGATCGTACCATGCCCTTGGTGCATGTTTCAGTCCATAGAGAGCTTTTCTTAATTTAAATACATGAGATGGATTCTTGAAGTCTTCGAAACCCGGAGGTTGCTTGCTGAATACTTCTTCAGTGATATATCCATTCAAGAATGCGCTTTTGACGTCCATTTGGAAAAGCTGAAAATTTAATGAACAAGCATAGGCAAGTAAGAGACGAATAGCTTCTAACCTTGCAACTGGAGCGAAAGTTTCTTCAAAGTCTATTCCTTCTTCTTGATTATAGCCTTGTGCTACCAATCTTGCTTTGTTGCGAACAATTATTCCATTCTCGTCAAGTTTGTTTTTAAACACCCATCTTGTTCCTATAATGTGTTTGTTGCTTGGCCTAGGAACGAGTTCTCAAACTTGATTCCTTTCAAATTGATTCAATTCTTCTTGCGTAGCTATGATCCATTGGTCATCGCCTAAAGCTTCATCAACTTTGGAGGGTTAAATTTGAGAGACAAACGCCATGTTTAGGCAAGCATCCTTGAAATTTAATCTTGTAGACACGCCTTGACTTATATCACCAATTACTTTATCAATAGGATGATCTCTATGAGTTATCCGTTCTTTTGGTAGATCATTGAGATTCGATTCTTGTTGAGGTGATTTTTCTAGTTGAATGGATTGATCCTTGGAAGAATTTTCTTGAGGACCTTCTAAAATTTTATCATCATTATCACAAACAATATTATCCTCCTTGGAGGGGTTAGTTTCATCAAACGAACCATGCATAGATTCTTCAATAGTCAAAGTTCTTTTGTTGTAAATTCTATATGCTTTACTAGAAAGTGAGTAACCAAGGAATATACCTTCATCGGATTTCTCATCAAACTTATCCAAATTATCTTTGTCATTGTTAAGGACAAAGCATTTACACCCAAAGATATGAAAGAAAGCAATATTTGGTTTTCTCCCTTTGAAAAGTTCATATGGAGTTTTCTTTAAGATTGGTCTAATGTTAACTCTATTGCTAACAAAACATGTTGTGATCGGTGGATTTAGAACTGACTGTTTAACGCTGGTTCACGAAATGTCGCGGAAGTAAGAGTCGCCACCGTCTTTTATTTTCTCCAACATGGACAGGACAAAAGCACAGCAAAATTCCTTATGAGAACGTTTCTCGATTCGGGAGGTAGATTTATAGAAAGGGAAGGTGTTAGCACCCTTTCTATCCATGGTTATCCATGGGCTCTTAGATACTTGCTCTTTATGTTTTTCAAAAAGTTTTCTTTTCAAGATGTGAGTGGGTTTGAAAAAGTTTCATTGAAAGATTCCTGAATAACTCTTGTATCTGTCCTCAAGAGTGTTTGAAAAATTGTTTTGAAAGCTTTTTGAAAAGTGTCGGTGTGAAAAGATGTTTTGATTTGTTTTTTAGAGAGCAAGTATCCATGAGTCACCTACCTACCCTAAGGAATTAGGCTGTGTAAGAGTCCTTAAGGTAGTGTCATCCCACCATTGAGAGGTAGGTAGCACCACCGTTGGAGGTGTTCGGGTCAATTCGAGTGTAGGGACAGTGTGGTCATCGAAGCAACAGTAGGACACCTTAGAGGCTACCCTTATGTCCTTGATCCTTTTTTAATCCGAGGCAACCGTTTCGAGGCAACTATTTTGAGGCAACTGGATCATGGACATAAGGACCGCTAAAACGTCCTATACTTGACGACCACGTTTCGAAGGAAACGAGTGAGGCGTACCCTAGAAGTGGTGTGTGTATTTGTGTGTCGTTTTCATGTTAAGTTTATCTTTGATCATGGCATTGTGAGCTACGCTTGTTTTTAATTACCATACATTCTTTCATGCAATTTAGAATTTAGGAGTGCGGAAATTTAAAAGCGGAAAGATAAAAGCTACGCTATTACAAGGCGCGGGTCTATACATCGCCAAAATACAAAGACCCGTTTTTGATAAAAGATGCGAAAAGTAAATAAATGCGGTAAACCTAATTACTATTACATCCGGAGAGCAGTTACATAATATTCAAAAGAAAATAATGCGCGAAAAGAATAAATTGAACGTCCGAGGGTTTTGACCCTTTGCTTGAAATTAAATGAAATTAAAGTCTAATTATTATTTAATTAAAGAAAGGTGTTTTTTTTTTGTATTTTGTATTTATTATGGAAATAAAGAAAAAAAAAGAATTAAAAGGAAACCCTAAATCTAGATTATTTTACTTATTAAAGAAAATTTCAAAGTTGACCTAATTTAAACTAATTAATTATTTTACATATTTATGTACAAAAATAATAATAATAATAAATAATGATGGAAATAAATAATTAAGAAAAAGGATAAAAATGTCAAAACCTAATTCTACATATTTTTTTTATTTATTAAGAAAAAGTGTCAAAATTAAAACCTAATTTAAACTAGATTAATTGTTAGTTATTTATTTACCAAAAAATAGGTTAATGATGAAATTAATAATAATTAAATATAAAACATTTTTTGATTTTCTGTTTTTATTATGGAAAAAATTATTTCATGGTGAAAAAACAATTAAAACAAATAAAAAGAATTAGAAAAGAGAAGAAAATAAAATTAAAAAAAAATGCAAACCAAGGGGGGGTGTCAGGCCCAAATGGGAGGTTTTGAAGCAATTCAGGCCCAGTAGCCAAAGCCTCGTTGACTTCCTGATTGTATGCGTGCTGTTGACTAGAATGCACCATGGAATTCACCTTCTGGCCTTCAGATTGCTCATCCAGGCCACTTGGCAAGCACAGGCGTGAGGCTCATGGTAGGCCATTGAATGAGCGTTGCATGGGAATAGGTTAAGAAAAATAACAACAATTATATGGGGGGACCTGGGAATCGAACCCAGGTCCCAGCGTTTACCAAGCGTGTCATCCACCATCCAGCCATTCAAACGCGTTTGTACATATAATGGACAGTAAACATAAAATATGAAAAAGTAACCACTACGCTGGGAAACGCGCGCAGATTCAAACCTCCCAACCACACAGAGCCACGTATGTTTCTTCTTCGTTTTCCTGCAATTATATAAAACAAGTAGCGGGGGTTTTAAACCCCCACAAACTGAAAGTCCTAGAAATAGCGATTAGCCCTATGCATTACATAAATTGAGCGCGAGTAGTTATTTGAATTCGTCTGGCCTTGATGAATTCAACCATGGTCATGGCTTAATCCAATTTTTCCTCCTGTAGAAAAACCCAATTTTCAAGCTTATGAACCCTAGATTTTATCCATGGTGAATTTCGTTTCAAGGGGCTATAATTCAATTGAATGGTACCAACAGCTTCAGAAGGTCCCTATGAGTATGAATCAATCCAAAAAAATTGTTAAAAGCGCATGAATGATGATATACGAATTTAGAAAATATAGCAAACCGTGTCACTTGTATCTTCTGATTCTTTGCGTGTTTGGACTGGTTCTTGATTGCAAAAGCTTCCTGGAGACTCAAGCAATACGTTTGGATCACTTTTAGGCTTCGAATCCACCTGCAAATGGGAAATCAGTGTTCAAGTTTTTATTGAAATTTTGCAAAGTGATTATAGTGTTGCAGCAGCTTTCACGTGTATGTATGAGTAGGGTTAGGTTATGCATAAGTATGTGATCAGAATTAGGTCAAAAACAAGCCCATGAATCCATGAATTTATGATTTGAATATTTGATTTTCAATCATGAAATTTCAATCTTTTTTTCAATGAAACCTTGCCAATTATGGGAGATCTTGTCCCCTTGGATGAGAAACGACTTTGCCAACTTGCCCTAGTTTGATTTGCTGCACAAAAGATCTACAAAATCATATCTTTGAATTTTCTTATAATAAAAACTAATTAAATGAATTAATATAAATATAAATCCAATTAATTAATTAAAAATAAGAAAATAAGGTATTTTGAGCTCAATGGGTCGTGCATAGGCTTTGGGTAATGATACAGGGAAGAACTTGAGGCCCATTAGCAAATTTGAAGCTTTTTAGGCAAAGTTGACTTTTGAAAGTTCTCAAAAATTTCCCAACTTCTCCAAGGCATATCTTGCTCAATTTTGAGGCTATGAACATGTTCTTGGACATTTTGGAAAGGTCGTGAAGTCCTCTAACCAATGTCTTTGGTCCCATGTCATTTTGATTTACCAATCTCAAGTTATGGTCTTTGACTTAAAATGTCTTTTTGTTGACTTTTGAAAATGACCTATAATGTTGAAATTGATAACTTTTTGTGAGAGCATTTCTTGGACTTGAAGTGTGAAGATGAGTTGTAGGAAATGTCATCCCCTTCAAAATGAGATTTGGATGGGATTTTTCTGATAAACCATGAGGAGGTTATGCCTTGGTCAATTTGCAGTTGACTTTTCAACTGTCCAAAAATAAAAACTTTTGCATCTTGAGACTTTTTGAGCCATGCTTTGGGAATCATGATCAAGAATTGATCAAATGATGATTGTGGCTTCAAAATAAGATGTTGACCAAAAATTTTGACTTTTGACTGTCAATTGACCATTTTGCCCCTGCAGTTGACTGTGGAGCAATTAGGGTTTTTGACTGTGCAACTTGATGCTGTGAGTCTTGAAACTTGACATATGGATGCTTGACAATGTTTATAGGCATGTGTGACTTGATTGGACCCTTGGAAACCTCAATTTCTTTGCCAGAACCAAAACCCTAATTTTGACTGTGTTAGGAGGCAATTGGACTGTGCAACCCTTGAGAGATTTTGAATCATCTGGAGATTGATCTTGGCAAATCTTGAAGAATATGGGAGGGCAAATTTTGGGGTACAACAGTTGCCCCTGTTCAATCTTCTTAGACCTGAGGATGTAGATTGGCTGGCGTGCCTTTCGTAATCTGAAGGTGGAAGATGATTGAACACTAGAGTGCCCAGAAATTTGCACTCACATAGTGGAGTATCAGCAGTGTGATAGCGGGAATGGGCTTACAGATGCCATTTGGAGACTGATGGATAGGAGGATGGGCTTATAGATGCCATGTGGAAGTGTGACAGAACCTCGTCGGGAATGGGCTTATAGATGCCATTTGGAAGTGTAATGGATAGTTGTGGAGATGGGCTTATAGATGCCATCGGAGGGTGTAATTTTTGTAAGTTGAAAGAGGGAACCTGTGTGGGGTTGCCTGATGTTGAGCTCGTGTAAAACTGTGCCTTTGGAGGAAGGAAACCTGTGTAGGGTTTACTGATAATGAGTCCGTATAAGACTGCACCTGAAATGGAGAAGGAACCTGTGTAGGGTTTACTGATGACGAGTCCATGTAAAACTACGTCTGGAGTTTGAGAAGGGAACCTGTGTGGGGTTACTTTGATGATGAGCCCGTGTAAAACTGCATCCTGGAAGAAGTAAAACCTGGGTAGGGTTTCTAATGACGAGTCCATGTAACACTGCATCTTTGGGAAGAGAGAACCTGTGTAGGGTTTCTTGGTGACGAGTCCGTGTAAAACTGCGTCTGGAGAGAGACAACCTGTGTAGGGTTTCTTCGGGATAAGTTCGTGTAAAACTTCTGGATGAACCGGGGTAAGGTCATCTTGAGATAAGTCCGTGTAAGACTTCTGGAGGAACCGGGGTAAGGTTACTGCAGGATAAGTTCGTGTAAAACTTCTGGATGAACCGGGGTAAGGTCATCTTGAGATAAGTCCGTGTAAGACTTCTGGAGGAACCGGGGTAAGGTTACTGCAGGATAAGTTCGTGTAAAACTTCTGGATGAACCGGGGTAAGGTCATCTTGAGATAAGTCCGTGTAAGACTTCTGGAGGAACCGGGGTAAGGTTACTGCAGGATAAGTTCGTGTAAAACTTCTGGATGAACCAGGGTAAGGTCATCTTGAGATAAGTCCGTGTAAGACTTCTTCTGAAAGAATAGGAACCGGTGTAGGGTTACTTCGATGATAAGTCCGTGTAAGACTTCGTCCGAAAATTGAGAAGGAACCGGTGCAGGGTTGCCTGATGATGAGTTCGTGTAAAACCGCATCTAGGTTGAGAAGGAACCGGTGTAGGGTTGCCTGAGGATGATCAAGTAGATAATTGTCCTATTTGGTTTCGGATATTAACCCATGATCAGTCGTCCACAGAATTTTCCTAGCTTGTTACCGGTGTTGATATGGAACTGTAAAGGTAGATGGTAATCATCTTTTGATTGACTTTTTTTTCTGAAAAGGCAAAGTATTAGTCGTATGCAGTGTCATGATGCATGAACTGCATGATTTTCTCAAAATAAATGAGATTTTATGTTTATGATGCGTATGTGCATGCTATAATGTATGAAGATGTGCTGTATTTTCGTCTTAAGAAAATAAATCCTTGGCGAATGCCGGGAAGTTAACTCCTGGGCTGATGTTGAAGAGTAGAGCTTTGTGTTTCCGCCGGGGATGACGGTTGCAAGTATACCGGTAGGAGAAGATGACTCCGTTGGGGAATAAACTTGGCGGATAGATTACTCTGCGGGGAGTGAACTCTATGGGGAGATAGGCATTTTGCTGAGATTGATGATAACTCTGCTGGGGATACCATTGATAAGCTCTGTTGGAAGTCTTGATGAACTCCGCTGGGGATAGGAAGACTTCTCCGGGGACGATCTTTCCGTGGCAATTGGCTGAGGATAACCCAGTTATATCCTGGTGGGGAAATAACCTTTGAATAAAGTCGGGGGAGCGTTCGCACTCTGCAGGTGATAAGCTTCCAGAATCTACTGGGGATAAGATTTTTGAATCTACTGGGGAGATTGATTGAGTTCTCCTGGGGAGACCTTTCAGGTTGGACTGGGGAATGGCTCCACTGGATGTCCGGTATACCGCCGGGGAACAATCTTAGATCAAGACTGCCGGGGATGCTTGTTAGGAATGTTTGTATACTCTGCTAGGGAATGTTGAGATCTTCGGAGGATAATCCAACTTCCTTAAGGCTGACTGTAGGCTAACTCTGCTTGGGGAGAGTGTTGCTAACTTGTTGGAGATATTGTGCCTTGTTAGGGCTGACGGGAGACCAACTGCTTGGGAGAGAATTGGGGTTTCTTATCTTACTCGGCGGGGAGTGAAGGTATCTCGGTTACATTCTTCAGCTGAAATTACCTTGGTACCTTGATGGGCGAAGCAATTAGATTGCTTAGATAACTCATTATTGCCCCAGTTTCTGCGGGAGAAGGTACCTATGAAGGTGCTTGACGGCTGCCGATTGGCAAATCTTCTTCTGGTAGGCAAGTGATGAGATGCCGGGACATAGTCGTACGCTGTTGATCCCTAATTTTTGCCTGAACCGCCCTTTCGGGTTTTCAGTCCACCGGGATACCCATTTTTGCCCAAGCCGCCTTTTCAGGTTTTCGACTTGCCGGGTGTACACATTTTCGTTTCATCCCTTATTTTGCCCGAACCCTTTTGGTTCGCCGGGGAGCCCTCATTTTTGCCTAGGTGTATCAACCTAGCGGGTCTTTGATTATGCGCAGTATTTTTTCGATTATGTCCATGCTCTCAGGATGTAGGGAGTTGTCCCTGTCAGTAGTGTTTCCAGAAGATCTTCGTTTGATCGTCCAATTCCCCAAGTGATCCAGATGGAGATTTGCCCCAAGCTGGTTAGCTTTTTGAGAGATTCTTCGAATCTTGACTTAACTGCCCCAGATTATGGACCATGATCATGTCTGCCCCTTGATTGGAAGTGCTTTTGTTCACTAGATATTCTTCGTGCGAATTTCTATGCTGTTCAAACAAAAAGTCATATGCCAACAAAGTTATGTTAAAAATGCAAAGCTTATGTCTGTCTTGAGGTTTTTTTTTTTTTTTTTTGAAAATGCATTTTTTCCATAAAAACAAGTGAATTTTTTGTAAACTGTGATGTCAACTCGTTATTTTACCGCAAGCCTTAAGGAGTCAGGATACCTTTCGTAACAGTATGCTTTCGAACTAACCCATGCTTCAGCTAGGACTTTTAAGGGTTATAGCGTGGCCTGGTTCATGGTTTAAGAAACAAAGGATAAAGGCTCAAGTTATATTTGTACCCACTCGTTCTTCGTGATGTTCTTCAAACCTAAACTCAGCTGATCATGCATTAGACCTTGTTCGAGTCTTTGTCCTGATATTCCAGTGATGGTTCGAATATTGACAATTTATTTTGAATAGGCAGTCATTTCCTTTTTGTTGTTGAGGGTTTGTATGACCTCTTTCTCTATTTTTGATTTTGTTATCCCTATTTTTTTGCCTGAACTGTTTCTTTTTGTATTTACAGTCAGCGGGATGCCCCAGTTTTGTAAGTCTCCTTCATAGGTTTTGACTTATTGGGTTTTTATTTTGAGAAGTAATGACTGCCTGCCTTTAATTATTCGGAACCATCACTGTCTTTGTTTTGTAAGGACCATCTCTGGTGCCATTTGTTATGCACTTGGATCCACTGAGAGAACTACCCTGCCCCAGGTTATGATAAAGGGTTTTAATTTTTGAAAAGAAAAACTCCTACTTCTTTGGCTCAGAGGGGTTGACGAGGGATTATCTTCCTTATAACTCCAGTGTTTAGGAATTGAAACAATGCCTGTACCTCATCAGCGGGGTCTGTTCAAAAGCATACTGTAAATCATAGTATCATTTTCGTCATCCTCCATCAAGAGGCTCAGAATTATTAATTGAGAGTTAACATCAGAAAATGAAAGCAATTTTAAGCATAGTAAACATAATTACTTCAAAACAGACACGTGTAATGCATTAATGAAATAACCAAGTTTGACATGAAATAAAATGTTTGAACAATCAAAGAAAATTACAATTTGAATATTCGAATGATCAAAAGTTTTTCAATCCTAGCCATGTTTTGGCAAAGGAGCAGTGATCACATTGGGAGTCTCAGCCGACTCGAATTCGATCTCCTTAGCGTCGATCATATTTTGGATCTTGTATTTCAGCGCCCAACAATCCTCAGTATCGTGCCCCGGGCTATCAGAATGATAAGCACACCTTGCTTCTGGGTTGTAGTTTGGAGAGGAGGTCTTGGGATTTGCAGGAGGGTTGATCACCGTGATCAGATTCATCTTCAACATGTGTTGCAATGCTTGTGACAATGGCATGTTGATGTTGGTGAATTGTCTTTTAGGCTCGTCTGGCCTTCGCTGATTTCCCTTTTGTGGTTGTCGGCGTGGTGCAGAACCAAAGATCATGACTGCCCCTGCGTGTTGGTCACGGCGACTCTTTTGACTGTATGCAGCATTAGACTCTTTCTTCCCCATGTAAGGCTTTTTGTGAGTATCAGAAGGTGCGGCCTCTTGAATCTTCCCAGCCTTGATACCAGCTTCAATTCTTTCCCCAGTCAAGATCAAATATGTAAACCCAGAAGAAGAATTCCCAATCAAATGGTTGAAGAAAGGTCCAGACAGGGTCCCCAAGAACATGTCCACAAGCTCACGGTCAGTTAGAGGTGGCTGCACCCTCCCAGCAAGGTCTCTCCACTTTTGCGCATATTCTTTAAAACCTTCGCCCGCGCCCATAGACATTCCCTGAAGCTGAGTGCGCATGGGAGAAAGGTCGGCATTGTACTGGTACTTCTTGTAGAATGCAATGGCCAAGTCCTCCCAGCTGCGGATGTTGGCTCCATTCAGTTGATAGAACCAGTCGAGTTGAGTTCCTAACAGACTATCCTGAAAGAAGTGAATCCACAAATTCTTGTCAGCTGTGTAGGGCTGGATCCTCCTTATGTATGACCTGAGATGCAGCTTAGGACAGGAAGCCCCGTCATATTTTGCAAAAGCAGGTACCTTGAACTTGTATGGTATCACTACCCCAGAAGACAGACCTAGATCTTCGAAGTCCAGGCCGGGCACTTTCTGTATTTCCATAGCACTCAGCCGGTCTTCTAGCTGTTTGTACTTGTCCTCAGCTGGAAGGTACTGTTCATCATTGTAATCAGTCTCGTTGTCGGAGACCACTGGACTAGGAACCTCTCCCTTTTGGGGGCTATCTTTTCCAACAAATGGGGTAGTCTGCTCAACTTCATTTTGTGATCCATTCCCAGATTTGCGTCTAGGGTTGAACAGCATCGTCCTCTTCTTCTTCTTCTTCAGGAGCAGAGTCTTCAAATCCTGCTGGCCCTGGGCTAAACTCATGATCAACTCTTGGAACTGGGCGTTCTGAGCCTAGAGGGCCTTGATGGATTTCTCAGTAGATGATTCAGGATTCATGATGATTGCTGAAATAAACAGCGAAGAACATTAAGCAACCTGAAAAGAAGAGTACCTGTAATGCAATGATAGGTATGATATACATGCAATGCTTTCAAGGATCTCGCGGGGTAAACAAGAAAATTGTTAGAATCGGGTAGCTTAATTGAAGGAGCTTCATGTTGTTGAGAGTCCTTCTTCAAGGGTCAAGGCTCACCATATCGAGTGGGTCATAGCCCCTGACAACCTTGGCTAGAGGAAAATAAATCCCCTTTTTCCCCTTGCTAGACATTTTGATTCATCATGACCTGCATCACAAGCCCTTGAGATCCTTGAAATGGGTTAGTCTTTATGCAGGATGCATGCAATGGTATGATGTTATGCTATGCATGGAGTGATGTAAGTAGACCCTGTTATGAGTCCAGATTAAGGACTGTAAACAAAACCTGCAAGAAACTCAAGTGTCAGATAACAAGCATGCAAGTAGTCAAGTTTGAAGGCACACAAGTCGCACAAGACAACCCTTAAATTTTAGGCCAGCATGAAGTTCAGGTACTACCCTCTTTCAGTTTGTTGGTTAAGACCTGTCCTATCAAAAGTAACCGGGTTCTAGAGGATCCCAATATCACTGACTACCCTCAATCGGTCATAACTCCAGCATCGCAATCTTTTCTTACGGCCAGAACCATCGCGAGAGTTTAGCCTCAATGGGTGTAGCATACTGCTACTGTTCTATTGGCCAAGTTGGGTCATTTTAGGGTTTTAAGGTCGGTTGGTGCTTAATGACTCCTCAAAAGACCCATATTCTCCTCGTTGCGATACAAGGGATATCGGTACAGACAAAGGTGCCACACCAACGTAGCCTCTGCTTCACCCGTTTCGGTCTACGCCGGACAGGTCCCTCACAGCTTATGCTACCTAACGGGGTATCCCCAGATCCTGGTTAGGATCTATGAAACTCCAAGACAATGCCCATAATAATAAAGCAAACAAAACACAGCAATTAAAAACACAAGTATGAGCTATCCTAAGGTACACCTCACTTTATAAATCCCCAGCAGAGTCGCCAGTTCTGTGATCGGTGGATTTAGAACTGACTGTTTAACGCTGGTTCGCGAAATGTCGCGGAAGCAAGAGTCGCCACCGTCTTTTATTTTCTCCAACATGGACAGGACAAAAGCACAGCAAAATTCCTTATGAGAACGTTTCTCGGTTCGGGAGGTAGATTTATAGAAAGGGAAGGTGTTAGCACCCTTTCTATCCATGGTTATCCATGGGCTCTTAGATACTTGCTCTTTATGTTTTCAAAAAGTTTGCTTTTCAAGATGTGAGTGGGTTTGAAAAAGTTTCATTGAAAGATTCTTGAATAACTCTTGTATTTGTCCTCAAGAGTGTTTGAAAAATTGTTTTGAAAGCTTTTTGAAAAGTGTCGGTGTGAAAAGATGTTTTGATTTGTTTTTTAGAGAGCAAGTATCCATGAGTCACCTACCTACCCTAAGGAATTAGGCTGTGTAAGAGTCCTTAAGGTAGTGCCATCCCACCATTGAGAGGTAGGTAGCACCACCGTTGGAGGTGTTCAGGTCAATTCGAGTGTAGGGACAGTGTGGTCACCGAAGCAACAGTAGGACACCTTAGAGGCTACCCTTATGTCCTTGATCCTTTTTTAATCTGAGGCAACCGTTTCGAGGCAACTGTTTCGAGGCAACTGTTTCGAGGCAACTGGATCATTGACATAAGGACCGCTAAAACGTCCTATACTTGACGACCAAGTTTCGAAGGCAACGAGTGAGGCGTACCCTAGAAGTGGTGTGTGTATTTGTGTGTCGTTTTCATGTTAAGTTTATCTTTGATCATGGCATTGTGAGCTACGCTTGTTTTTAATTACCATACATTCTTTCATGCAATTTAGAATTTAGGAGTGCGGAAATTTAAAAGCGGAAAGATAAAAGCTACGCTATTACAAGGCGCGGGTCTATACATCGCCAAAATACAAAGACCCGTTTTTGATAAAAGATGCGGAAAGTAAATAAATGCGGTAAACCTAATTACTATTACATCCGGAGAGCAGTTACATAATATTCAAAAGAAAATAATGCGCGAAAAGAATAAATTGAACGTCCGAGGGTTTTGACCCTTTGCTTGAAATTAAATGAAATTAAAGTCTAATTATTATTTAATTAAAGAAATGTGTTTTTTTTGTATTTTGTATTTATTATGGAAATAAAGAAGAAAAAAAGAATTAAAAGGAAACCCTAAATCTAGATTATTTTACTTATTAAAGAAAATGTCAAAGTTGACCTAATTTAAACTAATTAATTATTTTACATATTTATGTACAAAAATAATAATAATAATAAATAATGATGGAAATAAATAATTAAGAAAAAGGATAAATTTGTCAAAACCTAATTCTACATATTTTTTTATTTATTAAGAAAAAGTGTCAAAATTAAAACCTAATTTAAACTAGATTAATTGTTAGTTATTTATTTACCAAAAAATAGGTTAATGATGAAATTAATAATAATTAAATATAAAACATTTTTTGA
Source organism: Vicia faba (assembly GCA_948472305.1). Taxonomy (NCBI): domain Eukaryota; kingdom Viridiplantae; phylum Streptophyta; class Magnoliopsida; order Fabales; family Fabaceae; genus Vicia; species Vicia faba. The sequence goes on from OX451740.1 coordinate 1,002,609,888, forward strand.
TTTTCTGTTTTTATTATGGAAAAAATTATTTCATGGTGAAAAAACAATTAAAACAAATAAAAAGAATTAGAAAAGAGAAGAAAATAAAATTAAAAAAAATGCAAACCAAGGGGGGTGTCAGGCCCAAATGGGAGGTTTTGAAGCAATTCAGGCCCAGTAGCCAAAGCCTCGTTGACTTCCTGATTGTATGCGTGCTGTTGACTAGAGTGCACCATGGAATTCACCTTCTGGCCTTCAGATTGCTCATCCAGGCCACTTGGCAAGCACAGGCGTGGGGCTCATGGTAGGCCATTGAATGAGCGCTGCATGGGAATAGGTTAAGAAAAATAACAACAATTATATGGGGGGACCTGGGAATCGAACCCAGGTCCCAGCGTTTACCAAGCGTGTCATCCACCATCCAGCCATTCAAACGCGTTTGTACATATAATGGACAGTAAACATAATATATGAAAAAGTAACCACTACGCTGGGAAACGCGCGCAGATTCAAACCTCCCAACCACACAGAGCCACGTATGTTTCTTCTTTGTTTTCCTGCAATTATATAAAACAAGTAGCGGGGGTTTTAAACCCCCACAAACTGAAAGTCCTAGAAATAGCGATTAGCCATATGCATTACATAAATTGAGCGCGAGTAGTTGGTTGAATTCGTCTGGCCTTGACGAATTCAACCATGGTCATGGCTTAATCCAATTTTTCCTCCTGTAGAAAAACCCCATTTTCAAGCTTATGAACCCTAGATTTTATCCATGGTGAATTTCGTTTCAAGGGGCTATAATTCAGTTGAATGGTACCAACAGCTTCAGAAGGTCCCTATGAGTACGAATTAATCCAAAAAAATTGTTAAAAGCGCATGAATGATCATATACGAATTTAGAAAATATAGCAAACCGTGTCACTTGTATCTTCTGATTCTTTGCGTGTTTGGACTGGTTCTTGATTGCAAAAGCTTCCTGGAGACTCAAGCAATACGTTTGGATCACTTTTAGGCTTCGAATCCACCTGCAAATGGGAAATCAGTGTTCAAGTTTTTATTGAAATTTTGCAAAGTGATTATAGTGTTGCAGCAGCTTTCACGTGTATGTATGAGTAGGGTTAGGTTATGCATAAGTATGTGATCAGAATTAGGTCAAAAACAAGCCCATGAATCCATGAATTTATGATTTGAATATTTGATTTACAATCATGAAATTTCAATCTTTTTTTCAATGAAACCTTGCCAATTATGGGAGATCTTGTCCCCTTGGATGAGAAACGACTTTGCCAACTTGCCCTAGTTTGATTTGCTGCACAAAAGATCTACAAAATCATATCTTTGAATTTTCTTATAATAAAAACTAATTAAATGAATTAATATAAATATAAATCCAATTAATCAATTAAAAATAAGAAAATAAGGTATTTTGAGCTCAATGGGTTGTGCACAGGCTTTGGGTAATTATTCAAGGAAGAACTTGAGGCCCATTAGCAAATTTGAAGCTTTTTAGGCAAAGTTGACTTTTGAAAGTTCCCAAAAATTTCCCAACTTCTCCAAGGCATATCTTGCTCAATTTTGAGGCTATGAACATGTTCTATGACATTTTGGAAAGGTCTTGAAGTCCTCTAACCAATGTCTTTGGTCCCATGTCATTTTGATTTACCAATCTCAAGTTATGGTCTTTGACTTAAAGTGTCTTTTTGTTGACTTTTGAAAATGACCTATAATGTTGAAATTGATAACTTTTTGTGAGAGCATTTCTTGGACTTGAAGTGTGAAGATGAGTTGTAGGAAATGTCATCCCCTTCAAAATGAGCTTTGGATGTGATTTTTCTGATAAACCATGAGGAAGTTATGCCTTGGTCAATTTGCAGTTGACTTTTCAACTGTCCAAAAATAAAAACTTTTGCATCTTGAGACTTTTTGAGCCATGCTTTTGGAATCATGATCAAGAATTGATCAAATGATGATTGTGGCTTCAAAATAAGATGTTGACCAAATTTTTTGACTTTTGACTGTCAAATGACCATTTTGCCCCTGCAGTTGACTGTAGAGCAATTAGGGTTTTTGACTGTGCAACTTGATGTTGTGAGTCTTGAAACTTGACATATGGATGCTTGACAATGTTTATAGGCATGTGGGAATTGATTGGACCCTTGGAAACCTCAATTTCTTTGCCAGAACCAAAACCCTAATTTTGACTGTGTTATGAGGCAATTGGACTGTGCAACCCTTGAGAGATTTTGAATCATCTGGAGATTGATCTTGGCAAATCTTGAAGAATATGGGAGGGCAAATTTTGGGGTACAACACATGCCGTGCTCACCGCATCCGTCCAAAAGTATTTTGGAAGATTTGAGTCACTAAGCATGGTTCTAGCAAGTTCCACAAGAGACCTATTCTTTCTTTCAGCCACTCCATTTTGTTGTGGGGTCCTTGGTGCCGAGAAGTTGTGAGATATTCCATGTTCTCCACAGAATTCTTCAAATAGAGCATTTTGGAATTCTCCGCCATGGTAACTTCTTATTGAGGCAATTGTTAAAGACTTCTCATTCTAAATTTGTTTAGCATACTTCTTGAACGCCTTGAATGCATCACTTTTCTGCACTAAAAAGAATGTCCAAGTATATCTAGAGAAATTGTCAATAATAACCAAATCATATACATTACCTCCGAAACTCCTTGTTCTCGATGGACCAAATAGATCCATATGTAACAATTATAGTGGCCTTATAGTGGACACCACATTCTTAGATTTGAAAGTTGATCTAGTTTGTTTCCCTTTTTGACAAGCATCGCATAGTCTATCTTTGACGAAATTTCTCTTAGGCAATCCAATGACAAGATCATGCTTGATTAATTTATTCAAGTGTTCCATATGAATATGAGCAATTCTTTTGTGCCAAAGCCATGAATCATCGTTGTTCACCATGAGACATTTAACCTTCAAAGATGGATCATCAAGGGAAATCATAAATATATTATTTATTCTTTTACCTTTAAGTATAACCTCATGAGTGACTTCGTCTTCTATCAAACATTCATCCTTGGTGAACTTGATTTTGAAGCCTTTGTCACAAAGTTGGCTAATACTTAGAAGATTGTGCTTTAGTCCTTCAACATAAAGAACATCTTCAATGGATGTGAAAGGTGAAGCACCAACTTTTCCTTTTCCTAGGATTATTCCCTTATTATTGTCTCCATAAGTGACAAAACCCTTGGCCTTTAGCGCTAGATGTGAAAATTGGTTTATGTCTCCTGTCATATGCTTTGAACAACCACTATCAAGATACCAAAGATTGCATGTGGTCTTCAAGCATACCTGCAAAACAAATTAGGTTTTTTTAGGTACCCAAGTTGCTTTGGGTCCTTCATAATTAGTGTCTTTCTTTACTCATACATAATGCCCACTTGCCACACTGAAGTTTCTAACATAGCAAGCATTAGGTGTATGGCCTTTAATACCACAATAAAAATAAGTAGGTTCAAATTTACTTCTATATCTAGAAGGATAAGATTTCTTCTTAGGAAATGTTTTCTTTTTCGGATAGTGACGAACTATTTTAGGTTTGTTCACTTTCTCTTTGGAAGATTGATCACTTGCCTTAACAAAGATAGTTTTGTTAGAACTTGGTTTTGAGAACTTTGAATATCCAAGTCCACTTTTATCATTGGAGTATCTTTGTTGGCTAAGAACACCTTCCAATCCAATTTGCCCTTTTTTCATATCTTTCAATGACTCTTTTTAATTGTACAATTTGGAAAGAGAGTGAATCACAATTTTTGCATACAAAATTCTGTTTTTGTTCATCACTTGATTTTTGTTTTTCTTCTTTGAAATCTTTTTCCATTGAAACATATTTTTATTCTAGAGATGAAGTTTGTTTCTTTTGTGATGAAATGGTTTTATACAGAATTTTACATTCATTCAATAGTTCATCTATAGCACCTTGTGCATCACTATCAAAAATAGAAAATTCATTACTAACCTCATTGTCTTCATCATCGGAATGGTGTGAGGCCATCAATGCTAGATTTGCACTTTCATCACTATCGGAACTGGACGAGGAACTTATTTCATTGTCCTCCCATGCTACATAAGCCTTTTTGTTCTTGAATCCCTTCTTGCTTTTGAAGCCACCTTTCTTGGAGAGTTTTGGACAATCTGGCTTGATATGACCTTGCTTACCACATTCATAACATGTGATTTCTTGTGTTGATGTAGAGCCTTCCTTTTTCTGAAAATGTTTCTTTCCTTTTGAATGAGAAAAAGGTTTTTCATTTCTACCGAAGAACTTACCAAGCCTTTTAACAAGAAGCATGAAGTTTTCATCTTCTTCTGGATTGTTTTCCTTTTCAACTTCCTTGGATTCTATCTTCAAAGCAATATTCTTGGATTTCTTCTCTTGATTTTCATGCTTTTCGAGTATTCCGAGTTCCGTTTCGTATTCTTGAAGTTTTCCAAATAGAGTTGCGGATGTCATGTTGGAGAGACTTTTATTTTCTGAAATTGTCGTTACCTTTGGTTGCCATTCCCTTGTTAAGGACCTAAGTACTTTCAGATTCAATTCATCATTTGTCAAAGTTTTACCAAGAGCACTTAGATGATTTGTCAAGTGCACAAATCTCTTTTGTAAGTCAAGAATGGATTCTCCGGGCTGCATTAGAAATAGTTCGTATTCTTGACTTAGGGTATTTAGCCTTGATCTTTTTACTTCAGCCGTTCCTTCATGAGTTTGTACCAAGGTATCCCATATTTCCTTTGATGTTTTGCATGTCGAGACACAGAAGAATTCGTCCATACTAAGTGCACCATGAAGAAGGTTTATTGCCTTTTTGTCATAGAGAACTTTCTTTTTATCATCATCGTCCCATGCAGTTTTAGGCTTTGAAGAGCCAACACCATTGATTACCGCAACCGGGATAAATGGACCATTTTCGACGGCATCCCAAATTTCTTCTCCTTGTGCTTCTAGATGCACCTTCATGCGTATTTTCCAGAAGTCAAAATATTCACCACAGAATAGAGGAGGTTTGTTGTTACTACCACCATCTCTGAAAACAGGATTATGATTTGCGGAAGCCATTCTGGATCTTTTAGGAGCAGGTTACCTATAACCTGCTCTGATACCAATTGTAAGTACGAAGTGCGCCTAAGAGGGGGGGGGGGGGTGAATTAGGTACTTTTAAAAATTCTAGTTTTTAGTGATGATGGTTCTTATTTTTCTGGTTATAAGAGATTTTAGGAAAGCTTAAAAATGTAGAAAAATAAAGAGACACAGGCGATATATCCTGGTTCCCCTCACAGTCCGAGAGTACTCCAGTCCCCTTTCAACATGAAAGAGATTTCCTTATTGTGGCAAACTTACATAAGAACTACCAACTAAACCAAGAACAATCCTCTTGGACCAAGAACAATCCTCTTGGATTTTCACTAAGTTACATATGAGAACAATCCTCTCAATGTAACTACACTTGTATCCAACAACTTGGAAAGACAAGATTTCAACAAAAACACTTAAACTTAATTCCAACAATCCTGGAAATTAAGTAAGTAAATATCAATTTGTGAGTTTGAGTGAGTAGAGTATATTGATCACTTAAGAGTAATTTTGACAATGAATAATCTTCTTCTTTCAATAATAATATTATACAAAGACTCAAGATATATTTTCTCAAAGTTTTCTGTTTTAAAGTATGAAAATAAATGCAGAAAACTTATGCATGAAAATGAAGAATGCTTGAGTTTGTATTTTTAAAGTTCAGAAAAATATTATGAAAGAAGGTGTTAGATATGAATTTGAAATTGAAAATTTATATGTTCATAATACCCTTTTAAAACATTATGAAGATCTGGAAATGTATCATGAACAAATGCCAAGTTTGAGTGAAAATATGTAATGAAAAGGCATGATCAAACGGCATGAACAAAGCTGTAATTTTTCAAATTCGTGCAGTGTGTAATCGATTGCACCTTTAGTGTAATCGATTGCACAAGGTTTTCAACAACTATATTTTCAAAATTTTAAGAGTGCAATCGATTGCATCAACAATGTAATCGATTGCATACAAAGTCAGTAGCAAAATTTAACTGAGTGCAATCGATTGCACCAACTATGTAATTGATTGCATGCTAAGACAGAATCAATTGTTTTGAAAATTTTAAGTGTGCAATCGATTGCACAAACTATGTAATCGATTGCATGCATATGAAAAATGAAAATTAATCTTTGAAAGGCTTGAGAATGATTTTTAAACATTTCTTTTTCATTTTTGAGCATCTATATCTTAAGATCAAAGTAGATAATATTATTGTACCTTAAAAAGATGTTGAGAGCTTTGATTGAAGATATCATCCTTAGATGCTTAGATGCTTGACCAAAGTCTTTGCCTTCTTTGTTAGCCATGGTTTGTCTTCATCAAAACAAAAGCTTATTTGAGAAGCTTGATTTTACAGAAAGGATTATGATAGAGTTACATGAAGGTACTTTCGAGACTCATTCCAGTGGACATACCATGGCAAAGAAGATCCTACAGGAAGGATACTATTGGTCCACAATAGAAGCCGACTGTTATCAGCATTCTCGGACTTGTCATAAGTGCCAAGTCTATGCTGATAAGGTGCATATACCTCCAGTGCCTATGAATATCTTGACAGCTCCTTGGCCTTTTGCAATGTGGGGCATCGACATGATCGGCGATATCATACCTACCGCGTCCAACGAGCATCGTTTCATCCTGGTAGCTATTGATTACTTTATGAAGTGGGTTGAAGCAGCTTCCTTCGCTACTGTAACCAAGAACGTCGTAGCATGGTTTATTCGGCACAATCTGATCTGTCGATATGGTGTACCAGAGAGGATCATTACGGACAATGGTACAAATCTCAATAATAAGATGATCACCGAGCTCTGCAAGCAATTCAAGATACAGCATCACAACTCTTCTCCTTACCGGCTAAAGATGAATGGGGCTGTAGAAGCGGCTAATAAGAACATTAAGAAGATTGTGCAGAAGATGACAGTGACATACAAAGATTGACACGAGATGTTACCATTTGCTCTTCATGGGTACCGTACCTCAGCGCGGACGTCAACAGGGGCAACACCCTATTCCTTGGTTTATGGCATGGAGGCCTTCTTGCCCATTGAAGTTCAGATACCCTCTCTTCGGATTATGAAGGATGCAGGTTTGAGCGAAGATGACTGGATTCAGACCCGGCTTGATCAGCTGAACTTAATCGACGAGAAAAGACTTATCGCTATTTGTCATGGTCAAACGTATCAAAAGCGAATGATCAAGGCATTTAATAAGAAAGTTAGACGACAAGAGTATCAAGTTGGGGATCTAGTGATCAAGTGCATCATTTTACCACAAGGTGATCCCAGGGGAAAATGGACCACTACTTATGAAGGGCCATTTGTGGTTAAGAACATTTTCTCAGGAGGAGCTATGATTCTAACCACCATGGATGGTGACGACCTTCCTCACCCCATCAATGCAGACATAGTAAAAAAATACTACGCATAATCAAAGACCCGCTAGGTTGACTGGCCTAGGCAAAAATAAGGGCTTCCCGGTGAACCAAAAGGGTTCGGGCAAAAATAAGGGATGAAATGAAAAAAATCTGTACACCCGACAAGTCGAAAACCTGAAAAGGTGGCTTGGGCAAAAAAGGGTATCCCGGTGGACTGAAAACCCGAAAGGGCGGTCCAGGCAAAAATTAGGGATCAAAGCGTAACACTATGTCTCATTGGATCACCTTGCAACCAGACTTCAGTATTGACTATCAAGCTCGAACGACACCAAACAATCTGATCTACCTTCAACCAAGTAGCAAAGGGATGAGATGCTCGAGGACATAAAGGCAATAGCAGAGTTGGAACCCAGTGGGATTATTCACATAGCTGTTTTTCTTTGTTTTTCACAAATTGTATAAATTCTATTTGTTCGGCGGTGTTCTCTTACTAGGACGTCAGCCTCTTGTACAAAAACGCCTATTTTCAGGCTAACTTCAAATCAATAAAAGTCATTTTCACAAATAAATTTCAAACTGTTTTCCTTTTTCTGTTTTGTTTTGCAAAGAACGTCCAATGTTCATTGTTGATATATGCATTTGACATTAATTGCTGCTCATAAATATTTACATGCGAAACAAAAGGCGATTACTTGTAATATCAGAAACAGGGGCAAACGAGAAATGTCCAAACCATACAGTTGTTTTGTTCACCAGGTATAGGGATAGGCCTAGCTGGAGGAAATGATTGAAAGTACATTCTTTCCCCGCAGAGTAAGAGAAAGTTAATGGTGTTAGCTCTCCCCAACTGAGACTCGCAACTATGAATGAATCAGTAATATTCTCCCCAAGCAGAGTTTATCTACCATCAGCACTGAAAAGTCTTATCACCCCCGGTGGAGTATAAAAATATCCCCAGTGGAGTTTGAAAGAATTGTCCCCAGTAGACTCCGGAAGATCATCCCCAGTAAAGTCTAAAAAGACTATCCCTAGTAAAGTCGCAACTGGAAAATCATCCCCAGCGGAGTTCTTTCCTTTCACAAAACAGGAATTCAATCCCCAACAAGGTTCATTATCACCAGCAGTGGTAATTCATCCCCAGCTGAATTTATCAACGGAATCCTCCGGCAGAGCATCTCTTCCCCACAGAGTCATTCTCTCATCAGTTTATTCCCCAGAGAAGTTATCCTCTCCTGCAGGTTTATTCTCACAAATATCTGCATCCACTATCTCCAGCGGAAACGAAGAGTTCAATTCTTTTCTCCAACAGCAATCTGGGATTTATTTTCCCCAGCTAAAAACATCACATTTTCATACATCATGACATGCATACGCATCATACGACACAATCTCATTTATTTTGAGAGCATCATTGCTTGATACATATCATGCATTACATACAACTAACCTTTATCTTTCAGGAAGGATACGGTTAAATTCTCACAAAGTTCAAGCTTTGAAGCTTCTACCTCAGTCGAATTACGGACGAGTTCCTAAATTTCGACAGTTATTTTCTCAGTTGAATTACAGACAGGCTCCTAAATCTCAGCGAAGTTGTTGAATTACGGACGAGCTCCTAAATCTCAGCAGATATCACCTCAGTTGAATTACGAACGATGTTCCTAAATCTCAGCGAAATTATTTCCTCAGTCGAATTACGAACAAATTCCTAAATCTCGACAGATGTTCTCTCAGTTGAATTACGGACTAGCTCCTAAATCTCAGCAAAGCAGTTGAATTACGGACGAGCTCCTAAATCTCGACAAAGTCAGTTGAATTACGAACTAGCTCCTAAATCTCGACAAAGTTATTTCTTCAGTTGAATTACAGACTAGCTCCTAAATCTCGACAGATGTTACTTCAGTTGAATTACGAACGATGTTCCTAAATCTCAGCAGAGATGCTTCCATAGTCGAATTACGGGCAAGTTCCTAAATCTTGACAGATATGTACCTCAGCCGAATTACAGATGAGTTCCTAAATCTCGACATATATGTACCTCAGTTGAATTACGGACGAGTTCCTAAATCTCGACAGATATGTACCTCAGTTGAATTACGGACGAGTTCCTAAATCTCAGCGAAGTTATTTCCCCCAGTTGAATTACGGACAAGTTCCTAAATCTCAACAAAGTTGTTGAATTACAGACGAGTTCCTAAATCTCAACAGATGGTTTCTTAGTTGAATTACGGACAAGCTCCTAAATCTCGACAAAATCAGTTGAATTACGGATAAGCTCCTAAATCTCGACAAAATCAGTTGAATTACGGACAAGCTCCTAAATCTCTACAAAACCAGTTGAATTACAGACAAGCTCCTAAATCTTGACAAAGTCAGTTGAATTACAGACTAGCTCCTAAATCTCAGCAAAGATGTTTTCTTAATTGAATTAAGGACGAGCTCCTAAATCTCAGCAAAATTTGTTCCCTCAGTTGAGTACGGATGATTGAAGTTCCTAAATATCAACAAAGACGACTCACCAGCAGAATGACAGACGACCAAAGCTCCTAAAATTCTGCTTCTCTCAACAAAGATCAGACTTCCCCGGCGAAATCTTCCTCAACAACAGGTATACAAGCTCTCGCTAAGGAATCTCTTATGCGATCGACACTCTTCCAAATGGCATCTATAAGCCCATTCCTGGCATCATAAGACAATTATCATTTCATGCGAGTGCAAATTTCTGGGCACTCTAGTGTTCAATCCACATCCACCTTTGGATTACGAAAGGCACGAAAGCCAATCTGCATCCTCAGGTTTAAAAAGATTGAACAGGGGCAGATATTGTACCCCAAAATTTTCCCTCCCGTATTTCTCAAAACATTGCAAGAAAGATCTCCAAGTTGCTCAAAGTTGCTCAAGGATTGGCTAGACAAGCTCTCTCCTAAGGCAGTCTACCCCAAATTAGGGTTTTATGTTGCATCAAGATACTTGAGTCCAAGTGGTCCCAAATTCTCACCAATGTCCTAATATGTTCTCAAGATCATCCATGTCAAGTTTCAAGCCTTGCAGAGAAAGTTTGCTCAATCAATTGCTCAAAGGCCCAAAAATCGACTGTGCTTGGGCAAAAGTCAACTGTGACCTACAAATAATCAAACTTCAAGATTTTTGGTCAACATCCTCCTTTTGAAGTATATTTCATCATTTGATCAAGGGTTGATCATGATTCATCAAGGATTGCTCATAATTCACCAAGATTCAAAAGTTGCTAAATTAGGATTTTGTAGGAAAAGTCAACTCAACTTTGACCAAGCATAAATTTCTCATACTTTATGAGAAATGACCCATCCAAAGATAATTTTTAAAAGGATGAAATTTCCTACAATCCATCTTCATCTCCCAAGATCAAAATATGCACTCACAAGAAGTTATGAATTTGGACATTATAGGTCATTTTGAAAAGTCAACAAAAACACATTTTTTGTCAAAGCTTCATACATGAGCATGGAATATCAAATTGAGATTAGGACAAAAGGGTTTATTAGAGGACATCTCAAGCTTTCTAAAAAGTCTAAGAACACCCCCAAAGAGTCAAAATTGAGGAAGTTATGCATTGTTGAAGTTGGACTTTCTTGCAATATTGCCAAAAGTCAACTATCCCCAAAACTTCAAATTTTGCCAAATGGGCCCATTCTTTTTCACTTGTTTTGAGTTGGCATTATTGCCCACGTGCTCTAGCCTTGGCCATGTGTCCATATCATATTTTTATTAATTATTTTGATTTTTATTTGAATTAATTTAAATTAAATCAAAACAAATCAAATAAAATCAAAAAATATTGAAAACCAAAGATCTTTTGATGATTTCAGGCTTCATTGGACAGCTAGCACCATTCCAAACTCGAATCAAAGCTTGTGTGCACAAAAAGATTCAAAATAAGCCAATTTTGGAAAGTTTTAAAGGAGGACCAAAACAAATATCAAAGTCATTGAAAGAGGAAGATTTGGGCAAGGCAATCAACCCTAATGCATTGTGTGGTACATAAGGGTTACGTGCAGACCAAAAAGGAGGTTAGAGATCAAGCATAGAGCCAGAACAAAAACTGAAAAATCAAGCAAAAAGTGTGAGTTCGAAATCACTCCTAGAGGCAGTTTCAAGGCTTGGCAATTGTCCCAATCACTCCTAGCGGGAAGTCATCCTTGGGGCTTGCCCTATTCAAATATCTATAGTCCAGACACATTCGTACCTTGCCGTCCTTTTTAGGCACCGGAACTACGTTAGCAACCCATTATGGATAAGAGGTGACAGTTAAGAACCCAATGTTGAACTGTTTCATAACTTCTGTTTTGATCTTCTCTGAAATTTTAGGGCGCATATGATGAACCTTCTGTTTTACTAGAGGGCAGTCCTCTTTTATCGACAGGCGGTGAACCACAATATCAGCGTAAAGTCCTGGAATGTCTTCATATGACCAAGAAAAGATCTCAACATAATCATGCAACATCTATATCAACCGCTGTTTCATACTAAGCTCCAAATTTGCACCTATCTTGACTTCTTTTCTGTCCTATTATATGCTCAAGTTCACTGTCTCAATTGACTCTTCATGAGGCTGTATAGCCCTTTCTTCATGTTGTAACAGTCTGACAAGTTCTCCGGGTACCTCACAATCTTCCTCACCTTCGTCCTCGGCTTGGTTGATTATATTTTCAAAGTAATAACCGACAATAGCAGAACCGTTATCAATGGGATCCAGAGTGGATATGGATCTGCAGTTTGATACGTGAGTGCATGTAAGAGCATAGCTGTATTGACAAAGTAAAAAGCAGAAAAGAAAAATAGAGAGCGCAAAATTTGTATGCAAAACGTCCAATGCTTTATTAATGACATATGAGATTGAAATATGATAACCCTCACAAATAAACCATTGTGCCCCGGGTAAGACACATGGCCATAGAGTTTATATTGTTTATTTATTACATATCTGAAAACAAGAAAGACAATTACTTCTGAATAAAAGTAATCGGTACAAAGTCTTTAGCTGTCCAGCTACTGGATCCACAGTTGGTAGTAGGGAAGATCCAGTTATCCATGTCATAGTCACCATCACTATCTTCTAAAGCGTTGACCCCGTGATTGTTGATGCGTATGGGAGGTCCTCCGGCACGAGCACGACGAACAACCCTTTGAGCCCCTGAAGAGAAATCCAAACCAAACTTATCAGATTTGTATGGAATGTCAGGGAGTTAGCCCCAAATGGTACACCCACCTTCTTCAATTACTGCTTTGGCGTCCTTGAGAGAAGCCATTTTCAAGGGAGGTCTGATGATCTTTGGCATATTGGTAACAGTCTCGGTTGCAGCCATGGTCTGAGAACCTCTTCAAAGTTCTGACAAGGAGTCTTGATGAACTCGCCATCCATTTCCACATACCTGAAAGAGTTCAGGTGGCTTACCATGTATTCCTCTTCACCATGCACTGTGACAATTTTTCCTTTCACCGGGTACTTCATCATCTGATGTAGAGTGGAAGTGACAGCTCCAGCCCCATGGATCCAAGGGCGTCCCAACAAACAAGAATAAGATGGTCGGATATCCATCACGTAGAAGGTGAAGTCAAAGGTCTGAGAACCAACTTTGATAGGGATGTCCACCTCCCCGTGCACCATTCTTTTTGGACCATCGAAAGCCCTCACTACAATGTTACTGGGATTCAGGGTCAGACCCTCGCAGTCTAATATGTCAAAAGCCTTCTTGGGCAGCACATTCAGTGATGAACCGATATCTACTAGAACATGGGTCAAAGTAGTCCCCTGCACTCGATGGAAACATGCAGAGCATCATTGTGTTTCCTTAAAGGATAGCCAAACAAATTTTTTAATAGTTTCTGAAGAATTTATCAAGCATCTCTGAAGAATAGTCAAACATAAATCCTGAAGAACTTATCAAACATCCTTGAAGAATAGCAAAACAAATTATTTATATCGTTCATAAAGAAATAAATTATTTATATAATTTCTGAAAAATTTATTAAACATTCCTGAATGATTATGAAATAAATTATTTATATAGCAAAATAAATTATTTATATGACGATAAAATTTAACTGAAATGATTTTGTATGAAAAAAATATTTTTTTTACTAATTATATAATTATATAATAATTTTCATATACAGGTATATAATAGTATTTTTTATTTATTTTTACGACAAGCCCAAAAATTTAAATTTAATTAATTCAAATCTTTCAGGATAGTTTGTTACTTTTTCTTCCTTAAAGAAAATATATTTTTATTAACGCGTTTTAGTTTAAAGCATTATAAAATTAAATTACCTTTTATAATTTATTGATTTTATTTTGTATGAAATATGTTGCCGTTCATGCGATTATGTTTTATTAATTAATTAATTAATAATAATAACAATAATCATATAATTAGTGCAGTGCGTTTATAAAATGTTTTAAGTAAATTTGTCACGATATTATTTATTGCTTATTTAGATCACTATAAATTAGTTGATATTTAATATTTTAATTTTTTAACTTTTTAATTTTAAATTCATGTTAGAATTATTTGTCAACCTCTGACTGGCATGAAAGTTACGTTAAAATGGAGTTTTAGTTACAAAAATATCCAGTTAGTTGCATTTTTATTGAATCAAAAGTGTATGATTGATACATCATCGTCCTGGTAATTTGTTAGTTTAGTTGAATGGATTGATGATCTTCCTTTCAAATTGTTCAATTATTGTTTGATTCTATATCGAATTCCTTGTATTATAAATAAAGGAATGATAATTCCTTCCAAATGCTTAGATGTTGAAGGAATACACTCCTTTAGTTTTTTGGAGATCTTTGAAACTTAATTTTAAATTTAATGTTTGTTTTCTGTTTTTGAATTTTTATTTTATTATTAATAATAATAAAGTGTGTTTGTTTTCTGTGTATTTATATAATTTATTGATTAAATAATTTGTATGTTTAAAGTGCACTCATAATTTATCATTATAAAAAAATTTAGAATGAATATCGACACTTGCGTCATTAATGAAGATATTTTTCTCATTGATAGTACAACTACTCACACAATTTTTAAAGATAAAAAATATTTCTCTTACTTAGTGAAACGAGAAACTGATGTCGGCACTATATCTGACACTTAAAAAAAATTTGAAGGCTCCGAAAGAGCCGGTGTATTGTTAAATGGAGGAACAATATTACACATTGAGAACACACTATATTCCTTTAAATTTAATAGAAATTTATTAAGGTTCAAAGATATTTGCTTAAATGGCTACCATATTAAAACAAAAGATGATGGAGGTATTGAATATCTTTGTATTATACAACAAAATTTAGACAGAAAATGTGCAATGAAAAAACTATCGGCTTTTTTCTCGAGTTTGTACTACACTTATATTAGTACAATTGAAGCACATGCCATTGTAAACCAGAAGTTTACAAATAATAATAAATTTGTAATTTGGCATGACCGATCGGGCCATCCCAGTTATATAATAATGCTAAAAATAATTGAAAATTCATGTGGTAATCAATTAATGAGTCAAGAAATTATTCAATCAAATAAGCTCTCATGCAACTCTTGCTCGCAAGGGAAGCTGATAGTTCGACCGTCACCAACAAAAATTGAAAATGAATCTATATGTTTTTAGAGCATAGACATGGTGATATTTGTGGGCTAATACGTCCATCATGTGGACTATTTAGATATTTTATAGTTTTAGTTGATGCATCAACTAAATGGTCACATGTTTGTTTATTGTCAACTTGCAATCAAGTGTTTGCAAGATTGTTATCTCAACTACTTCGAATAAGAGCTCAATTCCTTGATTATCCTGTCAAGAAAATACGTCTTGATAATGTTGCAGAATTTTTATCTCAAGCATTTAATGAATATTATATGTCTATTGGAATTGACATTGAACATAAAGTACCACATGTTCATACATAAAATGGACTTGCAGAATCATTTATCAAACGTATAAAATTAATTACAAGACCGCTTATTATGAGATGCAAACTCCCAATTTCTGCTTGGGAACATGCAATTTTGTATGCTGCAACGTTGATTTGCATCAGGCCAACGAGTTATCACACCTCTTCCCCTTTAGATTTAGTTTTTGATAAAGAGCATAATATTTCCCATCTAACAATTTGTAGATGTGTGGTATATCTGCTAATCTCTCTACCACAACGCACTAATATGGGTCCTCAAAGGAGGATGGGAATATATGTTGGATATGAATCTCCATCTATTATAAAATACCTTGAACCAACAACAGGAGATTTATTCACTGCTTGTTTTACTAATTTGTGATTTTGATGAATCAATTTTTCCAGCATTAGGGGAGAGAATAAGAAGCTGGAAAAAGAGATCAGTTTGAATGAATTATAATCATCTCATCTTGATCCTCGAACAAAACAATGTGAACTAGAAGTTCAAAAGACAATTCACTCGCAAAGCTTAACAAATAAACTACCAAATACATTCACTGATCCAAAAGGTGTGACTAAGTCATATATACCAGCTGCAAATGCTCTAATAAAAATGGATATCCCTGTTGGATAATCCAATTTGTCTCAACCACGTCTGAAGCGTGACAGACCAATCGGTTCCAAAGATAAAAATCCTCGAACAAGAAAGCGAGTTAAGAATAAAGATGGCCCAAGTGTGGATATAGAAAGCCTAAAAGAATCTTCAGACATAACAAACATTTCATTTCAAGAAGAGATTGATCATGTACCTGAAACTCATGAAAATAAAGAAATCTCGATAAATTATATCCAAAATGGAATATAATGGAACCGACACGAAGTCGACATTGATGATATTTTTTGATACAATATAGAGCTAAATGTGATAAATGACAAAGAGGATCATGAACCAACGTCTATTAAAAATTGTAGATAAAGTGAGGATTGGCCAAAATAGAAAGATGCAATTTAAGCAGAATTAAAACCACTCTACAAAAGACAAGTTTTTTGACCTGTAGTCTGAACACCTCAAGGTGTGAAGCCAGTTGGTTACAAATGGAT
The DNA here is from genome assembly GCA_948472305.1 of Vicia faba. Taxonomy (NCBI): domain Eukaryota; kingdom Viridiplantae; phylum Streptophyta; class Magnoliopsida; order Fabales; family Fabaceae; genus Vicia; species Vicia faba. The sequence continues at coordinate 1,002,626,381 of OX451740.1, forward strand.
TTTCGTGCGAAAGTGAAATGAAAAAAAATGAAATTGTGAGATACAAAGCTCGACTTGTCGCTCAAGGATTTTCGCAAAGACCTGAAATTGATTTTGATGAGACATACTCACCTGTAATGGATGCAAACACTTTTAGATATTTAATAAGCCTTGTAGCACATGAAAGACTTAATTTACACATCATGGATGTTGTAACGACTTATCTGTATAGTTCACTTGATAGTGAAATTTACATGAAACTCCTTGAAGGGTTCAATGTATCAAATTCACATAATTTCGAATCTCGAGAAAACTACTCCATAAAATTGAACAAATCTCTATATGGACTGAAACAATCTAGATGCATGTGGTATAACCGTCTTAGTGAATATTTGCTTAGAGAGGGGTATAAAAATAACTCTATTTGTCCTTGTATTTTTATATAGAAAAAGAATATTGAGCTTTTGGATAAAGGAATATTTGTACATTAAGAAGGCTATATAGAAAAGGTGTTAAAACACTTCTATATGGACAAATGTCACTCATTATCTACTCCAACAGTTGTTAGATTATTAGATATAGAGAAAGATCCTTTCAGTCCTTAAGAAAAGGATGAAGAATTAGTTGGTCCTGAAGTACCATATCTCAGTGCAATTGGAGCACTAATGTACCTTGTTAATTATACACGTTCTGATATATCATTTGTGGTCAATCTATTAGCAAGATACAGTTCTTCGCCTACACAAAGACAGTGGAACAAAGTGAAATATATACTTCGTTATCTTAGAGACACAATAGACATGCGTATGTTTTATACCAAAATATCCAAACTCAAATTAACAGGTTATGCAGATGCATGTTACTTGTTAGATCCTCACAATGGTAGATCATAAACAGGTTATTTGATTACATGTGGTGGTATAACTATTTCATGGAGATCAGCGAAACAAACAATAGTAGTAACTTCATCTAATCATGCAGAAGTTTTAGCACTACATGAGGCAAGTCGAGAATGGATTTGGTTGAGATCCTTAATCCAACGCATACAAAATACTTGTGGTTTGTCTTCAGGAAAAATAAATACAATGACCATATATGAAGATAATACTGCATGCATCACTTAATTGAAAGATGATTATATTAAAGGAGACCGAACAAAACATATCTAGTAAAGTTTTAACGAGACATATCCAAAACAAACATCCAAAGGGGAGTGTTATGGATAATTGGATGATCTGTCTCCCAATAGCTTCATTCCTTATTTAATCAATTTATATTTATTATATTGTCTATATGTATCCTATAAATATGATCAATCTCATTGTATACGGTTACACTGATGAAATAATACATAATCATTCTATCTTTCTATCTTCTCTTTATTCCTTATTTCTCTTAATTTTATAACAATTATTATTATATAATATTATTGTTAATTTCTAGGTAAAAAATATATGAATCAATTATATGATGTTAGTGTTAATTGTTATTATTTAAAAATGAAACAAAATAAATCACGTGAAAGAACAACAAAAAAATCACCAAAAAAAATCCAAATATTCCAATGGTAAGCTAAATACATGAAAATTGCTTCCAAAATCAAAATACTTGTTTCCGAATTATGTTATAAATGACAAAGTTAATTATGTTATAAATGATAAAGTTAAGATAATGTTACAATCTCAATATTATTCTAACTATTAGTGAATCATTCAACAATATATTATTGAACACATAAACCACAACCATGTGGAAGAGTGGAAGAGTTAAGGGCTTTGGTGTGACAACTTTGTCTGTTTTCACAGCTCTAGATCTTGAGCTAGCCTCTAAATCTGTCAAATTTTTGAAATTTTATTTAAATTTTGATCAGAAGAACAAACATGCATAAAATATGTATATGAAATTACCTTACCTATTAATTATTGCATTAGACTGAAAATCAAGCTCCAAAAAGGTTGCAATTTACAAGTAATTCTATATATACGTACACAACTTTTTCATATTCAACCGTCCATTTAGCAGAAGTAGGGTAATTAATACCAATGAGAAGAAAAGTTTTTTTTTTGGGTTTCCAATGCCGCTACCTCTACATTTTAATTGATTAGTTGAATTTGAATTTGGGTTTATAGGAATTAATAATTGCAGAATTAATTAATTGCTAAGTCATTATTAGGATAGTGTAATTACGTTTAGAGGTACGAAATAAGAGTTCTAATTTTATTTAGTTAGGTTAATAAAGTAAATTAGATAGTATATTACTTTATTATACTAAAAGTTGATAATTGAAAAATGAAAATAACAAAGCATTAATAATATAGTTTATCATTATAAATGTGTTTTTATTAATCAATGTGTCAGAGTTAATGCCTTTAACACATAGTCATTTTTTAAAGGTGAAATAAATATAGATATTAGGAAATAAAAACTGATAAGAGTTAACTATTTAAATAGTACAAGAAGTATCATACTACACAAAAAAAAATCTAGCAAAGCATAAAGAAAAATAAAGAGACATTAAGTCACATACAACGAAACTAAAAATCCAAAATTACTACATAGAGAAAAAAACAATAATAGAGGAAAAGCCACATATCTAAACCCAACCAATAAGGGATTTGAGCTAGATCTCAAACTACCAACATCCACCATCAACAAAATAGAGATCCTAAAAAGAGGACCAAAACCACAAAATAATCTATGAGTCAGATGTAAACTCTTGAATCTTCTATTTGTTAAGATTAAGATATATGATACCATTCTTAAATCGGTTATAGAAATAACATGAGTATACATGTGATTTACTAAGTAACCAATTCCAAACTAAAAAAAAATACTCTTCTTCCTCACCTCTTTGCATGACAAATCATTAAAAAAAACTACCTCTAATTAAAGTTATATCTCCTAAAGAGAGAAATAACTCAAAAAAAATTCTAAGATTCCTAGGAAGATAAACCAACCACCAAAACCACTTAAGAATCTTATATCACACGGTCAAAGCTATACAACAAGTGAAAATACAGAGAGATTAATTATATCAAGTCCCTACTGGTGATACAAGAGAGATTAGATGGTCAACGATAACATTCCAATTGAAAATATTTTCTCTTGTGTGAAGTTTTAATGAAGACAAAAGCGTATTAAAAAAGAAAAAAAGTTGAAGTCTAGCATATGGAATGCTATTCAAAGCACTATCCAACATGCATCTTACTCTTTCTAGAATGGTTCAATCAAACCTTTCAGCTAGACCATTTTGCTGGGGAGTATCTGTAGTAGTTATGTGCCTTGTAATACTAGACACAACACAATAGTTATCGAAAGCCTCATTGCATAATTCAAGAACATTGTCAGTCCTCAACCTCTTAACCAGCCTTTCAGTTTGCTTTTCGACTAGAGTCTTCCAACTTTTAAATTTTTTAAAAGTTCCAGCCTTAGCTTTTTGAATAAATACCCACATCTTTCTGGAATAGTCATGAACTATGGATAGAAAATATCTTACACCTGAGTGTGAGGGATTCCTTGCAGGGCCCCAAAGATCAACATGAACATAGTCAAGTGATCCACGTGTTCTTTGTTTACCTTTGTTAAACTTCACCCTATAAGATTTACCAAATACACAAGGTTCACAAAACTCCAGTTTTTCGACCTTGTTACCACATAACAAATTTTGTTTCGACAATTCGACTAGGCCTCTTTCACTGACATGGCCAATTATTTTGTGCCCTAACTCCATCTTCGACACAGGGTTTATGGATGAGACATATCCTGAACCACTTACAACCTCATCCTTAAGGATATACAAGCCTTATTTCTTTACGCCTCTCAAGACTTCCTTCAACCCCTTCACTACTCTTAGAATACTTTTATCTCTTTTGAAAACATATCCTTTCTTGTAGAGTTCACCAAGAGAAATCAAATTTCTCTTCAGATCAGGAACATACCTGACACCAGTCAACAAACTTATTGACTCATCATAGATAGAATCTCACAGATCCAATATCTTAAATCTTGCAGGCTTTATTGTTTCCCAGAATCACTGACCCACCATCCGAATCACATAAATATTCAAACAAATATTCGTTTGGATTCATGTTCCAAGTGCAACCTGAATCCATAATCCACTTCTTACACGAGTCGTTGCTTGAAACCACAAGAACATCAGATGAGTCGAAATCATCTTGAATAATGGTTGTGTTGGCATTATCCTTTCCTTCATGATCTTTCATGCATTTAGGGCATACCTTTCTTGTATGACCCTCTTTTTTACGGTGATAACATAAAATACCAGGAACATCACCACCATACGACTTCTGCCGACTCTTACCCTTCTTCTTGTTAAACTTACCATTCTTTTTCAAAAATTTCCCCTTAATTGACAAACCTTCACCAACAGATGATGGTTTATTCTCCCTTCATTTGTTTAAATACTTAGAGTACAAGGTTGATTTAACTTCTTCAAAGGTCAAGGGCTCTCTTCCATACAAGAGAGTTTCATTAAAGTGAACATGTGATATGGGAAAAGTACACAACAATAATAACACTTGATCTTCATCATCGATCTTGACATATATATTTTCAAAGATCAAGAATCAGCTTGTTGAACATATCCCACTTCTTAGCTAGGACTTTGTCTTCACTCATCTTGAATGAATATGGAGCTTGATTAAGATTGAGGCGATTTACCAACGATTTGGTCATACATAAACATTCGAGTTTCGTCCATAAACCTGACATGCGTCTCCTTCGAAACCTATCAGAGAACCTTACCATTAAGGTTCAATAAGATGGCATTGTAAGCTTTCTCTACCATGGTCGTTTTTTCTTTATTCGTTAATGCAACGTCCATGGTTGCAGCTCCCTTGAGCGTTTCTAATCAATCCTGCTGAACCAATAGGACTTTCATCTTCAAGCACTACATAGAAAAATTATTCACACAGGTGAAATTTTCAATCTTATACTTCATTTACGACATATTGTCCATGCTCACCACACCAGTTTGTTGTGTCGGAGTTCCGTCAAGAACAAATTAGAACTATGAGAAAGATTGAGTTTCTTGAGCAAACACAAGAAACCCTATTAGAATTTCACGAAGGAAGATAATAGGAAAGAAAAAAAGAAAGAATATGATTGGTTAAAATAGTTTTTCTATTCACATACTTAATTAGGGTTACAATGATTACAATTGAAAAATAATTACTAACCTCTCTCAACAATCTGAGAGAACTAGTCTATTTATAGACTACTAAACTAACTTACACTACAAGCTAACTTGACCAATTGGGCTTACAAGTAAAGGCCCAATTTTACATGCTTTAGACAAAGCATATTTCGACTTCGACAACAACATACATATGAATAGATTTTGACTACAATATGTAAGGCTTCTATCGAACCAAGAATCTATCCTTGTCGAGATACTAGAGTTCAATCCAAATATCACAATTCACATTATGTATATCGTTATATGCTCAGAAAATCATTCATCTTTTCATCTCTAATTTTCTTAAGCATTCATGCATCAAAACCACTCAATTCAAGCTTTTTCAAAGCATATTTTTCAAAATTTATAGGATGGTAACCGGATACACAAATCATGTAACCGGGTTACACATTCATTCTATTCGAAATATTTTAAAATGTTATGCACTTTTTAAGTCAAGTAACCGATTACTTGATTTAAAAAACCGGTTACATGACCGTTGTTGTTAAAAATTTGAAAATCATTATCCAATTTTTAAATCATGTAATCGTTTACCTGATTTAAAAAATTTGGTACAAAATGCGGAATTGTGCTTTTTCATGAACCATTGTCGTTTTAAACTATTGCAAACTTTCATAGAAATGTCTCGATGTTGTGCATCTATTCTTAGATGTTTCTTAGGATGTATTTAAGACAAAATATATCAGTTTTTGAATTCCATCTTTCATTCAAATTTAAATACAATTCAAATCTGCACTACTACAAATAATATATTCTATGACAAAGCTTTCACTTTATTCAACAAATAATCGAGGTATAATTCCTAAGTGCACCTTGGTTAATTGGTTTTTTAACACAACATATTCCCTTGGTTTTATTAAACTTTGAGTGAATAGATCTTTCAGGAACCTCACTTCGAATCCTAGTTACATTATTTCAGTTGGCGTCTTCCCCCTTTTCCCTATTTATTTATTTATTTTGAATTACAAAATTAGTATTTGTTGGATGAAAAAGAAATACTTGATGCAAAAAAAATTAAATTAATTGTTTTATAATAAAAATTATTGATTTTCTTAAATTATTTATTTAAATGTCTCATTGTTCAAATGATCCTTATTTTTCTATTTTTATTTTTAAACTTGTCTTATCCCTTAGTTATTTTTTCCAACCGAAGGAAAATATCATTTGCATGAAATTCCAAGAATATGGCGCTTTTTTATTTTTTATTTATTTTAGATTTATCTAGTCCCTCACTTGGTCTTGTTACCATACGCGAAACTTCTTATGCATGTGTACTTCACATAATTATACTCTATCTTTTCATTTACCTTTCAATACTCGATTCATCTTTATCTTCTTAAAAAAAACCTAGGCAATTTTCAACTTCACTAAAACTAACTAAACTCAGATATATCATCTCTTTCAACAAATATGTGTGTTCAAACATAAACTCTTCCAACCAAACTCGAACGAAACTTCGTCATCACGTTTTCAGTATGTAATTCATTTTATCCATACACATAACTTATAAATGTTAGTTTTTGTTGTTGTGAAGTTATTATGATTATTTCAAGAGAAGTTATTCTGATTATATTGATAAAAATGGGTTTACTCTTATTAATGTCTGATGATGTCTCTGTTTTTCTTTTGACAGAGCAAGGATTCATGGTGCCATAGGTTGAAGCAGGTCCGGTGTATAGTGCATTGATAAAAATGAACTATATACATTTAGCTAATATTTTGATTATAGTGCATTGATAAAAAATGAATCGTATATTTAGCTAATATTTTTAAATTCTACAACTCAAATATTTTACACTGTCAATATTTTACCATAAAGTCATCCTAATCAGTTATTTTACAAGTTAAACCGACAACATTAGAAATAATACAAAATCTAGTATTATATAGAATTATTTTTATCAGAGGTGTTTAAAATCAAATCGGCCTAATAGAAACTTGTAAAACCGAATTGAACTAAATTAAAATTATAAAAAATTGCATTTGATTCGAACGTGTTTGAGTTATTTTCTCAAAGAACCGTGCGGTTCTGTTCGATTTGTGATTTGTATTTTACAAACCGAACCAAACCAAACAAAACCGTATTATGTTATAAAATCTTACTAACTAATATATATTTCTTTAATTCTTTAGAGAAATCAACATTTATTATGTGTATATTTTATCATATTTTGTATTATATTTATTTTAATTTACAAATCATAAAAAAATAAAATATTATTCATTTATAAATATTATTTTCACAAAATATATTTTATCGTATTCTTTGTATAATATTTATTTAAGAATGCAATCTTGTCTATATCATTCTTTAGATTTAGATAAAATGAAAATACGCAATTTTATGTATCAAATTATAAACTTATTTTGACAATTATAAATTTTTTTACGGTAATGTATGAACAATTAAACACAAAATTATATTTTCTTCTATATTTGTATGTATGACTTAATAAATTTTTTTTTAAAAAAACCGAACCAATCCAAACTGTATTAGCTTGGTTTGGCTTGGTTCGGATTTATTTTTAAAAGTTAATCGAATCAAATCGAATCACATGTTTTTTTTTTTTGCGGTTCGAATGATTTTTTACTTTAAAACCGTCTAAACGGCACCACAAATACCTCTAACTTCTATGTTGTTTTCCACAAATTGTTCAATGTCAATAAAATTATATGATTAATATTTTTTGATACAACATAACATATTTTATTCTATTTTAATTCAATGTGAGACTAATAATATTTGATTTTGTGTTTTTTTTATACCTTCATATCGATTATTAATAATATCTGAATTTGTTTCAGATATTTGTTGGGAGGCTTGATTCTGAAATCACTATTGAGGATCTTCGAGAACAATTGCAAATGAAATCGTTCCTTACGCTATTGAGGAAATCATCCCGGTCGCATTCTTTGAATTGGCCGCATTGAAATTAATTCTCAAGTATGCTAAAACTCTAAAGTAGTTGCTAACAGAAAAGCACAGCAAGTCGATGAAACGACATCAAATATTACAAAGCCTAAAAGGATAAGTGACATGTCTTTGTTTTTGGTTACTAATAGTCTAGTTGTTGAAATGCTGTCCTGGCAAGTATGTTCCCAATAAATATATTCACAAAATTAAAAAGTACTCCCTCCGTCTTATATTATAAGAAAAATTCACTTTTTAGATTCATTGAATAATTAATATATCTGATCTATATATAGACCATATACATTAATTATTCGATGAATCTAAAAAAATGAATTTATCTTATAATATGGGACAGAGGGAGTAGTATCTAGAAGCCGATCTTCTCTCAAGAGACGATATAAATGCAAAGCCTTCAAATTCTGACATCATCATCAATATTGACGGCAAGAAGATAAGAAAAAACTTCAATGCATTACCAGGGAGAAAACCTTGAATGAATGACGTTATGAAAGGGATGCACAATAAAGTTAATTCAAATAAATAAATCCAGTGATGAGAACTTACACACTAACAAGCAGCTTCAACCATGGTGCTGCTTTCTATATTCCACCGAGACTCGCAAGAGCTTGTACTATTGTTTTCTGTATGTCATGTTCTAATCTTCCCTTAATTTATTGTAAATTATTTTATTCACATTTTGCTAAATTCATGTTTTTTAACTTGACAAATCAAGTTTATGTTTTTAATTTAATTTATTAATCAATAATAGGGTTATCTAAGAGCAGTTTTAGCTTTGTATGTATAAATTTTTTTGTCTTTTTATTAGCTTTGGCACTGGTTATGATTTGACTTTGTTTCTTTAAAATTTATCAGAATAATTCAAAGTTGCATTATCCATAGAGCTTGAGAGCTTGAAAGTGTGGTAAAATCATACTTGGAACATCTATCTTCTACTCCTTCTACTCTTCAGAATTCATTGATCTATGGGTATTTTCACTATTGTATAGATTTTTTAGTATCTCTCTTTTTTTGAAACTGCATATTATAATAAATATTTTTTTGAAGGCAAAGCTGAAAGATTTATTTAAGCCATGTTTTACATGTTTATCAATGTTTTACATGCTTTAAAATTGTATAGTACTCATAAGCAGTGCTTTTGGGGAGATTTCTTTTTCATAAACGTTTTGGACTTGAACACGTGAAGCTTTAAAATTGTATAGTACTCACAAGCTTTGCACGAAATGCTATAAATATATGAAGGTTCATATGTGATCCTGAAATTATATTAAGTGTAATAAACGTATGTAGCCGTAGCCATAGCCATAACCATTTGATTCAATGGTTCAAATAAGATTGTTAATTCTCATAACGCATAACCAAGCCAGGGTGTCATTGCTGCATATTTTATAAATATTATAATGTTATAAAATGATTAATGATATCAAACAAAAATAATATAACTTCTCATTTATCATCTCATTTATAGTAATTTTTATTTATGAATGATATTTTTTTGTGATTATCAACGAAGGTAATAGAATATATTTTTTAAATATTGATTGGAATAGTAATACAATTTTTTTGATTATTAGACCATAGAGAATGCTCTCCCAGGCTTCTTTGATTTGTCTAAGTCTTATTTCAGACTCGTCTTTGTTATCCTCTATCTTTTTCTGTTATATCGTTTTCTCAAACGCCAAAAATTCTGAATTATCAGTACCTGATTTCTTGAAATATTCTTTCAAATATTGGGAGATATCATAGACAAGATCACCAAACAAGAACGCGTAGTCGCCCATTATCTCCAAAAAAAGAGGGGAGTGTGCAGTTCCTTGAAAGAGTTTATAAGTTATTGTTTTACGTATTTGAGGGCGCATAGATCCTCTGATTAGGTCGCGGCAATAATTTGGTTCGCGTGAATAATGAACTACAGCAAATTCAGTATTTCTGTCAAGTTCAATACTATTCTGATTGTCATTAGAATCTATAATATGTAAATTTAGCATAATATGTAATATAGTATACTATGTAAATTTATGATAGAAATTAATTTTTAAAAATTAACTTCAGTGTACTTATATCACTAATTGAATTTTATAACTAAGAAAAATATTTTTTTCATAATTTTTAATTTAACACATAATATTTTCTTAATAAAATAACAATATTTTCTAGTTTAAAAAAATATAAATTCTCAATTAAAAAAAGTGAAAAATGTAACTTAAAAATGTACTACTTAAGAGAAATATATATATATATATATATATATATATATATATATATATATATATATATATATATATATATATATATATATATATATATATATATATATATATATATATATATATATATATATATATATATATATATATATATATATATATATATATATATAAAATAGGGTATAAAACAAAACATGTTTTTTCTAAAAAATAATAAACTCTTTTACTAAATTAATTATTTTTAATTTTTTACATTCTTTTATTATATTTTAAAAATAATTGCGCGTAACACACCAGTATTCGTGCGTATGCAAGGATATAAAATAACTTTGAAACAATAATTTTTAATTTATTTTAAAATATGTCTTTCTTTTAAAAATAATATATTATTTTAGTAAAACAAATTTGTTTTTCTTATTTACATTTTTATTACATTTTGAAAATAAAAGCGTGCGTATCACATCAGTATATGTACGAACGCGTAACACACTCGTCCCGTGTGAACACAGGGTAACCAGGCCAAAATTCGTGTGAACGCACAAATAACACACCGGTGTTGTATGAACTACGGGTAACCAGGCCAAAATCCTTGTGAAAGCACGTGTTATTACATTTTTTGTAAAATTAAAGAAAATAAAAGTAAAAATATTTAAAATAATATATGAATCCAAACACGAGAAAAATGTATTATTTTTTAATTACTTTTTTATCTAATATTTTAATTTTGAATTTACATATATATATATATATATATATATATATATATATATTATTGATGTTTTTATTTTAAAAATTGAAAATTTGATACAATTTTGATTTTATTTTAAAAATATGCCTTTCTTTTAAAAATCATAAACTACTTTGATAAAACTATTTTGTTTTTCTTATTTACACTTTTATTATATTTTTTTAATTTATATATTTATCTTTGACTACTTTTTTATTTTTTATTTTTTTAAATTAACTTTAATAATTTTCTATTTTATTTGAATTTTAAAACTAAACTAGTAACAATACCATGGTCCATACTAGAACTTGTGCGGATGCACGGGTTTTCCACTAGTGTTCTTAGGAAGTGTTGATTTTGTGTTAAATAAAATGTTGATGTTGTTGGTTTGTTGATGTAGTATAGTTCATATACATTATGTGTCTTAGCATAGATTTGTTGATTAGTGTTGTTGTTGTTGAGTAGTATAACTCTTATTTAAACAGAGATCGGTGATTCAACCCGCAACTCTCATACAATCTCTGCTAAGACTACAAGTAAAATAAATTCTAGAGGTGTCATGATGATGGTCAAGTTGTCAAAATCCCACGAAAGCAGTGTTAGTTACTTATATGATATTTTTTCCAAGAACTAGTAAGGCTTATGGTAAAAAAAATGATAATTTTAAGAGTTACGTGGCAGTGCAAGGTAGCAACAAATTCAACATTTTGATAGATAATTTGAATGATGTATCTAGGAAATTGAAAGATTAAATATGAATCGATATTACGATATTTAGTTTAAATTTTAAGATTTGTTTTATAAGAATAAATGACCATTAATTTTTTTGGTCTAATACAAACATCAACTCCATTATGTAAACGTAGAAAGTGTTTACTCTTCTAAATGATGATAAGTTAAAAAATAAATGGATTCCATATTTTTTGTTGTCAAAACAGAAATAGAGAGAATTGCAAAAACCGTAGCGGAGCGAGGTTTTATGATCACCATGACGATAAGGCTCTATGGATCATAGGTTATGGTCATGATGTTTCTTAAACTAGATGTGTTGATCTTGAATCAACATTGTTACTCTATGATGTGATTGATCAAAAAGGGTGGGCTACTTGCATGATTAGAACTCTAACACCCAAGTCAATTTAGGGTTCAAGAAAGTGGTTGTGAAAGTTAAGATTAGAAATTGTGTATATGAAAACCCTTGTGAAGGTATTTATACCTTGGGCCTGACAAAATATGTTGGATAAATGGGTCTCGTGTTAATGGTACTTTGACCTGCTTGGAGTAGTGGGTCCCTGGGCCTTTGGTCGGTATGGAATAACTGCCTCAGAGACTCTCCGGGAACTCGAAATATCAAGGGAGCCTTTTAGTAGTCGTGGTCGACACTTGAGAATGGATGCCCAAGTGCCAGCTGACCTATGCTACTTCGGTTTTTCCAAAGAGTAATGGAGAACGTGAGCATTAAATGCAGTCCCACCATTGAAACATTTTTCCACTTTCCTCTTGACATGTTACCTGTAAAGGTATGGGCTGGCGTGATGTACTTGATTTTGGTTGTGTTCCCAAGATGAAAATTTACCGTTGATTTATACTTGCTTCTTTCTTTCAATTTGATCTGTTTGATTGCCTTTGCCTATATAAGGATTGAGAAAGACCGGGGAAACTTTTTCGCCCTCTTTTAGATTGAGTTCCCTTGTTTCCTTTTCTCTGGGAGCATTTTTCCTTGGGGGTAACTTCCGTTACACATTCAAAGCTTTAAGGATTCATAGCTTCGACTTTTGGCCTTCTCTCAGCTTGATCACCTTTGACCTTATATTTCGAGGAACCTTTCTTCCCTTCAACTTTTCATTCTAGTACTTTACTATATTTTTGTTACTATGAATGATAACCATATCACTATCGAGAGTGATTCAGAGGGTAATGTTTCTCAATCTTTAGAAATGGGAACGAAGTCTGTAACAACCATCTAAATTCTAGAGAGTAGTCACAATTATTCTAATAAATAAATCAGAGTATATCACCAAGCAAGGGTGTCACATCTTTATATAAAACTTCACAACAATACATCATGCTCCATAACATGGGTTTTCAAAATTATTAACAAGATAGAATCAACATTTAGTTCTTAGAATCATGGTAGCGGAAATTATAGTTCAAAATACTTCATTATAGTACTTCATAAAAGTTAGTCATACTTCATAACTCATACTTATAAATCAAAACATCTCGAGTACCACGTAGGGTGACTCAACATCTTAAAACAAAACAAAGAACATAAGTTCAAATCAAATCTATCCCAACCCAGATGTTACATATCAGAGCAAGACTTCCTTTACTCAGCAAAGCAAATAAACATACTCTGAAGCTATCCTCTAATGCTTATACGGACTATTCTCGATCACCTGCGTGTTACCCACATGGAGGCAACATTCAAACAGAAAGGGTGAGTAAATCATAATCATTATATAAGATATAAGGAATAGACATGGTAAATATGCACATAAGCAAGGCATCACACATCATCATATCTTCGTGTTATACTCACACTTCCACAACTTCATCAATACACGTATACATATCATCATACACAATGTATCATCGAACATCATAAATAAATTATTATGCAATGTCACATAGAATGTAATGAAATTTCATAGACACATGCATGTGGTACCAAAACTTCATTGATGAGTCAGTCATCGTTATCTCTAAAGATTCCCGCCATAGCTAGTCAACATGCATCATCATTCACGATTCATCACAAACATCACCATATCATCATAGTAACCAACATAACATCATAACTTAGGTCTCAGAGATATACTCCTTAAGTCTCATTTTTCTCCATATAACTAAAGTTCATTGTGTTATATATCCCACTCTTCAAACATCACCTCAATCTGAGCTCTAGAACTAAAGTTATGATCATTTCAGGATTGTCTGACACAGCCAACCAGGTATGCCATCCGTCGCCTGGGGACACACCCCCGTCGCCTAGCGACGCACCCTTCGCACCCGCTTCTCCTGAAGATGCTAGAACCAACGCACTCCAGAGCTGTCATCCTTTTTCCACCTTTTCCATCGCCTCGTCCTCGCCTGGCGATAATAAAAAATGCACGTGTCACCCGACAATACTACTTTCATCGCCCGACGATGATGCACGAACAAGATTTTCCTGTTGCAATTTATGCACTACACCTGTCCAAATATTTTGTGATTTCATCATATTACAGGTCCTAAAACACCATCTAATCACAGTGTTTCATCATCTATCAATAAACTATAATTGTATACTCATTATACATCAATTTTAAGTCATTATCCATCACCAATTCATCAATTTCTCATAAGACAATATCAAATCACCATCTACCAAAACCTAAGGCAATCTACCAATCATCTAAACCTTAAATTAAATATCATAACAATGAAAAAACTCTCCATACCTTAAGATTATTACTAGAGATCAATTCCTCTTCGTGCTCTATTGGGATTCCTATGCTCTTCTTGCCTCTTTGCACTCTAGCTCTCTTTTCTCCACAACGTTATTCCAAATTATATCATAAAAAATGAGCGTGTAAAATCACAAATCTTATCCGTATACCAAACTTGCCCTCTCAGACCCTTAATAATGAACTTCCCATCATGCTCTCGCTCATCCTTCACTAATGACCAGAATGCCCTTATTTTCTCTACATCACATATTATTCTATTTATTTAAATCCAAATAATTCTAAATAATCACTATAAATCTAAATAATTATAAACTAATTATTTAAATTATAAACCCTCTTATTATCCCATCCTTCACCATACAATTCATCATCTTAAACATCGTATTCATCAAGTTATCGCTATTGCATCACAAATGCATCATGAATACATTTCATATACCATCACAGGGACTAACACAAAGAACCAAAACATCATATATACCAAACACTTCAGGGAGACTCATATATTTATGCCAAATTAATTAAGCAAATAATTAGTCTAGAATTTTTGCCCTAAAAAATTACCTAACGGAAACAACATCAGATAAGACTCTCTCATCTGATCTTCGTGTTCCCAAGTCTAACTTTCACCACCTGGTCCGCCCCATTATACCTTCACTAGAGCAATATACTTGCCTCTAAATTGCTTCACCTCTTGTCCTTCTATTCGCAATGGTAACACCTCAACAGTCAGGTTATCTCTCACCTATACATCATCCATTTGAATCACATGCGAAGGATCTGAAATATACTTTCTCAACTGAGACACGTAAAACATGTCATGCATATTCGCAAGTGATGGAGGCTAAGTAATCCAATAAGCCACCTCACCTATCTTCTCTGATATTTGATACGGACCAACAAAATACAACATAAGTTTCCTTGACTTCAAAACCCTACCAACATTGGTTACCGGAGTAACTTTAAAAATTACATGATCATCTTTCTCAAACTCAAGGTCCTTTCTCATATTATCATGATAACTCTTTTGAAGACTCTGAGAAGCCATCATCATTTCTTGGATTACCTTTATCTTCACAATTGTCTCTTGCACAACCTCGGTGTTGTACCCCAAAATTTTCCCTCTCTTTTCTCAAGACATTTTATCACAAGGATTTTCAAAAAGCTCAAATTTGCACAAGTACCAAATAGACAAAAAAAGGGAAAAGCAGAAAAATTGATCTTTCTTGACAAAATTGAAGAAAAACAAGCTTGCTTCAATTCATACTAGTTTCGATTGGGCATCCAGGCTTCCTTTGAGCAAGTTTGATTCATCCTTCGATTGGGAATTTGGGCCTCCTTTGATGTAAGCTTTGACTTACATCCTTCGATTGAGCATTTACCTTCTTCGAGCGAGCTTTGGTATTCATGCTTCAATTGGGATCTTGGGCCTCCTTAGATGTTTGCTTTGGTGCACTAAAATAGCTCCTGCATGCAAGAATCATTTAGACAATGGCTCTTGCCTGCAAGCTTCGATTGCACCATTGGCCTCTCACCTATTTGCCTTGGATTCAAAAGTTTTCGATTGGATGAATGGCTACCTTCCTGTGACTTTCAATTTCATCTTCATGTTTGCTTTGAGTGCGCCTTCATATCACCTTTGAATCCATCTGCAAACCCTTCAATACGCCATAGTGCTGCATTATGACACACAACTTGGTGGCCCACTCGAAGGACTTTCCATAGTTAGGGAATACTTGTTTTTTTTCTTACTTTAGAGTCTGGTCGAAGGCTTGGGCCTAAGTGATCAAAAGCAATAGGACTCAAAATGGCATATTCAGCTGAAGAGGGACATTCGAAGAACACACAATTGGTCCATTCGAAGGACACATAACTGGTGGGAACGAATGTTGTTCTAGTCTGGTCGAAAGGTGTAGAAAGATGGAGGATTCGACTCAAAATATCAAGTTGAACATTAGACCCATAGGCTAGGCTACATGTTTCCCCTTTTTAGGCCTCAAACCTATGACTCACTCTATATTTAATTGTTTATGCAAGTTGAAATAGGCTTTTATCCATTTACTGTACAAGACCACTTGCCCTTAATGGTATAATACTACTTTTTAGAAAAAGTTTTTCTTGAGCCTTGCGCCTGTTTTCCTTATGAAGGAAGCAATCCATCTGAACCATTCATCTTGCTATCATGACACAAGTGGATGCTTACTTTCCAGCTGAGCCTTTATTTTATTATTTTTACTCCCAAACATTTCAAAATTTTCCTCTATAAATAGAGAGTTCATTTGTACATCAAAAAGGAGAAGGAGGAAGAAGAGGGGAACGTATCTTAAAAATTCTTACACACCATAAAATTCTCAAACACTTAAACACTTTTGCAAATCCAAACCCAAAATCCAAATACTTGTCCCTTTCAAATCTGAAAAATCCTTACATCTTACTATCCTTCGAATCCAGTAAAGAAGGACATTTCACTTGTTTTTCTCCTTCGAATCCAGTGTCAAAGGCCCACCCTTGGTCTTTTCCTTCTAATCCAGAGGCATTCAAAGCAACCACTTCAAGGTCCAGCACACGCTCCAGCCTCCAGCAAGGTAAGTCATTCTTAATCTTTGAGCCTTCGTTTCCAGCATAACATGTAAATAAGTTTTCTTTTCATTTCAAACATGTACATGCTATTTTGTTTCTTCTTTTCGTTTCCACTCTTTTAATGTGTGTCATGGTTAACAATCTTCTTGGCTTTTGCTCTTTGTACATTTAAACATGCTTTAAGAACTAATCTAGCCTTAATATAATGTTGGCATGGCCTTGGGCCATGTTGCTATTCAAACTCAAACAAAAGAAACAGGAGACAAAAAGTTAGAAATGAAGCCTCTGGCTTCCATACTAACCTTCAGGACAAACGAAAGAGGCAGCCAGAAGGCACAACATACTGGCCTCCAGGCCCCAAACAAAAGGCACAACATGCTGGCCTCCAGGTCTCAAACAAAAGGCACGACATGCTGGCCTCTAGGCCCCAATCGAAAGACACAACATGCTGGCCTCTAGGCCCCAATCGAAAGTCATGCCTTCACCCCTTTTCAGGCCAGATCAAAGAGAACCAGAAAGTGCAAAATTGAAGGGTTTGTTGCCCTAAATCAAAAGATCTATTTTTCTTGCTTTTACCTTATTTTTGCCTTTATATTTTCATGCAATTCAATATGGTTGTAATAGTGTAGGATTTTATCTTTATGCACTTTTGACTTTATACAAAATGTTAGTAATTAGGGTGTATGGTAAGATAAAATCAATAAGAAGACCACCGTGATCAAAAGACAAAATGCATGGAATCAAACACACTTTGCACACATGCACCTCTAGGGTTAACTCCAATTGTTGCCTTATGAAAAATAGTCATGTTATGCATGTGAGACGTCTTAGCAAAAACAATCAAAAATACAAGATCATAGTCCCTCGATGACGCTTCAAATGTTTCCTTACAAATGATCTTAGTCGCTCAAAAGAAATACTAAGATATCTTACAACATTGCTATCATGACTATACGATGACCCACACCCGACCCTTTTACATCTAAAGATAAGGCTTCTTACCAATCAATGGTAAGATAGCAATATCAAAGGAAGAGAGGAATGAACAAAATAATTTTGAGTAAGGTAGAATGTTCCTAGTTGCTTGCTCATCTTCAAAATACAAACACTTTTTCAAATACACCAACACTTTCCATTGAAATATTTTAAAAAGTTTAACACTTTGTATACATTCTTATAGAGACAAGAGTTATTACAAAGTTTGCCTAAACGAAGGCGCTTTTCAAAAATACTTTCAAAAACCACCACAAAACACACTTTCAAACAAGAGCAATGATCTAGCAAGCAACTAAGAGCCCATAGATAAACTATGGATGAAATGGGTGCTAACACCTTCCCTTTTCATAATTTACCCCCCGAACTCAAGAAAATAAATCTCAAAAGGTCTTTCCTGTTCTTTTCACCATTTCCTTCATTGGATAAAAGAAAAGTCAGTGGCGACTCTTGCTATCCGCAACAATTCCAATCAAACGCAAAACATCCCAAGTCAATTCTCCCATCGTATTACAGAACTGGCGACTCTGCTGGGGAGAAGAATCTTAAAAGTGGGGTTACCTTAGGGCTAGATCACCTTTACTTGCTTTTCTTTGTTTGACTTGTTTGCTTTACATTTTGGTTCCTTATTTGGGCTTGTTTTGATCCTCTACCTGGATCTGGGACACCTTTTTAGGTAAGTAGAAATAGATTGTGGAAACTGTACGGCGTATACCGATATGGTTGAAGCAATGGCTATGTTAGTGTGACGCATTTATTGGTACCGATATCCCTTGTGTTGAATCTAGGAGAATACGGGGCCGCTGAGCAGTGTCATAAAGCATTAACTGACCTTAGAACCTTAATTGAACAACTCGTCCATTAGGAAGTAGGGAGATAGCCGGTTTCAGTGGAAAGCTGAAAATTGGTTGATACTCGATACTACACTCATTGAGATTGGAATTTTGGGATATCTCACCCGCAAGAAAAGATTGATTGTGCTGGGACAATGCCTAAAAGAAAGGTCAGTGATATTGAGATCCCTTAGAACCCGATTACTTTCTAGGACAGGTTGAGCCAACTAAGCTTCAAGAGGGTACTTACCTATCAAACTCCCTGCAAGACTAAACCTAAGGACTTATATGCTTTGTGTGTACATAACAACTTGCTTATTTGTACATAAAATCATAAACATCATAACATCATAAGCATTCTCACTAACCATTTCAAGGATTTAGGAATTTATCTTTGTTTTTTTTTGTAGGCCATGAATCCAGTCTGAAGGAATACCATCATAATCAGCTTCGTGAAAGCGCATCGTCAACTCCAAGAATTAGCATCAAGGGTGCCTGAAGACTCTCCTTTCCATAAGAAATATGGTCGACTCCTCAGTTTGGCTACCTCCAATTTCCAAGAAGAGATGATGTGCGTGCTCTTCCAATTCTTTGATCCCATGCATCATTGCTTCACCTTCCCTGACTATCAGTTGGTGCCAACACTGGAAGAATTCTCTCTACTATTAGGAGTGCCCGTTCTTGATCAAGAACCGTTCACCGGTTTAGAAGGGATTCCAAAACTTGAAGTCATTGCCGAAGCCTTGCATCTGAAGAGAGCCAACATTATAGCAAATTGGGAGACAAGAAGCGAAGTTAAAGGGTTCCTAGCCAAGTTATTATTGGAGAAGGCTCGTTCATTCTAGGAAGATATGGATTTTCAAGCCTTTGAAGATATCTTGGCCCTTCTCATCTATTGTTTAGTTCTATTTCCCAACTCGGACCAATTCATAGATGTGAATGCCATCAAAGTCTTTCTCTCTCGTAATCCTATACCTACCTTGTTGGGATACATCTTACATTGTTTCCATACCCGCACCATGAAGAAAAGAAGTACTCTCTTGTGTTGCATTCCCCTACTTGCCAAGTGGTTTACTTCGCACCTACCTCGATCAACATTGAAGAACGAGCAAGGATTGACATGGTATCAAAGGATGATGTCCCTCACCCACTCTGATATTCATTGGTGTTCTCGGTTCTTGGAAGATACTTCTATCATTGACCATTATGGGGAATTCCATAATGTCCCTCTACTTGGCATTAGGGGAGGTATCACTTACAACCCTTGCTTAGATTTACGACAGTTTGGGTATGCCCGAAGAGGTGGTCCTCATGATATGCTCATCCAAGAAGTGGTGTTTAATTACGAAAGCGATGATCAAGGCTACCGTCAGAGGTTTGTATGAGCTTGGAGGATGGTAAACAGAGTGGATAGTAAGATACTGGGACACAAGAATTCTATTCCCATTGAGCCTTACCTTAGGTGGGTATGAGCTCGTGCACAAAAGCTCGTAATGCCTTACCCCTCCATCCTACCTGTTATCATGGTGCCTATTGTTGAAGGAGATATCCTGTATACTGTTCTCTATCCCAACATGCCTACTTCTCTTGAAGACTCGCAAAAGGGTTGGATTTAGCTAAAGGAAGAGCGAGACACCTTCGAAGCTCAGTTCTACGCGAGTGAGAAAAGGGTTTTGGAGCTTACAAAGCAACTTCATAAAGAACTGAGCTTGAACGCCTACCTAGAACCAAAGAGGACGCGTTCAACCTTTTTATCTTAGGAATGTATTTTGTAAGCCCAAGAGGCACATTGTAACCATTTTGAACTGGTTAATGCAATTTGACGTTTGTTCATTCTTTGTCTAAGACAAATTTAAATTTCATAAATCCTTGAAATCATTTGCATGCGCATTTGTCATGCATCATAACATAACAAATTTTCCACAATAGGTCTCCTTATCTTTCTACTGTTTATTTCAGTAAGATGGATATCGAGAAAACAGTGAAAGACCTACAAGCACAAAACTTCTAGTTTCAAGAGACCCTGCTGACCCTGGCCAAGGGGAAACAAGAGTTGATGACATTGCTGGCTTCCAAAAAGAAACCAAAAAGGAAATCCCTAGTCAACATGGGTAAAAGATTCAGAGAGCCAATCTGCCAGATACCAATAGTTGAAGATTCGTCCGAGGAAGACGAAAATCAAGTTGGAGAAGCAAGGAGTACCCAAGCTTGGTGTGTCAATGATCGAGTGTCTTATGATAAAGACTATTTTGACGAGCAATATCTCCCTACCGACGACAAGTACAAACAGCTAGAGGATAGATTGAAGGCTGTTGAGATTCAAGCCATTCCTGGTTTAGATTTTGATGATTTTGGTTTAATATCTGGAGTTGTCATTCCCCATAAATTCAAGATACCAGTCTTTGTTAAATATGATGGGGTTTCCTGCCCAAAGCTTCATCTGAAGTCTTATGTGCGCAAAATACAACCGCATACCACCAATAAGAAACTCCGGGTCCACTTCTTTCAAGAAAGCTTGGCTGGGACTCAACTAGATTGGTTTTACCAATTGGAGGGTTCCCGTATCCATACCTGGGAAGACTTGGCCACTGCTTTCTATCACCAATACCAATACAATATCGACCTGGCTCCGAATAGAGTTCAATTGCAAGACATGACAATGGGTAAAATGAGGGGTTCAAAGAGTACGCCCAAAAGTGGAGGGCTCTTGCCAGTAGTGTCCATCCACCATTAACTGATAGGGAACATATTGATATGTTTATGGGCATGTTATCTGGTCCATTTTTCAACTTATTGGTTGGGTGTTCTTCTTCCGGTTTCACCGAGCTGATCCTGACCGGTGAAAGGGTCGAAAGTGGTATCAAGAGCGGGAAAATACCTATGAAGTCTGCTTCCACCTCCAACCCCGTAAAGAAACCCTTTGATGGGAAGAAAGAAACTAATGTTGTGTATAGGGAAAAGGCCCGTACCAAGAAGGATAACCGTTCGTCCATTAATGTTGTTTTGATTTCCAACCCTACTCCTGTTCAAAGACAATCTTCTAATCATCAACGATTTGAGGCTCCACGAAGACAATTCACAAGGATATGCATGTCGCTATCCCAAGCCTTACAACACCTGCTAAAGGCTAACTTGGTGACGCTGCATGATCCTCCATCCAATCCAAACACTTCCTCACCTAAATACAATCCAAATACCAAGTGTGCATATCATTCAAATAGTCCCGTGCATGAGACCGATCAATGCTGGGCGCTGAAGAACAAAATTCAAGATCTAATCGATAACAATACAATCGAATTTGATCCGCCTACATTTCCCAATGTGACAACGACACCAATTCCAAACCATGGCAAAGGTGTCAATGCAATTAAAGACACTATTTTGGTTCCTTCCGTCGAAGATCTAACTACTCCATTAAATGTTGTCAAAAAGAATTTGCTGAGAGCAAGGGTTTTCCCCTGGCTGTTTGAAAGATTGTGATTGTTGCGCCAAACAAGCTAATGGATGCAAATGGATGAAAGAAGGCATTCAACGCCCGATGAATAGTCATGAGATCCTATTTGAGAGAATTCTATCCATCAAAAGTTTGATCGATAAGATTGAAGACCTCTTCATCATAACAATTTCAAATAAGCCTCTTAGTATTTCTTCAAAGGGTTCTATTAGGATTTCGAATGAACCAACTGTTGCTCCTATGATAATCACTTCCCCTGGGCCAATTCCGTATTCTTCCAACAAAGCAGTACCATGGAACTACGATGCTGAAGTGTATTACCATGGAATAAAGCAAGATGCTTGGATTGAAGAAAACAAAGCTGATGACATTGGGAATATTACTCGTTCTAGTAAGTGACCAGAACTGGGAGAATCTTTTTTCCCAACATTTCACCCCTAACTGCTACAACGACACCTGTCCGCATCACCGCTGCTAAGCCTAGTGCTGACATTAGGTGTAAGAAGAAAATGGTTGAGCCTGTTGAGATAGAGATGCCCGCAAAGGACGTTGCTACTGAGGATCCTTCCACTCAAGAAATGGATGAAATCTTAAAGATTATAAAGAGAAATGATTTCAAGATAGTGGAACAACTGGGGGAAACACCTTCCAAGATATCCATGTTATCTTTGCTACTTTGTTCTGATGCTCATGCCCGAGCATTGATCAAATTCTTAAAGAAATCTCATGTCCCTCATGAGACCACAACTGACCAATTCGAAAATTGCGTGGCAAGCTTGACGGCCAACAACGGATTGGGTTTCTCGGATGCTGATCTAACATCACTTGGAAGGAACCATAACAAAGCTCTGCATGTTTCTGTTGAATGCAAGGGGACTACCCTAACACATGTTCGGGTTGACACTGGCTCTTCTTTAAACGTGCTACCCAAGGGCGCTTTGGACCGGTTAGACTGTAAAGGACTGGTGTTGAAGCCGAGTGATATTATTGTGAGGGCTTTCGATGGGTCCAAAAGGAAGGTTCATGGAGAGGTGGATCTCCCGACCAAAGTGGGCTCACATATTTTTAACTCTACTTTCTACATCATGGACATCCGTCCTGCTTACTCCTATTTGCTGGGTCGCCCTTGGATCCATGTAGCAGGGGCAGTAACATCTACGCTTCACCAAAAGCCAAAATACCCAGTCAAGGGGAGGATCGTCATTGTTTGTGGTGAGGAGGAATTCATGGTAAGCCATCTAAATTCTTTCAAATATGTGGAGATGGATGGATAATTTATAGAAACCCCGTGCCAGGCTTTTGAGGCTGTTCCACCTTTGGTTGCTACTGCCAAAATTTCTTTCGACACGCCCAAAGCTAATAAAGTTGTTCCAAGGATGATTTCATTTAAGGATGCTCGTGCCGCAGTAAAAAATGGAAGCTGTGATACCTGGGGGAAACTCCCCGAGATCCCGTTCAAAGCAGATAAATATGGGTTGGGTTTCAATGTCAAGACTCATAAAGAGGTTAGGCGCCTTCGTGCAGGAAAGCCCCCTCTCTGTATTAGAAATCATGAAGTAAACGCTGTGGAGGATTCCAATGATGAATGTGCTTTCGATGAGTGAATATACCCTACTACAACAGAGCTTAACAATTGGAACGCAAAGGACTTTGTCCCCATCTTCGAATTTTTTTTATTAATAACCAAGTATTAAAATAATATTTCGCAAATAACCGGGTTTCAGAAAAAATTACGCAAATAACCATGTTTGAGATGGCTCCACAAAGGAGGAGCCATCTCAAATGGCGCATGCTCCTTTTTTTTAAGGGAGGCGCCATCTCACTTGGCGCCTAAGTGCTTAGGGCAAGCCCTAAGCC
This sequence comes from Vicia faba, assembly GCA_948472305.1. Taxonomy (NCBI): domain Eukaryota; kingdom Viridiplantae; phylum Streptophyta; class Magnoliopsida; order Fabales; family Fabaceae; genus Vicia; species Vicia faba. The sequence goes on from OX451740.1 coordinate 1,002,650,613, forward strand.
AAGTGAGATGGCGCCTATGTAGAAAATTAGGTCAAAAAAAATTTTTTTTTCTTTCCTGCGCGTTGCGTATTAGACAGAGATAAACAAAATGGATTTTTTATTTAAAAAAAATAATTACATTCAACTGTTTTACATTTAAAGAACAGTAAAAAAATGGATACAAAAAATACTGGGAAAAAAAAAGATACATCAGTGATCCCCAGGAACCCGGTAATGACCCCCAGTTCCGCATCCCCGTCCTCGCCTTTCCCTTGCTGGGTGCCGTCTCGTTTCCTGCTGCGGCAAGGTCAATGGCCCAGCGAAGTCAATGCGATCCGAATCCATAAAATCAGTAAGATCTCCATATCTCGAAGATCCGCTCTGGTACAGTCGGTTACCCATACCCTCGAAGTTTGGTCGTGTTGGCGGTGGGTGGGGTTCCATGGTTGGTCGGTAGCATTGGTCGTCTGAGTAGGGGGGGTAGAAAGGAAATGGATCTTGGGGTGTTTGGTATTGTGGATGTTGGGTTGTTTGGTGATAAGGTGGTTGATGGTAGGTTTGGTCGGCTTGGTCATAATCTTCTGACATTCCCATATCAGGACTAAGGCTGGATGTTGAGGGCGCCATATTGGGATATATGGAAGACTGAAATTGTGGTTGGTAGTACGGCATTTGATTGTAGTTGTGTTGTGGTGGGGAATGTGGTTGTGTGTTTGTTGGTATGTTTCTTCTTGGGGGTTGGTTTGAGGTTGATGGATTTTGGGTTTGTTGGTGGGGAATCGAGGGTTGTGCCCATTGTGTGTGTGGGTCAACCAAGTACCTCGGATGAGACACGTGCATATCTGGGTTACTAACCGACCTGTACCACGACATATATTGATCAGTGTGTCGCATGTTACCTTGAGTAAGGAAAACCGGGGATTGCAAGATGTAGCGGTGACGCCTTTGCCACATTTTACACCATTCTGGAGCAAAGTCTTTCCAGTTGGTAAGACCCCACTGGGCGTCGACCCTTTTTAGATGCCAGGGGGACAAATCTGTTGGATCACTTGGTATCTCTTGGATCATTCCGAACTGCATCTTCACACGGTCGCTGTGGTGCATCTCCACGATGTTGAACCGAATGAGTGCAGTCTTTGCAGTCCAAGTTGCTGGATCCTCTGGATTTGGAGAATGGCCCAAACCCAAATATGGTCTCCAGACGAACTGCGATAAAATTTAAATCAGGTAAGCGCAAAAGTAATGTATAAATAATTAAAATGAACAAAAGTTAAAAGTTACGACGTACGTCATCTGGGCCTAAGTGATCCAACAGATTCCGGTAGAGTGCGACATTGAATCTGGGATTCTTGCCGTAATCCATACCCCTCACGCAGTACCTAAAGGAAATGAGAAACATGTTATTTTTAGCATATATTTTGGAAAGAGCAGAATAGTTATAAATGCTATAACTTAATGACTTACTTTGTTGCGTACGGGAATCCAAAAGTGTTGTTGTTGATGGGGTTTAAGGACTCCATCCTCCACCAACCCCAGGCTTGTAGTAAAAATGCGCACCCATAAAATGTACATTTTTCCTTGACTGCGTTTTTGCACAAGGAACTGTACAGGTGGGCTAATACTGCAGAACCCCAACTATATTTTCTAGTTTTATCAAAATTTGTTAGTAAATGTAAGTACATGAAATTTACACTATTTCCCGTACTTTCGGGAAATAAAAATGTACCAAAAAGTATCATAATATACGTTCTGGCTTTTACTACTCGGTCATTCTCTGAGGAATTTTCATTTAATTCCATACTAGCATAATGCCGTTTCAGGTCAGTGAGTAGTATTCCCTGCCCTCTTGCTCCACCACCTTCTACCATGTCCCTACCCAACAGTTCTTCACATTGTGAGTTGGGTTGTTAAACCGACCCGTTCACCGCCTTACCGTCGATAGGGAGGCCCAGTAGCATGTACACATCTTCGAGAGTGATGGTACATTCACCTATTGGTAGGTGAAATGTATGGGTCTCCGGTCTCCACCTCTCCAACATTGCAAGAATGAATTTTGAGTCAATGGTGCAGTTGGAGATCTTTATCACGTGTCCAAAACCTGCATATTCCAGATAAGGGACGATAAATGGGTCGGGAGCCAGGTATTTGTGCGAACGGATTCTGAATCTTTGTGTATCCTGAGATCATAATTAAATAAGAGTAAGATTAATTAAGATGAACAACACGTTATTTGAAGTATGAAAAATGTATAACCAAAGAAGAGACTTACAAATGCAGCAATGTTTTCCCTTGTGCCTCTGTGAGTATCTCCCATTGTTAGAAGAGCCATTGTTCAGAATGCTTGAGAGAATGAAAGACTTAGGAAGAAATAGAGAGTATGATAGACTTAAGAAATATTTCGTAGCAGAGAGTGAGAGTTGTGTGGGTGTGAGAGATGTTTCATAAGGTATGTATTTATAGGCAAATAAGATTGATGTAGTGGTTGCATGCCTGCGATGTGTCACATTTGCATGCTTAGGGTGTTACACATATGCATGCATGCATTTACAAAAAATGTAAGGTGTCACTCTTGCAGGCTAGGTGGCAGCCCATGCATGTATCACGATTGGACAGTAAGGGAGGCGCCATCTCACTTGGCAAAAGACTACAAAAATGAATGGTGTCGCCACCCCATTTGGCGAATAAGAGGTGTCACTTTTTACAGCATTGGCTCAGGCTACGTGACAGCCTTTGGGATTCCTTTCTTTGTTGCATGCAAGGCCATTGGAGTTGATGGGTGGAGTCTTACACAAAACATTTATGTGTGCAGAATAGGGCCAGGCTAGGTGGCAGGCTAGGTGGCTGCATAAGCCCATGCATGTATCACGATTGGACAGTAAGGGAGGCGCCATCTCACTTGGCGAAAGAGTACAAAAATGAATGGTGTCGCCACCCCATTTGGCGAATAAGAGGTGTCACGTTTTACAGCATTGGCTCAGGCTACGTGACAGCCTTTGGGATTCCTTTCTTTGTTGCATGCAAGGCCATTGGAGTTGATGGGTGGAGTCTTACACAAAACATTTATGTGTGCAGAATAGGGCCAGGATAGGTGGCAGGCTAGGTGGCTGCATAAGCCCATGCATGTATCACGATTGGACAGTAAGGGAGGCGCCATCTCACTTGGCGAAAGAGTACAAAAATGAATGGTGTCGCCACCCCATTTGGCGAATAAGAGGTGTCACTTTTTACAGCATTGGCTCAGGCTACGTGACAGCCTTTGGGATTCCTTTCTTTGTTGCATGCAAGGCCATTGGAGTTGATGGGTGGCAGGCTAGGTGGCTGCATAAGCCCATGCATGTAATATTATTGGCAGCCTTGGGGGGTTGCATCACTTACTTAATTGAAATTTTTTGCCTTACGTTGAACATAACATTCATTCACATAAACTGTAAAATTTTCCAACCTTCGAATCAGTCATCTAACCTTCAAACATTCCAGCATTCATACCTTCATACAATCAATAAACCCAAAACATTCCCACCTTCATACCTTAAAACAATTCTACACAATGGCCTCTTCACCACAATTTGTTGTCAAAGCACATTTCAACGGTGAGACATACATGTGTCCCACAGTTGGGTTTTTGTTTAGAAACACCGACAATGTTCGATTTCTCTTAAACGGGAAAGCAAATTTCTCGTACTTTAAGAAAAGATTGGAGGCCAAACTTGAACGAGGCCCGGTATCCCAGATATTTTATCAGAGTCCAGTCTTTTTTGGAAACAACCAAGTTATTTTTTATAAGGTTGCAATTCAAGATGATGAGGATTTCCAGAACATGATTTCCAGCCATGTCTATTCTGGAAACGACTCTATTGAGTTGTACGTTTTGTTTCAAGAGCCTCCGGTGACACAGGACGTAGAGCCTCCGGTGACACAGGAGGTTGATCCTTTGGAGAATGAGCAAGATGAGGTCGATGCAGTTGATGATGAAGAAGAAGATAACGAGTTAGAGTTTGATGAAATGGTGAACGACGATTCTGACGATGATGGCATCCCAAGTATTCCTACCGACAAAATCTACACACCACCTACGCACATGACAAACTTCAACATGGGAGGAGATGAACCTTCTACGGACTTGTTTTTCCAACCGTATATGCAGTCGGATGAAAATTTAAAAGAGAAGGACAAGTTTCGTAATAGAGAGGAATGCATAAGGGCCATCAAAAAATTTCACATGCTCAACTCGGTTGATTATAAGGTGGATCGTGTAAACCCGGAAAGGTACAAGATCAAGTGTGTCCACCCTGACTGTATGTTCAAGCTGACCGCTTCATACAGACTAAGGGGTGACTGCTGGGTCATAGGTTCCATGACTACCCATACTTGTGTAAGTTCCACTCAATCACAAGACCACCGAAAACTCAACCATGATCTAATCTGTCAAGAAATCCTACCCCTGGTCAGCAACGACCCTTCTTTGAAGGTGAAAACAATCATCTCCCACATCACCACGGTTTTTAACTACACTCCGTCTTACCGTAAGGCGTGGTTAGCAAAGACTAAGGCGATTGAAAGGGTGTACGGAAACTGGGAGGAGTCATACCGAGAACTTCCCCGCTACCTAAATGCACTCAAGACATATTCTCCAGGTAGTGTTTATGTTCTGGAAACATTGCCAGCGTACGCCCAAGATGGTAGTCTACTACATGGCAACGGAATATTCAGTCGCGTCTTTTGGGCATTTCAACCATGCATCACAGGGTTTGCATCATGCAAACCAATTCTACAAATAGACGGGACTTAGTTGTATGGGAAGTACAAAGGCACGCTTTTGATGGCAGTTGCACAAGATGGCAACAATAACATTTTCCCCGTTGCGTTTGCCCTTGTCGAGGGGGAGACCGGTGGTGCTTGGAGCTTTTTCCTGAAAAATCTTCGTACACACGTGGCTCCTCAACCAGATCTCTGTTTGATCTCGGACAGACATGCCTCCATTGAAAGTGCCTATAATAATCCGGCAAATGGTTGGCATGACCCTCCTTCTACGCATGTCTATTGCGTCAGGCATATCGTCCAGAATTTCTCGAGGGAGGTCAAGGACAAAACATTGAGGAAAGCGGTGATGAATGCGGGATACGCACTGACACAGCCCACATTCAAATATTACCGCAACGAGATCCGTTTGTCTAACCCAGAAGCCGGTACGTGGATCGATAATATACCGGTCGAAAAATGGACTAGGTCATAAGACAATGGCCAAAGATGGGGGCATATGACAACAAATCTTATTGAATCAATGAATGGGGTATTCAAGGGCATACGAAACCTCCCCATCACTGCCTTGGTGAAATCCACGTATTTTAGGATGGTTGCGTTATTTGCCAAAAGAGGTGAAATGTGGTATGCGGTCTTGCAATCAGGACAACTATGGAGTGAAAGCTGTATGAAATACATTAAGGCTGAAAGTGCTAAAGCCAACACTCACATGGTTACACGGTTTGACCGCCATAGCCACAACTTCATTGTGAAAGAGACAATTGACCACAATGAAGGCCTGGAAAGACAAGAATACAGGGTCATTTTACCTTCTCAATGGTGTGATTGTGGCAGGTTTCAAGCTTTTCGTATGCCTTGCTCTCATGTCATTTCCGCTTGTGCTCATACCCATAAAGACGCGCTTCAACTGCTCTCAAACGTTTATAAATCTGAAACGTTGCTCACTGTTTACAACAACAACTTTCCTTTGGTGGCAAAACCGGACTATTGGCCTGAATACAACGGTGATATAGTTTGGCACAATGACCAAATGCGAAGGAACAAGAAGGGTCGTCCCAAAAGCAGGCGCATAAAAACAGAAATGGACGATCTTGACAGGTTGGAAAGAAAGTGTGGTTTATGCCGTCAGGTCGGACACAATCGCAAAAACTGTCCGAATCGGGCGTCTGGCTCGACCACATAAATTTTGTAATACAATAGATCTTTTCAATATTTGTGTTGTAAACATTATGGGTTTTCCGTTAATAAAACTGTTCACACAATTTAAGAAATTCAATATAGGAAATTACATTAGGGTTTTCGCGTACAACAATGATTAACAATATTCAATCTAGGAAATTACAACTGTTAACACAATTTCATCTGACCCATGCATCATCAGCATTACATCACTGTCTGTTTTGACTTCCTCCAACCACACATTAGGTCTTCCTGTCGCATGCGAGGTTGTTGTTCGTTTTCGCTGGATCCTTCGAATTTTTTCCCCCTCGGCGATGTCTCCATCTAGCCACCGCATCAACTCCCGCTTCAGACGCTCCATGGAGTGAATGTGCCAGAATTTCATTTTCATCGCAGGTTTCGTGGCGGAGAATATAACGTAACCATCTCTGCTAAAAATCATAGGCGACGTCATTACGTAAATAAGGGAGTACAAAATAAAAATACAGTGCGAGAAAGTGTGAGAAATTTCAAAGAAACGGACGAATTATTTATAAAACAGCAAAAAACCCTAGTTTTGCCCTAGGCGCCAAGTGAGATGGCGCCTCCTCTCCTTTTTAAGGAGCATGCGCCATCTCACTTGGCTAAAAGCCAAGGGAGGCGCCAAATGAGATGGCGCCTAGGGCAAAACCCTAGGTGCATGCGCCAAATGAGATGGCTCCTCCTTTGTGGAGCCATCTGAAACATGGTTATTTGCGTAATTTTTTCCGAAACCCGGTTATTTGTGAAATATTTTTTTAATACATGGTTATTAATAAAAAAAATTTCCCATCTTCTTCATTGAGGAGTAATTACTTGCTTATTGCTTTCCAAGAACCTTTTATCTGTAATATTGAACAATGAATTTTAAGCCGTATGCCTGGCCCCAGGCACTATGGTCCATTTTGCTAAGGGTTTTATTTGTGTTCATTTTATCATATGATCATTCAATATAAACCATTGGACTTTTTTGCATTCAAATTTTAGTGCTCATTATCTTTCTTTTTCTTTAATGCGTTCTTCAAAATATCCATGTATCTACACATACACATACACACACACACACACACACACACACACACACACACACACTCTCTTGCAGATCCCCATCCACTCCAGATCTCATTTCCAATGACTCTACTATTGCCATCTATGATTTTGAACATCCAATTAACCAAGCCAAAGACGAAGGCGAAGAAGATTGTGAAATACTGGGAGAACTAGCCAGACTTCTAATGCAAGAGGAAAAAGCTATTCAGCCGCATGAAGAATCAGTTGAAGTCATCAACCTAGGTACCGAGACATACAAGAAGAGGTCAAGATCGACACCAACCTAGGAAGCAGTGTCAAAAACAGGTTGGTTCAAATGTTACATGACTATATGGAAGTGTTTTCTTGGTCGTATGAAGATATGCCAGGGTTGGATACCGACATTGTAGTTCATCGTCTGCCAACAAAGGAAGATAATCCTCCTGTCAAGCAAAAGTCCGTCGTATGCGGCCTGACATGTCTGAGAAAATAAAAGCTGAAGTGATGAAACAATTTGATGCAGGATTCCTAGCTGTGACATCTTATCCTCAATGGGTGGCAAATATGGTGCCAGTGTCAAAGAAAGACGGAAAAGTTCATATGTGCATAGATTACAGGGATCTGAATAAGGCAAGCCCCAAGGACGACTTCCCTCTGCCTCACATTGATGTCTTGGTCAATAACACCGCTCAACATACAGTCTTCTCTTTCATGGATGGTTTCTCCGACTATAATCAAATTAAGATGGCTCCCGAAGACATGGAGAAGACCACCTTTGTTACGCAACGGGGCACCTTTTTTTATAAGGCCATGCCATTCAGATTGAAAAATGCAGGGGGAACATATCAAAGGGCCATGGTAGCTTTATTTCATGATATGATCCATCATGAAATAGAGGTATATGTGGATGATATGATTGTAAGGTTACAAAATAAGGAAGAACATCTCAACCACTTATACAAGCTATTCGAGAGGCTGAAAAAGTACAAGTTGAGGTTGAACCCTAATAAGTGCACATTTGGAGTACGATCTGGAAAGCTTCTTGGTTTTGTTGTCAGTGGTAAAGGCATCGAAGTAGATCCTACAAAGGTAAAAGCCATTTAAGAAATGCCAGTCCCCCATTATGAAAAGGAGGTTAGAGGATTCTTGGGTCATCTTAACTACATCGCCCGCTTCATATCTCACTTAACTGCTACTTGTGAGCCAATCTTCAAAATATTGAAGAAAGATCAAGTGGTCAGATGGAATGGTGAATGCAAGGATGCCTTCGACAAAATCAAGGAATATCTACAAGAACCTCCTGTCCTCATACCTCCAGTCGAAGGAAGAGCCTTGATCATGTACTTAATCGTTCTAGATAATTCTATGGGATGTGTGTTGGGCCAACATGACGAGTCTGGCCGAAAAGAGCATGAAATTTACTACCCGAGCAAAAAGTTTACTGACTGTGAAACCAGATATTCACTGCTCGAGAAGACTTGTTGCGCTATGGCATGGGTTGCTCTCCGGCTAAGACAGTACATGTTGATTCATACCACTCTATTGATTTCTAAGATGGACCCTATCAAGTACATCTTCAATAAACCCGCTCTGTCCAGACGGATAACTAGATGGAAAATGATCTTGACTGAGTATGATATCCAATAGACAACATAAAAGGCCATCAAAGGAAGTGTATTGGAAGATCATTTAGCCCATCAAGCTGTTGATGATTATTAATTTATGAACTTTGACTTCCCATATGAGAATATCATGTTAGTAACCGACTGCACGAAACTTGGATCGTATGACGGACCTAAACAAGGATTCTAATGGACTATGGTCTTCGATGGGGCTTCTAACGCTTTGGGTAACGAAATTGGTGTTGTGATAGTTTCACCTGAGGGTTGCCACACCCCTTTCACTGCTAGATTGTGCTTCGATTGTACAAATAACATGGCTGAATATGAGGCATGCATTTTGGGTCTGAAGGATGCCATTGATTTAAGGATCAAGCATTTGAATATATTTGGAGACTCCACTTTCGTGATTAGCCAAGTAAAGGGAGATTGGGATACTAAGCACCCTAATCTTATCCCTTACAAAGAGCTTGTGATATCTCTGATCCCTTACTTTGAAGAAATCACCTTTGAACACTTCCCTAGAGAAGAAAATCAGTTAGCCGATGCTTTGGCCACAATGTCTTCTATGTTCAAGGTCAAATTGGACATCGAAGCTCTTATGATTACAATTGAGAGATTCGACAAACCTGCACACTTCTATGAGCTTGAAGCTGACGCCGAGAAGCCATGGTACCATGAGGTGAAGAGATACCTTGAAGCACAAGAGTATCCCGAAGGAGCATCCATCAATGATAAAAAGTTCTTACGAAGATTCTCAGCCAAATTCTTCCTCAGCAATGGAATTATGTACAAACGCAACCATGATTCTACTATACTCCGATGTGTGGACAAGAAGGAAGCAAAGGAAATTATGGAAGACATGCATGATGGTCTCTTTGGGACTCACTCTAGAGGATATACTATGCCAGAAAATCCTGAGAGCTGGTTACTATTGGTCAACAATGGAGATTGATTGCCATCACCACTCAAGGACTTTCCACAAGTTCCAAATCTACGCTGACAAAGTCCACGTGCCTCCTATTCCTCTAAATGTCATGACTGCTCTATGGCTGTTTGCAATGTGGGGGCATTGACATGATTGGAGAGATTAAACCTATTGCTTCCAATGGACATCACTTCATTCTTGTCGCTATTTATTATTTCACCAAATGGGTTGAAGCTGCCTCATTTGCCTCAATCACAAAGAACGTTGTAGCCAGATTCATCAAGCATAACCTTGTCTTCCGCTAAGGTATCCCCAAAAGGATCATCACTGACAATGGGACCAATCTCAACAATGATATGATTACAGAACTTTGCACCCAGTTCAAAATCAAGCATCACAATTCTTCTCCTTACAGACCTAAAATGAATGGCGCAGTGGAAGCAGCCAACAAAAACATTAAGAAGATTGTGAAGAAGATGATAATAACCTACAAAGACTGGCATGAGATGTTACCGTTTTCTCTTCATGGCTATCGTACTTCATCTCGGACATCGACTGGGGCAACTCCTTTTTCTTTAGTCTATTGCATGGAAGTTGTCCCGCCAGTGGAAGTTCAGATTCCCTCACTAAGGATTATGAATGAAGCAGGCCTAGGCGTAGACGAATGGATCCAGACAAGATTGGATCAATTGAACTTGATCGATGAAAAGCGACTGACTGCTGTTTGTCATGGTCAGATGTACCAAAAACGTATGATCAAGGCTTTCAACAAAAAGATCAGGCCTCGAGTATATCAAGCTGGTGACTTGGTAATAAAGTGCATCATTCTTCTACAAGGCGACCCCAGGGGCAAATGGACTTCCACTTACGAAGGATAATTTGTTGTCAAGAAAGTTTTCTCTGATGGTGCCATGATGCTGACTACTATGGACGGGGAAGATTTCCCACATTCGGTGAATGCGGACATAGTTAAAAAATACTACGCATAAGAGACCCGCTAGGTTGACACACCTGGGTAAGATAAGGGCATCCCGGAAAACCAAAGGTTTGGGCAAAAATTATGGATATATGCAAAAGATTGTACACTCGACAATTCGAAAACCCGAAAGGGAGACTTGGGAAAAATGGGTTTCCCGGTGGGCTGAAAACACGAAAGGGCGGACCAGGAAAAAGTTAAGGATTAAAAGCGTATGACTATGTCCCGTAGAATCACCACAATCAACTTTATTACCGAGGTCTGGGTTCAAATGGTCCAAGATCAATCCAATCAACTTCTGTCAATGGCAAGGGACGTTCGAAGACATTAGGGAAATAGTAGAGTTGGAACACAATGAGATCATTTCCACATGGTTTTTTGTCTTTGTTTTCAATTTTGTTATCCTTTCGATGATTTCCTCTTACTAGGATATCCGTCTCTTTGTACAAAAACGCCTATTCATGGGCAAAACATCAATACAAATATACTTTGAAGTGCAAACTTTCTGTTTTTTGTCTTGAGTGCAAAGATGTCCAATGACTAAAATTGAATGAACCTGTGCATATGAACATAATTAAATTGTTTAGCAAATATGTGTTTCCAAGCAACAATGAGCATCTCTTTAACACAGTGGAAATATCCCCACATAGTTATCTCATTAGCATTATCCCCACAGAACCTGCTACAATAAACCTTTGCCCCAACAGAGTTGCCCAAAAAGTTGGATCTATGCAAGCCTAGGTCAAAGTTTCAATCTCTCGACAACCCTCTCCCCAGCTGAGTTAATCTTAAAAGAAGAAGCCTTGTGGATTTCTTCAGATAAGAATTCACCTTGCCAGCATGTCATCAAATAATCTCTTCAACATGGTTTAATCCCCAACAAAACATTTCACTCCTCAATGAAATCACTTCCTACTAAAACAACTGTCAGTTAATATGAAGCCTGGACCCGACCAGATAATAGTTTAACTTCTCAAGATACTATGAAGCCTGGACCCGACCAGATAACAGTTTAATTTCTTGAGATATTGTGAAGACTAAAGTTCGACCAAGCAAATGTTTAACTTCATTTCCCCAGTAGAGTTTGCCTCGACCTTCAGCAAGTTACTATGAAGCCTGAACCCGACCAGATATCAGTTCAACTTCACTCTTCCCAGCAAGTTACTATGAAGCCTGGACCCGACTAAATATCAGTTCAACTTCATTCTCTCCAGCAAGTCACTGTAAAGCCTGGACCCGACCATATATCATTTCAACTTCATTCTCTCTAGCAAGTTACTGTAAAGCCTGGACCCGACCAGATATCAGTTCAACTTCGTTCTTTCAAGCAAGTTATTGTGAAGCCTGGACCCGACCAGATATCAGTTCAACTTCATTCTTTCCAGCAAGTTACTGTGAAGCCTGGATCCGACCAGATATCAGTTCAGCTTCATCTTTTCAAGTAAGTTCGTGTGACGTATGGACCCGACCAAATATCAGTCTAACTTCATACGTTCAAGCAAGTTACTGTGAAGCCTGGACCCGACCAAATATCAGTTTAACTTCATCCTTTCAAGTAAGTTACTGTGAATCCTGGACCCGACCAGATATCAATTCAACTTCATCTTTTCAAGTAAGTTCCTGTAAAGCCTGGACCCAACCAGATATCAGCCTAACTTCATCCATTCAAGCAAGTTACTGTGAAGCATGGACCTGACCAGATATTAGTTTAAATTTATCCTTTCAAGTAAGTTATTGTGAAGCCTGGAGTTCAAACAGATAACAATTAACTTTATCCACCTCAGGAATCTGCTTTAAAACCTGGAAACCGACCAGATAGCAGTTCAAAGTTGGTAAGTTGTTGCGAAGCCTAGAATCCGACCAGATAACATTTTAACTTCACTCTCATGAGAAATTTTCCGCGAAGCTTGGTATCCGACCAGATAACAGTTAATTTAATCTTTCCCAGTAAGTCGCTGTGAAGCCTGGAATACGACCAAATAATAGTCAACTTCATTATCCTCAACAAATTGCTTCCAAGCCTGGATTTTGACCAGATAACAGTTAACTTTCGATTCTCTCCAGTCAGGAATAATTCCCCAGTAGAGTAATGGATAACCAAAATTCTTGAATTTTATTTCCCCAAGCAGAGATCAACACTCTCCACAGAGTCTTCTTAAAGCAAGCCAATATTCCCCAGCGGAGTTTCTCCTCAAACAACAGAACAGGAATTCCCGACAGAAATATTCTAAACAAAGTTGAAGATACATCTATTCTCCAACAACAGTTAAGGATTCAGCCTCCCAAGATTCCCCAGTATGTTGTCAAGGATTTATTTTCCTAGACAAAGACGCACTGCAATAAACGCATCACATTCATACACCATATAACATACATGATATATGCATACAACACAACCTCATTTTTGAGAACATCATTACATAATGCATTTTATACATCATGACATTGCATGCAACTAACCCTTTACCTTGTCAGGAAAGATCAATCGATAGATAGCTATCATCAACAATTTTGAACAGGTCCAAGATTAGTTTCTGAAGCAAGACAGAGCAACTACCTACGTGACCAGATGCAGCTCCACACGGGCTCATCATGAAGCAATCTTACATGGATGCAATTTTACACGGACTCATTTTAAGGAAACCCTACCCAGGTTCCTTCTCCTTCCCAGATGCAGTTTTACACGAACTCGTCCTGAAGCAACCCTACCCAGGTTCCTTCTCTTAAATTCAAGATGAAGCTTCACATGGATTCATCTTAAAGCATCCCTACCCAGGCTTCCCCCTCATATGTATCCTAAAGTAGCCCTACACAGGCCCATCATAAATTGAAGAATATCCAAGACCTCAATTGGTTTAGTTTAAATCGATCAATGGTTTATCCTGATTCCTTTCTGTTAGACACTTTCTTTGGTTCATATAAATCGCTCCAAAGATTTATTCTGATTCTTTTCCAGATTGAAGTCAAATTTAAACTTAGTCTAATTTCTTCCAACAATCACTCTAGATGACATCCTTAAGCCCATCTCCGATGATTCTCCATCATCTCTCTAAATGGAATCTGTAAGCCCATTCCCTACATCATCAACTATCAGTGCTATTTCATGCGAGTGCAAATTTCTGGGCACTCTAGTGTTCAATAATCTTCTACCTTCAAGCTACGAACGAAAACGTTCCATACTTGCTCTTCAGGTTTAAGAAGATTGAACAGGGGCAGCTGTTGTACCCCAAAGTTTTCCCTCTCTTTTCTTAAGACATTTTATCACAAGGACTTTCAAAAAGCTCAAATTTACACAAGTACCAAAAAGACAAAAAAGGGCAAAGCAGAAAAATTGTTTTTTCTTGAGAAAATTGAAGAAAAACAAGCTTGCTTTGATTCATACTAGTTTCAATTGGGCATCTAGGCTTCCTTGGAGCAAGTTTGATTCATCCTTCGATTAGGAATTTGGGCCTCCTTCGATCTAAGCTTTGATTTATATCCCTCGATTGAGCATTTTCCTTCTTCGAGCGAGCTTTGGTCCTTACGCTTCGATTGGGCACTTGGGCCTCCTTCAATGTTTGCTTTGATGCACTAAAATAGCTCCTGCATGCAAGCTTCATTTGGACAATGGCTCATGCCTGCAAGCTTCGATTGCACTATTGGCCTCTCACCTGTTTGCCTTGGATTCACAAGTTTTCGATTGGATGAATGGCTACCTTCCTGTGACTTTTGATTTCATCTTCATGTTTGCTTCGAATGCGCCTTCATATCACCCTCAAATCCATCTGCAAACCCTTCAATACACCATAGTGCTGCATTATGACACACAACATGGTGGCCCATTCAAAGGACTTACCATAGTTAGGGAATAATTGTTTTTTGCTTACTTTGGAGTCTGGTCGAAGGCTTGAGCCTAAGTGATCAAAAGCAAGAGGACTCAAAATGGCATATTAAGCTGAAGAGGGACATTTGAGGAACACACAATTGGTCCATTCGAAGGACACATAACTGGTGGGAACGAATGTTGTTATAGTCTGGTCGAAAGGTGTAGAAAGATGGAGTATTCGACTCAAAAGATCAAGTTGAACATTAGAATCATAGGTTAGGCTACGTGTTTCCCCTTTTCAGGCCTCAAACCTATGACTCACTCTGTACTTAATTGTTTATGCAAGTTGAAATAGGCTTTTATCCATTTGCTGTCCAAGACCACTTGCCCTTAATAGTATAATACTACTTTGTAGAAAAAGTTTTTCTTGATCCTTGCGCCTGTTTTCCTTTTGAAGGAAGAAATCCATCTGAACCATTCATCTTTCTATCATGACACAAGTGGATGCCTACTTTCCAGCTGAGCCTTTATTTTATTATTTTTATTCCCAAACATTTCAAATTTTTCCTCTATAAATAGAGAGTTCATTTGCACATCAAAAAGGAGAAGGAGGAAGAAGAGGGGAACGTATCTTCAAAATTCTTACACACCATAAAATTCTCAAACACTTAAACACTTTTGCAAATCCAAACCCAGAATCCAAATACTTTTCCCTTTCAAATCTGAGAAATTCTTACATCTTACTATCCTTCTGTTGTACCCCAAAATTTTCCCTATCATTTTTTAAGGCCTTTCTCACAAGGATTCTTAAAGTTCAAGCTCGCACAAGTACATTGGGATTTTCCAGTACCAAGATTAAAAGGAAACTGTCCAAAAGGGAGAAAATAAATAAAAATAATATTTTGACAAAATTTGGATAAAAATAAGTGTTCTTCGATTCAACTCCTTCGATTGGCCTTTTGGCCTACATCGATGCAAGTTTGGATTGCATCCATCGACTGGGCGTGGGTCTCTGGCACGTTGATTTGGATTCACAAGGCACAAATCCCCCTGTAGTTTCCTTCGATTCCAAGGCAAAAGGCTCCCTTTTAGCATCCTTCGATTTACACTTTTTGCCTCCTATATGCCTCTTTCGAATCTGGACATTTTGGCCTCCTATATGCACCTTTCGTTTGGGCATGTGGT
This sequence comes from Vicia faba, assembly GCA_948472305.1. Taxonomy (NCBI): domain Eukaryota; kingdom Viridiplantae; phylum Streptophyta; class Magnoliopsida; order Fabales; family Fabaceae; genus Vicia; species Vicia faba. The sequence goes on from OX451740.1 coordinate 1,002,666,092, forward strand.
TCCTTTAATACAAGCTACTGGTCACACCTTTCGTTTGGGCATATAGTTCCTTTAGTACAAGCTACTGGTCACACTTTTGTTTGGGCATGTTGGTTCCCTTCATGCAAGTTTCATTAGAACATAGATCTTTTGCATATTGGCATGAAGTCACAAGGAAAAAAACCTCCTGTAGCCTCCTTCAATTCCAAGGCAAAAAGCCTCCTTTTAGCATCCTTCGATTGCATATTTAAACTTCCTGCATGCATCTTTCGTTTGGCTTTATGGCCTCCTTTGAATGAAAGCTGGGGCTACGTACTTCATTTGGGCATGAAATCTCCTTCGATGCAAGTTTAATCCATTAGCTTTGTTTGGGCATTTTTCTCCCTCCGAAGAAGTCTTCTTTAGTACATTGCTAGAACCCTTTGACACAAGTGGAAAATAGGATTTTGAAAGAACAATGACCAAATCTTTGGGCCATTCTACATGATTTTACTTGGTAGGCCTTAATGCTTGTATTTCACTCCATAATTAATTTCTTACATTTTGGATTAAGTTATTGTCTAGGTGATTAAGCCTTTGTCTAGAAGTTTTTTTTGTATGAAAGTGAACTTGCTTGTACAAATCCTGTCCCAAGCCCATGCTTTGCTTAAATCCTGTTTGTACTTCACCATAAGTCAGGGAATTCATCCCCTTTTACCAACGTACTTAACCTTGGGATCTTGGAAAATCTGACATAGCTTAATATTCACGTTTCAGCCAAGCCACATCTTTGTTCAAACTCCCAAACCTTTTCTCTATAAATAGAGAAACCATTGACAAAGAAAGGGTCCATATTTTTTCTAAGAGAGAAAAAATCATAAAAATCCTCAAGCACTCAAAGTCTCCAATATTCTCAAACTCTCTAACACTCTCAAACCTTCAAAACTCTAAGATTTTTTTTCACAAAAAAAACCTCAGTAGTGTACCTTTCAATTCGCTTCCCCTAAACTGTAGCGCAATAGCCTTCGATTCACTCATCACCATCATATACTCTCTTTCAATTCAATGACTGCCCAAACCAAGCAGTAACTGAACTAGCCTTAGGAAGATTCCAGCGAAGCTCCCTCCACCACCAAAGAAGTCATTTACAGCTCTTTCGATTAAGCACTTCAAAAGGTAAGTTATATTTAAACTTGGAACTCTTTCATTTAAATATCATGTGCACATGCCAATAAAGAAAAAATGTAGATATTTCTAGACCATGTTTTAGCTTTCGATTCTGACTGCCCATATGCTGAAAACTTAACCTTAATTAGTTATGCTTTGGACATTGAGACCCATTGGTTTTTATGCTGACCCCTGGACTATAATTATGTTTGGATGTTGCATTTTAAGAACTTAAGATAGGTTTGTTATACCATTCGATTGGCTAGCTGCACAAGACTTTAGAATCTCAACCTGAGGGCCTAATACTTATAAGGAGTCAGCAAGGAGCCTATGGAAAATCCAGAACCTTGCTGCCTCCAAGACTCAAATGAAAGATAGAATCTTGCTGCCTCCAAGCTTCAAACGAAAGCCAGTACCTTGTTGTTTCCAGGCCTCAGACGAAAGACAGGACCTTGCTGCCTCCAAGCCTCAAATGAAAGACAGAACTATGTTGACTTCCAGGCCCAGACGAAAGGTGTGCCCACACTAATTCCAACCCCCAGTCTAAGGAGACAAAAAGGTAAATCGAAGGGCATGACTCCACTGACTCCATACCACAAATCGAAGGAAGCCAAAAAACACTGAATCGAAGGGCGTTTCTTCCTGAATCGAAAGACCCATTTTTGTTGTTTCTATTTTATTTTGGCCTTTATATTTTCATGTTATTCAATATGGTTGTAATAATGTAGGATTTTATATTTTTGCATTTTATTACTCTTGTATGCTTTCTAGTAAAATGGGGAATGTATGGAAAGATAAAATCAACAAGTAGACAACCTCTAATCAAAGACTAAATACATGAAAATCAAACACATTATTCACACATGCAACCCTAGGGTAATTCCACTCGTTGCCTTATAAAAAATGGTCATGTTATGCTTGTGAGATGTCTTAGCAAAAAATAATCAAAATACAAGATCATAGTCCTTCGATGACGCTACGAATGTTGCCTTACAAGTGATCTTAGTCCCTCAAGAGAAATGCTAAGACATCTCACAACATTTCTAGCATGATTATACGATGACCCACGCCCGTCCCTTTTACATCAAAAGATAAGGCTTCTTACCAATCGATGGTAAGATAGCAATATCTAAAGGAAGAGGAGAAGAACAAAAGACTTTTGAGTAGGTAGAAACATTCTTAGTTGATTGCTCATTTTCAAAAACAAACATATTTTCAAACACACACTAAACACTTTCCAAACATGAAATATTTTCAAAAGTCCAACAGTTTGTATACATTATTGTAAATACAAGAATCATTGCAAAGTTTGCCTAAACGAAGGCTCTTTTCACAAATACTTTCAAAAACCACCACAAGGCACATTTTCAAACAAAAACAATGACCTAACAAGCAACTAAGAGCCCATAGATAACTATGGATGAAAAGGGTGCTAACACCTTCCCTTTTCATAATCTACTCCCCGAACTCAAGAAAATAATCTCAAAGGTGTTTCCTATTCTTTTCACCCTTTCCTTTATTGGATAAAAGAAAAGTCGGTGGCGACTCTTGCTATCCGCAACAATTACGATCAGACACAACATACTAAGTCAGTTCTCCCACCGTGTTACAGAACTGGAGACTCTACTGGGGATTACTAAAAAGTGGGGTTACCTTAGGGCTAGATCACCTTTACTTGCTTTTCTTTGTTTGACTTGTTTGCTTTATATTTTGGTTCCTCATTTGGGTTTGTTTTAATCCTCTACCCGGATCTGGGATACCTTATAGGTAAGCATCAATAGATTGTGGAAACTGTACGGCATAGACTGATATGGTTGAAACAATGGCTACATTAGTGTGACGTATTTGTTGGTACCTTTATCCCTTGTGTTGAATCGAGGAGAATACGGGGCCGCTGAGAAACGTCATGAAGCACTAACTGACCTGAGAACCTTAATTGAACAACTTGGCCATTAGGATGTAGTGAGATAATCGGTTTCAGTGGAAATTTGAAAATTGATTGATACTCGATACTACACTTATTGAGATTGGACTTTTGGGATATCTCAGCCGCAAGAAAAGATTGAAGGTGCTGAGACAATGCCTAAAAGAAAGGTCAGTGATATTGAGATCCTTTAGAACCCGATTACTATTACTAGGATAGGTTGAGCCAACTAAACTTAAAGAGGGTACTTACCTACCAACTCCATGCAAGCCTAAACCTAAGGACTTGTTTGCTTTGTATGTACATAACAACTTGCTTACTTGTACATAACATCATAAACAACATAACATCATAAGAATTCTCACTAACCATTTCAAGGATTTAGGAATTTATCTTTGTTTTTGTTTTGTAGGCCATGAATCCCGTCCGAAGGAATACCTTCAGAATCAACTTCGTGAAAGCACACCCTCAACTCTAAGAATTAGCATCAAGGGTGCCTGAAGACTCTCCTTTCACCAAGAAATATGGTCGACTCCTCAGTTTGGCTACCTCCAATTTCCAAGAAGATATGATGTGCGTGGTCTTCTAATTCTTTGATCCCATGCATCATTGCTTCACTTTCCCTGACTATCAGTTGGTTCCAACACTAGAAGAATTCTCTCTACTATTAGGAGTACCCGTGCTTGATCAAGCACCGTTCACCGGTTTAGAAGGGATTCTGAAACCTGACGTCATTGTCGAAGCCCTGCATATGAAGAGAGTCGATGTTATAGAAAATTAGGAGACAAGAAGCAAAGTTAAAGGGTTCATAGCCAAGTTCTTATTGGAGAAGGATCGTTCATTCTGGGAAGATATGGATTTTCAAGCCTTTGAAGACGTCCCGACCCTTCTCATCTATGGTTTGGTTCTATTTCCCAACTTGGACCAATTCATAGATGTGAATACCATCAAAGTGTTTCTCTCTCATAATCATATACCTACCTTACTGGGAGACATCTTACATTGTTTCCATACCCGCACCATGAAGAAGAGAGGTACTCTCTTGTGTTGCATTCCCCTACTTGCCAATTGGTTTACTTTGCACTTACCTAGATCAACATTGAAGAACGAGAAAAGATTAACATGGTCTCGAAGGATGATGTCCCTCACCCACTCTGATATTCATTGGTGTTCGAGATCCTTGGAAGATACTTCTATAATTGAATGTTATGGGGAATTCCCTAATGTCACTCTGCTTGGCATTAGGGTAGGTATCACTTATAACCTTGCTTAGCTTTAAGACAGTTTGGGTATGCTCGAAGAGATGGTCCTCATGATATGCTCATACAAGGAGTGGTGTTTAATTACGAGAGTGACGATCAAGGCTACCATCATAGGTTTGTGAGAGCTTAGATGATGGTAAATAAAGAAGATAGTGAGATGCTAGGACGCAATAATTCTATTCCCCTTGAACCTTACCTTAGGTGGGTACGAGCTCGTGCTCAGAAGATCATGATGCCTTACCCCTCCATCCTACCAATTATCATGGAGCCTGTTGCTGAAGGAGATGTCCCGTATACTGTCCTTTATCCGGACATGCCTACTTCTCTTGAAGACTTGCAAAAGGGTTGGATTTAGCTAAAGGAAGAATGAGACACCTTCGAAGCTCAATTCTACGCAAGGGAGAAAAGTGTTTTGGAGCTTACAAAGCAACTACATGAAGAACAGAGCTTGAACGCCTACCTTGCGCCAAAGAGGATGCGTTCAACCTTTTTATCTTATAGATTTATTTTGTAAGCCCAAGAGGCACGTTGTAACCATTTCGAACTAATTAATGCAATTTGAAGTTTGTTCATTCTTTGTCTAGACAAATTTAAATTTCATAAATCCTTGAAAACATTTTCATACACATCATCCATGCATCATTACATAACAGGTTTCCTTATCTTTATGCTGTTTATTTAAGCAAGATGGATATCGAGAAAATAGTTAAAGACCTGCAAGCACAAAACTCCTAGTTTCAAGAGACTCTGCTGACCCTGGCCAAGGGACAACAAGAGTTGATAACGTAGCTGGCATCTAAAAAGAAACCAAAGAGGAAAACCCTAGTCAAAATGGGTAGAAGATTCAGAGAGCCGATCCACCAAATGCCAATAGTTAAAGATTCTTCTGAGGAAGACGAAAATCAAATTGGAGAAGCAAGGAGTACCCAGGATGGGTGTATCAATGATCAAGGGCCCGATGATGAAGACTATTTTGACGAGCAGTATCCTCCTGCGGATGTTAAGTACAAGCAGCTAAAGGATAGATTGAAGGCCGTTGAGATTCAAGCCATCCATGGTTTGGATTTTGATGATTTGGGTTTAATATCTGGGGTTGTCATTCCCCACAAATTCAAGATACCAGTCTTCGTTAAATATGACGGGGATTCCTGCCCAAAGCTTCACCTGAAGTCTTATGTGTGCAAAATACAACCGCACACCGCTGACAAGAAACTTTGGGTCCACTTCTTTCAAGAAAGCTTGGCTGGGACTCAACTAGAGTGGTTTTACCAATTCGAGGATTCCTGTATCCATACATGGGAAGACTTGGCAACCACTTTCTATCACCAATACTAGTACAATGCCGACCTGGCGCCGACTAGGGTTCAACTACAAGACATGACAATGGGTAAAAATGAAGGGTTCAAAGAGTACGCCTAAAATGATAGGGAACATATTGATATGTTTATGGGCACTTTATCTGGTCCATTTTTCAACTTATTGGTTGGTTGTTCTTCATCCGGTTTCACCGAGCTAATCTTAACCGGTGAAAGAGTTGAAAGTGGTATCAAGAGCGGGAAAATTCCCATAGCATCTGCTTCCACCCCCAATTTTGTAAAGAAACCCTTCACTGGGAAGAAAGAAACGAATGTTGTGTATGGGGAAAGGGTCCGTACCAAGAAGGATGACCGCCCATCCGTTAATGCTGTTCGAATTTCCAACCCAACTCCTGTTCAAAGACAATCTTCCAATCATCAATGATTTGAGATTCCACGAAGACAATACACAAGGATAGGCATGTCGCTATCCCAAGCCTTACAACACCTATTAAAGGTTAATTTGGTGACACTGTGTGATCCTCCGGTCAATCCAGATACCTCCTCACCTAAATACAATCCGAATACCAAGTGTGCATATCACTCGAATAGTCCCGGGCATGAGACTGACCAATGTTGGGCACTGAAGAATAAAGGTCAAGACTTAATAGAAAACAAGACCATCGAATTTGATCTTCCTCCAATTCCCAATGTGATAACGGCACCAATGCCAAACCATGGCAAGGGTGTCAATGCTATTGAAGACACCATTTTTGTTTCCTCCGTCAAAGACTTGACTACTCTGTTAACCATTATAAAAAAGAATCTGCTGAAAGCCGGATTTTTTCCTGGCTGTTTGAAGAAATGTGATTGCTGCGCCAAACAACTCAATAGATGCAAATGGCTGAAGGAAGGCATCCAACCCCTAATGAATAGTCATGAGATCCTATTTAAGAAGACTCTGCCCGCCAAAAGTTTGACCAATAAGATTGAAGACCTCTCCATCATAACGATTTCAAACAAGCCTCTTAGGATCTCCTCCAAGGGTCCTATTAGGATTTCAAATGAACTGACTGTTGCTCCTCTGATAATTACCTCTGCTGGGCCAATTTCGTACTCTTCCAACAAAGCAGTGCCATGGAATTATGGTGTTGAGGTGTTTTACCATGGAATAAAGCAAGATGCTTGGATTGAAGAAAGCAAAGCTGATGACATTGGTAAAATTACTGGCTCTAGAAAGGTGACCAGAACTGGGAGAATCTTTTCACCTAACATCTCACCACCAACCGCTACAAAGGCACCTGTCCGCATCACCACTTCTAAGCCTAGTGCTGACACAAGGGGAAAGGAGAAAGTAGTTGATCCTGTTGAGACAGAAACACCCGCAAAAGATATTGCTGCTGAGGAACCTTCGAGAAATGGATGAAATCTTGAAAATTATAAAAATGAGTGATTTCAAGATAGTGGAGCAGCTGGGGAAAACCCCTTCCAAGATCTCCATGCTATCTTTGCTACTTTGTTCCGATGCTCATGCCCGGAAATTGATCAAATTCTTGAAGAAGGCTCATGTCCCTCATGAGACCACAACTGACCAGTTTGAAAATTATGTGGCAAGCTTGACGACCGACAATGGTTTGGGGTTCTCGGATGTTGATCTGAAATCGCTCGGAAAGAACCATAATAAAGCTCTGCATTTTCTGTTGAATGTAAGGGGACTATCCTAGCACATGTTCTAGTTGACACTGGCTCTTCTTTAAACATACTACCCAAGGGAACTTTGGACTGGTTAGACTGCAAATAAATGGTGTTGAAGCCGAGTGATATTATTGTAAGGGCTTTCGATGGGTCCAAAAGGAAGGTTCATGGAGAGGTGGATCTCCCGATCAAGGTGGGCTCACAGATTTTCAACTCTACTTCCTACATCATGGATATCCGTCGTGCTTACTCCTATTTGCTGGGTCTCCCTTGGATCCACGAAGCAGGGGCAACAACATCAACCCTTCATCAAAAGCTCAAGTACCCGGTCAAGGGAAGGGTCGTCACTGTTTTTGGCGAGGAGGAGTTCATAGTAAGCCACTTCAATTCTTTCAAATATGTGGAGATGGATGGCGAATTTATAGAAACCCCGTGTCAGGCTTTTGAAGTTATTTTTCCTATGATTTCTACTACCAAAGTCTCCTCTAACCTGCCCAAAGCTGATAGATTGGTTCCAAGGATGACTTCATTTAAAGATGCTCATTCCGCAGTCGAATTAGGAAGCCGTGATACTTGGGGGTAACTCTCCGAGATCCCATTTAAAGTAGACAAATGTGGTTTGGGATTCACTATCAAGGATCAAAAAGAAGTGAGGCACGCTCGTGCAGGGAAGCCCCCTCTCTGTATTGGAAACCATGAAGTAAACGCTGTGGAGGATTCTGATGATGAGTGTGCATTTGAAGAATGGGTATACCCTACTACAACAGAGCTCAACAATTGGCACGCAAAGGACTTCGTTTCCATCTCCTTCATTGAGGAGTAATTACTTGTTTATTGCTTTCTATTAATTCAAGAACCTTTTGTCTGTAATATTAAACAATGACTTTTAAGCTATATGTCTGGCCTGTGGCACTATGGTCCATTAGTTAAGGGTTTATTTATGTTCATTTTATCATATGATCATTCAATATAAACTATTGGACTTTTTCATTCAAATTTTTATGCTCATTGTTTTTCTTTTTCTTCTATGTGTTTTTCAAAATAACCATGTATCTTACATGCACACACATTCTTGCAGGTCCTCGTCCACTTCGAATCTCATTGCCAATGACTCTACTATTGCCAACTATGATTTTGAACATCCAATTAACCAAGCCGGAGACGAAGGCGGGGAAGATTGTAAGATACCGGGAGAACTAGCCAGACTTCTATTGCAAGAGGAAAAAGCTATTCAACCGCATGAAGAGTCAGTTAAAGCTATCAATCTAGGTACTGAGACAGATAAGAAAGAGGTCAAGATCGGCGCTAACCTAGGAAGAAGTGTCAAAAGCAGATTGGTTCAGATGTTACATTACTATGTGGAAGTGTTTGCTTGGTCGTATGAAGATATGCCAGGGTTGGATACCGACATTGTAGTTCACCGTCTTCAAATAAAGGAAGATTGTCCTCCTGTCAAACAAAAAGTTCGTCACATGAGGCCTGACATGTATGAAAAGATAAAAGCTGAAGTGATGAAACAATTTGATGCAGGATTCCTAGATGTGACATCTTATCCCCAATGGGTTGCAAATGTGGTGCTAGTACTGAAGAAAGACAGAAAAGTTTGTATGTTCATAGATTATAGGGATCTGAATAGGGTAAGTCCCAAGGATGACTTCCCTCTACCACATATTGACGTCTTGGTCGATAACACCGCTCAACATAAAGTCATCTCTTTCATGGGTGGTTTCTCCGGCTATAATCAAATTAAGATGGCTCCCGAAGACATGGAGAAAACGACCTTTGTTACACAATGGGGCACCTCTTGTTACAAGGTCATGCCGTTCAGATTAAAGAATGAAGGGGCAACATATCAAAGGGCTATGGTAGATTTATTTTATGATATGATCCATCATGAAATATAGGTATATGTGGATGATATGATTGCAAGATCACAAACCAAATATGAACATCTCAATCACCTATACAAGCTATTCGAGAGGCTGAAAAGTACAAGTTGAGGTTGAACCCTAATAAGTGCACATTCGGAGTATGATCTGGAAAGCTTCTAGGTTTTGTTGTCAGTGGTAAAGGCATCGAAGTCGATCCTGCCAAGGTAAAGGCCATCCAAGAAATGCCAGCCCTCCATTCTGAAAAGGAGGTTAGAGGATTCTTGGGTCGTCTTAACTATATCGCCCGCTTCATATCTCACTTAACTGCTACTTGTGAGCCAATCTTGAAACTCTTGAAGAAAGATCAAGTAGTCAGATGGAATGATGAATGCCAAGCTGCCTTCGACAAAATCAAAGAATATCTACAAGAACCTCCTATCCTCATGCCTCCAGTTGAAGGAAGACCCTTGATCATGTACTTGACGGTGCTAGAGAATTCTATGGGGTGTGTGTTTGGCTAACATGACGAGTATGGCCGAAAAGAGCATGCTATATATTACCTGAGCAAAAGTTTACCGACTGTGGAACCAGATATTCACTGCTCGAGAAAACTTGTTGCGCTCTGGCATGGGCTGCTCGTCGGCTAAGATAGTATATATTGACTCATACCACTTTACTTATTTCTAAGACAAACCCTATCAAGTACATATTCGAGAAATCCACCCTTTTTGGACGGATAGCGAGATGGAAAATCATCTTTACTGAGTATGATATTCCATACACAACATAAAAGGCCATCAAAGGAAGTGTATTAGTAAATCATTTGTCCCATCAAGCTGTTGATGATTATCAGTCTATGAACTTTGACATCCCGGATGAGAATATCGTGTTAGTGACCGACTGCGCGAAACAAGGGCCGTATGATAGACTTGAATAGGGATCCCAATGGAATATGGTCTTCGATGGGGCTTCCAACGCCTCGGGTAACGAAATTGGTGTTGTGATAATCTCCCCTGAAGGTTGCCACACTCATTTCACTGCCAGACTATGCTTCGATTATACGAACAACATGGCTGAGTACGAAGCATGCATTTTAGGTATGAAGGCTGCCGTTGATTTGAGGATCAAGCATTTGAATGTGTTAGGGGATTCCGCTCTAGTGATTAGCCAAGTAAAAGGATATCGGGACACTAAGTACCCTAATCTCATTCCTTGTAAGGAGCTTTTGCTATCTTTGATTCCTTACTTCGAAGAAATCACCTTTGAACACTTCCCTAGGGAAGAAAATCAATTAGCCGATGCTTTGGCTACAATGTCTTCCATGTTCAAGGTCACATGGGACAACGAAGCTCCTATGATCATAATTGAGAGATTTGACGAACCGGCGCACTATTATGAGATTGACACTGACACAGAAAAGCCATGGTACCAGGAGGTGAAGAGATACCTTGAAGCACAAGAGTATCCCAAAGGAGTTTCCATCAATGACAGAAAATTCTTACGAAGATTCTCAGCCAAATTCTTCCTAAGTAACAGAATCTTGTACAAACGCACCCATGAATATACTCTACTCCGATGTATGGATAATAAGGAGGCAGAGGAAATTATGGAAGACATGAATAATGGTCTCTTTGGGACTCACTCTAGCGGACATACTATGGCCAAGAAGATCCTGAGAGCTGGTTACTATTGGTCAAAGATGGAGGCTGATTTCCATCACCACTCAAGGACTTGCCACAAATTCCAAGTATATGCTGACAAGATCCATGTGCCTCCTATTCCTCTAACTGTAATGACCGCTTCGTGGACATTTGCAATGCGGGGAATTGACATGATTGGAGATATTAAACCTACCGCTTTCAATGGACATCACTTCATTCTGGTCACTATCGATTATTTCACCAAATGGGTCGAAGCTGCCTCATTTTCCTCAGTCACAAAGAATGTGGTAGCCAGATTCATCAAACATAACCTTATCTGCCTCTATGGTATCCCCGAAAGTATCATCACTGACAATGGGACCAATCTTAACAATGCTATGGTTACCGAACTTTGCACTCAGTTTAAAATCAAGCATCACGATTCTTCTCCTTATAGACCTAAAATGAATGGAGCAGTGGAAGCGTCCAACAAAAACATTAAGAAGATTGTGCAGAAGATGGTAGTGACCTATAGAGACTAGCATGAGATGTTACCGTTTACTCTTCATGGCTACCGTACTTCAGCTCGGACATCAACTGGGGCAACTCCCTTTTCTTTGGTCTATGGGATAGAAGTTGTTCTGCCAGTGGAAGTATAGATTCCCTCACTAAGAATTATGAACGAAGCAGGCTTAGGCGAAGAAGAATGGATTCAGACAAGATTGGATCAGTTGAACTTGATCGATGAAAAGCGACTGGCTTCCGTTTGTCATGGCCAGATGTACCAAAAGCGTATGATCAAGGCTTTCAACAAAAAGATCAGGCCTCGAGCATATCAAGTTGATGACTTGGTGATAAAGCGCATCATTCTTCCACAAGGCGACCCCAGGGGAAAATGGACTCCCACTTATGAAGGGCCATTTATTGTCAAGAGAGTTTTCTCTGGTGGTGCCATGATGCTTACTACTATGGACGGTGAAGATTTCCCACATACTGTAAACATGGACATAGTTAAAAAATACTACGCATAAAGGACCTTCTAGGTTGACACACCTAGAAAAGATAAGGGCATCCCGGCAAACCAAAAGGTTTGGATAAAAATTAGGGATATATGCAAAAGATTGTGCACCCGGCAAGTTGAAAACCCGAAAGGGCGACTTGGGAAAAAATGGGTATCCTAGTGGGCTGAAAACCCGAAAGGGAGGTCAATGAAAAAGTTAAGATTTAAAGCGTATGACTATGTCGCGTGGAATCACCACATTCGACTTTATTACCAAGGTCCAAGTTCAAACGGTCCAAGATCAGTTCAATCAACTTCTGTCAATGGCAAGGGACATTCGAAGACATTGGGGCAATAGTAGAGTTAGAACGCAATGAGATCACTTCCACATGGCAATTATTTTTGTTTTCAATTTTGTTTTCCTTTCGACGATTTCCTCTTACTAGGATCTCCGTCTCTTTGTACAAAAACGCCTATTCATGGGCAAAATATCAATACAAATATACTTTGAAGTGCAAACTTTCTGTTTTTTGTTTTGAATGCAAAGATGTCCAATGACTAAAATTGAACGAACATATGCATGTGAACATAATTAAAACTATTTAGCACATGTGTCTTGCCAAGCAACAACAAAACATCTCTTTATGCATTTGGGATTTCCACACAGAGTTATTCCATTAACATTATCCCCACAAAGTCCTTTTCATAGGGTAGTCCCTAGCCAGAGTTTCAATCTCTTGACAACCCTCTCCCCAGCTGAGTCTGTCTTCCCCTGCTGAGTCTATCCTCTCCAACTTGAGTTTGTCTCTCATACTATTATAAATCAGAGGATCACAACCTCTTTTCCCCAGTGAAGTCTCCAACAAAGTCATTTCTATCTCTGAAAGTTGTTGTGAAGACTGGAGCCCGACCAGATAACAATCAACTTCATTCTTTCAAACAAAGTTACTATGAAGCCTTGACCCGACTAGATAATAGTACAACTTTCAGTCACTATGAAGCCTGGACCCGACCAGATAATAATGTAACTTCTCAAAATACTATGAAGCCTGGACCCGACCAGATAATAGTTTAACTCTATTAACTATGAAGCCTGGACCCGACTAGATAATAATTAACTTCTCAAAATACTATGAAGCCTAGACCCAACCAGATAATAGTTTAACTCCATTAACTATGAAGCCTGGACCCGACCAGATAATAGTTAACTTCTCAAGATACTATGAAGCCTGGACCCGACCAGATAATAGTTTAACTCTTCGAGATATTGAAAAACCTAGACTCAACCAAGAAATGGTTTAACTTCTTTTCCTCGGTAGAGTTTGCCTCTACCCCAGAAAGTTATTATGAAGCCTGGACCCGACTAGATATTAGTTCAACTTTATCTTTTCAAGCGATTTATTATGAAGTCTGGAATCCGACCAGATAGCAATTAACATTATTCACTCAGAAATTTATTGTGAAGCATGGAATCCGACCAAATAACAACTAATTTCAAGCAAGTTACTGTGGAGCCTGGACCCGACCAGATATCAGCTAAACTTTATCTATTCAAGCAAGTTATTATGAAGCCTAGAGTCCAACCAAATAGCAATTAACTTCATTCACCTCAGAAATCTACAAAACCTGGAATTCGACCAGATAACAGTTTAATGTTAGTAAGTTGCTGCGAAGCCTGGAATCCGACCAAATAACAGTTTAACTTCATCCTCCCAAGAAATTTTCTGCGAAGCCTGGAATCCAACCAGATAATAGTTTAATTTTTTCTTCCCCAGTAAGTCACTGTGAAGCCTGGAACCCAACTAGATAACAATTCAACTTCAAGCAATTTTCTGTGAAGCCTGTATTCCGACCAGATAAAAGTTAATTCAGATCTTCCCCTGCAAGTCATTGTAAAGCCTGGAATATGACCAAATAGCAATCAACTTCATTATCCCTAACAAATTTCTACCAAGCCTGGATTTCGACCAGATAACAGCTAACTTTCGATGCTCTTCAGTCAGGTATAATTCCCCAGTAAGAGCATTGAACAATCAAAACTCCTAAACTCTTATCCCCAAGAAGAGATCAACACTCTCCACAGAGTCTTCTTAAATAATCCAGTATTCCCCAGCAGAGTTTCTCCTCAAACAACAGAATAGGAATTCCCAGTGGAAACAGTCTAAACAAAGTTGAAGATACGCCTACTCTCCAACAACAGTTCAAGTCTCAGCCTCCTAAGGCTCCCCAGCATGTTGTCAAGGATTTATTTTCCTAGACAAAGACACGCTGCAATAAACGCATCACATTCATAAACCATAACACATACATGACAAATGCATACATCATAATATCATTTATTTTGAGAACATATTTGCGCCATGCATACATCTGCATGCAACTAATCTTTTTCCTTGCAGGAAAATCAACAGGCAAAAGACATATACGATTTCTGTATAAATCAACCAAAAGATTTATTCTGATACCATCCATCATCCCTCCAAATGTAATCTTTAAGCCCATTCCCTACATAGTCAGCTAACATATCATCAAGTGCAAATTTTTGAGCACTTTAGTGTTCAATCATCTTCCATCTTCAAGTGATGAATGGCAGGCTTCCCAATCTAACTCTTCAAGTTTAAGAAGATTGAACAGGGGCAGCTGTTGTACCCCAAAATTTTCCCTCTCATTTTTCAAGGCCTTTCTCACAAGGATTCTCAAAGTTCAAGCTCGCACAAGTACATTGGGATTTTCCAGTACCAAGATTAAAAGGAAACTGTAAAAAGGGAGAAAACAGATAAAAAATATTTTGACAAAATTTGGAGAAAAACAAGTGTTCTTCGATTCAGCTCTTTCGATTGGCCTTTTGGCCTCCTTTGATGCAAGTTTGGCTTGCATCCTTCGACTGGGCGTGGGCCTCTGGCACGTTGATTTGGATTCTCAAGGCACAAATCCCCCTGTAGTCTCCTTCGATTCCAAGGCAAAAGGCTCCCTTTTAGCATCCTTCGATTTTCACTTTTTACCTCATATATGCCTCTTTTGAATCTGGACATTTTGGCCTCCTACATGCACCTTTCGTTTGGGCATATGGTTCCTTTAGTACAAGCTACTGGTCACACCTTTCATTTGGGCATATGGTTCTTTCAGTACAAGCTATTGGTCACACCTTTGTTTGGGCATGTTGGTTCCCTTCATGCAAGTTTCATTCGAACATAGATCTTTTTCATATTGGCATGAAGTCACAAGGAAAAAGTCCTCCTGTAGCCTCCTTCGATTCCAAGGAAAAAATATTCCTTTTGGCATCCTTTGATTGCACATTTAAACTTCTTGCATGCATCTTTCATTTGGCTTTGTGGCCTCCTTCGAATGAAAGTTGGGGCTACGTACTTCATTTGGGCAGGAAATCTCCTTCTATGCAAGTTTAATCCATGAGCTTCGTTTGGGCATTTTTCTCCCTTCGAAGCAGTCTTCTTTAGTACATTGCTAGAACCCTTCGACACAAGTGGAAAATAGGATTTTGAAAGAACGCTGATCAAATCTTTGGGACATGCTACATGATTTTACTTGGCAGGCCTTAATGCTTGTATTTCACTCCATAATTAATTGCTTACATTTTGGATTAAGCTATTGTCCATGTGATTAAGCCTTTGTCCAGAAGTTATTTTTATATGAAAGTGAACTTGCTAGTACAAATCCTGTCCCAAGCCCATGCTTTGCTTAAATCCTGTTTGTACTTCACCATAAGTCAGGGAAGTCAGCCCCTTTTAACCAACAACTTTAGTACTTCACCTTGGGATCTTGAAAATTTGGACATAGCTTAATATTCACGTTTCAGCCAAGCCACATCTTTGTTCAAACTCCCAAACCTTTTCTCTATAAATAGAGAAACCATTGACAAAGAAAGGGTCCAGATTTTTTCTAAGAGAGAAAAAATCATAAAAATCCTCAAGCACGCAAACTCTCCAAAATTCTCAAACTCTCCAACATTCTCAAACCTTCAAAACTCTAAGATTTTTTTTTCACAAAAAAAAATCTCAGTAGTGTGCCTTTCGATTCGCTTCCCCTAAACTGTAGCGCAATAACCTTCGATTCACTCATCACCATCACATACTCTCTTTCGATTCAGTGACTGCCCAAACCAAGCAGTAACTGAACTAGCTTGATGAAGATTCCAGCGAAGCTCCCTCCACCACCAAAGAAGTCACTTACAACTCTTTCGATTAAGCACTTCAAGAGGTAAGTTCTCACTAAACATGGAACTCTTTCATTTAAATATCATGTGCACATGCCAATAAAGAAAAAATGTAGATATTTCTAAACCATGTTTTAGCTTTCGATTCTGACTGCCCATATGTTGAAAACTCAACCTTAATTAGTTATGCTTTGGACTTTGAGACCCATTGGTTTTTATGCTGACACCTGGACTATAGTTATGTTTCGATGGTGCATTTTAAGAACTTAAGACAGGTTTGTTATACACTTCAATTGGCTAGCTGCACAAGCCTTTCAAATTACAATCTGAGGGCCTAATACTTACAAGGAGTCAGCAAGGAGCCTGTGGAAAAGCCAGAACCTTGCTGCCGCCAAGCCTCAAACAAAAGACAGAACCTTGCTGCCTCCAAGCCTCAAACGAAACCTATAACCTTGCTGTTTCCAGGCCTCAGATGAAACACAAGACCTGGCTGCCTCGAAGCCTCAAACGAAAGACAGAACTATGTTGACTTCCAGGCCTAGACGAAAGGCGTGCCCACACTGATTCCAACCCCCAGTCGAAGGAGACATAAAGGAAAATAGAAGGGCATGACTCCATTGACTCCAGACCCCAAATCGAAGGAAGCCAAAAAACGCAGAACCGAAGGGCGTTTCTTCCTAAATCGAAAGATCCATTTTTATTGTTTCTATTTTATTTTGGCCTTTATATTTTCATGCTATTCAATATGGTTGTAATAATGTAGGATTTTATCTTTTTGCATTTTATTACTCTTGTATACTTGCTAGTAAAATAGGGAATGTATGGCAAGATAAAATCAACAAGTAGATAACCCCTAATCAAAGACTAAATGCATGCAAATCAAACACACTATTCACACATGCACCCCTAAGGTAATTTCACTTGCTGCCTTATAAAAATGATCATGTTATACATGTGAGATATCTTAGCAAAAAACAATCAAAATACAAGATCATATCCCCTTGATGACGCTATGAATGTTGCCTTACAAATGATCTTAGTCCCTCAAGAGAAATGCTAAGACATCTCACAATATTGATATGATGACTATACGATGACCCACGCCCGTCCCTTTTACATCCAAAGTTAAAGCTTCTTACCAATCGATGGTAAGATAGCAACATCTGAAAGAGGAGGAGAAGAACAAAAGATTTTTGAGTAGTAGAAACGTTCTTAGTTGCTTACTCATTTTCAAAAACAAACATCTTTTCAAACACACACTAAACACTTTCCAAACATGAAATAATTTCAAAAGTCCAACACTTTGTATACATTCTTGTAAAGATAAGAATCATTGCAAAGTTTGCCTAAACGAAGGCGCTTTTCATAAATACTTTCAAAAACCACCACAAAGCACATTTTCAAATAAAAGCAATGATCTAGCAAGCAACTAAGAGCCCATAGATAACTATGGATGAAAAGGGTGCTAACACCTTCCCTTTTCATAATCTACCCCCCGAACTCAAGAAAATAATCTCAAAGGTCTTTCCTATTCTTTTCACCCTTTCCTTTATTGGATAAAAGAAAAGTCGAAGGCGACTCTTGCTATCCGCAACAATTGTGATCAGATGCAAAACATCCCAAGTCAGTTCTCCCACCGTGTTACCCCTTCGAATCCAGCAAAGAAGGATATTTCACTTGTTTTACTCCTTCGAATCCAGTGTCAAAGGCCCACCCTTGGTCTTTTCCTTCGAATCCAGATGCATTCAAGGCAACCACTTCAAGGTCCATTACATGCTCCAGCCTCCAGCAAGGTAAGTCATTCTTAACCTTTGACCCTCTGTTTCCAGCATATCACGTAAATAAGTTTTCTTTTCATTTAAAACATGTACATACTATTTTTCTTCTTCTTTTTGTTTCCACTCTTTTAATGTGTGTCATGGTTAACAATCATCTTGGCTTTTTCTCTTTGTACATTTAAACATGCTTTAAGAACTAATCTAGCCTTAAGATGATGTTGGCATGGCCTTGGGCCATGTTGCTATTCAAACTCAAACGAAAGAAACAGGAGATAGAAAGTTAGAAACGAAGCCTCTGGCTTCCATACTAACCTTCAGGCCAAACGAAAAAGGCATCCAGAAGGCACAACATGCTGGCCTCTAGGCCCCAAATGAAAGGCACAACATGCTGGCCTCCAGGTCCCAAACAAAAGGCACAACATGCTGGCCTCTAGGCCCCAATCGAAAGACACAACATGCTAGCCTCCAGGCCCAAATAAAAAGTCATGCCTTCACCCCTTTTTCAGGCCAGATCGAAGAGAAACAGAAAGTGCAGAATCGAAGGGTTTGCTGCCCTAAATCGAAAGATCCATTTTCTTGCTTTTACCTTATTTTTGGCTTTATATTTTCATGCAATTCAGTATGGTTGTAATAGTGTAGGATTTTATCTTTCTGCACTTTTGACTTTATACAAAATGTTAGTAATTAGGGTGTATGGCAAGATAAAATAATAAGTAGACCACCCTGATCAAAAGACAAAAATGAATGGAATCAAACACACTTTGCACACATGCACCTCTAGGGTTAACTCCACTTGTTGCCTTATGAAAAATAGTCATGTTATGCATGTGAGATGTCTTAGCAAAAACAATCAAAAATACAAGATCATAGTCCCTCGGTGACGCTTCGAATGTTGCCTTACAAATGATCTTAGTCCCTTAAAAGAAATGCTAAGATATCTCACAACATTGCTATCGTGACTATACGATGACCCACGCCCGACCCATTTACATCCAAAGATAAGGCTTCTTACTAATCAATGGTAAGATAGCAATATCAAAGGAAGAGAGGAATGAACAAAATACTTTTGAGTAAGGTAGAATGTTCCTAGTTGCTTGCTCATCTTCAAAATACAAACACTTTTTCAAATACACCAACACTTTCCATTGAAATATTTTAAAAAGTTCAACACTTTGTATACATTATTATAGAGACGAGAATCATTACAAAGTTTACCTAAACGAAGGAGCTTTTCAAAAATACTTCCAAAATCCACCACAAAGCACACTTTTAAACAAGAGCAATGATCTAGAAAGCAACTAAGAGCCCATAGATAAACTATGGATGAAAAGGGTGCTAACACCTTCCCTTTTCATAATCTACCCCCCGAACTCAAGAAAATAAATCTCAAAAGGTCTTTCCTGTTCTTTTCACCCTTTCCTTCATTGGATAAAAGAAAAGTCGGTGGTGACTCTTGCTATCCGCAACAATTGCGATCAAATGCAAAACATCCCAAGTCAGTTCTCCCACCATATTACACTCGGGCCCGAGCATAACACTCTCGCCTGACTTATACCAACACAATGGAGTACTACACCTCCTATTGTACAATGCTTCATATGGCACCATTCCAATACTAGAATGGAAACTATTATTATAAGTAAATTCAAACAATTGTAAGTAACTATCCCTAGCTCCTCCTTGTTCTAGCACACAAGCCCTCAACAAAAATTCAAAAGACTAAATGGTTCTTTCCGTATGTCCATCCGTCTGAGGATGATATGTGGAACTCAACTTCAACTTAGTACCAAAGGCATTGTGCAAACCTATCCAAAATTTTGATGTAAACCTTGGATCTTTATCTGACACGATACTCGAGGGTATTCCATGAAATTTCACAATTTCTTCAATATACATCTCATCTAACTTCTCCATAGGATGATTGATCTTCATTGGTAAGGAATGAGCTGACTTAGTTAACCTATCCACAATCACCCAAATCAAATCATTGCCTTTAGCAGTGTTCGACAAACTCGACACAAAGTCCATAGAAACATTGTCCCACTTCCATTATAGAATACTCAACGGTTGCATAAGACCCATAGGCTTTTGATGTTCAATTTTTGACTTCTGACAAGTCAAACAAGAATAAACAAATTTAGCGATCTCCTTCTTCATACCAGGCCACCAAATAAACTGCTTCAAGTCTTGATACATCTTCATAGCATTGGGATGAATAATCAACCCGCTTATATGTCCTTCCGCAAGAATACCCTTCTTAAGCTCTGGGATATCTGGAACACACACTCTGATAGACTAACCTCAAATCAAACTTTAAACCTTCTCAAATTTCTTCTATTATACCGCTAGTCAGTTTCAATATTCCTAACTTCACACTATTGAAAGTTTCTTCACACACTAAGCTCATGTCTCTGAATTGCTCGATCAACTCCAACTCTCAAACCATAAGAATTGGTGTTGCACCCCAAAATTTTCCCGCTCATTTCTCAAGGGATCACCCTGGATCCTCAAGTTTGCTTTCATCAAGTCCCCAGGCCTTGAATTAACAATTTTTCCAAGCAAACCATTCACAAGGGAAAAATGGTCATTTGCACGCTGAGAAATCCAACCTTGACTTTAGGATCAGAATCAAATCTCAAAAATCATATGTCATCAAGACATGTTGGAATATGAAGTTTGCTTCATCAAGAGTTTCAAAAGTCAAATTTTATCTCGGAAGAATGAAATTCTAAAAACTTAGAAATTTTTCTAAGTATTTAAGAAATATGACAAGTTCAGGACTTCTGAGCCAGTGTTCAAGCTCAGAAAATTTTGGATATTCTCAAGACAGAGTTTGATCAGAACTTTTGGGCCAGTGTTCACAAAGGTTCAGTCAGAGTTTGCAGAGGTTAAAACAAAGAAGGTAACAAAGCATGCTGTAAGTATACTGGAAGTTCTGAAGGATCCCTCAGAACATGATGAAGCCAGAAGATAAGAGGATCAGAAGATTAGATGCTACGCTGAAGCAGAACTTCTGATGCAGAGTTAAGCAAGGACACAAAGTTTCACATGGGAACCCATTTAATGCTCACAACTACTTGTGAAGTCTTTATCCAAGGAATCCTCTCCACGTGTACCCCTACTGTATTGGGAAGACAAAATTTTGTGCAAAAGTATGCTAGACCCACGTGCTGTTTCTACTTTTCCTTAATTCACGCTGCCAAATCCAGCTGAGCCGCTGTTAACCATCCAACTTGAATGCATTGAACCCCCACTTGTTTAAGCTTACTTCAAGAGTAAGTCAACATCTAGCATATGATGTTGGTGCCACTTGACCGCCCCAACTGCACAACTTTTACTATAAATAGAACACCATTTGCACACTGAAACGACCAAGAAAAATTTGTGAAAGAGACGAGAGAATTGAGGAAGAAGGCTTTGAACCACTGCAAAATTTCCAAGAACCCAGGAAACTATAAACACAAAATACCAAAATCTTAGCATTGATTCCTTATACTCAAACTCCATTTTTCCTCAAGTGTTCTTGACTAAAGGCATCCACGTAGTTGTTGATTCATACATTAGAGGCTACCTTAACTTCTGTATTCCTATTGCAATACACTCTCCATTCACTTCCATCTCAAAGGAGTCAGAATATCACCCCTTGGCCGTTTCAGAAATTACAAACTTCCATCATGCTGAGTACGTGTAGAAGTTGCTCAGAACATCACCAGAATTCAAGACCAATCTCCGGTTCACAGAATCCTTTCCAGCTGCAAGGTAAGTTCTCTGCTGACTCTCATCATACTGATTAAGCATTGTTAGATTCTACACATTTAGCATAATGTAGATATTCTGATCCTTATGATGTACATATTCTGAAAATTCATGCACCTGCCTGCCTAAGTAGAGGAAATCCCAGTTCAGAGCTTCATAAAGAAATTAGGACTCAGAATTATAAATAGCCAATACATGTTGCTTCTGATTTGTGCTTCTGATATTTCATAAAATTTGTCATAACTGTTATGCATGCAACTTCTGTTCTGTAAATGACTAAGCTGCATATGTTCTGACTGGCATGGAGAGAGACAAAGTTCCACAGTTGCGTCAGAACTTCTGAAAACTTCTGAATTCTCAGAAGATCCAGAGCTTCTGAACTCCCATATTTTTGCTAACATGTTTCTGTTTGTGCAGCAAGGCAAAGTCATAACTTCTGACCTTTTCTATTTTCAGCACTTTGCGCTGATTATGTTCTCTTTCTTTTTTGATTATTTTACCATCATATTATTTTTTACTATTAATAAAAAAACACCAAAAATATTTTATATTTTTTCATATTATATTTTCGTTTAACATAAAAAGACAAAAAATATTTTTCTTAAACAAAACTTTCCTCTTTTCTTAAATAAATAAGCATTTTACATTTCCTGTATATTCTAACCTATTCAATATGGTTGTAATAGTATCCTAGAATTTTAACTTGCAACCCCCATTCACAAAAATGTACCCCCATCCCTTTAAATATTGTAATAGCGTAGGACTTTACATTTCCGCACTGTTATTGCTTTCAATATATGCTAGTAATTAGGGTGTGTATGACAAGATATGAAAATTGACAAATAGATCACCCTAATTAAGACAAATTACGCATGCAATCAAATACACTCGCACACTTACACCCTTAGGGTAATTCCACTTGTTGCCTTACAAAAATGGCCATGTTATGCATGTGGGATGTCTTAGCACAAACAAATCGAAAAAAAATCATAGTCCCTCGATGACGCTATCAAAGTTGCCTTTCGAAATGATCTTAGTCCCTAAAGAAAAAGTGCTAAGTCATCTCACAACATTTCTATCATGGTCATACGATGACCCAACACCCGTCCCTTCACATCCAACGATGGGGCTTCTTACCAAATCAATGGTAAGGTAGCAACATCTAAAGGAGGAGGAAAAGCACATATAAGACCTTTTTAGTAGGTAGATTACTTTTAGTTACTTGCTCACTCTCAAAACAAATATCCTTGCTATTTTTCAAAACAATCACATACACTTTCCAAACATCTTTTCAAAACTTGAAATATTTTCAAAAAGCTTAACACATTACATACTTTCTTACGAACGATAATCATTGCAAAGTTTTCCTAAACGATGGCACCTTTTCAAAATACTTTCAAAACCACACAAAAGCATAATTTTCAAACAAAAAGCAAGTGATCTAGCAAGTAACTAAGAGCCCATGGAAAACCATGGATGAAAAGGGTGCTAATACCTTCCCTTTTCATAATCTACCCCCCGAACTCAAGAAAACATCTCTAAAGGTATTTCCTGTGCTTTTTCACCTTTCCTTTTTGGATAAAAGAAAAGTCGGTGGCGACTCTTGCTAAACCGCAACATTTGCGAACACAAACGCAAAACCTCAAGTCAGTTCTCCCACCGTATCAAAGAACTGGCGACTCTGCTGGGGAATTTGTCTTAAAAGTGGGGTTACCTTAGGGTTAGATCACATTTACTTGCTTGCATTGTTTGATTTGTTTTCTTTACATTTTGGTTCCTTGTTTGGGTTTGTTTTAAATCCTACACCCGGATTTGGGGACACCTTTTTAGGTAAGTAGCAATAAACTGTGAGGAAACTGTGCGGGGTATACCAAGACAGTTGAAGCAGTAGCTACTTTGATGTCACACTTTGGTTGGTACCGGTAACCCTTGAGTCAGTCAAGGAGAGTACGGGGCCTCCGCGTGGTGTCGTAAAGCATCAACTGACCTTAGAACCTTACTTGACCAACTTGGCCATTAGAATGTAGCGAGATAACCGGCTTTGGTGCAGTCCGAAGTTGGTTGATACTCGATGCTATGCTCATTGAGGTTTGACTCTTGAGTTTTGTTTGGTTACGAGTCAATCTCCTATTGAACGAAGCTTGGGGGAAATATCAGTGATATTGAGACCCCTTAGAACCCGGTTACTATTAACTAGGACAAGATGAGCCAACTAAACTTCAAGAGGGTACTTACCTGAAACCCCATGCCAAACTAAGAACTTGTTCGCTTTGTATATACACTTGTACATAACATCATAAACATCATATCATAAGCATTCTCACTAACCATTTCAAGGATTTTTGGATTTATCTTTGTTCTGTTTTGTAGGACATGGCATCCCCTCGTAGGAGCACTATCCAAGTCAGCCTCGTAAGGATACCTCCATAACTCAAGGATTTAGTATAAAGGGTCCCTGAAGATTCTACATTCACCAAAAGACATGGTCGACTCCTTAGCATGGTTACCTCAAGTATTGAAGAAGATATGGTAAAGGTGCTTGTCTAATTCTTCAACCCTTTGCATCATTGCTTCACTTTTCCTGATTACCAACTTGTGCCCACTTTGGAAGAATTTTCTCAACTCATGGGGATCCATATTCTTAATTAGTTACCTTTCAACGGTATTGAAAGAGACCCTAAACCTGAGGAAATTGCTCGAGCTCTACATTTGCAACCATCTGACATAGTAGAAAATTGGGTAACAAGGAGTGGTGTAAAAGGGTTCCTAGCAAAGTTTTTGTTGGAGAAGGCTCAAGAGTGTTGGAATACTTTGGATCTACAAGCGTTTGAGGAAATTTTGGCTCTTCTCATCTATGGGTTGGTACTATTTCCAAATCCTGACCAATTTATAGATGTAAATGCAATCAAGGTTTTCATATCTCGTAATCCGGTGCCTACATTGCTTGGAGACATCTTGCATTCTCTTCACTCTCGCACTTTGAAGAAAAGAGGGGATTTGATGTGTTGCACTCCTCTTTTGGCTAGGTGGTTTATTTCTCACCTACCTCGATCCGTGGTGAAGAATGAACAAGGTATGAGGTGGTCTAAAAGATTGATGTCACTTTCACATGCTGATATCTGTTGGTATTATCGCTCTTTGGAAGACATTACCGTCATTGATCGATGTGGGGAATTCCCCAATGTCCCTCTACTTGGCATTAGGGGAGGAATTACTTACAACCCTTTTTTAGCTTTGTGACAATTTGGATACGCTAGGAGAGATGGCCCTCATGAGGTACTCATCCAAGGAATTGCATTTGACTACGAAAGCGACACCCAAGGTTACCGTCAAAGATTTATACAATCTTGGGGTATGGTTAACAAGGTTGATAGCAAGACGTTGGGGCATAAGAATTCCATTCCTTTGGAACCTTATCTTAAATGGGTGAGGGCTCGCGCTCAAAGTCTCAAGATGCCTTATGAAGCCGTCTTACCTGTTATCATGGAACCCGTAGTCGAGGGAGACATTCCACATACTGTCCTCTATCCTGATATGCCTACTTCCCTTGAAGATTTGCAAAATGCTTGGATTCAGTTACGAGGAGAGCAGGACACCTTTGAAGCTAAGTTCTATGAGAGCGAGAAGAAGATATTATAGCTTACAAGGGAATTTCATTAAGAAAGGAGTTTAAATACCTACATTGCGCCAAAGAAGATGCGTAAGACTTTTCGGTCTTAGGAGTTTACTTTAGGCTTATTTCTATTGTTGTAAGCCCAAGAGGCATGTTTTTATTTAAATTAGAACTCTTTAATGCAAGTTAACATTTGTTCACTCTTTGTCTATACAAATTTAAATTCTTTAAATCCTTAAAATCAGTTGCATATTGCATATTCATGCATCATGACATAACAGGTTTCCGCATAACAGGTTTCCTTATCTCTCCGCTGTTTATTTCAGCAAGATGGATCTAGAGAAAACTGTGACGGAACTCCAGGCCCAAAATTCTCAATTTCAGGAAGCTTTACTCGCCCTGGCCAAGGGGCAGCAGGATATGATGGCCTTGTTGGCCGCTAAGAAAAAGCCAAAGAAGAAAGCTCTACTCAACATGGGTAAAAGGTTCAAGGAGACAATCCGTCAAATCCCAATAGAGGAAGATTTATCCGAAGAGGACGAGAACCAAATTGGCAAGGTCAAGAGT
Organism: Vicia faba; assembly: GCA_948472305.1. Taxonomy (NCBI): domain Eukaryota; kingdom Viridiplantae; phylum Streptophyta; class Magnoliopsida; order Fabales; family Fabaceae; genus Vicia; species Vicia faba. Next base: position 1,002,691,789 of record OX451740.1, read on the forward strand.
ACTCAAGCCGACCGTATCAATGACCAAGAATCTGATGATGATTATTTCAATGAAGAATATCCACCCGCAAACATCAAATACAAGCAGCTAGAAGACAGGTTTAAAGCGGTTGAAATCCAAGCTATTCCCGGTTTAAATTTTGACGATTTGGGCTTAATCTCTGGGGTAGTCATTCCCCATAAGTTCAAAATACCAACCTTTGCAAAATACGATGGGATTTCTTGCCCAAAGCTCCATTTAAAGTCCTATGTGCGCAAGATACAACCGCACACTGCTGATAAAAAACTCTGGATTCACTTTTTTCAAGAGAGTCTGGCTGGAACACAAATTGAATGGTTTTATCAGTTGGATGGCTCTCGCATCAATACTTGGGAGGGTCTAGCTACTGCCTTCTACCATCAATATCAGTACAACACCGACTTGGCACCGACAAGGGTTCAATTGCAAGGTATGACCATGGGGAAGAATGAGGGATTTAAGGAATATGCGCAAAAGTGGAGAGACCTTGCTAGTAGGGTCCAACCTCCCTTAACTGATAGGGAACACATTGACATGTTCATGAGCACATTATCTAGTCCTTTCTTTAATCTGTTGGTTGGCTGCTCTTCTTCTGGTTTCACCGAATTGATCCTAACGGGTGAGAGAGTTGAAAGTGGCATTAAAAGTGGAAAGATCCTTGTGGCATCTACTTCCACTCCCAATCCTGTCAAGAAACCTTTTGCAGCGAAGAAAGAAGTTAACGCTGTGTATATAGCAAAGGCCCATACCAAAATGAATAATCATCTGTCTGTCAATGTTGTCCGAATCTCCAATCTGACTGCTACTCAAAGACCATCTACCAATCAACAACATGTTGAAGCTCCAAGAAGACAGTTTACAAGGTTAGGCATGTCATTATCTCAAGCCCTTCAACATCTGCTCAAGGCTAATTTGGTAACATTGCGGGATCCTCCCGCCAACTCTGACACCTTGTCACCGAGATATAATCCAAATGCAAAGTGCGCTTACCATTCAAACAGCCCCGGGCATGAGACTGATCAGTGCTAGGCTTTGAAGAATAAAATCCAGGATTTAATTGACAACAAGACTATTGAATTTGATCCTCCTCCGACGCCTAATGTAATTACCGCTCCAATGCCGAAGCACGACAAAGGTGTTAATATCGTCGAAGATACAATTTTCATTGCCTCTGTTGAAGAATTAACTACTCCGTTGAATGTAATCAAGAGCAATCTGTTGAAAGCTGGAAAAGACTGTGTGGGCTGTATGAGACAATCCGATGGGTGTGAAGAACTGAAGAAAGGTACACAACTCCTAATGGATAGCCGCAAAATTCTATTCAAAAAGATTCCCGCCATCAAAAATTCAATCAACAAAGCTGAAGATTTGGCCATCATAACAATTTCAAACAAACCTCTTAGGATCTCATCCAAAGGTCCTATCAGGATTTCGAACGAATCAATCATTGCTTCTCTCATAATCACTGATGTCGGACCCGTTCCATACACCTCTGATAAAGCGGTACTGTGGAATTACGGTGCCGAGGTTTATTACCATGGGGGTAAAACAATATTCTTGGGTTGATGATAATGAAGCTGGTATTACTAATATTACTGGTTCTAGTAAAGTCACGAGAACAGGAAGGGTCTTTTCCCCTGTTATCTCACCACCAACCACTACCACAATTCCAATCCGCATAACCAATGGCAATGCTAGTGCCAGTACTATAGGGAAAGAGAAAGAAAGTGAGCCTGCTAGGGAAGAGGAACCTGCTAAAAAGTCTGTTATGGATGAACCATCCACTCAAGAGATGGAGGAGATTCTGAAAATCATCAAGAAAAGCGACCTTAAAATAGTAGAGCAGTTGGGGAAAACCCCTTCTAAAATATCAATGTTGTCCTTATTGCTATGTTCCGACGCCCATGCACAAGCTTTGATTAAGTTCTTGAAAAAGGCTCACGTGCCTCAAGAAACCACAACCGACCAATTTGAGAACTGTGTAGCAAGTCTGACAGCCGACAATGGTCTGGGGTTTTCCGATGCAGATTTAACTCCCGTGGGAAAGAATCACAATAAAGCCTTGTATGTATCTGTTGAATGTAAGGGGACCACTCTGGCACATGTTTTGGTGGACACAGGCTCATCTTTAAATGTGTTACCTAAAGGCGCTTTAGATCGGCTAGACTGTGAAAGTTTGGTTTTAAAGCCAAGTGATATTGTTGTGAGGGCATTCGATGGGTCGAAAAGGATTGTTCATGGAGAGGTGGATCTCCCAATTAAGGTTGGTCCATAGATTTTCAACTCCATATTCTATATAATGGACATACGGCCTGCGTATTCATGTTTGCTTGGACGCCCATGGATCCATGGGGCAGGTGCGGTCACTTCTACTCTCCACCAGAAGTTAAAATATCTAGTTCAAGGGAAGGTTGTCACTGTTTGCGGTGAAGAAGAATTTATGGTAAGCCATCTCAATTCTTTCAAGTACGTAGAAATGGATGGCGAATTCATAGAAACTCCTTGCCAGACGTTTGAAGTTGTGGCTGCCACCAAAATCTCCCCCGACACTTCAAGAGTCGATAAAGTTATCCCCAAAATGGTCTCTCTTAAGGATGCCCGTGCTGTGGTAGAAGAAGGAAACAATGAGATGTGGGGTCAACTCCTCGATATCCTGTTCAAGGAAGACAAGTTTGGGTTAGGTTTCAACTCTAAAGCTCATAAAGAAATTAGAGGTGCTCGTACTGGAAAGTCGCCTCTCCACCTCAAAAGTCACGAAGTGAATGCTGTAGAGGACTCCGATGATGAGTGTGCTTTTGAAGACTGGATCTACCCAACAACCGAAGGAAAGCCCGACAATTGGCATACAAAAGAATTTGTGCCTGTCTCCTTCATTGAGGAGTAATCTACTTGTTTTTGCTTTTAATCAATTCAAGAACTTATTATCTGTAATATTTTGATATTGACTTTTAAGCCATGTGCCTAGCCTGGGGAACTTTGGTCCTTTTGTCAAGGGCTTTATAGTTTGTTCATCTAATCATATGATCATTCAGTACATTGGACTCTTTTGCATTCAAATATTTGTGTTCATTGTCTTTGTTTTTTGTTTCAAATACATTTCTAAAAAGATAGCCATGTATCTTATATGCACACACACACACACACACACTTTTGCAGGTCTACATCCACTATGGATCCTATTGTCAATGACTCTACTATTGCCAACTATGACTTTTAATGTCCTATCAACCAAGCCGAAGACAAAAGCGAGGAAGATTATGACATACCAGGAGAACTAGCCAGACTCCTATTACAAGAGGAAAAAGCTATTCAACCACATGAAGAGTCAATTGAGGTTATCAACTTAGGTACTGAGTCAGATAAGAAAGAAATCAGGATCGGCGTTAATTTGGAAAGCAGTGTAAAAATCCGTTTGGTTCAGATGTTGCACGATTATGTGGAAGTATTTGTTTGGTCGTATAAAGATATGCCTGGGTTGGATACCGACATTGTGGTTCATCGTATGCCTACGAAAGAAGACTACCCTCCAGTTAAACAAAAAGTTTGTCGCATGAGGCCTGACATGTCTGAAAAGATCAAGGCCGAAGTAATGAAACAGTTTAATGAAGGATTCCTAGCTGTAACATCCTATCCTTAATGGGTGGCCAATATAGTGCCAGTGCCAAAGAAAGACGAAAAAGTTCGCATGTGCGTAGACTATAGGGATCTGAATAGGGCAAGCCCCAAGGATGATTTCCCTCTACCACACATTGATGTCTTAATCGATAACACTGCTTAGCATAAAGTCTTCTCATTCATGGATGGCTTCTCAGGCTATAATCAAATAAAGATGGCTCTCGAAGATATGGAAAAAACTACTTTCGTTACACAATGAGGCACCTTCTTCTACAAGGTCATGCCGTTCGGATTAAAGAATGCAGGGGCAACATATCAAAGGGCTATGGTTGCTTTATTTCATGACATGATTCATCATGAGATAGAGGTATATGTGGATGATATGATTGCTAGATCACAAACCGAAGAAGAACATCTCGATCACCTTCACAAACTATTCAAAAGACTAAAGAAGTACAAGCTGAGGTTAAATCCTAACAAGTGCACGTTTGGGGTACGCTCTGGGAAGCTTCTAGGTTTTGTTGTCATCAATAAAGGCATTGAAGTTGATCCCACCAAGATAAAGGCCATCCAATAAATTCCAGTCCCTCGGTCTGAAAAAGAAGTCAGAGGATTCTTGGGTCGTCTCAATTACATTGCCCATTTCATATCACACTTAACTGCTACTTGTGAGCCACTCTTCAAACTCTTGAAGAAAGATCAGGTAGTCAAGTGGAACGATGAATGCCAGATTGCCTTTGATAAAATCAAAGAATACCTACAAGAACATCCTATTCTCATGCCTCCAGTTGAAGGAAGACCCTTGATCATGTACTTGACAGTACTAGAGAATTCTATGGGGTGTGTTTTGGGCCAACATGACGAGTCTGGCCAAAAAGAGCATGCAATTTACTACCTAAGCAAAAAGTTTACCGACTATGAAACCAAATATTCACTTCTCGAGAAAACTTGTTGTGCTTTAGCGTGGGCTGCTCGCCGGATAAGGCAGTACATGTTGACTTATACCACTTTATTGATTTCTAAGATGGATCCGATTAAGTACATCTTCGAAAAACCTTCCCTTTCTGGACGAATAGCCAGATGGCAAATGATCTTGACTGAGTACGACATTCAATACACAAATCAAAAAGCCATCAAAGCAAGTGTACTAGCAGATCATTTGGCCCATCAAGCCATGGAGGATTATCAGTCAATGAACTTCAACTTCCCTGATGAGAATATTATGCTGGTAACCAGTTGTGCGAAACTTAGACCGTTTGACGGACCTGAACAAGGATCCCGATGGACTATGGTATTCAATGGGGCTTCCAACGCCTTAGGTAACGGAATTGGTGCTGTGATCATCTCTCCTGAAGGTTGCCACACTCCTTTCACTACCAGACTATGCTTCGATTGCACAAATAATATGGCTAAGTATGAAGCATGCATCTTAGGTCTGAAAGCTGCCATTGACTTAAGGATCAAGCATTTGGATGTGTTTGGAGATTCCGCCTTGGTGATTAGCCAAGTAAAAGGAGATCGGGACACTAAACACCCTAAAATTATACCTTACAAGGAGTTTATGCTATCCCTAATTCCTTACTTCGAAGAAATCACGTTCGAGCACTTCCCTAGAGAAGAAAACCAGTTGGCTGACGCTCTGGCAACCATGTCCTCAATGTTCAAATTCAGATGGGACAACGAAGCCCCTATGGTAACAATTGAAAGATTTGATGAACCTGCACATTGCTGCGAGCTCGACACCGATGCCGAAACGCCATGGTACCATGAGGTGATGAGATACCTTGAAGCACAGGAATATCCAGAAAGAGCATCTATCAATGACAGAAAGTTCTTACGAAGATTTGCAGCCAAATTCTTCCTAAGTAACGGGATATTGTACAAACATAACCATGACTCAACTCTACTCCAATGTATGGACAAGACGGAGGCAGAGAAAATCATGGAAGACATGCACGATGGTCTTTTCGGTACTCACTCAAGTGGACATACAATGGCTAAGAAAATCTTAAGAGCAGGTTACTATTGGTCAATGATGGAGACCGATTGTCACCAACATTCAAGGACTTGCCACAAATGCCAAATCTACGCTGACAAGGTCCATGTACCTCCAATCCATCTGAATGTCATGACCACTCTATGGCCATTTGCAATGTGGGGTATTGACATGATCAGAGAAATCAAACCTACAGCTTCCAACGGACATCGCTTCATTCTTGTTGCCATCGATTATTTTACCAAATGGGTCGAAGCCGCCTCGTTTGCCTCAGTCACCAAGAATGTGGTAGGCAAATTCATTAGACACAACCTCATCTGTCGTTATGGAATCTCCGAAAGGATCATCACCGACAATGGGACTAACCTCAACAATGCCATGATCAGGGAATTGTGCACTCAATTTAAGATCAAGCATCACAATTCTTCTCTGTATAGACCGAAAATGAATGGCGCAGTCGAAGCGGCCAACAAAAATATCAAGAAGATTGTGCAGAAAATGGTAGTGGCCTATAAAGATTGGCATGAGATGCTACCATTTGCTCTACACGGCTACCGTACTTCAGCTAGAACATCAACTGGGGAAACTCCCTTCTCTCTAGTCCATGGCATGGAAGCTGTTTTGCCAGTAGAAGTTCAAATTCCCTCGCTAAGGATTATGATTGAAGCAGGCCTAAGCGAAGACGAATGGATTCAAACGAGATTGGATCAGCTGAACTTAATCGATGAAAAACGATTAGCTGCTATTTGCCATGGTCAGACGTATCAAAAAAAGGATGATCAAGGCTTTCAACAAAAAGGTCAAAACTCGAGTATATCAAGTTGGTGACTTGGTGATAAAACACAGCATTTACCACAATGTGACCCCAGAGGAAAGTGGACTCCCACCTATGAAGGGCCATTTGTTGTCAAGAGAGTTTTTTTCTGGCGGTGCCATGATACTGACCACCATGGAGGGTGAAGATTTTCCACATCCTATAAACGCGAACATAGTTAAAAAATACTATGCATGAGAGACCCGTTAGGTTGACACACCTAAGCAAAATAAGGGCATCCCGGCAAACCAAAAGGTTTGGGCAAAAATTAGGGATATATGCAAAAGATTATACACCCGGCAAGTTGAAAACCCAAAAGGGCGACTTGGGCAAAAAAGGGTATCCTGATGGACTGAAAACCCGAATGGGCGGTTCAGGCAAAAATTAAGGATTAAAAGCATACAACTATGTCCTGTAGAATCAACACAGTCAATTCCATCACCAAGGTCCAAGTTCAAATGGTCCAGGATCAATCCAATCAATTTCGATCAACGACAGAGGATGTTCGAAGACATTGGGGCAATAATAGAGTTGGAAGGCAATAAGATCATTTCACATGGCTATTCGTTTTCATTATCAATTTTGTTTTCTTTTCGACAATTTCCTCTTACTAGGATTTCCCTCTCTATGTACAAAAACACCTATTCATGGGTAAAATATCAATATAAATACACTTTGAAGTGCAAAATTTTCTATCTCTGTTTTGAATGCAAATTTGTCCAATGACTAAAATTGAATGAACATATGCATATGAACATAATTAAAGCTATTTGGCACATGTGTCCTGCTAAACAGCAGCATCAGCGAAGCATCAGCACACAACATCAATATGCATCTCTTTTAATGTATGTGAAAATAGCCCCACAAAGCTATCTCATCATCATTATCCCCACCAGGGCGGTGACAATAAACCTTTCCCCAACAGAGTTGCCCACAATATCTCCTTACACAGGATGATCCCCGGCCAGAGTCTGAACCTCTTGACAACTTTCTCCCCAGCTAAAGCCAAGGAGATCTATTCCTAAAGGGAATTTATCTCCTCATCATGGTTTATTTCCACAACAAAGTTATTTCCCCAATTGAAAATTTCTCAACGTACAAGACACCACGAATTCCCCAGCTGAGTATATACTCCCCAGCGAGTCCAAATTGCCCAGCTGAGCCCATCTTCCCCAGCTGAGTATATCTTCCAACCAAGATTTTATTCCCAAGTTGAGTCCATCTTCCCCAGCTGAGTATATCTTCCCCAAACCGAGGTTTTTATCCCTAGATGAGTATATCTTCTCCAACCGAGGTTTTTTTGTCCCCAGCGAAGTATATTTTCCAACCAAGGTTTTTATCCCTAAGCTGAGTCCATCTTCTCCAGCTGAGTGTATCTTCTCCAGCTGAACCCAAATTTCCCAACTAAGTACATCTTCTCCGACCAAGGCTATTTTCTCCAAACAGAATCTATCCTCCCCAGATGAGCCCTTCATCCCCGGCTGAGCCCGTCCTCCCCAGTTGGGTGTATCCTCCCCAAACTGAGTCTGCCTTACCCGACTGAGTCTATACTCTCCAATTTGAATTTCCCTTTCAAATAACTGCAAATCACAGGGCCACAACCCCTAATTCCCAGTAAAGCCTTCAACAAAGCCTTATTACTACCAAGAAATGCTATGAAGCCTAGATCCGACCAAATATTAGCACAACTTTCAAGTTATTACTGAAGCTTGGACCCGACCAGATATGAGTTTGACTTTTTCAATTACTGAAGCCTGGACCCGACCAGATAGCAGTTTGACTTCTTGAATTACTGAAACCCGGACCCGACCAGATAATAGATGATTTCAAAATGCTATGAAACCTGGACCCGACCAGATATTAGCATAATTTTCAAGTTATTACTGAAGCCAGGACTCGACCAGATAGCAGTTTGACTTCTTGAATTACTGAAACCCAGATCTGACCGGATAACAAATGATCTCAAAATGCTATGAACCCTGGACCCGACCAGATAATAGCCTAATTCCTCAAATATATAAAAGAACCTAAACTCAATCCGACCAAGGTTTAACTTCTTTTCCCCAGTAGAGTTGCCTCTCTATCCCCAACAAATGGCTGAGAAACCTGGACCCGACCAGATATCAGTTTTCATTTCCGTCTTTTCAAGAAAGTCGTTACGAAACCTGGACCCGACCAGATAGCAATCATCCTCAAAGATTCATTGTGAAACCTTGAGTTCGACCAGATAACAACTAAATCCCCAAGCAGTTCATTGTGAAGCCTGGACCCGACCAAATAACAATTAACTTCATCAAAGAAATCTGTAAATCCTGGCCCCGACCAGATAACAATTTTAACCAGTTCATTGTGAAGCCTGGACCCAACCAGATAACAGTTTTCAAACAGTATATTGTGAAGCCTGGACCCGACCAGATCACAATTAACCATGACTCCCGGAAAGACACTATGAAGCCCGGACCCAACCAAATAACAACCTTCAAAGAGTTATTGTGAAGCTTGGATCTGACCAGATAACAGTTAATTCATCCTTTCCTCCGGTAAGTTACTGTGAAACCTGAAGTGGTGAAAAACACAAGAAGGGGGGTTGAATTGTAAAACTGAAATCTTAAAGCAATTGACAAGATATTTTTATCCTGGTTCGTTTGATCTCAAACTACTCCAGTCCACCCGTCAAGGTGATTTCGCCTCTCTCCAACGAGGTCTTAATTCACTATATTCAACTGAATATTACAGACTGCTTTAACAACTGCTAAAGCCTTCTTGATTCAAACCACAACCCGGTTTGTCAAGGCAACACTTTCTTACAAAGGTATAAAACAATGTGTGTGGATGTTTTCTACAAAACTTTATCACAACTGTGATGTATACACAAAATGAAGCTTAGAAACTAGATTGCTAAACTGTAATGGAATATCAGAGTATGTGGTTTAGCAAAACTGGTAGAACGAAGATTATGGTTCAGCTTTGTGCGTGTAGAGATTTGGAGAGCATTAGCCATTATAATCTTCGAAGCCTTGTTTATATAGCACTTGAGAAGATGAACGTTGAATGCAATATTCTTGATTCAATGCTAATAACAAGCTTTCCTTTTTGAGCAGATCTTGTCTGGAATGAGGCCGTTGGAATTAATTAGCGTTCAATGCACAATACCGTTGCTTCTTCAATGCACGTTCTGGCTTGGCTCATTCTGATTCTGCTTCGCTGCTGATGAACTATTGTGTTTCTGTATCAGAGTGTTTGAGCGCAGTCTTGTTCATCAAGCTTCAGCATGTACGTGAGTTGATCATCTGATCTTGACGTTCTGATGTAGCAACTTCTGATGCTGGTGTATGACATCAAATTCTGATGCTGAATAAACGTGATCTTGCTTATTTCAATCAGAGTATCTGCAAGTCAGAACATAATAATTTTAGGCAGCAGATAGTTCATTCATGAAACTTATAAATACTATATCTTTTCACTTTGTTATCATCAAAACTTAAATATAGGGTAGTAGATTCAAACATTGTTCTAACAATCTCCCCCTTTTTGATGATGACAAAAACTAGATATTTTAAATGAAAAATAACGTGAAAAGGTATCAGAGTTAAGAAGTACGGAGAAGTCAGAGTTAAGAGATACTCCCCCTGAGTTGATTACTTCCCTTTGATTATACGTGTTCTTCAGGATCAGATCTTTTTCTTTCTTTGAACATCAGATTATCAGAGTCTTTGACTTATCAGAGAGCAGAGCTTCAGAGCTTTTCTTGTCAGAGCTTTGCTTTGGATCAGAGTATTAGGACGATCAGAACTTCATATTGATCAAAGCAACATTGATAAGAGTTTCTAGTCTTCAGAGTGTCCAGGAGCTTCCTTGTGCCTGTAGACTTTAAATAAAACAGAAAAAACATTTCAAGTAATAAAGTTAGAATGTTTGAGAATTTCTGTCTAGTTAGCCGTTATTGATTTAAATATCATTCTTGTTCTCCCCCTTTTTGTCAGCAATCAAAAAGTGTTGGTGATGTGCTAAAACAATTAAGATCAGAAAAACAAATTATATTAAGATAGTTCAGAATCAGAGCAAGAAAATATTACAAAAACTTAATCAAAACAGTACATCAGAAAATGAAGAAATCATGAAAAAGGTCATGCATGAAAAAGATTTAAGGTTAAGAAGGCAAGCGTGTGAACAGGCTCTCCAGCATCGCTTGAATCTTTTCAGAAGTTTCATTTTGCTTTTGCACCATGCTGACAACAGAGTCAATCTTGCTGTCCTGCACATCCATTCTTGCTTTCATCTTCTGATCATTATCATCCATCCGCTGTTGTAGACGCATGTCATTCAGCCTTAATTCTTCCAGAGTCTGCCTGTCCAAGGCAGCTTGAGAAGCATCAGAAGGAGGAGGCTTCTCAGAACTTTCAGCGACATCTTCTGCTTGATTTTCTTCAGCCTGAATGGTCTTGTCTTCTTCTGATGGTTGCACCTTTGCAGCTTGCTGTTTCTCAGACCAAGGTTCACTGTCCAGAGGGAGCACGTCTTCCTGAGGCAGCTGACTTTCAACTTCCTTCAGCAGCTTGCTGAAGTTCTGTTGTGCCTGCTCATAGTTGATATCCTGCAACTTGAGGGCTTCAGCACGTACCCATAGTCTGAACTGTGACCAGAGCTGATCAGAAGCAGCTGGGTCAATCATCCCAGGACAGACTTGCTTCAAAGAAGTAATCCATTGCAGCACACCTGTTTCAAAATTCAAAATACCAGAGCCAACATCTGGTTGCTTTGGTTTTGGGATGGCAATTTTGTGTCTTAGATCAGCAAGACGTTCAAGACTGGTTAAGTCAATGAAAGTCCTGCTGGGGTTTTCAGCGGTTTTCTGAGAGGCAGTTTGTTTTGGAGGAGGGGTATCAGAGTCAGATATTTCGATTGGAGTGGGTGGTGTTTTGGGAGTTTTTGGAGGTGTCGATTCTAATGAGGATGGTAACTGGGGCATGAAAACAGTGGTTCCACATGGCAACTGCATTGCCAACGGTGATGGTTGAGGTGAGTGAGGGTCAGAATGATGAGGAGAAGGGGTTTCAGAGTGGTGAAACTCTGTTTGTGGTGAAGGAGGATTTATTTCTGGTTGGGGAGAGGGAGGTGGAATCTCTGATTGCTCAGGGATCAGAGGTTCTTCTGTGAGTGGTTGTTGTTGTGGTTCTGGTTGTGGAGGAGGAACATTTAGTGGTTTAGAGTTTGGTTTAGCAGAGGCATGTTCACGCTCAATATCAGCCAGCACTTGGTCAAGTGCTGTTGTTGTTGAAATTGTTGGTTGTTTGGGTTGTTTGGTTCTAGGTCTTCTGAGTAGTAAGGCCTCAGAAGGGTCTTCTGGTATGGTTTCATCAATGGTAGGGATTGGGATTGATATTCTATGGGAGGTTTGAGGAGCAGCAGATGCTGGAATAGTAAAAGATTTTGAAATAGGGGCAGCAGATGAAATACCTCTTTTCTTTGGAGTCTGATGAGATGATCCTTCTGATGGCGCTTTCCTCTTCTTTGTCTTCTTCAAAGTCACTTCTGCTTGGGGTTGACTCAGATCTTTGATCTTCAGCTTTGAACCTGTATCTTCTGCCTTGTACGCATCTGGGTACCTGAGAAACATCTCTGGTTTGGATTCCATTTCAGAAAATACCGGAAAATCACTCAGAGGCACTCTTCTGCTGGAGATATCAGCAGTTGAAGTAGCTCTGGGTTCCTTCTGAATATTTTCTATCAGCTTCATCTTTTTCAGATTCTTTGCGTTCAGAGGCTTCCCAATTGTTGGTTCAATAGTGCTCAGCTCCTGAGCTTCAATCAGATGTTCAATCAGCCTATTCTCTGTCAGAATATCTGATATAAGCCTTCCAAACGGTATCCAGTCCCTCTTGGTTCTTTCTTCTTCTCTAGTTTCTTTCACACTGGTCTTGAGATGGTTGAACAAGAAGTGAGCCAGATTGATCTTTATCTTCTGATCAATAAAGTAGATCAGAAACTGCTGATCCACGTTTATATAATCAGGAGAACTTGTTGGTTTCCTGTGGTTGAAGCATCCCAGAACAATCTTAGCCCATACTCTGCAGTGATCCTTCAGATCCTTAATCTTGCTGCTGGGCATTCCAAGAGTGAAAATCCTGTTGGCTACCACACCTACATCAGCGCATCTTTCAGCCATGTCCACACAACGGACTCCACCACCACTTTGACCGATTAGCCTTGCAATGAGATCTTCAGAAATTACAATCTTCTTCCCCATGACAGAGGAGATGACTAGATGTTTTGAAACCTTGGCGTGAATCCAAAATTCCTTGACTAGCGCTGGGAATGTTGGTCCAACCAACCTATCGAAATACCTTTCCCACTTTTGAGCCCTAATTTCTTCAGTTAGGTCAAAACCATTTTCCTTCAAGCTTTCAAAGTCGATGATTAACTCAGAGAGCACTTCAAGGTTCTTCACCGGAGTGAGGAGAGTTCTGAGTGGCACCTGATATTGCTCAGAAGTTGCTTTCTTCTGATTGCCTGCAGAAATGCTGGAGGATGCCATTGTTCACACTAAAAAAGCTTTGAGAATGAATTGAGAAAGAAAGGTTTGCAAGGGATGAACTCAGAGATATGCAGAAAATGCTTGAGTGATTGTGAGAAAGCGTAAAGAATAAATGAGAGATTAATGTGCTTAAATAGAGTTTTCAAAATTGTTTTGAAAAGTTAAACGTTTTTAAGAGAGAGAAAAAATCATGATTGCCATTTAAAAGAATGATTACTTTTCATTAAATGCTTGCTGATTTTGGGGGATTTGAGAAAGATACTTAAAAACGGTTACCAGACATGTGTCTCAATGCACCCAATCAGCGCTTTGCCTTCTCAGAAGCGTGCACGCGTTCTGCTTCAGAGATATGCTGATGATTGGATGACACTTGTTTGATGTAGTGATCAGCACGTCTGCCTTTGAGATTAGACTCTCAGATCTTTAGACTTGCATCTGATACAATCTGCATGTTCTATCTTTCTGAAGGAAGATTGATCAGAGGTTCACAGTAAAATAATTACATTCTGAAGATAAATATATGGAATTAAAACATTTTCATTCTGGGCATACTTTCATGCTGAGATGTTTCAGAATGAAATTAAACCTATCTTCTGAAAGGGGTTTAGTAAAGATATCAGCCCATTGATGGTCTGTATCTATAAATTTTAAGTTCAAAATACCTTTCTGAATATAGTCCCTAATGAAATGATGCTTTATTTCTATATGCTTAGCCCTAGAATGTAAAATAGGATTCTTACTTAAGCAAATAGCAGAAGTATTATCACAAAGTATAGGAATGTTACTCTCAAAAATCTGGAAGTCTTCAAGCTGACTTTTTATCCAGAGCATTTGTGTGCTACATCCTGCTGCTGCTATGTACTCAGCTTCTGCTGTTGACAGAGCAATTGTTGATTGCCTTTTGCTGGACCAAGAGATCAGATTTTCTCCCAGAAACTGGCAGCTTCCAGAAGTACTTTTACGTTCCACTCTGTCTCCAGCAAAGTCAGCATCACAGTAGCCTACTAAGCTGTAATCACTAGATTTTCTATAAAACAAACCCAGATTAGTAGTACCTTTCAGATACTTGAAAATTCGCTTAACAGCTGTTAAGTGAGATTCTCTAGGATCTGATTGGAATCTAGCACAGATACAAACACTGAATAATATGTTAGGTCTTGAAGCAGTCAGATAGAGGAGAGAACCAATCATACCTCTGTAGACTTTCTGTTCTACACTTTTGCTTACCTCTTCTCTTTCCAGAATGCACGTGGGATGCATTGGAATCTTTGATGGCTTACATTCTGAGAGGTCAAATTTCTTCAGAAGATCTCTGATGTATTTGCTCTGATGAATGTAAGTTCCTTCTGGAGTTTGATTGATCTGAATTCCTAGAAAGAATTTCAGTTCCCCCATGAGGCTCATCTCAAATTCTGCCTGCATACACTTAGCAAATTTTCTTCCAAGAGAAGGATTAGTAGAACCAAAAATAATATCATCAACATAAATTTGACAGACTAAGATGTCACTCTTAACTGTTTTACAGAATAGAGTAGTGTCCACTTTCCCTCTGGTGAATTCATTTTCAAGCAGAAAGTTACTTAGCCTTTCATACCAAGCTCTGGGAGCTTGTTTCAGACCATACAGTGACTTCTTTAGTTTGAAAACATGTTCTGGATGTTTTGTATTTTCAAAACCTGGGGGTTGGTGAACATAAGCTTCTTCTTCTATATAACCATTTAAGAATGCACTTTTGACATCCATCTGATACAGAGTGATGCCTCTATTAACAGCAAATGAAATTAAAAGTCTGATAGATTCTAACCTGGCGACTGGGGCAAAGGTTTCTGTATAGTCTATCCCCTCTTGTTGACTATAACCTTGTGCAACCAGTCGTGCCTTGTTTCTGATGACTTCACCTTGTTCATTTAGCTTGTTTCTAAACACCCATCTTGTTCCAATGACGTTGAATCCTTTTGGTCTGGGAACGAGATCCCATACGTCGTTTCTGGTGAATTGATTCAGCTCTTCTTGCATTGCCAGAATCCAGTCATTATCCAGAAGTGCTTCATCAATAGAAGAAGGTTCAATCAGAGACACAAGTCCCATAAGAGTTTCTTCAGAGTTTCTGAAGCTTGCTCTTGTTCTGATTGGATCTTCCTTTCTTCCTAGGATAGTCTCTTCTGGGTGATCCAAGCTACTTCTGGGTAATCTCTTCTGAGGTTGATCAGCAGCTGTTGAAGGATTTCTAGCAGTGCTCCTTTCAGACGTTGAAGGAATGTCTGTGTTGAGAGCTTCTGATGACTTGTCTTCAGAACCTGCAAATTCAATTTTTATACCTGCAAAAGTTTCATTCTGCTTTGACTTTTCAGAGTCAAGCTTATCATCAAAACGAACACTGATTGATTCTTCCACAATCTGTGTTTCTGTATTGTATACTCTGTACCCTTTTGAGCGTTCAGAGTATCCTAACATAATACACTTCTGTGCCTTAGAGTCAAACTTGTTCAAATAATTCTTTGTATTTAATATAAAGCAAGTACATCCAAATGGATGAAAATATGAAATGTTGGGCTTTCTGTTCTTCCACAATTCATATGGAGTCTTTTCCAGAATAGGTCTTATTGAGATTCTATTCTGAATGTAGCACGCTGTGTTTATTGCCTCTGCCCAGAAGGTCTTAGCAACGTTTGTCTCATTGATCATGGTTCTGGCCATTTCTTGCAATGTTCTGTTCTTTCGTTCTACAACTCCATTTTGTTGGGGAGTTCTAGGACAAGAGAAATCATGCAGAATGCCTTTGTCATTAAAGAATGACTCAAAATCTTTATTTTCAAATTCTCCACCATGATCACTTCTGACTTTAACGATTCTAAGATCTTTTTCATTCTGAACTTGGTTACAGAAGGTAACAAACACAGAGTGTGACTCGTCCTTGTGTCTTAAGAACTTTACCCATGTCCATCTGCTATAGTCATCTACGATTACTAACCCATACTTCTTACCACTGACTGAAGCAGTTTTAACTGGTCCAAATAAGTCAATGTGCAGAAGTTCTAATGGCTTAGAGGTAGAAACAACATTTTTGGATTTAAAAGAGGGTTTTGCAAATTTGCCTTTCTGACATGCTTCACACAGAGCATCTGAATTGAACTTCAAATTAGGAAGTCCTCTGACCAGATTGAGTTTGTTAATCTGAGATATTCTTCTCATACTAACATGCCCCAATCTTCTGTGCCAGATCCACTGCTCATTGTTAACAGACAGAAGACATTTTACATTCTGACTCTTTAGTTCAGAAAGTTTGATTTTGTAAATGTTGTTTTTCCTCTTACCATTAAACAGGATAGTCCCATCTTTCTGACTAACAGCTTTACATGATTTTTGATTAAAGATTATATCATAACCGTTATCACTTAATTGACTTATGGATAACAGATTATGCATCAATCCATCTACTAGCAGAACATTATTAATAGAGGGAAGATTTCCATTACCTACAGTTCCAGAGCCAATGATCTTTCCCCTCTGATTGCCTCCAAAGCCAACGTGGCCTCCAGGCTTAAGTTCCAGGCTTTGGAACATATGCCTTCTTCCCGTCATGTGTCGTGAGCAGCCAGAGTCCAGGTACCATGACTGGTGTTTCTGACTTGCTGCTAAAGATATCTGCAACATGTATTATTTTATCCTTAGGTACCCAGATTTTCTTGGGTCCTGACTTGTTAGTTTTACCAAAACTCTGGTTGAATTTTGGTTTCACAGAGTGCTTACTGCTAGTATATTTGATGTCGTGTGTGTGACCATACACAAAGTGTGAATTTAGAGGAGTGTGTTTAATGATTAAGTCCATGACATTCTTTGGTGTAGGAACCTTACCTTGGTATCCTATTCCTTTCCTGCCGTTTCTGCTAACTCCATAGATCATTGAAGCCATTCTGCTTCTATCTATGCTTTTAGCTAGGAACTTCTGGAAACTGTGATCATACTCCTTGATGATCTCATCAGCGTTGCTGGGAGTTTCAGAAATTGGTTCCTTCTGAGAGTTTTGTAAAGTGTTTTCTAATTTTGAAATTTTATCTCTCAGCTCAGAATTTTCCAATTTGAGACTCTCAGACTTATTAGAGTCAGATTCAAGATTCCTTTTCAGGTCTCTGAATTTAGCTCTAATCTGCTGATAACGTTCCAGAATTTCATTAAGGCTTTCAGCAAGTTCAGCCTTTGTAAAGTTAACAGCGAAGTTAGGAAATACCTCTTCTGTGTCTGATTCTGAGTCTGATTCAGAAGCTTCACTATCATCTGGAATATTAGCCATGAGAGCTATGTTTGCCCTTTCATCATCTGATTCTGAGTCAGCTTCAGACGAGTCAGAGTCATCCCATGTGGCCATGAGACTTTTCTTCTTCTCTCTTCCAAACTTCTTTTTGGGCTTTTCCCTCTGAAGCTTTGGGCAGTCACTCTTGTAGTGCCCTTGATCATTGCACTCGTAGCAGATGATGTCTTTGGTGTTTGGCTTCTTGCTACTGGAGGAGCCTTCAGATCTTCTGTATCCAGAGGAAGAGTCTGTCCTTCTGTATCTGGAAGAAGACTCGTTCTGATCAGATCTTCTGGGATTCCTGAACTTCCTTTGTCTTTGCTTCCACAGTTGATTTACTCTTCTGGAGAGAAGAGAAAGTTCGTCTTCTTCTGATGAGGATCCATCAGATGTTTCTTCAACTGCCTGCAAAACTTTAGACTCAAATTTTTTGTTAGATTTTAATGCTAAAGGCTTACCTTGCTTCTGAGGCTCATCAGCTTCTAGTTCTATCTCATGACTTCTGAGGGAGCTTATAAGTTCCTCCAGAGTGATTTTGTTGAGATCTTTAGCTAGCTTCAGAGCAGTAACCATAGGCCTCCACTGCTTGGGTAAACTTCTGATTATTTTCTTGACATGGTCAGCAGTAGAGTATCCTTTTTCCAGAACTTTGAGACCAGCTACCAGAATCTGGAATCTAGAGAACATAGTTTCAATGGATTCAGATTCTTCCATTTTGAACGCCTCATACTTCTGAATGAGCGCCAGAGCTTTTGTTTCTTTGACTTGAACGTTGCCCTCATGCGTCATTCTGAGAGAATCAAAGATGTTCTTCGCTGTGTCTCTGTTGGAGATCTTTTCATACTCAGTATAGGAGATGGCACTGAGGAGGATGGTTCTGGCCTTATGGTGATTCTTGAAGTCACGCTTTTGTTGATCAGTCATTGATTTTCTATCAATCTTCTGACCACTTGCATTCACAGGGTGCGTGTATCCATCTGTCACCATATCCCACAGATCAGCATCATGTGCTAGAAAGAAGCTTTCAATTCTGTCTTTCCAGTAATCAAAGTTTTCTCCATCAAAGACTGGAGGTTTGCCACTGAATCTGTCTCTGTCCTCATTATTGTCATTGCTGAAGTGAGAATTGTTTCCTGCCATTGTGTTTTTCTGACGCTGGATCTTGTACTGACACGGTTAAGTGTTTTAGCTCAGAACCAGGCGCTCTGATGCAAATTGAAGTGGTGAAAAACACAAGAAGGGGGGGTTGAATTGTAAAACTGAAATCTTAAAGCAATTGACAAGATATTTTTATCCTGGTTCGTTTGATCTCAAACTACTCCAGTCCACCCGTCAAGGTGATTTCGCCTCTCTCCAACGAGGTCTTAATTCACTATATTCAACTGAATATTACAGACTGCTTTAACAACTGCTAAAGCCTTCTTGATTCAAACCACAACCCGGTTTGTCAAGGCAACACTTTCTTACAAAGGTATAAAACAATGTGTGTGGATGTTTTCTACAAAACTTTATCACAACTGTGATGTATACACAAAATGAAGCTTAGAAACTAGATTGCTAAACTGTAATGGAATATCAGAGTATGTGGTTTAGCAAAACTGGTAGAACGAAGATTATGGTTCAGCTTTGTGCGTGTAGAGATTTGGAGAGCATTAGCCATTATAATCTTCGAAGCCTTGTTTATATAGCACTTGAGAAGATGAACGTTGAATGCAATATTCTTGATTCAATGCTAATAACAAGCTTTCCTTTTTGAGCAGATCTTGTCTGGAATGAGGCCGTTGGAATTAATTAGCGTTCAATGCACAATACCGTTGCTTCTTCAATGCACGTTCTGGCTTGGCTCATTCTGATTCTGCTTCGCTGCTGATGAACTATTGTGTTTCTGTATCAGAGTGTTTGAGCGCAGTCTTGTTCATCAAGCTTCAGCATGTACGTGAGTTGATCATCTGATCTTGACGTTCTGATGTAGCAACTTCTGATGCTGGTGTATGACATCAAATTCTGATGCTGAATAAACGTGATCTTGCTTATTTCAATCAGAGTATCTGCAAGTTAGAACATAATAATTTTAGGCAGCAGATAGTTCATTCATGAAACTTATAAATACTATATCTTTTCACTTTGTTATCATCAAAACTTAAATATAGGGTAGTAAATTCAAACATTGTTCTAACAAAACCTGGATCCGACCAGATAACAGTTAACCTCCGAATCCCCAACAAGTTGTTGTGAAGCCTGGACCCAACCAGATAACTATTCAATTTCAAGGAATTTTCTGCAAAGCCTGGATCCGACCAGATAACAGTTAAATCATCTCCTCTTCTAGTAAGTTTCCACGAAGCCCGGATCCGACCGGATGGCAGCCAAACAACTTCATCCTTAGCAACTGTGAAGCCTGGATCCGACCAGATAACAACTGACATTTGAGCGATGTTCCCCAGAAAAGCATCATTTCAACAAAATTTGAAGATATGTACGCTCTTCATTTCCAACAGGAAATCAGGGATTCAACCTCCCAGAATTTCCACAGCAGCATCCAGGGACTTATTTTCCCGGACAAAAACACACATTTCACATTCATACAACATAGCATGTAAAACAACAAGTTTAGTATAAATCAACAAGAGATTTGTGCTAATACTTCTTCCAACGTTTACTAACATTTCTCCAAATGGCATCTATAAGCCCATTCACCATCCATCTTCGAGTGCAAATTTCTAGGCACTCTAGTGTTCAATCATCTTTCACCTTCAAGTCACGAATGGCGGATCCGCCAATCTAACTCTTCAGGTTCAAGAAGTTTGAATAGGGGCAGCTGTTGCACCCCAAAATTTTCCCTCTCATTTCTCAAGGGATCACCCTGGATCCTCAAGTTTGTTTCATCAAGTCCCCAGGCCTTGAATTAACAATTTTTCCAAGCAAACCATTCACAAGGGAAAAATGGTCATTTGCACGCTGAGAAATCCAACCTTGACTTTTGGATCAGAATCAAATCTCAAAAATAATATTTCATCAAGACATGTTGGAATATGAAGTTTGCTTCATCAAGAGTTTCAAAAGTCAAATTTTATCTTGGAAGAATCAAATTCTAAAAACTTAGAAAATTATCTAAGTATTTAAGAAATATGACAAGTTCAGGACTTCTGAGCCAGTGTTCAAGCTCAGCAAATTCTGGATATTCTCAAGACAGAGTTTGATCAGAACTTCTGGGCCAGTGTTCACAAAGGTTCAGTCAGAGTTTGCAGAGGTTAAAACAAAGAAGGTAACAAAGCGTGCTGTAAGTATACTGGAAGTTCTGAAGGATCCCTCAGAACATGCTGAAGCCAGAAGATAAGAGGATCATAAGATTGGATGCTACGCTGAAGAAGAACTTCTGATCCAGAGTTAAGCAAGGACACAGAGTTTCACATGGGAACCCATTTAATGCTCACAACCACTTGTGAAGTCTTTATCCAAGGAATCCTCTCCACGTGTACCCCTACTGTATTAGGAAGACAAACTTTTTTGCAAAAGTATGCTAGACCCACGCGCTGTTTCTACTTTTCCTTAATTCATGCTGCCAAATCCAGCTGAGGCGCTGTTAACCATCCAACTTGAATGCATTGAACCCCCACTTGTTTAAGCTTACTTCAAGAGTAAGTCAACATCTAGCATATGATGTTAGTGCCACTTGACCGCCCCAACTGCAAAACTTTTCCTATAAATAGAACACCATTTGCACACTGAAACGACCAAGAAAGATTTGTGAAAGAGACGAGAGAATTGAGGAAGAAGGCTTTGAACCACTGCAAAATTTCCAAGAACCCAGGAAACTATAAACACAAAATACCAAAATCTTAGCATTGATTCCTTATACTCAAACTCCAATTTTCCTCAAGTGTTCTTGACTAAAGCCATCCACGTAGCTGCTGATTCATACATTAGAGGCTACCTTAACTTCTGTATTCCTATTGCCATACACTCTCCATTCACTTCCATCTCAAAGGAGTCAGAATATCACCCCTTGGCTGTTTCAGAAGTTGCAAACTTCCATCCTGCTGAGTACGTGTAGAAGTTGCTCAGAACATCACCAAAATTCAAGATCAATCTCCAGTTCACAAAATCCTTTCCAGCTGCAAGGTAAGTTCTCTGCTGACTCTCATCATACTGATTAAGCATTGTCAGATTATGCACATTTAGCATAATGTAGATATTCTGATCCTGATGATGTACATATTCTGAAAATTCATGCACCTGCCTGCCTAAGTAGAGGAAATCCCAGTTCAGAGCTTCATAATGAAATTAGGACTCAGAATTAGAAACAGCTAATACATGTTGCTTCTCATTTGTGCTTCTGATATTTCATAAAATTTGTCATAACTGTTATGCATGCAACTTCTGTTCTGTAAATGACGAAGTTGCATATGTTCTGACTGGCATGGAGAGAGACAAAGTTCTGACAGTTACGTCAGAACTTCTGAAAACTTCTGAATTCTCAGAAGATCCAGAGCTTCTAAACTCCCATATTTTTGCTAACATGTTTCTGTTTGTGCCACAAGGCAGAGTCAGAACTTCTGACCTCTTCTATTTTCAGCACTTTGCGCTGATTATGTTCTCTTTCTTTTTTGATTATTTTTCCATCATATTATTTTTTATTGTTAATCAAAAACACCAAAAATATTTTATATTTTTGCATATTATATTTTCTTTTAACATAAAAAGACAAAAAATATTTTTCTTAAACAAAACTGACCTCTTTTCTTAAATAAATAAGCATTTTACATTTCCTGTATATTCTAACCTATTCAATATGGTTGTAATAGTAACCTAGAATTTTAACTTGCAACCGCCATTCACAAAAATGTATCCCCATCCCTTTAAACATTGTAATAGCGTAGGACTTTACATTTCCGCACTGTTATTGCTTTCAATATATGCTAGTAATTAGGGTGTGTATGAAAAAATATGAAAATTGATAAATAGATCACCCTAATCAAGACAAATTACGCATGCAATCAAATACACTCGCACACTTACACCCTTAGGGTAATTCCACTTGTTGCCTTACAAAAATGGCCATGCTATGAATGTGGGATGTCTTAGCACAAACGAATCAAAAAAAGATCATAGTCCCTCGACGACGCTATCAAAGTTGCCTTTCAAAATGATCTTAGTCCCTAAAGAAAAGTGCTAAGTCATCTCACAACATTGCTATCATGGTCATACGATGACCCAACGCCCGTCCCTTCACATCCAACCATGGGGCTTCTTACCAAATCAATGGTAAGGTATCAACATTTAAAGGAGGAGGAAAAGCATATCTAAGACCTTTTGAGTAGGTAGATTACTTTTAGTTACTTGCTCACTCTCAAAACAAATATCCTTGCTATATTTCAAAACAATCACATACACTTTCCAAACATCTTTTCAAAACTTGAAATATTTTCAAAAAGCTCAACACTTTGCATACATTCTTACGAACGGGAATCATTGCAAAGTTTTCCTAAACGATGGCACCTTTTCAAAATACTTTCAAAACCACACAAAAGAACAATTTTCAAACAAAAAGCAAGTGATCTAGCAAGTAACTAAGAACCCATGGAAAACCATGGATGAAAAGGGTGCTAATACCTTCCCTTTTCATAATCTACCCCCCGAACTCAAGAAAACATCTCTAAAGGTCTTTCTTGTGCTTTTTCACCTTTCCTTTTTGGATAAAATAAAAGTCGGTGTCGACTCTTGCTAAACCGCAATATTTGCGAATACAAACGCAAAACCTCAAGTCAGTTCTCCCACCGTATCACAATTGACATATGCAGTGACTTCCTACTTAATGCATCATCAACTATATTTGCCTTACCAGGATGGTAAATCAAATCAAAGTCATAATTTTTCAACAATTCAAGCCACCTTCTCTGTCTTATATTCAACTCTTTTTGGTTAAATAAGTACTTCAAAATCTTGTGATCACTGAACACTTTGAATTTAGAACCAAAAATATAATGTCTCCAAATCTTTAATACAAACACTACTGCTGCTAACTCTAAGTCATGTGTAGGATAATTCCTTTCACGAATTCTGAGTTGTCTAGAAACATAAGCAACACCTTGTCCATTATGCATTAGCACACCACTAAGTCCCATCGACGCATCATAATACACCAAAAAATACTCACTCGGATTAGACAAAATCAACACTAAAGCGGTCGTCAACCTTTTCTTTAATTCTACAAAACTTTCTTCGCACGCAACGTCCCACACATAAGCTTAACCCTTTCGAGTCAACTAAGTCAACATAAATTCCAACTTAGAAAATTCCTCAATGAACCTTCGAGAGTAACCTGCCAAACAAAGAAAACTTAGAACCTCAGTTGCAGACTTCAGAACCTCCCACTGCAATACAACATTGACTTTAGAAGGATCTACAACAATCCTACCACTAGAAATCACATGACCAAGAAAACTAACTTCCTTTATCCAAAATTCATACTATGATAACTTTGCATACAATTTAATTTCCTTTAACACTTGCAACGCCATCCACAAATGCTCAACATGCTCTTTTTCTGATTTAGAACAGATCAGAATATCATCAATAAACACCACGACAAACTTATCCAAATATGAATGAAAAGTTCTATTCATATACTCCATAAAAACACCTGGCACATTAGATACTCCAAACGACATCACGATGTATTCATAATGTCCATACCTCGTTCAAAAAGCTATCTTTGGAATATAATCTAGTTTAACTCAAATCTGATGATAACCCGACCTCAAGTCAATCTTACTGAAAATGTAAGCACCCACCAACTGATCCATCAACTCATCGATTCTCGGTAGTGGATACTTGTTATTAATCGTTACTTTATTCAACTATCTGTAATCTACACATAGCCTCATACTTCCATCTTTCTTCTTAACTAGCAACACTGGAACACCCCACAGTGAAACACTCGGTCGAACAAAATTCTTCTCAAGCATCTATTACAATTGTTTCTTTAACTCGCTCAACTATGAAGCTGACATTCTATAAGGAGCCATCGACACCAGACTCGTACCTGGCACCAAATCTATAGAAAACTCTATTTCATGTTCAGGAGGTAAATTACTAATGTCATATGGAAACACCTCTAGAAATTCACAGACAACTGGTAATTCCATATTCGCATCTTTACCATCAAGTTGCAACGACACAAACATCGCAAACATCAAAGCTTCATATTCCAAAAGTTCATTCGCTTGCTTAGCGGTCAACAACATCAATTCTCCATTATCACCAAACTTAGGGAACCTCAAGGTCTTATTATAACAATTGATATGAACATAGTTGAACTCTAACCAGTTCATTCTAAGAATCACATCGATTTGATGTAAGGGAAGACACACAAAATCCATCACAAAACTCTTTTCATAAATAGTCAAAGGGCACTTCAAACAAATGTAAGTAGTAGTAATAGAAACACTAGCAGGAGTATCTATTACCATACTACCATTCATATTAGACAATTTCAATTCCAACTTAGTATCATATTCAAGCGAAATGAATGAATGAGTAGCACCGGTATCAATAATAGCAACCAATTTAACATCGTAATAAAGCAAGTACCTCAAATCAATTTGTCCTTCTTAGGTTCCTCTGATCCACTCAGTGCAAACACTCTACCATTGGTCTAAGCAATAACATCCTTCCTTGGTTTCTAACACTGAGTACTGATATGACCCTGCTCTCCACAATTGAAACAAGTTGGACCATCGTTCTTGCATTCAACAGCATGATGACCAGACTTACCACACTTGTAGCACCTTATCACCTGATTCTCACATTCATTGGATCAGTGACCTTGTTCACCACACCTATAGCACTTGATAGAAGAGGGATCTCCTCCCTAACTTGTCTTCTTCCCCTCACAAGCCTCTTGTTTCCCTTTATCATCAGGGGAATCATAAGGCTTCTTATGATCTTGATATTGCCTTCCTCTTTTCTCGTTCAAACTCTTATAGTGAGCTGAATGAGCTTTGTTATCCTCCTCATAGATTTTGTAGATGACACCAACTCTGAAAACACACGGATCTGCTAATACCCAATCTCCCGCTTGATCTCCAAACACAAACCATTTTCAAACCTGATACACTTTATGAACTCAGCAATTGCTTCAATGTAATGCGGATAAAACTTTGCTAGTTCCACAAACTTCGAAGCATACTCTGTCACAGTCAAACTTCCTTGTTTTAACTCCATAAACTCAATTTATTTCTTCCCGCGCACATGCTCAGGAAAATACTTCCTCAAAAATTCTCTGTTGAACACATCCTAAGTAATCACTTCATCTAGCATTGTCAGTCTCATACGAGTACCAACCCACCAGTCATCAGCTTCCTCTGCCAGTTGATGCTTACCATACCGCACCTTCTACGCCTATGAGAAATCCATGACTCTGAAGATTCTATCAATCTCCTTAAGACAAACTTGTTCTCCATCAGGGTCAAACATACCCTTGAAAACAGGCGGATGATTCCTTTCGAACATACCCTTGTTCTCCACAACTTGAGCAATAGCTTGCAAAGCAGCAACAAGTGCAACAATGTTCCTTCCAACCATTTCTCTGCTTCCCACCAATAACAGTCACACTAGTTAGAAATTATCTCGACAGTATTCCACTGTCACACACTACATACTGGATAACCTGGCCGGAAGGGCCGACCTGCTTTGATACCACTAATGTAACACCCTTTTAAACCCCAAGTAGTAATCACAATTATTCTAATAAATAAATCAGAGTATATCACCAAACAAGGGTGTCACATCTTTATATAAAACTTCACAACAATACATTCTACCTTGTAACACGGGTTTTCAAAATATTTAACAAGATAGAATCAACATTTAGTTCTCGAATCATGACAGTGGAAATCGTAGTTCAAAACACTTCATTATAGTATTTCATTAAAATTAGTCATACTTCATAACTCATACTTATAAATCAAAACATCTTGAGTACCACATAGGGTGACTCAACATCTTAAAATAAAACAAAGAACATAAGTTCCAATCATTTGATCACAACCCCGATGTTACATATCAGAGCAAGACTCCGTTTACTTAGAAAAGCAAATATAAGCACTCTGAAGCTATCCTCTAATGCTTCTACGGACTATTCTTGATCACCCGCGCGTTACCCACATGGAGGAAACATTCAAACAGAAAGGGTGAGTAAATCATAATCATTATATAAGACATAAGGAATATACATGGTAAATATGCAAAACTAAGCAAGGCATCACACATCATCATATCTTCGTGTTATACTCACACTTCCACAACTTCATCAATACACTTACACATATCATCATACACAACGTATCATCGAACATCATAAATAAATCTTTATGCAATATCACATAGAATGTAATGCAACATCATGGACTCATGCATCGTTATCACCAAAGATCCCCACATAGGATCATTCCTACTTGGAACCAGAGCACTTCACTATTGCATCCAATCCACACTATGGGATTGTTTCCTTCAACTGAAAATCTTCATATCATCTTTACTGGACCGTAGTCCTAGCTTCACTGGACCCAATACTATCATATGCCATGAATGCAATGATGCACAATAACATATTTAATACGGCCATAACTAGTCAACACGCATTATCATTCATGGTTCATCACAACATAATCATATCATCACAGTAATCAACACAATATCATAAAATCATCATTATAAGCAAAGCATCATAGTATCATCGTCATAAACAAAGAATCATCATAAATAAAACATCATTGCAATTCAACGCGGGGAACCTAATTCTATTTTAACTTAGGTCTCAAAGATATACTCCTTAAGTATCATTTTTCTCCATATAATTAAAGTTCATTGCGTTAGTTATCCCACACTTCTAACATCACCTCAATCCGAGCTATATAACTAAAGTGATGATCAATTTAAGATTCTCCGTCACAACCACCATATCTTCCATACATCGCCTGGCGACACACCTCCGTCGCCAAGCAACGTACCCTTCGCGTCTGCTTCGTTCGACGATGCTAGAAGTGATGCACTCCAGAAGTGTCATCCTTTTTCTACCTTTTCCATTGCCTCTTCCTCACCTGGCAACAATAAAAAATGCACGTGTCTCCCGACGACACTACTTTCATCGCCTGACGATGATGCACGAACAAGATTTTCCTGTTGCGATTTCTTCACTACACCTGTCCAAATTTTTTGCGATTTTATCATATTACTGGTCCTAAAACACCATCTAGTCATAAGGTTTCATCATTTATCAACAAACTATAATTCTATACTCATCATACATCAATTATAAGTCATTATCCATCACCAATTCATCAATTTCTCATTAAACAATATTAAATCACCATCTACTAAAACCTAAGGAAATCTACCAATCATCTAAACCTTAAATCAAATATAATAACAATGATAAAACTCCCCTTACCTTAAGATTATTTCTAGAGATCAATTCCTCTTCATGCTCTACCGGGATTCCTATGCTCTTCTTGCCTCTTTGTTCCCTAGCTCTCTTTTCTCCACAACATTCTTCCAAATTATATCATACAGAATGAGCGTGTAAAATCCAAAACCTTCTCCTTATACCAAACTTGCTATCTTAGACCCTTAATAATGAACTTCCCATCATGCCCTCACTTATCCTTCACTAATGACCACAATGCCCTTATTTTCTCTACATCACATATTATTCTATTTATTTAACCAAATAATACTAAATAATAACTATTAAATCTAAATAATTATAAATTAATTATTTAAATTCTAAACCCTCTTAGTATCCCATCCTACACCATACAATTCATCATCTTAAACATTTTATTCATCAAGTCATCGATATTGCATCACAGATGCATCACAAATACACATCATATATCGTCACAGGGACTAACACAAAGCACTAAAACATCATATATACCAAATAATCCACATAGACTCATATATTTACGCTAAATTAATTAAATAAATAATTTATATAGAATTCGGGGTGTTACAAAGTTCGACTCGAATTTTGTCCCTTTTGTGAGTTGAAATTTTAAATGGTAAGTCATCCTTTTGATTGATAATTCGGATTGGGAAGGTTCGTTTGAAGAATATTTTTCAGACGAGGCTACTTCTAGGGATTATTTGGAGACTCTCTTTTCAGCGAAGTCTATTAGGGGTGAAAACCTTGTCGAGAGATCAATGCCTCCTCCTATCTAAAATGAGGAAAAAATATAAGTTACATGTCAAAGAAAGGGACATACCGATAACTTTGTCAATGTTCGATCTTGGGTCAGCCTCAGTGACCATTATAAAGTTTGAGTCGGCTAATGCCAATAGATACCACTAGGTTGCCACCGAAGTGGTTGGGAATCTTTGTGTCTTGAACACTTCCGAGGATGTCATAAAAACTGGCATCACGATTGACAATCCCTCTGATTGATTGGTTCACCCAATAGGCCTAAAGAAGAGTATATGCAACTCTTTTGAGGGTTTTTCGGTTCCTTTGTATGAATGCCTCTTAACCGAGTTAGGGATACGCTTGACCTTCTCCAATTTTGAGTTAGTTGTTGTAATACGGTGGGAGAACTGACTTTTTAGTTTTATCGCAAATGTTGTGGTTAGCAAGAGTCGCCACCGACTTTTAATTTATCCCACAATTAGGAAAAGTGAAAAGAACAGGAAAGGCCTTTGATAGATTTTGAGTTCGGGGGGTAAGTTATGAAAAAGGAAGGTGTTAGAACCCTTTACATCTGCAGTCATCTACGGGCTCTTAATTGCTTAACTCGCTTTTAAAACTTGCTTTGTGTGTGTGTGAGTTTTTTGAAAATATTTTGAAATGCCAATGTAAGGCTAACTTTGTAATAATCCTTGTGTCGATCCTCAAGAATGTATACAAAGTGTTTTTTGAAAATATCTTGTTTGAAAGTGTGGTGTGGAAAATGTTTTGTTTGTGAGCAAGTATTCAAGAGTCCTACCCGCTAAGTATGGTCTTTCTTATTCTTTTCCTTCTCCTTTTGAGATAGTATTATCCATACCATTAGTTGGTAGGTAAACCTATCTATTGGATGTGAAGGGACTGGAGTAGGGTCATCGTATGGTCATAGAAGACAACATGTAAGGATACTTTAGAAATTGTATCGAAGGGACTATCATCATTTTGATCGTAGGGTCATCGAGGGACTAGATCATGTTGTAGGCAACTCGAAGGGTCATCGAGGGATTATGATCTTTATTCGAAAGGGACCATGATGTTAGAACATAGTTTGATTCTACAACCCTTAATTAGAGTTTTGATGATAACAAACAAAAAGAACAAATATGCACTCTAAATTTGTGTTATTTTATATGCAGAAATTCTGACCAAAGCAGCATCAGAAGTTAAGCTATAAAAGCTTTCAAGCTTAGGTAATCAGAATTTGCACTGAAGAATGATGATCAGAACCTGCACTGAAGTGAATAATACTCTGATTCTTAATAGAAGTTTCATGTACCATCAGATCCTCACATATCTGAGTCATCAATGTTCTGAAGAAATTGCAGCATGAAAGATTCTAAGATTCTGAAGCATTACTATTCAATCAAGACAGCATTACATGCAACGGCTTCATTCAGACAAGAATCTTCTCAATATGGAAACAACATTGAATGTCCATTATCACGCTTTATGTTGGACATGATTTCTATGCCTATATAAACAAGCTAAGAGGACAAATCATTTACGATTTTGAACATAACTGAAAGATATCTCTAAAAACGCTTCAAGCTTACATATTCTTTTCTATGCTTAAAATTGTGTAAAATATCACAGTTGTGATACTATTTTTGTAAAGAAAAACAACCATACACATAATACTTTTTATCTTGATTAAGTTAGTTTTCCTTGAGATTAATCGAGTTATGGTTGTACTCAAGAAGACTTTGGAAGTTGTCAAAGTAGTGATTGTAATCAGTTTTTGATTAGTGGATTAAGTCCTCGTTAGAGAGAGGCGAAATCACCTTGACGGGTGGACTGGAGTAGTTTGAGATCAAACGAACCAGGATAAAAATATCGTGTCTACTACGCATTTGATTTTGAGTTTTTAATTCAACCCCCCTTCTTGTGTTTTTCACTTCTTCAATTGGAATCAGAGCGCCTGGTTCTGAGTTCATACACTTAACCATGTCAGTACAAGATCCAAGCTTTATAAAAACACTATGATGGGACTAAGCCAAAACATCAGCAATGACTATCATCAAGACAAGGAAAGAATCAGGGAAAACCTCCAGTCTTTGATGGAGAAAATTTTGACTACTGGAAAGACATAATTGAGAGCTTCTTTCTGGCCCATGATGCTTATCTATGGGACATGGTAATTAATGGATACACACATCCAGTGGATGAAAGTGGTCAGAAGATAGACAGAAAAAGGATGTCTGACCAGTAACAACGTGATTTCAGAAACCATCATAAAGCCAGAACAATTATTCTCAGTGCTATCTCATACTCAGAATATGAGAAAATCTCACACAGAGAGACAGCCAAAAACATGTTTGATTCTCTGAGAATGACGCATGAAGGCAACATACAAGTCAAAGAAACCAAGGCCCTTATGCTCATTCAGAAGTATGAAGCATTCAAGATGGAAGACAGTGAATCCCTAGAAGCAATGTTCTCAAGATTCCAGATCCTTGTTGCTGGGCTGAAGGTTCTTGACAAAGGATATTCTACTGCTGATCACGTAAAGAAGATCATCAGAAGTCTACCCAAGCAATGAAGGACAATGGTCACAACACTTAAGATAGCTAAAGATCTCAACAAGATATATCTAGAGGAACTTGCATCTCCCTCAGAAGTCACGAGATAGAGCTAGAAGAAGATGAGCCTCAAAAGCAAGGTAAGCCACTAGCATTAAAATCTAACAAAAAATCTGATTCTAAGGTTTTGCAGGCCGTGGAAGAAACCTCTGATGGATCCTCATCAAAAGAAGATGAATTGTCTCTCCTCTCCAAAAGGGTAAATCAACTGTGGAAGCAGAGACAAAGGAAATTCATAAACCCTAGAAGATCAGAGAATCAAAATGAATCCTCCTCCAGATACAGAAAGTCAGAGTCTTCCTCTGGACACAGAAGATCTGAAGGTTCTTCAGGACACAAAAAGTCAAATAACAAGGACATCATCTTCTATGAGTGCAATGAGCAAGGGCACTATAAAAGTGATTGTCCATGGCTTCAGAAGGAGAATCCCAAAAAGAATTTCTTCAAGGAGAAGAAGAAAAGCCTCATGAAAACATGGGATGATTCAGACACTTCTGATGCTGACTCAGAGTCAGATGATGAAAGAGCCAACATAGCTCTCATGGCAAACGTGTCATAAGATAGTGAATCTTCTGGTTCATATTCAAAATCAGACACTGAAGAGGTATTCCCTGACTTCATTATTAATTTTACTAAGGCTGAACTTGTAGAAAGTCTGATTGAAATTCCTGAAAGGTATCAGCAAATCAGAGTCAAATTCAAGAACCTGAAAAGGGATTTTGTCTCTGACTCTGAAAAGGCCGAGAGTCTTAGATTTGAGAATTATGAGTTAAAAGAAAAGGATTCAAAATTAGAAAACTATTTACAAAACTCTCAGAAAGAAATAATCTCAGTGACTCCCAGTAATGCTGATGAGATCATCAAAGAGTATGATCACAACTTTCAGAAGTTTCTGGCTAAAACATAGATAGAAGCAATATGGATTCAATGATCTATGGAGTTAGCAGGAATGGCATAAAAGGAATAGGATACCAAGGTAAGGTATCTACACCTAAGAAAGTCATGGACCTTGTCATAAAACGCACACCACTAAAATCACACTTCACATATGGGCACACACATGACCTAAAATACACTAGTAATGATTACTCTGTGAAACCAAAATTCAACCAGAATTTTGGTAAAACTAACAAACCAGGACCCAATAAGATATGGGTACCTAAGGACAAAATTATATATGTAGCAGATATCTTTAGCAGCAAGGCTAAAACACCAGTCATGGTACTTGGACTCTGGATGCTCTCGACATATGACGGAAAGAAATCATATGTTCCAAAGCCTGGAACTTAAACCTGGAGGCTACGTGGGCTTTGGAGGCAACCAAAGAGGGAAGATCATTGGCTCTGGAACAGTAGGTAATGGAAATCTTCCTTCTATAAATAATGTGGTCTTAGTTGATGGATTATTGCATAACCTGTTATCCGTAAGTCAATTAAGTGATAACGGTTATGATATAATATTTAATCAAAATCCATGCAAAGCTGTTAGTCAGAAACATGGAACTGTCCTTTTTAATGGAAAGAGGAAAAACAACATTTATAAGATAAAACTTTCTGAACTAAAGAGTCAGAATGTAAAATGTCTTCTCTCTGTTAACAACGAGCAATGGGTCTAGCACATAAGATTGGGGCATGTTAGTATGAGAAGAATATCTCAGATTAACAAACTCAATCTGGTCAGCGGACTTCCTAATCTGAAGTTCAACTCAGATGCTTTGTGTGAAGCATGTCAGAAAGGAAAATTTGAAAAACCTGCTTTTAAATCTAAAAATGTTGTTTCCACCTCTAAGCAATTAGAACTTCTGCACATAGACTTATTTGGACCAGTAAAAACTGCGTCTGTTAGTGGCAAGAAGTATGGGTTAGTGTTTGTAGATGACTATAGCAGATGGACATGGGTAAAGTTCTTAAGACACAAGGATGAGTCACGCTCTGTGTTTGTTACATTCTATAACCAAGTTCAGAATGAAAAGGATCTTAGAATTGTCAAAGTCAAAAGTGATCATGGTGGAGAATTTGAAAATAAAAATTTTGAATCATTTTTTAATGAAAAAGGCATCTTGCATGACTTCTCTTGTCCTATAACTCCCCAACAAAATGGAGTTGTAGAACGAAAGAATAGAACACTGCAAGAAATGGCCAGAACCATGATCAATGAGACTAACATTGCTAAGATCTTCTGGGAAGAAGCAATTAACACATCTTATTACATTCAAAATAGAATCTCTATAAGACCTATTCTGGAAAAGACTCTATATGAATTGTGGAAGAACAGAAAGCCCAACATTTCTTATTTTCATCCTTTTGGATGCACCTGTTTCATTCTGAATACTAAAGATTATCTGACAAACTTCAGAAAGAAATGTTACAAGTGATCGAGTATCTTCTGTTGATCAACGCCAGAAAAGGTTATCCAGAAGCAACATAACTCACCCAAAAGATAAGATCCTGGGAAAGAAGGATGATCCAATCAAAACATGATCAACATTCAAAAACTCTGAAGAATCCCTCATGGGTCTGGTATCTCTGAATGAACCAACATTAATTGATGAAGCTCTTCTGGACAATGAATGGATTCTGGCAATGCAGGAGGAATTAAATCAGTTCACCAGAAATGATGTATGGGATCTGGTTCCCAAACAAAAAGGATTCAACACCATTGGAACAAAGTGGGTGTTCAGAAACAAACTGAACGAGCAAGGAGAAGTCATCAAAAACAAAGCACGACTGGTGGCACAAGGTTATAGTCTGCAAGAGGGGATAGACTATACAGAAACCTTTGCTCCAGTCGCCAGGTTAGA
Source organism: Vicia faba (assembly GCA_948472305.1). Classification (NCBI taxonomy): domain Eukaryota; kingdom Viridiplantae; phylum Streptophyta; class Magnoliopsida; order Fabales; family Fabaceae; genus Vicia; species Vicia faba. The sequence goes on from OX451740.1 coordinate 1,002,725,661, forward strand.
ATCTATCCGACTCTTAATCTCATTTGCTGTAAACAATGGCATCACTCTGTATCAGATGGATGTCAAAAGTGCATTCCTAAATGGCTACATAGATGAAGAGGTATATGTGCACCAACCCCCTGGTTTTGAGAACTCCAAACACCCAGAATATGTTTTCAAACTAAAGAAGTCACTCTATGGTCTAAAACAAGCTTCTAGAGCTTGGTATGAAAGACTAAGTAACTTCCTGTTAGAAAAGGAATTCACCAGAGGGAAAGTGGACACAACCTTGTTCTGTAAGATATTCAATAATGACATTTTAGTTTGTCAGGTTTATGTAGATGATATGATTTTTGGATCCACTAAACCTTCTCTGGGAAGAGAATTTGCTAAGTGCATGCAGGAAAGTTTGAGATGAGCTTAATGGGGGAACTCAAATTCTTTCTGGGCATTTAGATAAACCAAACTCCAGAAGGAACTTACATTCATCATAGAAAATATGTCAGAGAACTTCTTAAGAAATTTGACCTCTCAGAATGTAAGCCCTCAAAGACTCCAATGCATCCCATGTGCATTCTGGAAAAGGAAGAGGTAAGTAAAAAGGTAAAGCATAAAATCTATAGAGGTATGATTGGATCTCTCCTTTATCTGACGGCCTCAAGGCATGATATTTTATTCAGTGTTTGGTTATGTGCTAGATTCCAATCAGATCCTAGAGAATCTGACTTAAAAGCAATTAAGCGAATTTTCAAGTATCTGAAAGGTACTACTGATCTGGGTTTGTTTTATAGAAAAACCAATGAATACAGCTTAGTAGGATACTGTGATGCTGACTTAGTTGGAGATAGAGTAGAGCGTAAAAGCACTTCTAGAAGCTGCCAATTTCTTGGAGACAATCTGATCTTATGGACCAGCAAGAGACAGTCCACAATAGCATTGTCAATAGCAGAAGCTGAATACATAGCAGCTGCTGGATGTAGCACTCAAATGCTCTGGATGAAAAGTCAACTTGAAGACTTCAACATATTTGAGAGTAACACTCCTATCTTCTGTGATAACACTTCTGCCATATGTCTTAGTAGAAATACCATTTTGCATTCTAGGGCTAAGCATATAGAAATAAAATATCACTTTATTAGGGACTATATTCAGAAAGGAATTCTTACTTTAAAATTTATTGACACAGACCATCTATGGGCTGATGTATTTACAAAACCCCTTTCTGAAGATAGATTCAATTTCATTCTGAAACATCTCAGCATGAAGTTATGCCCACAATAAAATTTTTTATTTTCATATCTTAACCCTCAAAACTTTATTGTCTTCTGTGAACATCTGATCAACTTGTCTTCAGAAGTTAGAAGTACAGTTGCCTCAGAATCTATCTATGAAGATCTGAACGTTTCATTTCAAGGATAGAGGCGTGCAATTCACATCCTTAAACATTTGTCATCCTCACAGTGGTAATTGTTCAATATCTCTCTAAATCCCCTAAATTCAGGTTTCATTAATGCATATAATCATTACTTATTTTCTTGCTTACTGTTTATGTTTTCTAAAAACCTATATAATCTCAATTTACTATTTCATTCATTCACGCTTTAACCTCTTCTATATTCTCTCTTGTTATAGTTTCTTTTTCAAAAACCCTCTCCATTAATTTACTTTAAAGAACCCGTGTGAACAATGGCATCATCATCAAGTCTCAAGAATCTCAATGCTCCTGAATCTTCATCAACAAAACAATATGAAGAACCCATTAGAACGCTACTCACTCCTGTTGACAACCTGGAAGTTCTCTCTGAATTGATCATTGATTTTGAAAGCTTACTAGAAAATGGGTTCAATCTATATGAAGACATAACTGCACAGGGGTGGAACAGATATTTTGACCGTCTGTTGGGTCCAACTTTTCCCATTCTCGTCAAAGAGTTCTGGATTCACGCTACCTCATCCAACCACCAGGTTACATTATATGTTATGGGGAAGAAGATAGTGATAACAAAATATTTAATTGGGAAACTCATTAGATACAATGGAGGTGGAGTCAGACGCATTGATATGGCTGATAGGTGTTCTGACCTAAAATTTATTGCCAGGGAAACCTTCACGTCTGGACTGCCATCCAGCAAGATCAGAGACTTGAAGGATCATCACAGAATCTGGGCTAGAATAATTCTGGGATGTATCAATCACAGGAAGCCTACAAGCTCTCCTGATTACATCAATATTGATCAGCAGTTCCTGATTTACTTCATTGAAAAGAAGACCAAGATAAACCTTCCACACTTGCTCTTCAACCATCTCAAAACAAGTGTGAAAGAGACAAGAGAAGACAAAATAACTAAGAGGGATTGGATTCCTCTAGGAAGACTAATTTCAGGATATTCTAATAGAAAATAGGCTGATAGAACATCTGACAAAGGCTCAAGAAATCAGTACTCTAGAAGCAACCGCTGGGAAACCAATAAATGCCAAGAATCTGAAGAAAATGAAGATTATTGAGAACATTAAGAAGGAACCAAAAAATTGCTTCTCATGAGGTCATCACTTCTAGGAGAATCCCTCTGAAGGATTTTCCACTATTTTCTGAGATAGATGCCTCTCTAAAAATCATAGCCAGATACCTTGAAGCTTGCAAGGCTGATGGGACTATTCCAGAAATCAACATTCAAGATCTGCACAAGCCAGCTCCAGAGGTTGTGCTAAATAAATCCAAAAAGAGGAAGGCAGCAGGAGAAGGATCCTCTCAGAAGACACCTAAAGCTGCGAAAAAGAAAGGTAACCCATCTTTTGTTTATGTTGTAGAATCAATAGCTATTCTAACATCTGAAACCATTCCCCCCCAACCAACAGAAAATCCTTCACCCCAAACATTTAAGGATTTTGACATAGAGTTTGACCCATTTGTATCTCTTGGAAACTTTTTGAATGAACCTCACTCCCCCAATCCAAATCCAAATCCAGAACATCATCAACCAGAACTTGCTAAAGTTCTATCTGACATTGAACTGTTTGATCAAGACTTTTCCTCACCAATACCAGAAAATACAAACACTCAATCTCCACTCACAGAAAATCCAAACACTCAACAACAACCAGAAAATCCACAACCACACTCTCCTCAACCAAAAAATCCACAACCACACTCTCCTCAACCAGAAAATCCACAACCACACTCTCCTCAACCAGAACATCTGAACCTCAACTCACCTCAACCAGAGAATGGAAACTCACTCACTCCTTCTTCTGAAAACCCATCATCTGAAATTCCTGAACCAGAAATTCAACATGCAACCGCAAACTAATCTGAAGACTCCCCTTCATATTCTGATACCACTATCCCAATCCCTGGAATAACAAAACCCCTTACGGTTTGCTTAACTCTCACTATTCATGATATTACAGAAATCCCTTCACCATATGAATCTACACCACCAAACACCCCTAACTCATCAATCCTGATATCTGACTCTTCCACTCCATCACCCATCAACCGTCCAACTGACAACTCAGACTTGTTATTGATCCACTAGTGCTGGACCAACTAGCTTCCACCTCAAACAAAATTTCCACTCCCAAACCTAAATCAACCTCAACCAAATCAGATGTTGGTAAGAATCTGTTGATTTTTGAAATAGAAATGCGGGAATGGATTAATTCTTTGAAGCAAGCAAGTCAAGAGATTTCTAATCCTGCTGCTTCTGATTCTCTGTGGGAAGGATTCAGAAAATGGCTCAACTCTGAAACTAAGAAGCTGAAAGAATTGGGCTATGAAAGGGATAAGAAGAACTTCAGTGATCAGCTGAAAGCCTTCCAAGATCAAGTTCTGAGCCAACGCTATAAGAAAGAAATTCTTCTGCTGGATAATGCTCCCTGAAAAGAGCACCATCCTTCAGAAGTCTCTGAACCAGATTCTGATAGTCACTCTCTGACTACTGCTCCAGAAAACATGATTGCAACAGAAGAAGTTGTTCAATCAGAAGACACTGTAGAATGTTCTGAACAACATGCAACCCCTAAAGATACACCAGCTTTGTCTCTAGTCATGCAAACTCTGGAAGAGTTGAAGAAGGAGAATTCCTTAATCCATGCCAGACTGGATAAGTAAGAGGATACAAACAAAGAGATCAAGGGTATTTTGGATAAACAAGAATATACAACAAAAGAAATCAAATACATTCTGGGAAAGCAGGAAGAATCAAGCACTCAGATCATGAGCTTGTTGGAAGTGTTGTTCACACGTCTTCCCCCTCCTTCTTAGATTTTCTTTAAACTGTTTATCTGTAATTTTTTTCTTATCCTCCTTGTTTCTGAAAATTGTCATTGCATTCTGTTTTCAATATAATTCATCCTTTTTGACTATGATTATATTGCTTTTTGATACCTGACAAAAAGGGGGATAAAGTAAGATATTTTCAATAATAGTATACCGGGACAAAGTCTCAAACATTCTGAATATCTTAACCTCTATATTTTCTGAAAAGCTTAAACAGGAACACATTCTGGTAAGGACAGAAGGAGATGCATCAAAATCTCTAACGAGAAGGAACTTCAGGGAAGTAATCAACTCAGGCAGAGTCTCTCTTAAGCTTTTTGTTCTATATCTTTCATTGAAAATCCTAGTTTTTGTCATCATCAAAAAGGGGGAGATTGTTAGAACATAGTTTGATTCTACAAACCTTAATTAGATTTTTGATGATAACAAACACAAAGAACAAATATGCACTCTAAATTTGTGTTATTTTGTATGCAGAAATTCTGACCAAAGCAGCATCAGAAGTTAAGCTATAGAAGCTTTCAAGCTGAGGTAATCAGAATCTGCGCTGAAGAGTGATGATCAGAACCTGCGCTGAAGTGAAGAATACTCTGATTCTGAGCAGAAGTTTCATGTACCATCAGATCCTCACATCTCTGAGTCATCAATGTTCTGAAGCAGTTGCAGCATGCAAGATTCTAAGATTCTGAAGTGTTACTATTCAATCAAGACAACATTACATGCAACGGCTTCATTCAGACAAGAATCTTCTCAATATGGAAACAACATTGAATGTCCATTCTCACGCTTTATGTTGGACAGGATTTCTATGCCTACATAAAAAAGCAAAGAGGACAAATCGTTTATGATTTTGAACATAACTGAAAGATATCTCTAAAAACGCTGCAAGCTTACATATTCTTTTCTACGCTTATAATTGTGTAAAATATCACAGTTGTGATACTATTTTTGTAAAGAAAAACAACCATACACATAATACTTTTTTTATCTTGATTAAGCTAGTTTTCCTTGAGATTAACCGGGTTGTGGTTGTACTCAAGAAGAATTTGGTAGTTGTCAAAGTAGTGATTGTAATCAGTTTTTGATTAGTGGATTATGTTAGAACATAGTTTGATTCTACAACCCTTAGTTAGAGTTTTAATGATAACAAATACAAAGAACAAATATGCACCCTAAAAATTATGTTTTTATGTATGCAGAAGTTCTGACCAAAGCAGCATCAGAAGATAAGCCATGAGAGCTACACGCTGAAGTAATCAGAACATGCACTGAAGATTGATGACTAGAACCTGCACTTAAGAAAAGTAAACTCTGGTTCTGAACAAGAACATGTTAGTCCAAGTCATCAATATTCTGAAGCGTCAGCAGCAGGCAAGGATGTAATATTCTGAAGCGTTACTGATAGTTCAATTCAACATCAATTACAACGGCTTCTTTCAGTCAGGATCTTCTCCAAATGGAAACTGAGTTAATGTCATTTAACACGCTTGATGATCAACGTAAATCCATTGCCTATATAAACAAGCTCAGTTTTCAAATCATTAACGATTTCCTATATACAGCTTACGTATATTCAAAAAGATGCAAGCAAATTTCATCATCTTTCAAGCTATAATTTTGTGTAAATTATCACAGTTGTGATAACAATTTTTGTTACGAAAAACAACAACACATATTCTTGTATAATTGTTTTGAAATAGTATTCCTTGAGATTAACCGGATTGTGGTTGTACTTAAGAAGACTTTAACAGTTGTTAAAGTAGTGATTGTAATTCTTTTGTGATTAGTGAATTAAGACCTCGTTGGAGAGAGGCGAAATCACCTTGACGGGTGGACTGAAGTAGTTTGAGATCAAACGAACCAGGATAAAAATACTGTGTCATTGCGCTTTTGATTTCAAGTTTTCAATTCAACCCCCCCTTCTTGTGTTTTTCACATCTTCAATTGGCATCAGAGCGCCTGGTTCTGAGCTTAAACACTTAATCGTGTCAGTACAAGATCCAAGCTTCAGAAAAACACTATGGTGGGACCAAGCTAAAACATCAACAATGACTACCATTAAGACAAGGACAAATTTAGTGGCAAAACTCCAGTATTTGATGGAGAAAACTTTGACTACTGGAAATACAGAATTGAGAGTTTCTTTCTGGCCCATGATGCTGATCTGTGGGACATGGTGATTGAGGGATACACGCACCCAGTGGATGGACGTGGTCAGAAGATAGACATAAAAATGATGTCTGACCAACGGAAACGTGACTTCAGAAATCACCATAAGGCCAGAACAATACTACTCAACACTATCTCATACTCCGAATATGAGAAAATCTCAAACAGAGAGACTGCCAAGAACATGTTTGACTCTCTGAGAATGACGCATGAAGGCAACATTCAAGTTAAAGAAACCAAGGCTCTTGCGCTCATTCAGAAGTATGAAGCATTCAAGATGGAAGATAGTGAATCCATAGAAGCTATGTTTCCAAGATTCCAAATCCTTGTTGCTGGATTAAAGGTTCTTGACAAAGGGTATTCTACTGCTGATCACGTTAAGAAGATCATCAGAAGCTTACCCAAGCAATGGAGGCCAATGGTCACAACACTCAAGCTAGCCAAAGATCTCAACAAAATATCTCTGGAGGAACTTGTCAGCGCCTTCAAAAGTCACGAGATAGAGCTAGAAGAATATGAGCTTCAAAAGCAAGGTAAGCCACTAGCTTTAATATCTAACAGAAAATCTAATTCTAAGGTTTTGCAGGTTGTGGAAGAAACTTCAGATGGATCCTCATCAAAAGAAGATGAAGTGTCTCTCCTCTCAAGAAGGGTGAACCAACTGTGGAAGAAGAGACAAAGGAAATTTAGAAATCCTAGAAGATCAGAGAATCAGAATGAATCCTCCTCTAGATACAGAAAGTATGAGTCTTCTTCTGGACACAGAAGATCTGAAGGTTCTTCAGGATACAGAAAGCCAAATAACAAGGACGTCATCTGCTATGAGTGTAACGAGCAAGGGCACTATAAAAGCGACTGCCCAAGGCTTCAGAAGGAAAAGCCCAAAAAGAAGTCCTCAAGGAAAAGAAGAAAAGCCTCATGGCAACATGGGATGATTCAGACACCTCTGAAGCTGACTCAAAGTCAGATGATGAAAGAGCAAACATAGCTCTCATGGAAAACGTGTAAGAAGAAAGTGAAGCTTCTGGTTCAGACTCAGAATCAGACACTGAAGAGGTATTCCCTGACTTTACCATTAATTTTACTAAGGCTGAACTTGCAGAAAGTCTAAATGAAATTCTGGAAAGGTATCAGCATATCAGAGTCAAATTCAAGAACCTGAAAAGGGATCTTGCCTCTGACTCTGAAAAGTCTGAGAGTCTCAGATTAGAGAATTCTGAGTTAAAAGAAAAAATTTCAAAATTAGAAAATGATTTGTAAAATTCTCAGAAGGAAACAATCTTAGAGACTCCCAGTAATGTTGATGAGATCATCAAAGAGTATGATCACAGCTTTCAGAAGTTTCTAGTTAGAAACATAGATAGAAGCAAGATGGCTTTAATGATCTATGGAATTAGCAGAGATGGCAGAAAAGGGATAGGATATCAAGGAAAGGTATCGAAACCTAAACAGGCCATGGACTTAGTAATAAAACGCACACCACTCAATTCACATTTTATATATGGACACACACATGACATAAAATATACAAGTAGTGATTATTCTGTCAAACCAAAATTCAATCAGAATTTTGGTAAAACTAACAAACCAGGACCCAAGAAGATATGGGTACCTAAGGATAAAATTATATATATAGCAGATATCTTTAGCAGCAAGGCTAAAACACCAGTCATGGTACCTGGACTCTGGCTGCTCTCGACACATGATGGGAAGAAGGCATATGTTCCAAAGCCTGGAACTTAAGCCTGGAGGCTACGTGGGATTTGGAGGCAACCAAGGAGGAAAGATCATTGTCTCTGGAACAGTAGGTAATGGAAATCTTCCCTCTATAAATAATGTATTATTAATTGATGGATTAATGCATAACTTGTTATCCATAAGTCAATTAAGTGATAACGGTTATGATATAATCTTAAATCAAAATTCATGCAAAGCTGTTAGTCAGAAAGATGGGACTATCCTATTTAATGGAAAGAGGAAAAATAACATTTATAAAATAAAACTTTCTTAACTAAAGAGTCAGAATGTAAAATGCCTACTTTCTGTTAACAACGAGCAATGGGTCGGGAACAGAAGATTGGGGCATGTTAGTATGAGAAGAATATCTCAGATTAACAAACTCAATCTGGTCAGAGGACTTCCTAACTTGAAGTTCAGCTTAGATGCTCTGTGTGAAGCATGTCAGAAAGGCAAATTTTCAAAACCTGCTTTTAAATCCAAAAATGTTGTTTCCACCTCTAAGCCATTAGAACTTCTGCACATTGACTTATTTGGACTAGTAAAAACTGTGTCTGTCAGTGGCAAGAAGTATGGGTTAGTAATCGTAGATGACTATAGCAGATGGACATGGGTAAAGTTCTTAAGACACAAGGATGAGTCGCACTCTGTGTTTGTTACCTTCTGCAACCAAGTTCAGAATGAAAAGGATCTTAAAGTTGTCAAAGTCAGAAGTGATCATGGTGGGGAATTTGAAAATAAAAATTTTGAATTATTTTTTAATGAAAAAGGCATCTTGCATGACTTCTCTTGTCCTAGAACTCCCCAACAAAATGGAGTTGTAGAACGAAAGAACAGAACATTGCAAGAATTGGCCAAAACCATGATCAATGAGACTAACATTGCTAAGATTTTCTGGGCAGAGGTCATCAACACAACGTGTTACATTCAGAATAGAATCTCCATAAGACCTATTCTGGAAAAGACTCCATATGAACTGTGGAAGAACAAAAAGCCCAACATTTCTTATTTTCATCCATTTGGATGCACTTACTTTATTCTGAATACAAAAAATTATCTGAACAAGTTTGATTCTAAAGCACAAAAGTGTATTATGTAAGGATACTCTGAATGCTCAAGAGGGTACAAAGTATACAATATAGAAACACAGATTGTTGAAGAGTAAATCAGTGTTAGGTTTGATGAAAAGCTTGACTCTCAAGAGTCAAAGCAAAATGAATTCCTTACAGGTATAGAAGTTGAACTCATAGGTACTAAAGACAACTCGTCAGAAGTTCTCAACAGAGACGCTGCCACAACATCAGAAAGAGCTACTGCAACCAATCCAGCACCTTCAGTTGATCAACTTCAGAAAAGACTATCCAGAAGCAGCATAGCTCACCCAGAAGATAAAATACCGGGAAAGAAGGATGATCCAATCAGAACAAGATCAACATTCAGAAACTATGAAGAATCCCTCATGGGACTGGTCTCTCTGATTGAAACAACAACAATTGATGAAGCGCTTCTGGACAATGACTGGATTCTGACAATGTAGGAGGAATTGAATCAATTCACCAGAAATGACGTATGGGATCTGATCCCCAAACTAAAAGGTTTCAACGTCATTGGAACAAAGTGTGTGTTCATAAAAAAACTGAACGAGCAAGGCGAAGTCATCAGAAACAAAGCACGACTGGTAGCACAAGATTATAGTCAGCAAGAGGGGATAGACTATACAAAAACCTTTGCTCCAATCGCCAGGTTAGAATCTATCAGACTTTTAATATCATTTGCTGTAAACAATGGCATCACTCTGTATCAGATGGATGTCAAAAGTGCATTCTTAAATGGCTATATAGATGAGGAGGTATATGTGCACCAACCCCCTGGGTTTGAGAATTCCAAAAATCCAGAATATGTTTTCAAACTAAAGAAGTCACTCTATGGTATGAAACAAGCTCCCAAAGCTTGGTATGAAAGACTAAGTAACTTCCTGTTAGAAAAGGAATTCACCAGAGGGAAAGTGGACACAACCTTATTCTGTAAGATAGTTAAGAATGACATGTTAGTATGTCATATTTATGTTGATGACATCATCTTTGGATCTACTAAACCCTCTCTGGAAAGAGAGTTTTCTAAATTTATGCAAGAAGAGTTTGAGATGAGCTTAATGGGGAAACTCAAATTCTTTCTGGGCATTCAGATAAACCAAACTCCAGAAGGACCTTACATTCATCAAAGCAAATACATCAGAGAACTTCTGAAGAAATTTGATCTCTCAGAATGTAAGCCCTCAAAGATTCCAATGCACCCCACGTGCATTATGGAAAAGGAAGAGGTAAGTAAAAAGGTAGAACAGAAGGTCTACAGAGGTATGATTAGTTCTCTTCTCTATCTGACGGCTTCAAGGCCTGACATTTTATTTAGTGTTTGCTTATGTGCTAGATTTCAATCAGATCCTAGAGAATCTCACTAAACAACAGTTAAGCGAATTTTCAAGTATCTGAAAGGTACTACTAATATGGGTTTGTTTTATAGAAAATCGAATGATTACAGCTTAGTAGGATATTGTGACGCTCACTTCGTTGGAGACAGAGTAGAGCATAAAAGCACTTATGGAAGCTGCCAGTTCCTGGGAGAAAATCTGATCTCATGGACCAGCAAGAGATAGTCCACAATAGCACTATCAACAGCAGAAGCTGAATACATAGCAGCTGCTGGATGTAGCACGCAAATGCTTTGGATGAAAAGTTAACTTGAAAACTTCAACATATTTGAGAGTAACATTCCTATCCTCTGTGACAATACTTCTACTATTTGTCTCACTAAGAATCCAATTTTGCATTCTAGGGCTAAGCATATAGAAATAAAACATCATTTTATTAGGGACTATATTCAGAAAGGGATTCTTAGCTTAAAATTTATTGACATAGACCATCAATGGGCTGATGTCTTTACAAAACCTCTTTCTGAAGATAGGTTTAACTTTATTATGAAACATCTCAGCATGAAGCTATGCCCAGAATAAAATATTTTATTTACATATCTTAACCTTCAGAACTTTATTATTTTCTGTGAACTATTGATCAACCTGTCTTTAGAGTTTAGAAGTACAGATTGCATCAGAATCTATCCATGAAGATCTGAACGTTTCATTTCAAGGATAGAAGCGTGCAGTTCACATCATCAAACAGTTGTCATCCTCTCATCAGCTACCTTCTGAAACTGAACATGCATTCAATTTCTGAAGGGATCAAGGCGCTGATTGGATGCATTGAGACACTTGTAAGCGGTAACCGTTCAATATCTTTCTCAATCCCCTACAATCAGGTGTCATTAATGAATATAATCATGACTAATTATTTCTTTTTATTATTGTTTACATTTTCAAAGAAACTCATTTAAACTCAAATTTTACTTTTTATATTCACTTTTTTTTACTCTCATCATATTTTCTATCGTTTCAAGTTCTTTCTTTCAAAAACCCCTTTCATCTTCCTCAAAATCCCGTGTGAACAATGGCTTCTTCAAGTGTCAAAAATGTCAGTGCTCATGAATCTGCTTCAATGGAACAGTATGAAGAACCCTACAGAACGCTCCTCACTCCTATTGATAATCTGGAAGTTCTCTCAGAACTGATTATTGATTTTGAAAGCTTGCAAGAAAATGGCTTCAATCTGTATGAAGACGTTACTGCTCAAGGATGGAATAGGTACTTTGACCGTCTATTGGGGCCAACCTTTCCCATTCTTGTTAAAGAATTCTGGATACATGCTCCTTCTTCAAATCATCAGTTTACTTCTTATGTCATGGGGAAGAAAATTATTATTACAGAAGACCTAATTGCAAAGCTTCTTCGATACAATGGTGGCGGTGTCAGATGCATTGACATGGCTGAGAGATGCTCTGACGTAAGTTCTATTTCAAAGGAAATTTTTACTCATGGTTTACCCTCCAGTAAAATCAGAGATTTGAAGGATCACCACAAAATCTAGGCCAGAATCATTCTAGGGTGTATCAACCACAGGAAGCCCACAAGCTCTCCTGATTATATCAACATTGATCAGCAATTTCTAATCTATTTCATTGCTAAGAGGACAAAGTTAAATCTTCCACACTTGTTGTTTAATCATCTCAGAACTAGTGTGAAGGAAACAAGAGAAGACGAAAGGACCAAGAGGGATTGGATTCCCTTAGGAAGGCTCATATCAGATATTCTGACAGAGAATAGGATGATAGAACATCTGACGGAGGCCCAGGAAATCAGCACATTGAAGCAACCGCTGGGAAGCCCCTGATAGCTAAAAATCTAAAGAAGATGAAAATCATTGAGAATATCAAGAAGGAACCTACTATTACTTCTCAGGCAACCATCACTTCAAGAAGGATACCTATGGATAAATTTTCCTCTATTTTCTAAGACTGAATCTGTTTTACCCCAAATTTTCCCTCTTATATATCAAGAGTTTTCTCACAAGATCTCTTTGGCTCAAGATTGGATTAGGGTTTGATCAGCTCAAGACATCTCATCTTACACTGATGACCCAAAATTAGGGTTTGAGTTTGAACAAGGATTTTTGGACTATCAATGCTTCATATGACTTTCAAACATCATTATGGACCCCTAAGATTACTCATGACAAGTTTCAGGCCTTGAATCACATTTTTTATCAGTCAATTGGACAATTGACCTAAAAATCAACTGTATTGAGGGAAAAGTCAACCATGGCCAATTTACAGTAAAACTTCATAATTTTTTATCCACATCAACATTTTAAACTCATATGTATCATTTGATAAAGTTTGGATTACAATTCTTCAAGAAATTTGATCAAATCATCAAAAGGGGCAAAATGGTCAAAATTAGGGGTTTGATTGAGGAAGGGCAAATTCTGATTTTTGGCCTAGCAAATGACCAATTGATTGGAAGCATGATTTCAAGGGTTCATTTTTATCATCTTGACCTAATATCATGGTTCAAAAAATTTCAATTTCATTGGGTTGACAGATGAAATTTGCAGCCAACTGATCAAAAGTCAATTGTATACTGAAAAGTCAAACTTTGACTTTTTGGTCAAAATCAAGTGCCAAGGATCATAATTCATCTAAAAATGTAAAAATATGAAACTTGTTCATCAAGGAATCAAAGATTGAATATTTGGTTTTAAAATGTGAAATTTTCTTAACTTAGAAATTTTTTAAGTATAGAAAATTTCTTATTTTTTCTCAACTTTAAGCCATTTTTTCACCATGATACAAGATGATTCAAAGGAAATTCCTAACATGAAAGTTGTATATCTTCATGAAATCTAAAACTATTATTCACACATTTTTCCCTAAATATGCTTTTATCTCAAGATATAATTTTATGAATACATGCCCATGAACTAAAATAACTTAGTGAAATTTTGCCCTAATTTAGGCAGGTTTTTGACCCAACTTCATGGCAATTTTTCACCTAGTTCCAAGAGGAATATTGAACTGCATTTCAAATATGAGTTATAGAGCACATTGCAAACTTTCTAAAATGTCTAAGAACTCCTTGAGATCATTTTTGAGTATGGAGAATCGAGAGATGAAATTGGAAATTTCTCACTTTGATTTCAACCCATTTCATGAAGAACAAAATTCAAATCTGAACCTATGCTGCCTCATCCATGCTTTACATGTCCCAAACTTTTTTCTCACTCCATAATTTAATGCTTGTTCATTTGAAAAAGCCTTAATCCAAGCCCAAGAGTCTTTGCCCAAGTTGTAATTCCATAAATGGTACAAAATTGCCATTGCCATTTTGGAAAAGCATAGCTTTTGCAACTTTACATTTCTTGAGCATTGGACCTGTTTTCTCTGCACACACAAGTCCTATAAACAAAATACAAGTTGTCTAGGATTGGTACCAACCCCAAGCAGGCCAGTACAAGCATGAGAAGACTTGTCTCTTCACTTTGCTTCAAAATTAAGAAAGTATGCAAAAAGCCTACAACTGAAAAATCTGTTAAGGAGCTGACTTGAAACCTTTTTTATACTAATACACAAACCCATTACAACTGAGAAAACGATTGCAAAAGGCCTAAAACACTCCATAGCACCCTCTCACCAAAAACCTGTCAAAAACTTGCAGTTTGAGCATAAGCATAGCAATCCACAAATTGGCTCGTGCGTTTCAAGTTTTAATCATCCAAACACTTTATCTACCTCATTTCTAAGTGATCCAGACCATCTGAAACGACCCGGCTGGAAATCATCAAACAATGAAGTCTCCATCGAACGTCTTTTATCCCGCCGAAAGGGAAAGGTAAACATTGAGAAAACTTGGAAAGGGAGAAATCACGGTCTTTCGACAGGGAGATCGGGTAAGGGAGTCTGTTACGTGAGGGGAAGGTATTAGCACCCCACACGCCCGTAGTACTTTACGGTATCCACTCTTGTTGTCTAATCTAATGGGTGTGGTCAAATCCTATGTCTATGGCTTAAAACTGTAAAGGGAATGCATGCAATAGAAAAAGAAAATAATGTAGGGAAAATAAAAAGATGTGCTCGGTTGGGCCCTACCCCAATGCCTACGTATCCCTTTTTAGGAATTAGAGCAGCCGTAGTTCGGCTTATGTGTTTTGGTTGGTTTGTGTTTTTTAGTTAAGACAAACAAAGACGGGCAAGATGGCAAAACATCAAATAAAACAACAAACAAATGAGATATTAAAACATCGGCTAAATAATAGCAAAGTAACATATCAAAGATGGTGAAACATCAAATAATAAAACAATCACACCTAACAATGATATTGAGAATCAAAGTAGGATAACCAACATGTGCTATGGCGAAACATCGACTTCAAACAAATGTGCTATGGCGAAACATCGGCTAAAAGATAACAAAGTAACATGGCAAAG
The DNA here is from genome assembly GCA_948472305.1 of Vicia faba. Classification (NCBI taxonomy): domain Eukaryota; kingdom Viridiplantae; phylum Streptophyta; class Magnoliopsida; order Fabales; family Fabaceae; genus Vicia; species Vicia faba. Next base: position 1,002,740,698 of record OX451740.1, read on the forward strand.
ACGATGAAACATCAATAAAATGGATGACAAAACATCACACCTAACAATGATATTGAAAATCAAAGTACGATAACAAGCATGTGCGATGGCGAAACATCGGCTTCAAGATAACAAGATATCATGGCAAAGATGACGAAACATCAATAAAACGGATGACAAAACATCACACCTAACAATGATATTGAAAATCAAAGTAGGATAACAAACATGTGCAATGGCGAAACATCAGCTTCAAGATAACAAGATATCATGGAAAAGATGACGAAACATCAATAAGTCAGATTGCAAAAAAACACACCTAACAATGATATTGAGAATCAAAGTAGGACAACAGACATGTGCGATAAAGAAACATCGGCTTCAAGATAACACAGACAAAGTAAGATTGGTTTGTATCTTTTATTCTGAAGAGGAGTTTGAATTCATTAGAGGTGTTCTTATGATTTGCCAAGAAAACAAATTTTTGTTTTAAGATGAAAAATGCAAAGGAAGGAAAAACAACTAAGGGAAACTAGCCTAGTACTATCCCTAGTGTTATCATACAAAGGTTGACCCTAAGGTTGAGGATAAAGGAAAGTCCTATCCTATGTTAGCATACATGGATTCCTATCTTAAGCAGCATGTCAAAGAAAGCTTAACAAAACTATCTTATAGGGAACATGCAATAAGAGCGAAGTCGTGATCTCAATGTCTAAATTGAGTGACTCATCGATCAACAAATAAAGATGAAAAGCCATAAACATCCTGTAGGGAACATGCAATGAGAGTGAAGTCGTGATCTCAATGTCTAAATTGAGTGACTCATCGATCAACAATTAAAGAAACAAAGCAATAAACATCCTATAGGGAACATGCACTCAGAGCGAAGTCGTGATTTCAATTTCTTAATTGAGTGACTCATCGATCAACAAGCAAACACAACACATGTATCAGACAAAAAAACCAGAGGGCCTCCTGACATATATCAGCAACAGAGGTCCCATCATGCAATCAGAGAATTATGCAAAATGAAAATGAGAGAAAGGAGGCGATAGAACACCAAACAGGTAACTATCTGTAGTAGTTAAGCAAGAATAAAAGAAACCCAGAGAAACTTCGAGCAAGCTAGCATCAGTAGACAAATCAAGTCAGAAATTACACCATCAGGAAGTAAGTATTTTATCAGATATGAACAAAATCCTATGGGAAATGTATGGCATTCTCAATCATAGATATGTGTATCCTGCATAAACCATCAAGCATGCCAAACACAAAAATAATGCCAATATAATAAATTGTGTTCCACAAATAAAGTGGAACACAAAAGCCTCAAGCCAAAAGTGGCAACTTTCTCAGAGTACCTCGCATATTCAACAACCAAGTTAGTATCCAGAAGGTGAAGAAGTGAGAATAACATGGTGGCAATTACCCAAATATTAGACATTATAAGCAAGAGGAGACAAGCATATACACATATTAGGTCAAAAGAATCAGAGGAATGTTGCTCTTCCCTATCACCATGTTGAATTGACAATTGAGTGTCAATCAAGACTCATAAGAGCTTGAGATTAATATGAACAAGAACCATGGAGGTCAGTAGCAAACACATTTTAATCATGCATGGCTAATTCAAACACAACTTCATGAACACAAAAGGAAATGGAACCTACATAATGCATTAGATGGTTCAAAATATTCAAACATGAGGCTTCTAAGTGGAATGGCTTGAGCTAACATGGACAAGTCAGAACCAACATGATCATTAGGTTCCCCATTATAGGCCTCACTCAAGTTCATTGGCCATCAAACAAATTGCAACAAGACATGCAAACATAATTGGGTACCTTCACTTCAAAATTACACCAAAAATAGAAACAAGTATCCATAATTCAAACCAAAAATATATTAACATCTTGGAAGTGTTTAGAAGTCAGAATGCAAGCCCTAAGTTCATGAATGATCGGGGAGGAGGCCAAATGAAGTGCAAAGTTTAAGACTAGTTGGCAAAACCACCAAACTAGACAAGTTTTCAAAATTATTTGGGGAAAAATGTCAAACCAAGTCAAATAATTCAAGAAAAATGATTTTCAAATTCCCAACACATTCATGAACCATGATCAAGACCTGCATCCCAAGAAAAACCAAGGCAAAGTGAATCTTTAAAATAAACTTGCATCATAAGCAACTAAACCCTAATTTTTGACTTTTTATCTCAAATATTGATTAAATGAGATAAAAAATTCAAACAAATTGATTCAAGATCAAACAAATCATCAAGGAACCCTAAATGTCAGAATATACATTTTTTCATATTTTTTTTGAATTAAGAAAAGGTCAAGGAAGAAATTAATATTCAAAGTATTATGTAATTAACAAATATTCACAAATCAAAATGATATTTAAATCAAAAAGACAGCAAAATGCCCAACAAAGGTTATATTCAAATATTAGGGTTAAAAACATACATCCCTGAATTTTTGTGATTTTTTTGGATAAAAGGAAAATATTAAAAGAAAAAAAACAAACAACTAATCATGAAATTATTATTTAAGGGAAAGAAAATGCAAAACATAATCAAAAGTTACAAAAAAGGCAAAACAAAAATATGATCAGGTTCTATAATCAAAAACAAGATTACTTGATTTTTTTTGGAATTTTTGAATTAATAGAAGTATTAAAAATAAAATAAAAACAAAAAAATATTACAAATATCCTTTGAAATTAAATTTTTAATCAAAATTAAGAAAAATGATGAACCAAAGTCAGAATCAATTTTCACATTATTTTAGGAGTCTCAAATAATTTTTGTGGATTTTTTAGGTCAAAGGAACTATTAAAATAAAAATTATCTTTGATCAATTAATTAATTAAACCTAACAATTTTCTTAACCAATCAGATAATTCCAAAAAAATATCAAAAAAAAAAAATACACAAAGTCAGAAATATTATTTTGAATTTATGATAATTTTTTCAGAATTTTTCAAGCATTTTTGAGCAAGAAATAAAATCATGGAAATCAATTTATAAAATAAAAATTAAAATAATCCAAAATTTCAAACGGACCAATCATGATGTGCCACCACATCATCTTCAAGCTCCGGATATTCAAAAACACGCGCATCTTCTCAGGCCTAGGGCTCACTTTCAGATCAATGTAACTCACTCAATTTTGCATCATTTTTCATGAAATCAAAGGCAAATTAAAGCTAGCATGGCAAGGAATCCATAAAAATTCGAATCAAATGAAATCATCAACCATATTATCCACAATCAAGTCATGAACATGAACAAAAACCTTATGAATTGCTAGTTTCAGAACATTCGAACATGTACAATTCATTAAATTAAACGCTATAAAGCTTTAGAATCATTCCATAGACTTCAAACAACATGATCATGAACTTAAATCACATGACGCATGGCTAGAAATCAAAATTCAAAGTTGAGATTTCATACCTTTGAGAAAAAAACGGATCTACTGTCTCCTTCACTCCAGTTGCAATCTAATGGTTCTAGCTTGATCTACTTGCTTTGCTAAAGTAGAATCCACAAAAAATTTGAAGAAAACACCAAAGAATTGAGAGAATCGAATCAAGTTGCAGAAGATGGAAGAAAATTTCAGATATGGAATTCTTGCAAATGGCGCGTTCTCTCCCTCTCTCTTTGCTTGCTTTCACTTATATAGAGCTTGTAGAGAAGGTTAGAAGTGGAAGTTTGTCCTTAAATCCGTTAGAGGGCAGGATTGGAAATTTTTGCCAAAAATGGAGTGCATAGTGAATCAGCTCTTTTGCCCATGCGTTCCCTTGCTTCTCATGCGTTTTGTGAGCCAAATGAAGTCAGAAATGCATGCTTAAAAGGCCAGCCCATGATCATTTGAAATGAGAGAGTGTCGGTGAATTGGCCATTTTGAGCAATTTTGTATTTTTTTCAACACCACATGTGCAATACCATATGGGGCACGAAATAGCAAGTGTGATGGGCCTCAGCATGTCACAAATTATCAATGGGCTTGATTAGAAGCAAGAAGAATGGCTAAAACTTGAGTTTGCAAGAAATGGCCATTTTGCACATTTGCCAATTTTCAATGAAATGCTTCAAATTTCCAAAACTCATAACTTGCTCATACTTTTGAATTTTGGCACAAATGAATACAATTTGGAAAGGTCTTGAAGATCTACAAACTTTTAGTTTATAGTTTTTGCAAACTAATCCATTAAGGTTTTCAAAATATGGCTTGAAATTCACCAATTTTGAAAAATCACCTATAATTTTGTGACTTCAAAAAGGCATAACTCTTGATTCTTTATCAATATGGACATGAGACCAAAAGCAGGTGAAATATCAGTCCCTTAGCTTTCCAAGCATATTTCATTTGTATTTTCTTGATCAAGGATGAATAAAATATGATTTTTTGAAATTAGGTCCTTATTTAGTAACTTTTAGGGTTTCTTCAAGAACAAGTTTCAACCCAAACTTCAATCTCTTTGATCCAATGACCAAAATGGACTTGAAATATGAAAAGTGCATCCTTGAATTGATGGTTGACCAAAAGTTCACTTGGTCAACCTTGACTTTGACTGATTTTGACCAAAATGACCATTTTGCCCCTCTAAATAAATTGATCCACCTCCCAAAGCAAAAGTGGCTAGAGTGCGTGATTCTAGGAGCACTTGCTAATCTCAACTAAGATAGACAGTATGAAGGAACTGAAAGAATCTCAGAAATGAGGAACAAAAGCGAGACGAAACTCGACTCAAAAACCAGTTAGGCGAGACTAAACTAGATGAGTACCAGGAAGAAACTGGTTTTCACGCACGGGTAACAAGGCGAAACTCGACCCAAAGCAAAGTGATGAGAGTGCATGTTTCTCAAATAACTTGCTGGTCTCAGATCAATGGATAAACAGTGACGAAAACTGATAGAAGAATCCAAGGAACAAAAGAGACTGATTTCAAACCAGGGACGCAACACGAACACTGCACTCTGTAAACGAACACCGTTAAATGGTCTAGGGTATGAAAGCAAAAACGAGACGAAACTCGACTCAATAACTAGTTAGGCGAAACTAAACTAGATGAGTACTAGGACGAAACTGGATTTCATGCACAAGGCGAGGAGACGAAACTCTGAGCTCAACCCAAAGCAAGGATATTAGGGCGTACACCTAAAAACCTGCTGAAAGCGAATATCCGGATGAAACTGGTATTCAGAAGGTGTATCAATAGACACTGCAATGAGCCAGAGAGGGTAGTAATGACTAAACCCGAGAAGACCGCACCAGGGAGAAACTGAACCACAGTCAAGAGTAGACACTCAAACAAACAAATGATTGACGTCAAACGGATATTGGTATGGGGAGGAAACTGAGATAATGAGGACAAAGGCCTCGCCGGGGATTTAATCCAAAGTAAAAGAAAAATCACTGGGGATGACGAAAATAATAAAGGCTTATGTTCCAATGCATGTTGGAATTCTTTTTTATAGCGCAATGCTCCATATAATGGAAATGCTACGCGTTTTGGTGGATGCAATGTAATGATGCATGTTTAAAAGTCTCATTGGGGAATGGCCAAATGAGAAGCCAAAAACCAAGAAGTCCGAATCTGACACGACTTGCAAAAATAAATTGCAAAATCCAAAGGAGAGGAGAAAATATGGGGATCTACTGGGAAGGAACCTCAAAGAGATGAGGGCTCCGCGGAGAAACAAACGAGCAACCAGCAGAAACGGGCCGCAAACAAAGAGAGAAGCCGCAAAAAGAAATTGCGAATTCCCAGGGAAGATCAGGTCGACACTGCCTTTTCTGGAGAAGATTAGACAATTGAGAGAGAAGATCAAGGCAAGATTATAATCTCTAGAAAAGACGGCGCGCGGCCGTGCTAGGGATGACATCAAGACAACAAACCCAATGTGAAGGGTGAACAAATCCCCGCTGAAGAGATGGGACTTCACCGGGAGAGATAGAACTATGTTGAAGATTATCTTGCTGGGTAGATATTTCCATTGGAACGCAACCAAAGGACGAATCCTGCAGATAGTCACAGTAACGACCTTACTGGGGAATAAGAGAAGATCCTAAACACAAGGATGCCCCGGTCAACAGATCAGTTGGGAAGTGAGAGGTCAAAGCGAGGGATCTCTATTGGGAATTCCATTGGGAAGTTGAAACTTCTTCAAAATGTGGGTCCCAACTTAACGACTCCGCTGGGATAGGCAACATATCCAAACTTGAAGTCTTGGAACGAGGTTTTGAAAGAAAATCCATGGAGTAACAAAACTTTGTTGCGGAAACGAAAATTTCACTGGGGAAAGGAAACTTCACAGGGGATCAATAGAGTCCTACACAAACGTGGGTTCTGTCAAAACAGAAGAAAGCTGGACATTCCTTTTTTGACCATCATTAAGCTCTTTACAGGCGTTCAACGTGTAAACTCTTTTGATGTCAAACAACTGTTTTGCATATAGGAAAATGTTTATTGAGAATGATAGACCTGATGCGATAATTATTTAACCCTTGAAGTTGAAAATTTTAACAAAATGTCGCATCTCTGTTGTGAACGAATCACTGGCTAGAGTACAAAATGGTTTTAAAACCCCTTTTTTTTTTGAAAAACGAGTTAAAATGCAAGCGATAAGATGCCAACATGGCTATGCAACATATATTTGGGGAGTTCAGGAAATGTTATCCTGTTATAGTATGCTTTAGAGTTAAACCCTTATTTCAGTTAGGACTTTTAGAGGTTGTAACGTGGCCTGGTTCGAGGTTCCTTTGAAAAAAAGTTTTTCAAGGCTCAAGTTATTTGGTGCCCACCCCCTTCGTGATATTCTCCTGTCCTAAGTTTAGTTGATTTTTCACAAGCGTTCACCTTTCAAAAGGATTTATAATGGCTCAGTGATCACGACAAATCCTCCAACATGATCGTCGCTTAACTTTTGCTGCTTTTGCTATTATTCCTCTTCTTTTGATGAAAATTTTATTGAATAATCTCTCTTCTTCTTTTTTTTTTTGGCTTTTTAGGCTCTCTTTTCCCTAACTTTTGCCTGGACAAAGATCTTTTGAATTTCATCCTTGGGAGTCCAGCGGGATGCCCTAACTTTTGCCTAAGCGACTTGTTTTTCAAGTTCCGACTTAGCGGGGATTTTTGTTTCTTTCTTATTCATACTTTCCTCTTCGAACAAGTCAATGTGACTTTAAGTCTTTTAACTTTTTCTTTCTTTCTTTCTCCTTATTTTGTTTTGAAGAAAACAAATGCCTCATTCCTTGGTCGGCGAGAGATATCCATTGTTGTATCGATTTGATCTCGACCTTAGGACTTTGTGAGGAAATGAACATCATGGTTTAGACATTCTTGATCTTATGATGCGAAAGATAAAATGTAGTGATCCTTAGAGGTCCTTCTAAAATTTGAATGCTTGGACAAATCAACTGAACATCTACCCTGCCCCTGGTTAAAAAAATAAGGGTTTTTTTTAACGGAAAAGAAACTCCTACTTCGAAGGCTCAGAGGGGTTAACGAGGGTCTAACTCCCTTATATCTCCAGTGTTTGGGGATTGAAACAATGCCTGTACATCGTCAACAGGGTTCTACTCAAAAGCATACCACTACATTCATTGTTTTTAGCTAAACTCCTTCCTCCAAACTCTTGGCTAAGCAAAATAATTAGCGCGGCTGGTATCAAAATTCCCGAAAAATAATTGAAGAGTGATACTGGATAGATTAAGTAAAACGAAACAATTATTTTCAAGGCAAAAATATTCAACGCATCAGGATTAACATTCGGTCATAAACAAAACCCTATATGCAGAAAATGCCAAGACAATCAATCAAGAAAACACATGAAAGTGCGGCAAAGAAACGCAATTAAAACCATTATGGGGAAGAAATGTTTCCAACTAGGTTTTCCGATCTCGCTGACCTGCCATAACCTTGATATTACCCTGACCCATGATCTTTACCAACAACACGGAGTTGTGAAACAAAAATGGCAAGGCATCCGCCAGTAAAGTGAATGAGAATCCTACCAAACAAAGAAACAAACATGCCCCTTACACATTAGTGGTTGTGTTTGTTATCCGCATTTCAAATGATTATCCAACCATAACCCAAATTATCATTTCCGTGTAAAGCCCACGAAGTTTATATGCATATGCTTATAAAAAATATTGGACGTTTTTGCAAACAAACAAAATAAAAAAAGAGAAAAGAAAAGCATATGTATACTCGAAAGAAGATATTCTATTGATCTTGAGAAATCTTCCTGTGAAAAAGGCATTTACATTGGGAAGCAAGAAATTGAAAAACAAATAAGTGTTTACAAATGGAAATGTGAATGTGAATATCCATCAAGTCCCGACTCTGCTATGACTCAGACGACTCTCATGTTCCTGCTTTCAGACAGATCATCCTTGGGTTAGCTTCGAGCCTATGCCAGGTGACGGAATGAAGGAAATAAATAAAGGGCTCATGCTGAGTGTAGTCATTTGCTTTAAGTCCCTAACTTTTGCCTGAATCTCCCTTTCGGGTTTTCGATTCACCAGGAAACCCTCTTTTTGCCTAAACCTCCCTTTCGGGTTTTCAGTTTAGCGGGGTTTTTTTTATTATTATTTTTTTATGCAAAGTATTTTTTAACTACGTCAGCATTCATAGGGAGAGGGAAGTACTCTCCGTCCATAGTCGTGAGCATCATCGCTCCTCCAGAGAAAACTTTTCTGACCACGAAAGGACCTTCATAAGTCGAAACCCACTTTCCCCTGGGATCTCCCTGGGGAAGAATTATCCTCTTGAGTACAAGGTCACCTGGTTTGTAACACTGAGGCCGTACCCTTTTATCACAAGCTTTCCTCATCCTTTACTAATATACCTGACCGTGACATACAACCGTCAACCTCTTCTCGTCAATAAGTTCCAACCGATCCAGCCTATTATGTACCTATTCACTTTCATCCAACTCAATATCTCTCATGACCCTAAGAGAGGGAATCTCGACTTCTACCAGCAACACTGCTTCCATGCCGTAAACCAAGGAAAATGGGGTTGCCCTAGTCGAAGTACGCACCGTGGTGCGATAACCATGCAAAGCGAAAGGAAACATCTCATGCCAGTCTTTATAGGTTACCACCATCTTTTGCATGATTTTCTTGATATTTTTATTGGCCACTTCGACAACACCATTCATCTTTGGTCTATATGGGGAAGAGTTATGATGCTTGATTTTGAAAGACTCACAAAGCTCCTTCATCATTTTGTTGTTCAGATTAGACCCATTATCGGTAATAATCTTTTCAGGCACCCTGTAGCGACAGATAATGTTGTGCTTAATGAACCGAGTTACCACTTTCTTGGTGACATTGGCATAGGATGCAACTTCGACCCATTTTGTAAAATAATCGATGGCAACCAGAATGAAACGGTGCCCGTTGGACGCAGTCGGTTCAATCTTGCCGATCATATTAATTCCCCACATCACAAATGGCCAAGGGGAGGTTAAGACATTCAAAGGTATTGGCGGCACATGCACTTTATCAGCATAGACTTGGCATTTGTGTAAAACCCGTGCATGATTGTAACAGTCAGTCTCCATGGTGGACCAATAATAACCTGATCGCAAAATCTTTTTAGCCATAGTATGCCCGTTGGAATGGGTCCCGAAATCACCTTCATGTATCTCTTCAATGATTCTAGCTGCTTCTTTCTTGTCAACACATCTGAGCAGTAGACCATCATGGTGCCTCCTATACAACACACCACCACTGAAAAAGAACTTGGCTGAAAATCTTCTCAAGAACTTCTTATTTGTGACGGATGCTTCTTCAGGGTACTCTTGTGTTTCAAGATACCGCTTGACGTCATAAAACCAAGGGTTACCATCAGGTTCCAAACTGGCCTCAAAATAGAAAGCTGGCTCACTCAAACTTCTGATAGAAATGGAAGGTGCCTCATTAGCCCACTTAACCTTGAACATGGAGGACAAAGTTGCCAGTGCATCAGCTAGATTATTTTCTTCTCTGGGAATATGCTCAAACGTGATCTCTTCGAAGTACGGAATCAGATTCATAACATGCTCACGATAGGGAATTAGGTTCTGATGGCGAGTCTCCCAATCTCCATTAATCTGGATAATAACAAGATTGGAATCCCCGTAAACTTTCAAGAATTTGATGCGCAAGTCGATCGCTGCTTCAATGCCATAAATGCAAGCTTCATATTCGGCCATGTTGTTAGTGCAATCAAAACAGATACGAGCCGTGAAAGGGATGTGGTATCCTTCAGGGGAAGTGATAATAGCTCCGACGCCGTTACCCATGGCATTAGAGGCACCATCAAAAACAAGCATCCAACGTGATCCCGGCTTGGGTCCTTCGTCTGGGTCTGGTATGCTACAATCCCGAATATACACAATTTCCTCGTCTGGAAAATCAAACTTCATTGGTTCATAATCATTCATGGGCTGATGAGCAAGATGGTTGGCCAATACACTACCCTTAATTTATTTTTGAGTAGTGTATTGGATATCATATTCAGTGAGTATCATCTACCAACGGGCTACCCTGCCTGTAAGAGCTGGCTTCTCAAAAATGTACTTGATTGGATCCATTTTGGATATCAAGTAGGTGGTGTGAGTTAACATGTATTGCCTCAAACGTTTAACGGCCCAAGAAAGCGCGTAACAAGTCTTTTCCAACAATGAGTATCTCGACTTGCATTCCGTAAACTTCTTACTCAAGTAGTAAATAGCCTGCGCTTTCTTCCCTGTTTCATCATGTTGACCGAGGACACAACCCATTGAGCTCTCCAGCACAGTTAAGTACATGATTAGTGGCCTTCCTTCCACTGGCGGCATGAGTATAGAAGGTTCTTGCAAATATTCTTTTATTTTGTCAAAGGCCTTCTGACAATCCTCATTCCATTTCACTGTCTAAATTTTCTTCAACAACTTGAACATAGGTTCACAGGTGGCTGTGAGATGAGAAATAAATCTGGAAATATAGTTTAATCTCTCCAAGAAACCACGTACTTCCTTCTCTGTCCTTGGCTCAGGCATTTCCTGTAATACTTTAACCTTAGCCGGGTCCACTTCGATACCTTTTTCACTTACAATAAAACCCAACAACTTGGCGGATCTCACCCCGAAGGTGCACTTATTCAGATTCAACCTTAGCAAGAACTGCGTCAGTCTCCCGAACAATTTTTCCAGATGAACAAGGTGTTCCTCTTCTGTGTCAGACTTAGCAATCATATCGTCTACATAAACCTCAATCTCTTTGTGAATCAGATTATGAAAGAGAGTGACCATGGCGCGCTGATAAGTTGCCCCGACATTTTTCAAACCAAACGGCATCACTTTATAATAGAAGGTTCCCTAAGGTGTGATGAATGTTGTCTTCTCCATATCCTCTGGAGCCATCTTAATTTGATTGTAACCCGAAAAGCCATCCATGAATGAGAACACCTTGGAATGAGCAGTATTATCAACCAACACATCAATATGCGGAAGAGGGAAAACATCTTTGGGGCTAGCCCTGTTCAAATCCCTATAATCCACGCACATCCTGACCTTACCATCTTTCTTGGACACATGCACAATATTTGCAATCCATGGCGAATAATTGACAACTTTCAAGAAATTCGCGTCCAACTGCTTTTGGACCTCCTCCTTGATCTTCTTGGACATCTCAGGATGAGTTCTTCAGAGCTTTTGCTTTACAGGAGAACAACCTTCTTTGAGCGACAATCGATGCACCACTATGTCTGTATCCAACCCAGGCATATCCTCATAACACCAAGTGAAGATATCAGAATACTCACGGAGTAACTCAATCAATCTGACCTTTATACTTTCTTCGAGATCGGCCCCAATCTTGACCTCTCTTCTTATCTCTCCTGTGCAAATATTCACCACCTCAATCGAATCCTGATTCGACTGGATAACCTTCTCCTCTTGTTTCAACAGTCTTGCTAATTCCTCAGGAAGACCACAATCCTCATATGCTTCTTCTTCAGCTTGATAGATAGGGGTATCAAAGTCATAATGAGCCATAGCAGAGTCATTATCAATAGAATCGGGGGTGGAAGTGCATCTGCATGAATGACATTTTTGCGTTTTTTAGTGACAGTGTGTGAAAAGAGAAACATTGCCATTTAAAAATAAAAATAAAAAGAAAAAGAAGCAAAGTTTTGAATGCAAAAACGTCCTTTATTTCATGATAAACTTGCAAAATAAACATGGTGGCCCTATACAAATGATTCACCACGCCTTGGGCGGAGCGTAGGAATTATGATATGACAATAAGAGAAACAAGAAAATTACTCCTCAACGCTTGAAACTTGGATAACATCCACAGAAGTCCAATTGTTGAGTGCCTGGCCCGGAATACTTGGACGAATCCAATCTTCAATATTGTATCCATCAGCCCTATCGTCACCAATTTCACTGACGTGTCCTTCTTGAGTAGCACAAGGACGGGAAAACTTCACAGGAGTAGATAAACTGGATGCTCTGGGAGCTGCACTCTGCTGACCTGGGCTAAAACCAAGACCAAATTTGTCAAACTTTGGAGTAACATTGAGCACTTCACCCCAACCTTCAGGGTTACCACCTTCCACTACAGCTTTTTCATCTTTGAGAGAAGACATAACAGTTTCCGATTTCTTTTTCTGCTCTGGAGGAGGAAGATTGACAGCATGAACCATCTCAAATGCCTGAAACGGAGTTTCATGTATTTCGCCTTCAAATTCAACATAGCAGAATGATGTCAGATGGCTCACAATGTATTCTTCTTCGCCGCATACAATTATCACCTTTCCCTCTGCGGGATACTTGAGTTTCTGATGAATAGTAGAAGTAAATGCTCTTGCTTTATGAATCCACGGCCTCCCCAACAAGCAACATTATGCTGGCTGTATATCCATCACGAAATATGTAGCTGTGAAGGTGCGAGGACCAACTTTGATTGGTAACTCCACCTCCCCAAATACTGACCTTCGACACCCATTAAACGCCTTTACCATCAAATCGCTTGGGTGCAACTCTAGTCCAGAATAATCAATCTTCATCAATGCTGACTTGGGTAATACATTTAAAGATTACCATGTGTCCACCAAAACTCGGGATAAAGTAGTGCCCCTGCACTCCATTGAAATATGCAACGCTTTGTTATGGTCTGGTCCCTCTGGAGGAAGATCAAAATCGGTGAAGCCCAAACCATTCCCGGAAGATATGTTGGCACAAACATTCTCAAACTGGTTGACTGTTATCTCATGTGGCACAAACACATTTTTTTAACAATTTCATCAAGGCATTTTTGTGAGGTTCTGAATAAATCAACAGAGACAAGATAGACATCTTAGAAGGAGTATGGCTCAAGTGATCAATTATGCTATAATCACTCTTTCTGATAATTCGCATTAACTCTTCAACCTCATCGAGAACTGAAGAAGCTTATGGTATCGGAATTGGTTGAGTCACATTGGCTGGCATAACCCTTGGATTACCAATCATCACCTGCTGCTTTCCTTTTTCCCTTGCAGAAGGATCTTCCGCATCTTGCACATTGGAAGGACCAAATACTCTCCTGCTTCTAGTCATTCGACCCACACCAGAAAAGTTATGAACTTCCTCTTCATCACTTTCAGCATGCTCTTCCTCGAACAAACGAGCATTAACCTCCTGCTTTACCCCGTGGTAATAAACATCTGCATTGTAATGCCATGGCACCGCCTTCTTACTGGTATATGGTATGGGACCAGGTATCGTAATCATCAGAGGGGGCGCCCTCAACGAGACAGGAATGCGCGCAGGGGTGTAAGGAATAGATATCACAGCAATATCTCCTTCGGTAACATTGTGGTATCTTGCTTTCCTATCAAACTGCAGGGAACCTTCATTCATTAACAACTGGATGCCGGCTTTTAAATCATCACAGCCCTTCGGTTTCCCTCTACACTTGGCACACTCTGAAGTACAACCCGGGAAAATAGAATTGTCAAGCAAATACCTCTTAACAAAGCTCAACAGAGTAGTTACTTGTTCCACGTCCATGATTAAATTCAACATTTCACTATTATCATCAATCATATTAACAACACCCCCCATGCCTTGGAATTGGGTTCTGAGTAACATTCGGACCGGTCATTGGAGTAAACTCAATCGCCTTAGCATCCAGCAAGTCTTGTACTTTACATTTCAAAGCAAAGCAATTGTCAGTGGAATGACCAACCCCGCCTGAATGGAATTCGTATCTTGCATTAGCATCATAGTTAACAGGGAGCCTCGCGGGTGGTGGTGGCATATTTCTTAAGCTGATCAACTTCAAATCAAGAAAATGGTGGAGCGCTTCAGTAAGAGTTACTGGCAAGGGATCAAACTTTCTGGGTTGTCTCTGTTGTTAATTATTATACTGACGAGGAGCATCTTGCTGCCTTTGTTGTTGCGGCACTGTATTTGGTCTCTGCTGTGTAGGAGCATTAACGGGAATAGAAACAACATTAATTTGTTGGTGCTGACGATCCTTTCTTCGCCCTCTATGAGAGTAAACTGCACTCGCATCTCCTTCTCTTTTCTTAGGGTAAGTGTTGAATGGTTTCTTACTGCCCCCTGATGAGCCACTAGAACCTCCAATCTGGATCTTTCCCAATTTCAAACCCACTTCAATTCTTTCACCAACCATAACCAAGTCTGCAAATCCTACCGAAGTGCTTCCTATCATGAGCTCATAGAATGGCCCTTGCAGGGTACTCATAAACATATCAATGAGCTCTCTCTCCATGAGTGGAGGTTGAACCCTCGTAGCTAACTCACGCCACTTCTGAGCGTACTCCTTGAAAGATTCTTTTGGTCCTTGTGACATATTCTGTAACTGAGTGCGGTTAGGCGCCATATCCATATTGTACTGATAATGTTTGACAAAAGCCCGAACAAGATCATTCCAGCAATGAATATGAGTTTTCTCCAGCTTCATGTACCATTCCAAGGATGCCCCAGATAGGCTATCCTGGAAAAAATGAATCAAAATCCCTTGATCCTCAGTATGTACTGACATCTTCCGAAAATAAGCAGTTGCATGAGTAATAGGACATGACATTCTGTTGTATTTCTCAAATGTAGGAGGCTTGAACTTCGGAGGAACCTTCACCCCAGACACCAACCCGAGATCATTAGCATCCATACCAAGGACTCCTTGCCCTTCCACAGCCTTCAGACGCTCTTCCAACAAATGATACTTCATATCCTCAATCTGAACCCCCAACTCTGAACACCAAACAAAAAACTGATCTTCATCCTGGTCAAAGTCGAAATCCTGATCCTGATAATTCCTTACACCGCCCTGATTAACTCTTTTGTTCCCCACAAGACGAGGTCCAGGAGACGGAGGAAACTTCCATACATTGCGCACAAAAGGGTTTCCTGGTATCCCGTGAAAATTTCCAGCAGCCTGATCTTGTACATCCCCCAATCCTACAGAGATGTCCTGATAAAGCCCTTGATCTCCACCATCCCCTGGATTACGGTGCTGGTTGTTGACAATAGTAGCTAGCTCTTCCTGTCGGCGATTCACATTGGTGATGACCTCCATGAACTGAGTCATCTAAGTAGCCATCTGGGCCCTCATTTCAGCGAGTTCAGCTTGAACCTGCCCCATCTGTCTTGGCAAGTTGTTTCTGGTGGAATACCGATGAGTAGTCGTCTTGAATTCTGAGTAAGAAAAGCAGCAGAATAAGAAAACCGTCTTGAGATAACCTGTAATGTTATGAAATGCATGACATGCATGATATGTTTGTCATTTCCTGGTATCCAAGAGTCCTTTTATTCATCAGTCACGGCGTGCAACCATACAATCAAAGAGAAAGGATAAAAAGATGAACACCTCAATTATTTACAGACAAAAAGAATGATGTCCAAGTGTTTTCGGTCAACTTAAAAGTAAAATGATAAACAACTAAATACATGTCTTAACAATAAAGCTAAAAGAGATGAATAATATCAACAATCAATTGGCCCCTTCCAACAATTCTGGGGGTGACCAAACATACCAAAAGTAAATAATAGAACTAAATCTTCGGAACTAGACATGCTTTGAGATGAGACCATTTTACTCTCTTGGAACCGATCTTCTGTGACATGCTTCTGGGCCACTTCCTTCTCAAGTTGAGCATCCTTGTCTTTGAGTTGTTTCTCTAAGTTCCGAATCTTCTTCCTGTAACTATTTTCAGATACCTGAAGCTTCCGACACTCTTGCTGAGTCTTACTCAATTCTTCTTCCATTTCAGCATGAGATCTCTTCCTAAAACTGGTCGTATCAGAAGTTTCCCCTTGAGCTTCCTTGAGTTTGCAAGCTAAGTCGGCCCTTTCTTGATCTGCCCAATAAAGTTTCATCCCCGTCTCATGGTCTTTTGCACGAAGCTGAATGTTCTCTACATGAACCTGGGTGAACATCTCGGTAGGTACCGTGTTACTTGGAACAACAGGAGGTTGCTCGTATAGAGGAGCCGACCTTGCAAATGGTAACCGTAAGATCTTAACCCTGGCTTTAACCCACTCCATGTAAGGAACCCTAGCAATAGGAACCTTCTTGCCCAAATTAGTTCTATCCTTCCTGTGAATGCCTTTCCAAGCACTCGTCACTCTCTTCAACATCTTAAGATCACTTCCTCTAGCGAAATACACTGATTCAGATACCTCCTCAACCCTTGGCGGTCCATCCATTGCATATCCCAACTGACGATAAGAAAGCACAGGATTATAGTTGATACACCCCTTAGTTCCTATGAGGGAAACATTAGGGAAATCTCCACAGCTAGTGACAATACTTTTTACTTCCCCTATGTCATAATTCCACCAGATATCAAATGAATTAAGGTTAACAAGCCTTGATGACCATCTGAGAGAAAGCTTGGTATCCACGAAAGGACCACTTACCGGTAGATGCAACTTAAGCCATTGATACAAATCGAATGTCATAAACTTACATTACCACCTTTTCCATGCCTGAAATGAATGGTATAGAGAGTATCTGCCAAGAGTGTCGGTATCGGGTTCTTGTTTCTAAAAACACAAATAGCCTCTAAATCCACGAAATTTCTCTTGTGAGGGAAGAGGACGATCCCGTATATCATAAGAGCAAACAGAGAACTGAAATCACCCCAATTGCCTTCCTTTTCCCGATCTTCAGCTTTCTTCACTAAGAAATCCAAATAAAACCCTGCAATACCCTTACTGGACTTCCAATTGTCTTTCACCTCTTTCCAACTCGAATGAAGAATATCAACAATAACTTCGAACTTAGGCTTTTCCGGTACTTGGACAAAAGGAATTTCATCGGTTAATCTGATATTGAGCAGGTACGCGTACTCTTCTAGGGTAGGAACCAATTGATAATCTTGGAAAGTAAAGCACCGTAATTCTTTGTCATAGAACTGGAAGAGAGTGATCAAAGCCATCGTGTCAACTGGAGTGTTAAGGACTAGTAACAAGTTACCATAATTTTTGTTGAAATTGTTCAGAACATCACCCTTCAGATAGGAACTCAACCTCTTCAATTTGGACACATCAATAGGAGGAATCTGATAAGAGAAAGTATGCCTGGTAAGCTCTTTAACATGAACTGAATCACACTCAACTGGAGGGAGACCGACCATTTCTGATGAAAAGAAGACTCTTGAATGTCCCTGGAAAATGACATGCGCATGCTAGTTATTTTTTATGCATCATTTTTTTTAGAAATAAATATGCTATAATGCAACATGACAGGATCAAAGTTTCACACTGGATCATGGCTGGACCATTACAGAACAACACCACTCAAGATCAAAGCTTCAAAAATATCATGGGAACCTGAGTCACCTTCGCAACACAAAGTCACCAACAGTACGTGTACCTGTAAGAAAAGTTTTCCCGCCCCTCTCACGAGTGTAGTCTAGGTCAAGGTAAGGTTTAAAGCCAAATCAGAGTACAAGAGCTCGAACATAGGTATCATCATACGATGACACCTATCTGAACTACCTCTGAAGTCATGGATCTCATGGTCAAGTCTACAAAGCATCCACTTCATAGCTTCCATGGCCACTCTATTCCTAGTTCCTATGGATTTCACTCATAGCCTGGGTACGAGGCCTTTTACCTCATGGAACAAACCCACCCACCAAGAAAATCCAGAAACCAAACAGTCCAGCCAAATCCAGTATGCAGAAAGTAAAACGCACATAGGATGCAATGCAAACAGATAAATATGCAAAGCGATAAAATGAAAACCCAAAGAGAAAATAATAAGAGCTAGGATCGAATCCGGGATGGACCAGCGAAAGGCAATGTGTCCCCAGTGAAGTCGCCAACTGAAACGACCCGGCTGGAAATCATCAAACAATGAAGTCGCCATCGAACGTCTTTTATCCCGCCGAAAGGGAAAGGTAAACATCGAGAAAACCTGGAAAGGGAGAAATCACGGTCTTTCGACCGAGAGATCGGATAAGGGAGTTTGTTACGCGAGGGGAAGGTATTAGCACCCCACACGCCCGTAGTACTCTATGGTATCCACTCTTGTTGTCTAATCTAGTGGGTGTGGTCAAATCCTATGTCTATGGCTTAAAATTGTAAAGGGAATGCATGCAAAAGAAAAAGAAAATAATGTAGGGAAAATAAAAAGATGTACTCGGTTGGTCCCTACCCCAATGCCTACGTATCCCTTTTTAGGAATAAGAGCAACCGTAGTTCGGCTTATGTGTTTTGGTTGGTTTGTGTTTTTTAGGTAAGACAAACAAAGACAGGCAAGATGGAAAAACATCAAATAAAACAGCAAAAAAATGAGATAGTAAAACATCGGCTAAATAATAGCAAAGTAACATATCAAAGATGGCGAAACATCAAATAATAAAACAATCACACCTAACAATGATATTGATAATCAAAGTAGGATAACCAACATGTGCAATGGCGAAACATCGGCTTCAAACAAAAGTGCGATGGCGAAACATCGGCTAAAAGATAACAAAGTAACATGGAAAAGACGATGAAACATCAATAAAACGGATGACAAAACATCACACCTAACAATGATATTGAAAATCAAAGTAGGATAACAAGCATGTGCGATGGCGAAACATCAGCTTCAAGATAACAAGATATCATGGCAAAGATTACGAAACATCAATAAAACGGATGACAAAACATCACACCTAACAATGATATTGAAAATCAAAGTAGGATAACAAATATGTGCGATGGCGAAACATCGGCTTCAAGATAACAAGATATCATGGAAAAGATGACGAAACATCAATAAGTCAGATAGCAAAATAACACACCTAACAATGATATTGAGAATCAAAGTAGGATAACAGACATGTGCCATGACGAAAAATCGGCTTCAAGATAACACAAACAAAGTAAGATTGGTTTGTATCTTTTATTCTGAAGAGGAGTTTGAATTCATTAGAGGTGTTCTTATGATTTGCCAAGAAAACATATTTTTGTTTTAAGATGCAAAATGCAAAGGAAGGAAAAACAACTAAGGGAAACTAGCCTAGTACTATCCCTAATGTTATCATACAAAGGTTTACCCTAAGGTTGAGGATAAAGGAAAGTCCTATCCTATGTTAGCATACATGGATTCCTATCTTAAGCAGCATGTCAAAGAAAGCTTAACAAAACTATCTTATAGGGAACATGCAATGAGAGCGAAGTCGTGATCTCAATGTCTAAATTGAGTGACTCATCGATCAACAAATAAAGATGAAAAGCAATAAACATCCTATAGGGAACATGCAATGAGAGTGAAGTCGTGATCTCAATGTCTAAATTGAGTGACTCATCGATCAACAATTAAAGAAACAAAACAATAAACATCCTATAGGGAACATGCACTGAGAGCGAAGTCATGATCTCAATTTCTAAATTGAGTGACTCATCGATCAACAAGAAAACACAACACATGTATCAGAAAAAAACCAGAGGGCCTCCTGACATATATCAGCAACAGAGGTCCCATCATGCAATCAGAGAATTATGCAAAATGAAAATGAGAGAAAGGAGGTGATATAATACCAAATAGATAACTATCTGTAATAGTCAAGCAAGAATAAAAGAAACCCAGAGAAACTTCGAGCAAGCTGGCATCAGTAGACTAATCAAGTCAGAAATTACACCATCATGATGTAAGTATTTTATCATATATGAACAAATCTTATGGTCAATGTATGGCATTCTCAATCATAGATATGTGTATCCTGCATAAACCATCAAGCATGCCAAACACAAAAATAATGCCAATGTAATAAACTGTGTTCCACAAATAAAGTGGAACACAAAAGCCTCAAGCCAAAAGTGGCAACTTTCTCAGAGTACCTCGCATATTCAACAACCAAGTTAGTATCCAAAAGGTGAAGAAGTGAGAATAACATGGTGGCAATTACCCAAATATTAGACATTATAAGCAAGAGGAGACAAGCATATTCACAGATTAGGTCAAAATAATCAGAGGAATGTTGCTCTTCCCTATCACCATGTTGAATTGACAATTGAGTGTCAATCAAGATTCATAAGAGCTTGAGAGTAATATGAACAAGAACCATGGAGGTCAGTAGCAAACATAATTTAATCATGCATGGCTAATTCAAACACAACTTCATGAACACAAAAGGAAATGGAACCTACATAATGCATTAGATGGTTCAAAATATTCAAACATGAGGCTTCTAAGTGGAATGGCTTTAGCTAACATGGACAAGTCAGAACTAACATGATCATTAGGTTCCCCATTATAGGCCTCACTCAAGTTCATTAGCCATCAAACAAATTGCAACAAGACATGCAAACATAATTGGGTACCTTCACATCAAAATTACACCAAAAATAGAAACAAGGATCCATAATTCAAACCAAAAATATCTTAACATCTTGGAAGTGTTTAGAAGTCAGAATGCAAGCCCTAAGTTCATGAATGATTGGGGAGGAAGCCAAATGAAGTGCAAAGTTTAAGACTAGTTGGCAAAACCACCAAACTAGATAAGTTTTCAAAATTATTTGGGGAAAAATGTCAAACCAAGTCAAATAATTCAAGAAAAATGATTTTCGAATTCCTAACACATTCATGAACCATGATCAAGACCTGCATCCCAAGAAAAACCAAGGCAAAGTGAATTTTGAAAATAAACTTGCATCATAAGCAACTAAACCCTAATTTTTGACTTTTTATCTGAAATATTGATTAAATGAGATCAAAAATTCAAAAAAATAGAGTCAAGATCAAACAAATCATCAAGGAACCCTAAATGTCAGAATATACATTTTTTCATATTTTTTTTGAATTAAGAAAAGGTCAAGGAAGAAGTTAATATTCAAACAATTATGTAATTAACAAATATTCACAAATCAAAATGATATTTAAATCAAAAAGACAGCAAAATGCCCAACAAAGGTTATATTCAAATATTAGGGTTAAAAACATACATCCCTGAATTTTTGTGATTTTTTTGGATAAAAGGAAAATATTAAAAACAAAAAAACAAACAATTAATCATGAAATTATTATTTAAGGGCAAGAAAATGCAAAACATAATAAAAAATTACAAAAAAGTCAAAACAAAAATATGATCAGGTTCTATAATCAAAAACAAGATTACTTGATTTTTTTTGAAATTTTTGAATTAATAGAAGTATTAAAAATAAAAAAAAACAAACAAATATTACAAATATCCTTTGAAATTAAATTTTTAATCAAAAATAAGAAAAATGATGAACCAAAGTCAGAATCAATTTTCACATTATTTTTGGAGTCTCAAATAATTTTTTTGTATTTTTTAGGTCAAAGGAACTATTAAAATAAAAATTATCTTTGATCAATTAATTAATTAAACCTAACAATTTTCTTAACCAATCAGATAATTCCAAAAAAATATCAAAAAAAAAAATACACAAAGTCAGAAATATTATTTTGAATTTATGATAATTTTTTCAGAATTTTCCAAGCATTTTTGAGCAAGAAATAAAATCATGGAAATCAATTTATAAAACAAAAATTCAAATAATCCAAAATTTCAAACGGACCAATCATGATGTGCCACCACATCATCTTCAACCTCCGGATATTCAAAAACGTGCGCATCTTCTCAGGCCTAGGGCTCACTTTCAGATCAATGTAACTCACTCAATTTTGCATCATTTTTCATGAAATCAAAGGCAAATTAAAGCTAGCATGGCAAGGAATCCATAGCAATTCGAATCAAATGAAATCATCAACCATATTATCCATAATCAAGTCATGAACATGAACAAAAACCTTCTGAATTGCTAGTTTCAGAACATTTGAACATGCACAATTCATCAAATTAAACGCTATAAAGCTTCAGAATCATTCCATAGACTTCAAACAACATGATCATGAACTTCAATCACACGAGGCATGGCTAAAAATCAGAATTCAAAGTTGAGATTTCATACCTTTGAGAAAAAAATGGATCTACTGTCTCCTTCACTTCAGTTGCAATCTAATGGTGCTAGCTTGATCTACTTGCTTTGCTAAAGTAGAATCCATAAATTTTTTGAAGAAAACACCAAAGAATTGAGAGAATCGAATCAAGTTGCAGAAGATGGAAGAAAATTTCAGATCTGGAATTCTTACAAATGGCGCGTTCTCTCCCTCTCTCTTTGCTTGCTTTCACTTATATAGAGCTTGTAGAGAAGGTTAGAAGTGGAAGTTTGTCCTTAAATCTGTTAGAGGGCAGGATTGGAAATATATTCCAAAAATGGAGTGCATAGTGAATCCTCTCTTTTGCCCGTGCGTTCCCTTGCTTCTCATGCATTTTATGAGCCAAATGAAGTCATCAATGCATGCTTAAAAGGCCATCCCATGATCATTTGAAATGAGAGAGTGTTGGTGAATTGGCCATTTTGAGCAATTTTGTATTTTTTTCAACACCACATGTGCAATACCATATGGGGCATGAAATAGCAAGTGTGATGGGCCTCAGCATGTCACAAATTATCAATGGGCTTGATTAGAAGTAAGAAGAATGGCTAAAACTTGAGTTTGCAAGAAATGGCCATTTTGCACATTTGCCAATTTTCAATGAAATGCTTCAAATTTCCAAAACTCATAACTTGCTCATACTTTTGAATTTTGGCACAAATGAATATAATTTGGAAAGGCCTTGAAAAGATCTACAAACCCTTAGTTTATAGTTTTTGCAAACTAATCGATTAAGGTTTTCAAAATTTGGCTTGAAATTCACCAATTTTGAAAAATGACCTATAATTTTGTGACTTCAAAAGGGCATAACTCTTGATTCCTTATCAATATAGACATGAGACCTAAAGGAGGTGAAAGATCATTCCCTTAGATTTCCAAGCATATTTTATTTGTATTTTCTTGATCAAGGATGAATAAAATATGATTTTTTGAAATTAGGTCCTTATTTAGTAACTTTTAGGGTTTCTTCAAGAACAAGTTTCAACCCAAACTTCAATCTCTTTGATCCAATGACCAAAATGGACTTGAAATATGAAAAGTTCATCCTTGAATTGATGGTTGACCAAAAGTTCACTTGGTCAACCTTGACTTTGACTGATTTTGACCAAAATGACCATTTTGCCCCTCTGAATCAATTGATCCACTTCCCTTTAAAATTGATGATTAAAACTTCAAACATATGATATTTAAAACATATAGAAGCCATGTGAAAAGTTTCACTTCAAAATTCTCAAGAAATCTTGATGAAATCCCAAACCCTAGTTTTGGTCAACACATTAGGAGACTGATGAATTATCTTCAAAACTTCAAATCCTCTGGGTATCCTGACCAATTTCTTGTACAAATACCCTTTCAAATATTAAAGAAATGTTGTAGCTCCCCAAATCAAGACTTGTATATTGGTCAATAGCCTTGCTCAAAAAAACCCTAATTTGGCTGGTGCATCCAAAGAGTGATTCCCCTTGTAGTCAAACACAAACCTCAATCCTCTGATGATCCAAAAAGATGGATGAAGCATTTTGAGACATGCAATAACTTTTTTTGAGCTTGAAAGATCCAAAGGTTTAGATGATAAAATTCTACTTGAGAAACTTGTCAATGCAAACAACCTTTTAGGCTTGAGGAAGACTTGATAACCAAAGTATTTTGATCCTATCACAATGTATGAATGCAATGCACTATGATGTTCATGATGAAACATAAGCCTAAATCAAGAGGGTAAATTTTTGGGTGCAACACCATCATCCCTGCACTGTAACTCCTCCTTCTTCATCTGCCATTTTTGTTTTCCAAGCTTGCAGGTTAACTTGGATAGAGAGTTCCAGGCACTTCCAAAGCAAGGCAAGGATTAGAACACACTCAGGGAGGTTCAAGCAAGCTAAAGGAACCTTCAGCCCTTCATAAATCTCACTCAAACTCCATTCATGATCTCAACTGAAAGAGATAAAAACTCCAACTTTTATCTCTTCATACAAGCATCCATTGGCCACGATTTGTGAAAGGAAAATGTAAACATTATAGTGCTGAAGCTAACCATGTGCATAGATTCCATTTCAGTTCACTATGTCTAGAGAATTTTGGAGTTCAAATTTCTGTAAAAATTAGGGCCATTAAAATTCTCTTTAATCTTGGACTTATAGTTTTAGTTATGCACATGATTAGAATCGTGGGACAAAATGCTATAACATTCATGCTATCAATTTCCATTTTTGTTGAGAGATGAAAGAGTTACAGGAGGTCCGACTAGCTAGAGGAAGAAGACGAAGTACAGGGCCAAGGAAGCGTTTTATGTTATGTTTTTCTTGTTTCACATAAGCTAACGGATGTACAGCCACCCCAGTGGCAAGGTAGCACGCTGGCAATGCCCAGGTCATGGGTTCGAACCTTGGCGTTACCTTATACATTTTTCTCATTTTTTCAGCTTCCACTTTGGTATTTTTTGGCAGTATGGGCTTGATTCTTGAGCTTTATATTTTTTTTTCTAACACAATACCCCTTGTTTGCTTGCAACACCCCTGGCCTAATTTTTTTATTATTTATTTTATTTTCATATTTGTTTTATTAAAATATTTTCTTTAACACATAAAAATCATAAAAAATATAAAACATGATGATTTTGCATTTTTGTTTATTTTATTTTATTTTCACATGAAAAAATATTTTTATTAAACTATACATTAATTATTTCATTCTTAAATAAACTTGCAAATATAATAGATTTAGTTTAACTATTTTATTCCTTTTTCTATTCATACTTGTAAATATTTATTTTGACATATAGAAACTAAATATTTTCATAAAATATTATTTATTATTTTTAATATAAAAAAAATACATACCTAAAGAACTTTATTTTATTTTAAATTAGAAATTAGGGTTAACTTTTGTTTTCAAGAATTAATTTCTTTTCCTTAAGTTTATTAGATTTAAGTCAAAACTCTTTTGCGTATGAAAAATAAAACAAAATCTTTTTCTTGCATATACATAACATTACATTTAATTTATAGTGTATCTTATTTATTCAAATATCCGTGCAAATTCGATTTGGTTGTAATATCTTAATTAGATTTACATTATTGCAAATCCCCATTCATAATTTTTATTCCCCCCTCCCATAAAAATGTTGTAATAGCATAGTAATCTTTAAATTACGCAATTTACCGCTTTTTATATACCATGCTAGTAATTAGGGTTTGTATGGAAAGATAAAAACAAATCAAATAGAAAACCCTAAATCCAAGACAAAATCAAAGCATGAAAATAACACACTTACACACAAGCACCCTTAGGGTTTCTCCACTTGGTTGCCTTATACAAAAATGGCCATATTATGCATGCGAAGTATCTTGGCAAAACAAACAAGTATAAGATCATAGTCCCTCGATGACGCTATTCAAAGTTTCCTTACAAAATGATCTTGGTCCCTAAAAAATGCTAAGATACTTTTCAATATTGCTAATCATGGTTATACGATGACCCACGCCCGTCCCGTTCACATCCAAAGATAGGGTTGCTTACCAAATCAACGGTAAGACAACAATGTCAAAGGAATAAAAAATGAACAAGAAAGACACTTGAGTAGGTAGATTACTTATAGTTACTTGCTATATTTCCAAACAAATATCCTTGCTATTTTTAAAACAAACACACACATTTCCAAACATCTTACAAACATTGAAAACATTTTCAAAAAAGACAAACATCTTTGTATACATTCTTACGAACAAGAATCATTACAAAGATTGCCTAAACAAATGGCCTCTTTTAAAAAATACTTTCAAAACCACACCAAACACAATTTCAAACAACAAAAGCAAGTGATATAGAAAGTATCTAATAGCCCATGGAAAACCATGGATGAAAAGGGTGCTAATACCTTCCCTTTTCATAATCTACCCCCCGAACTCAAGAAACAATCTCAAAGGTCTTTCCTGTGCTTTTTCACCTTTCCTTTTGGATAAAAGAAAAGTCGATGGCGACTCTTGCTAACCGCACATTTGCGATAAAATGCAAAACTCAAGTCAGTTCTCCCACCGTATCACAGAACTGACGAATCTGCTGGGGAACTTTATGAAAGTGGGGTGACCTTAGGGCTAGATCACATTTATTTGCTTATATTGTTTGACTTGTATGATTTACATTATGGTTCTTTGTTTGGGTTTGAAATCCTCTACCTGGATTTGGGATACATTATAGGTAAATATCAATACGTTGTGGAAACTGTGTGGGGTATACCGACATGGTCTAAGCAATAGCTATGTTAGTGCGACATATTTATGGGTACCGATAACCTTTGAGTCAATCAAAGAGAATACAGGGTCGTTGAGTGATGTCATGAAGCACTAATGAACTTCTAGAACCCTTTACTTGACCAACTTGGCCTTTAGGATGTAGTGAGATGACCGGCTTTGGTGCAGTCCGAAGTTGGAAGATACTCGATACTATCCTCATTGAGGGTTGGTTTCTTAGGATATTTTGGTCGCCATCAAAGAGGCTTGAGCTGAAACAATGACCAAGGAAACAATCTGGTGATATTGAGCTCCTTAGAACCCGATTACTATTACTAGGACAGGTTTAAGCCAACTAAACTTCAAGAGGGTACTTACCTATAAAACCCCATGCAAGCCTAAACTAAGAACTTGTTTGCTTTGCTTGCATATGCATAGTTGTACATAACATAATGGACATCATGAGCATCATATACATCACTAACCATTTCAAGGATTTTAGAGATTCATCTTTGTTCTTGTTTTGTAGGATATGGATTCACTTCGCAGGAAAAATATCCTAGTCAACCTTGTAAGAATTCCTCCACAAATCAAGGAACTAGCTTCAAGGATCCCTGAGAATTCTCCATTCACCGAGAGGTATGGTCGTCTATTGAACTTGGTCACCTCCAACACAAATGAGGATATGATGAAGGTGCTCTTCCAGTTCTTTGATCCTTTGCACCATTGCTTCACATTTCCCGACTATCAGCTTGTGCCCACTTTGGAAGAATTCTCTCAACTCTTGAGGATTCCTATTCTCAATCAACTACCTTTCAACAGTATGTAAAGAGACCCAAAGCCAAAAGAGATTGCTCAAGCTCTGCACTTGCACTCATCTGATGTCATAACTCATTGGGAAACCAGAAGTGGTGTCAAAGGCTTCTTAGCAAAGTTCCTGTTTGACAAAGCCCAAAGCTGTTGGAATTCCTTAGATTTGCAAGCCTTTGAGGAAATTGTGGCTCTCCTTATCTATGGGATGGTCTTGTTCCCCAATCCTGACCAACTCATAGATGTGAGCACCGTCAAAATATTCATGTCACGCAATCCGGTGCCTACATTGCTAGGGGATATCCTACACTCTTTTCACACTCGTACAATGAGGAAAAGAAGTGTCCTTATGTGTTGAACTACTCTCTTGGAAAGATAGTTTATTTCTCATCTTCCCCAATCAGTCTTAAAGAATGAGCAAGGATTAAGGTGGTCACAAAGGTTAATGATGCTCAAACATTCAAATATTCATTGGTGCTCTTGATCCAAAGTGAATGTTATCATTGTTGACCGTTGTGGGGAATTCCCTAATGTCCATATTCTTGGAATTAGGGGAGGCATCACCTACAACCCATGCTTAGCTCTAAGACAGTTTGGTTATGCCCAAAGGGATGGCCCACATGAGATGTTGATTCAAGGCTTGGTATTCGACTACAACAACGGCGATCAAGGTCTTCGCCAGAGATTCATCCGAGCATGGAGGATGCTAAACAAGGTGGATAGCAAGACTTTGGGACACAAGAATTCCATCCCTCTTGAGCCTTACCTCAAGTGGGTACGAACCCGCGCTCAAAGTCTTATGATGCCGTATCCTTCCATTCTCCCGGTGATCAATGAACATGTTAAGGAAGGAGAAGTTCCATACACTATCCTACATCCTGACATGCCCACAGAGGAGAAGACTCTAAATGTCTATATTGCACCAAAGAGGATGCACACTACTTTTTTATCTTAGAGTGTTGTATTATTTTGCCCAAGGGGCATTGATGTACTCAAACTCTATCTTATTAATATAACGTGTGTTTCTTTTTGTCTAAAATGAACTTGAAATCTTTAAAAATCCTTGAAAACATTACATATGCACATATCATTCATCATAACATAAACAGGTCTTTTGTAATGAGTTTCCTCATCTCTCTACTGTTTATTTCAGTAAGATGGATCTCGAACAGACAGTCAAAGATCTTCAAGTTCAAAACACACAGTTTGAACAGTTACTCATGACCCTAGCCAAGGGGCAAGAAGAGTTAAAGACTCTTTAGCAGAAGAAAGAAAGAAGAAAACAAAGAAGGTCACTGGGGTTTTGAACATGGGGAGAAGGTTTCAGGGACATACTAGAAGAACCTTGAATTTTGCAACCACTTCTAGGGAAGGAGAAGGGAAAGGAAAAGAAACAGCGGTTCCGTCAGAATCTGAAGAGGAGGAAGAAGAGGAAGACTACTCCGAGGAACAATATCCTCCAGCAGATGATAAGTACAGAAATCTTGAAGAGCGTTTGAGCGCTATGGAAATACAAAAGGTGCCAGGTCTAGACTTTGAAGAATTGGGACTAGTGTCGGAAATTGTGATCCCACCGAAGTTTAAAGTGTCATTGTTTGCAAAATATGATGGGGCGTCATGTCCTAAGATGCACCTATGATCATATGTGAGAAAGATCCAGCTGCACTCCGCCGATAAAGACTTGTGGGTACATTTTTTCCAAGATAGTTTATCTGGAACGCAAATCGATTGTTTTACCAATTGGAAAGGGCCAACGTCCACAACTGGGAATACCTTGTCGCAGCTTTCTATAAGCAATACCAATATAATGCTGATTTGGCACCTACCCATACTCAACTTCAGAGTAAGGCTATGGCTTCCAATGAGGGTTTCAGGATTACGCGCATAAATGGAGAGATCTAGCTGTGAGAGTACAACCCCCTCTGTCTGAAAGGGAGTTGGTGGATATGTTATTAGGCACTCTATCAGGCCCTTTCTTTAACCATCTGATTGGAAGCTCATCTGCAGGATTTAATGAGTTAATACTGACCGGAGAAAGGGTGGAAGCTGGCATAAAAAGTGGAAAGATTCAGAAGGATTCATCTGCCTCTACAGCTGTGAGGAAACCTTTCATTAGGAAGAAAGAAGTAGCTGCTGTATATCCACAAAGGAACCAAGGGAGAGCTGAGCGCCGACCAATGGTGGGGGCTGTCATGATCCCAAAGCCTACACCTGATCAACCAAGAAGTAATCAACCGAGGGTGGAGAGGCCAGTCCGACAATTCACCAGAATCAATATGACTCTAGCCCATATTTTATCGCACCTTCTGAAATCCAATTTGGAAACTTTAAAAGAAACTCCAAAGAACCCCAACACGGCGTCCCCTCATTATCACCCAAATGCCAGATACGCATATCATTCCGAAAGTCCGGGTCATGACACTAAGAATTATTGGGCCTTGAAAAACAAAATTCAAGACCTTATAGACGCAAAAGAGATTGAGTTTGATGCACCCGAGAAGCCAAACGTCATTTCTGCTCCTATGCCTAGGCATGGTCACAACACCAATGCGATTGAAGAAGATTTGTTTGTTACCACAGTTGATAAACTCTTGAATCCACTCCCAATCATTAAGATAAATTTGTTAAAAGCCGGTGTATTCCCGAGTTGTAATGAAGACTGCCATCTTTTCTTATCCTCACCAACTGTTTTCCCTTTGTTGAAAACAGACATTCAACGCTTGATAGACAACAAAGAGATTTTGTTTGAAAGTACTCCTGTTTCACCTGTTCCTGTTGAAGACGTTTCAATCATCACCATCTCCTCCAATTCTTCCAGGGTCCCCAAAAGACCCGTTAGGATTACATCGGTTCCAAAAACTACTCCTTTTATAATCACAACGCCTGGGCTAGTCCCGTATGAATCAGATAAAACTATGTCGTGGAATTACGATGGGAACATCTATTACCATGGCATCAAACAAGATGGCCTGGACACCGAAGAGATGAGCTCCGAAGAAGAAGACTCTGACATTAGCAATATTGCCGGAACCAATAAGATTACCCAAAGCGGTAGAATATTCTCTCCAGAAATTGCCCCCCCAAAGGCATTTTTTGGACCCGTGGCTGCTCCAAAGGTTACCTCCGTACCAATAATCATATCTGCAAGTGCTCCTACTGACAAAGACGACACAAGCCCTGCTGTTATCCCTACCAACACTCCTACTGCTGAAACTCAAGGAAAAAGTATCCAAGAAGAGCCTGTCTAGATGAAGGCTCAACCACTGAGTATCCCTGAAACCTCCAAGAAGGAAATGGAGGAGATCCTGAGAATAATAAAGAAGAGCGACTACGACGTAGTTGAACAGTTGGGGCAAACTCCCTCCAAAATCTCCATGCTGGCATTGTTGATGTGTTCTGAGGCACATGCGAAAGCTCTGGTAAAGTTCCTAAAGACAACCCATGTGCCTCAAGAGACATCGTCTTACCAATTTCAAGATTGCGTGGCCAGCTTGACGGCGGATAATGGCCTAGGCTTCTCGGATGCTGATCTGACACCAAGGGGAAGAAAGCACAACGAGGCATTGCATGTCTCTGTGGAATGTAGAGGAACAACTCTGGCCTATTTCTTGGTAGACACTGGTTCATCTTTGAATGTTTTACCGAAGAAAGCTCTTGACAGACTAGACTGCGAAGGGCTGACGTTGAAACCCAGTAACATAGTCGTAAGGGAATTTGATGGCTCAAAGAGGATGGTGCACGAGGAAGTGGATATCCCCATAAAGGTTGGGACTCAAACTTTCAACTCAACCTTCTATGTAATGGACATCCGCCCCTCTTACTCCTGTCTGCTAGGACGTCCGTGGATCCATAATGCTGGTGTTGTCACCTCTACATTGCACCAGATGCTGAAATATCCGGTCCAAGAAAAGATTATCACTGTCCACGGAGAGGAAGAGTATATGATTAGCCACCTCGATTCCTTCCGGTATATGGAATTGGATGACGAGTTCATTGAAACTTCTTTTCAACATTTCGAAGAGGTTCCCCATGAGGTAGTAGTAACCAAGACTGTATCCCAGATTCCCAAGATTACGAGACCTCCTCTCCGAATGTCATCTCCGAAGGACGCAAAAGAAGTAGTATAGGAGGGTGGATGCACCATCTGGGGGAAACTTCCGGATATTTCATATAAATCTGACAAGTTTGGCTTAGGGTTCACTTCAAGTGCTCAGAAGGCTGTGCGTCGTGCCCGTGCTAGAGGGCCACCCTTGAAGATTAGCAACCGAGAGGTCAATACGGTGGAAGATGGTGAAGAGGATTGCAGCTTGGAGGATTGGATCATTCCTACTATCAACGGAGGGCTTCACAATTGGGAAGCCAGAGACTTTGTCCTAATAACTTTCATCCCTTAGTAATTTATATTTACATTTCTGTTGGACTTGTAATATTCACAAACAATTCGCACATTTAAAACCTTGTGTCTTACCCGAGGAACAATGGTCCATTTGTAAGGGTTATTATTTCATCTTCATATGACATTCAATGAATCATGGACGTTTTTCACATACAAACTTTTGTGCTCATTGTTTTTCTTTTACATTTTAATTTTTTAAAAAGATGGTTATACCCTTACACACACCCACACTCACAAATGCAGGTACCCCTCCATTCTGGATCCCATGGGTAAAGATACTTCTATGGCCTTTTGTGACTTTGAAGATCTAATTTACCAAGCCAAAGACGAAGGTGAGGAAGATTGTGAAGTACCAGGGGATCTGGCCAGACTACTACAACAAGAGGAAAGAGCCATTCAGCCTCACGAGGAACCTGTGGATACAATCAATCTGGGTACTGAGGAGGATAAAAAAGAGGTCAATGTGGGTGCCAATCTAGAGCCCAGTGTCAAGGAGCGTTTGATTCAGCTGTTGCATGATTATGTTGAGATATTTGCCTGGTCATATGAAGACATGCCAGGACTTGATACAGACATCGTGGTACATCGTCTGCCAACAAGAGAAGACTGTCCACCAGTAAAACAAAAAGTCTGCCGCATGAGACCTGATATGTCAAAGAAGATCAAAGCGGAGGTCATGAAACAATTCAATGTTGGATTCTTGGTTGTCACTTCCTATCCCCAATGGGTTGCCAACATTGTTACCGTGCCTAAAAAGGACGAGAAAGTACGAATGTGCATGGAATATAGAGATTTGAATAGGGCCAGCCCTAAAGATGATTTTCCACTCCCCACATAGATATCCTGGTTGACAATACGGCCTAACACAAAGTGTTTTCCTTCATGGACGGATTCTCAAGTTACAACCAAATCAAAATGGCACCTGAGGACATGGAGAAAACAACATTTGTCACACAGTGGGGCACATTCTGCTACAAAGTGATGCCATTCGGACTGAAGAATGCTGGGGCAACCTATTAGCACGCCATGGTAGCTTTGTTTCATGACATGATACATCATGAAATAGAGGTCTACATAGACAATATGATAGCTCGATCACAAACGAAAGAAGAGCACCTTGATCACTTGAAAAAGTTGTTTGAGAGATTGAAGAAATACAAGACAAGGTTGAATCCAAACAAGTGCACATTCGGAGTACGGTCCGATAAACTCTTAGGTTTTGTCGTCAGTAACAAAGACATTGAGGTCGATCCTGCCATGGTTAAAGCAATAAAAGAAATGCCTGCTCCTCGTACTGAGAAGGAAGTCAGAGGATTCTTGGGACATCTGAACTATATTGCCAAATTCATTTCTCACCTAACGGCTACTTGTGAGCCAATCCTCAAACTATTGAAGAAAGATCAGGTAGTCAGATGGTATGATGAATGCCAGGTTGCTTTTGACAAGATCAAAGAGTACTTACAAGAGCCTACTATTTTGATGCCACCAGTCAAGAGAAGACCACTGATCATGTATCTGACTGTTTTAGAGAACTCAATGGGGTGTGTATTGGGGCAGCATGACGAGTCTGGCCGAAAAGAGCACGCTATTTACTACCTGAGCAAAAAGTTTACCGACTGTGCAACCAGATATTCACTGCTCGAGAAAACTTGATGCGCTTTGGCATGGGCTGCTCGCCGGCTAAGACAGTATATGCTGACTCATACTACCTTGTTGATATCTAAGATGAATCCGATAAAATACATCTTCAAGAAGCCTGCTCTCTCTGGGAGAATAGCTAGATGGCATATGATCCTAACAGAATATGACATACAGAATACTACCCAGAAAGCTATAAAGGGCAGTGTATTGGCTTATCACCTTGCACACCAAGCTGTAGAAGACTATCAGTCCATGAAGTTTGAATTTCCGAATGAAGACATCATGACATTAGACAACTGTGAAGAAATTAGACCATATGACGGACCTGAACAAGGATCCCGATGGACCCTATTTTTTGATGGGGAATCCAATGCACTTGGTAATGGTATCAAAGCTGTACTCATATCTCCAGAAGGGTATTGTTGCACCCCAAAATTTGCCCTCCCATATTCTTCAAGAAATTGCCAAGTCAGGTCACAAAATTCCCAAGGGTTGTGCAGCTCAACAGTCTCTCATACAGTCAAAACTAGGGTTTGTGTTCTGATCAAGAAAAGGAAGTTTTCAAAGGCCCAATCAAGTCTCACATGCCTACAAAGATGGTCAAGCATCTTCATATCAAGTTTCAAGGCATTCAGCTCAAAATTGCACAGTCAAAACCCTAAATTGCACTACAGTCAACTGTAGGGGCAAAATGGTCATTTGGCAGTCAAAAGTTCAAATTTTTGGTCAACATATCATTTTGAAGCCACAAACATCATTTGATCAATGCTTGATCATGATTCTCAAAATTTGGCTCAGAAATCATCAAAGATACAAAAGTTACTATATTTGGACAGCTGAAAAAGTCAACTGAAATTGACCAGGGCATAACTTTCACATGGATTATCAGAAAAATTCCATCCAAAGCTCATTTTGAAGAGAACGACATTTCCTACAACTCATCTTCATATTTCAAGTCAAAGAAATGCTCTCACAAAAAGTTATCAATTTCAACATTATAGGTCATTTTCAAAAGTCAACAAAAAGGGACTTTAAGTCAAAGGCCATAACTTGAGATTGGTAAATCAGAATGACATGGGACCAGAGGCATTGGTTATAGGACTCAAAGACCTTTCCAAAATGTCCAAGAACATGTGAAAAGCTTAAAAATTGAGCAAGTTATGCCTTGTGGAAGTTGGGAAATATTTGGATATTTTGAAAAGTCAACTTTGATTCAAATGGTCTAAAATTGCTAATGGGCCTATTTTTCTTCCATGATTCATCATTCCAAGCCTATGCACGACCACTTGGCCCAAAGGGAAGCATTTTCTCATTTTTTATTTATTTATTTGAATTTTTATTTATATTAATTCAATTAAATCAATTAAATATGTGAAAAATATCTAAATGAACCAAACAAATCTTTTTGTACACATTTCAAGGTCAATATTTCGTGCACATGCTGATTAGGAAGAATTGGATTGAATTGATCATAATTGATACAAAAACCATGTGAAAAAGATTGAAAATATAATGGAAAAAAATCAAATCTTCAATCCATGATTACAAGAGATTTTGTTGAATTTTGTTAACCTAATTGCTTCAATACATAAACAGGAATACAAACCTAATGCTAGAACATTGAAGCTGCGCAAAAGCTAAGAACAAACTTAGAATTTTCACTAAAAAAAAGCAAAACTGAAATCAACCTTAGAGGTCGATTCAAACCCTACAATTCATTCCATTGGCTTCCTCAAGTCTCCTTGATCATATTTCAATCAAAAACAACAACCAAAGCTCCAAGAATCGGTAATATGAAGGCAGACTGTATCGAATAAAAGTCACAATCGTGCATACCAATTCATGCATTTTTTATAAGTTTTGATATGTGTTTTGCATTCCTGATGAAGTTTACAAGCTAACCATCATGTTTAATTGCGTTTTGCTGTGTTATATGCGATTATACCATGTATGCTTTTTAGGGTTTGCAGGATAAGGAATTAGGGCTTTCCATCCAAGGCAAAATTAGGACTCGTGGTTAATACCATTGGAATGAGCACGCTTGGACGAAGAGATTCATATACTCGCGCCTAATTTATGTTTAGAGACAACCTAGTCGCTATTTTCTGTAAACCCATCTAACACCATGTTTGCAAAACCGTTGCCTTACAGACTTGTTTCAGAAAAAAAAATAATAACACGAAGAAGATGCTGCGTTGTCAAAGCATGATAAGCCGGTTTGAAAATTGGCGCGTTAAGCCACTAACTCTCCGTTTTCTTTTTATAATATTTATTGTTTATTTGTTTAACAGATGGCTTCGTTGGCTCAGCTGGCAAACACTTAGTGCTTCAACCTCCAAGACCTGGGTTCGAACCCCAGGTCTGTATAATTGTCATATTATTTTTCCATAACGTTTCCCATGCAGCGCTTAGGACAGGACGTACCATATTCCCTCCATCATCAACGTGCCACGTCCACTTAGAGATCAATCTAAAGGCTGAGATTGAAGGGACATCCTGAACTCCAGTCAACGCGTTAGCACACAAACTAAAAAAGGTCAAACGGATCAAAAAGCTTGCTGGGCCAGAATTTCACATTTAACCTCCACTTTGGGGACTGAACCCCCCCTGGTTTGCTTTCTCTATATTTTTCTTATCTTATTTTTAATTGCTATTTTATTTTCTTTATTTGTTTTAATTAAATAATTATTTTTTACCAAATATAAAAAAAACATCATAAAAACTCAAAAAGACAAAACATAATAAAGATATTTAATTTTCACATTTTTCTTGTAAATAATTGCTTATAAATAAATATTAGTTTAATTAGGTTTATTTTAATTCTTTTCATAATAAAAAATAAAAAATATAGAATTTAGGTTTAATTGTTAATTTTATTCCTTTTTAATTTTCCCTTTTTACAATAATATTGCTTATTTTATTTATTTTATAATTAAATTGTACAATAAAATTAGGTTAAAAACTTTAATATTTTCTTAAAAAAAACTTAAAAATAATTAGACCTAGGTTTAGCTTTTTATTTTACTTTTAATCAATTCTTTTCCATTAAATCTTAAAAAACACAAAAATACCAAAAATATTTTCTTTTAATCTTTAATTCTAATTCCATATTAATTCTAATTAATTAATTCATTAACTTTAATTCTTTGCAAAAGGGTCCAACGCCCATATTTTTAATTGTTAATTTCGCACGTTTATTTTATGTCGCTTATTATAATTATGTAATTCTCCCAAAGCGTTGTAACAATTTATACTTTCTCGCACTTTACCTTAATTCTTTATTTTTCTGTCAAATCGGGTCCTGGAAATTTTGGCGATGTGGACCCGCGCCTTTTGTAATAGTTTAGAATTTACTTTTCCCGCAAATATTAACTGTTAATAATAAGCATGCAAGAATGAATGGCCCTAATTAAAATCAAGCGTAGATCACAACAAACATGACAAGACAAATATCAATGAAAATGACACACGAATCGCACACACCACCCCTAGGGTACGCCTCACTGTTGCCTTTTGAAAGGTGATCGTCGAGTAGAGGATGTCTTAGTAAGTCCTCATGATCCGGGAACCTGGCATGAGGGTAGCTTCTAAGGTGTCTTCCTATTGCTCCGGTGATCACCATGTCCCTAAAACTCGAATTGACCCGAACACCTCCAACGGTGGTGCTACCTACCTCTCAATGGTGGGATGGCATTACTTTAAAAGGACTTTTACACAGACGAATTCCTTAGGGTAGGTAGGTTCTCAAGGATACTTGCTCTCTTCAAAAACAAACAAAAATCTTTTCACCGACACTTTTCAAAAGCTTTCAAAACAAACTTTTCAAACACTCTGACGTACGAGTCGAACTGAAATTTTTCAAGGAAACTTTTTAAACCCACATTGAAAAGCAAACAAACAATTTTGAAAACACAATGAGCAAGTATCTAAGAGCCCATGGATAACCATGGATAGAAAGGGTGCTAACACCTTCCCTTTCTATAACCTACCTCCCGAACCGAGAGCAATCTCTATAAGGAATTTTTCTGTGCTTTTGTCCTTTCCATTTGGAGAAAATAAAAGACGGTGGCAACTCTTGCTTCCGCGACATTTCGCGAACCAGCGTTAAACAGTCAGTTCCAGATCCACCGATCACAGAACTGGCGACTCTGCTGGGGATTAAACTTAAAGTGGGGTGTACCTTAGGGCTAGTTCATAACTATGTTTTCAATTGTATTGCTTTGTGTGCTTTAAATTGTGGGTTGCTTGGGAGTTCTATAGATCCTAAACCCGGATCTGGGGATACCTTCTTAGAAAGTAGCAACAAGGCTGTGAGGGAACTGTGCGGGGTATACCGACATGGTTAAAACAGTCTGCTACGTTGATGTGGCACTTTGGTGTGTACCGGTAACCCTTGAGTTCAGTCAAGGAGAGTACGGGGCCTCCGCGTGGTGTCGTGAAGCATCAACAGACCTTAGGAACCTTAATTGAACTATCTTGGCCTCTTTAGGGTAGTGAGATAACTGACTTTGGTGCAGTCCGAGGTTGGTTGATACTCGATACTACACTCAATTGAGGGTTGCTTTCCTGGAATATTTCGGTCGCCAGTTCAGTGGCTAAATCGAAACGATGAACAATGAAAGCAATCCCGTGATATTGGGAACCTTAGAACCCGGTTACTTTGATTAGGACAGGTTGAACCCACCAACTTCAAGAGGGTACTACCCAGACCCCATGCTGGCCTTAAACCTTAAGGGCTTGTCTTGTGTGCCTTGTGTGCCTTACATGTTTGTCTTTGTAAATATCTGTGGTGTGTTTAATCATAGCATCATGACATCATCCAGCATCATATGCATTGACTAACCATTTCAGGGGTTCGAATTTTCATCTTTGTTCTTGTTTTGTAGGACATGGAAACCGTTCGTAGAAAGACAATTCAGGTCAATCTTGTAAGGGTACCTCCTCAGCTTAAGGAGCTTATATCCAGGATTCCCGAGAACTCTTCATTCAGTGAAAGGCATGGAAGCCTCATCAGCTTGGTCAACACCAACATTGAGGAAGATATGATTAAGGTCCTGTTCCAATTCTTTGACCCTCTGCATCACTGTTTTACCTTCTTGGACTATCAGTTGGTACCTACATTGGAGGAGTTCTCCCGGCTCCTGAAGATCCCTATTTTTGATCAGCTACCTTTCAACGGTACAGAAAAGGAACCTAAGCTTGAAGAGATTGCTAAAGCCTTGCACCTACAGTCATCTGACCTCAAGGGACATTGGGAAGTTAGAAGTGGTATCAAAGGGTTCTTAGCCAGGTTTCTGTTTGAGAAGGCCCTTGAATGTTGGAATTCCCTTGACTTGCAAGCTTTTGAAGAGGTTGTGGCCCTCCTTGTTTATGGTTTGGTGTTGTTCCCTAACCCAGATCAGCTCATTGATATCAGTGCCGTTCAGATCTTTATGTCCAGGTATCCTATACCTACGTTGCTGGGGGACATCCTTCACTCATGTTACACTCGAACCATGAGAAAAAGAGGTGTCCTTATGTGTTGTACTCCCCTCCTGGGAAGGTGGTTTATTTCGCACCTTCCGCAATCAGTCTTGAAGAATGAGCGGGGTTTGAGATGGTCACAACGGTTGATGACTCTTACACATGCAGATATACATTGGTGCCCTAAGTCCAGAGAAGAGGTCACTATCATTGATCGTTGCGGGGAGTACCCTAATGTTCCTTTACTTGGAATCAGAGGAGGTATTACTTATAGCCCATGCCTGGCTTGGAGACAGTTTGGTTATGCTCGGAGGGATGGTCCTCATGACATGTTAATTCCTGACATAGTCTTTGACTTCGACAACGATACTCAAGGACTTCGCCAGAGATTTATCAAAGCCTGGAGGATGCCCAGTAGGATAGACAGCAAGACACTGGGGCACAAGAACTCCATCCCTTTGGAGCCTTACCTCAAATGGGTACGAGCCCGCTCTCAGAAGTTAGTAATGCCTTATCCTCACATGCTTCCAGTAATCAAAGAACCTGTCTTGGAAGGGGAAGTGTCCTACACTATTCAGCACCCTGATATGCCCACATCCTGGGAAGAGATACAGAAGAGCTGGATCCAGCTTAAGGAAGAAAGGAATTCTCTTGAGACTAATCTGTATGCCAGTGAAAAGAAGGTCTTGGAGCTCACTCGCCTGTTGCATGAGGAGAGGAATCTCAACACTTACATAGCTCCGAAGAGGATGCGCAGTGTATTTTGGGATTGATTTGATTTTTGTACTTTTTGCCCATGAGGCTTTGATGTATTAAACAATTATTTCTTTAATGATAACGTGTGTTCCTTTTGTCTGCAACAAATTTGAACTTTCGAACCCTTGAATGCATTGCATACACATTTCATACATCATGTGCATAGCAGGTTTTCCTCTTTTCAGGTTGCTTACAGTTCTTCGCTGTTTATTTCAGCATCATGAATCCCGAATCTGCATCAACTGAGACATCAATCAAGGCTCTTCAGGCGCAGAATGCGCAGTTTCAAGAATTAATCAAGGGTCTGGCTAAAGGCCAAGAAGAACTAAAGGCTATGCTCCTGAAGAAGGAGAAGAAGAAGAAGAGAAGAACGGTTCTGTTCAACTCGGGCCGAAGGTTTGGTAATACTCTGCAGCATGAAGAGGCTGGTTCTTCTGTTGGCAAGAGTCCTTCTCAGGCAGAAGTAAAGGTTCCTAGTCCGGTCGTCTCCGACAACGAGACAGATTTCGATGAAGAGCAGTACCCTCCTGCAGATGACAGGTACAAACAACTGGAGGACAGGTTGAAGGCTATGGAGGTGCAACAGGCACCTGGGCTGGATTTCGGAGATCTGGGTTTGTCGACTGGTGTGATTATCCTGCATAAGTTCAAAGCACCATCCTTCTCCAAATATGACGGGGCATCTTGTCCCAAGCTGCATTTAAGGTCCTATGTTCGGAAAATCCAGCCGTACTCTGCGGATAAGAATCTATGGATCCACTTCTTCCAGGAGAGTCTTTCAGGGACTCATCTCGAATGGTTCTATCAGCTGGATGGGACCAAGGTTCGTAACTGGGAAGAGTTGGCTACTGCTTTCTACAAGCAGTATCAATATAATGCCGACCTTGCCCCCACACGTACCCAACTCCAGGGTATGGCGTTAGGTGCAAGCGAAGGCTTTAAGGAGTACGCTCAGAAGTGGAGAGAACTGGCTGGTAGGGTGCAGCCACCATTGACTGATCGGGAGCTGGTAGACATGTTCTTGGGGACCCTATCTGGGCCATTTTTCAACCATCTGATCGGGAATTCTTCTGCTGGTTTCACTGATTTGATTCTGACCGGAGAAAGGATTGAAGCTGGGTTGAAGTCTGGGAAGATTGCGAAGGGTGCATCCTCTAGTTCGGAAAAGAAACCATTCAAGAAGGAGTCTAGTGCCGTGTATGGTTCTAGGAAATCAGAGAGACCTGAGCACCGCCAATCTGTCAGCGCGGTGATGATTGCTAAGCCTGCTGCCGCTCCTCGGCCAAATAATTCCCAAAGGGCTGAAAGACCCCGGAGGGAGTTTACCCGGTTAAACATGACCCTATCGCAGATCCTGCCACAGTTGCTCTCAACCAATTTGGTGACTGTCAGGGAGGCTCCAAAGTTCCCAAATACAACATCTCCCAAGTACAATCTGAATGCTCGTTGTGCCTACCATTCAGAAAGCCCGGGGCACTCTACCGATGACTGTTGGGCACTAAAGAACAAGCTGCAGGACCTCATTGACGCTAAGGAGGTACAGTTTGAGGCGTCTGACAAGCCTAATGTGGTGACAGCTCCCCTGCCTGCCCATGGAGTTAATGCTATTGGGGATGAAGAGGAAGTTGATGAAGCTGAGTTTGATAGCTGGATCTACCCGGCAACTGACGGTGGACTTAACAATTGGAGCGCAAAGGACAAGCTCCCTGTTTCTTTTGTTACTAAGTAATAAATTTCTTTGTTTCGTTATATTTTGTAATAAAAAATGATAAACTCTATGGCCCGGTGTCTTACCCGAGGCACCGTGGTTCTATTTGTGAGGGCATACGAACTGTCATATCATATATCATGAATGAAAATCTTGGACGTTTTTCGCATTGCAAATATTGTGTTCCTTTTCTGTCTTTCTTTTCCTTTACATAATTTTCAAAACAGCTGTATTTACACACACACTCACTCATACAGGTTTCAATCCACTCTGGATCTTACTGATAACAACTCTGCTACTGCCAATTATGACTTCGAAAATCCGATCAACTTAGCCGAAGACGAAGGTGAAGATGATTGCGAAGTGCCTGGCGAGCTTGCTAGACTGTTGCTTCAGGAAGAGAGGGCAATTCAACCCCATGAAGAGCCAGTGGAAACAATAAACCTGGGTACTGAGGCAGACAGGAAAGAGGTAAAGATTGGTGCCAACCTAGAGCTCAGAGTGAAGCAACGGTTAACCAAGATGCTGCATGATTATATGGAGATCTTTGCCTGGTCCTACGAAGACATGCCAGGGTTGGATACCGATATTGTGGTCCATCACTTGCCGACTAAGGAAGACTGCCCTCCAGTTAAACAAAAGGTCCGTCGGATGCGTCCAGAGATGTCCGAGAAGATTAAAGCCGAGGTTATGAAACAGTTCGATGCCGGGTTCCTTGCAGTGACTTCTTACCCTCAGTGGGTTGCTAATGTGGTGCCGGTACCTAAGAAGGACGGTAAGGTCAGAATGTGTGTCGATTATAGGGATCTGAACAGGGCCAGCCCCAAGGATGACTTCCCCCTACCTCACATTGATGTCCTTGTTGATAATACGGCTCAACACAAAGTATTCTCTTTCATGGATGGCTTTTCAGGTTACAATCAGATCAAGATGGCACCTGAAGACATGGAAAAGACTACATTTGTTACTCAGTGGGGCACCTTCTGCTACAAGGTCATGCCATTCGGGTTGAAAAATGCTGGGGCAACCTACCAACGTGCCATGGTTGCCTTGTTTCATGACATGATCCATCATGAGATCGAAGTGTATGTGGACGACATGATCGCAAGGTCCCAGACTGAGGAAGAGCACCTAGATTATCTGCAGAAGTTGTTTGACCGGTTGAAACTGTACAAGCTGAGATTGAACCCGAACAAGTGCACCTTCGGGGTAAGATCTGGGAAGTTGCTAGGCTTCGTGGTCAGTGATAAAGGTATTCAAGTGGACCCTGCTAAGGTCAAAGCTATTCAAGAGATGCCAGTTCCCAAGACAGAGAAGGAAGTCAGAGGCTTTTTAGGACGTCTGAATTACATCGCTCGATTCATATCTCATCTGACTACTACCTGTGAGCCAATCTTCAAGCTGCTGAAGAAAGATCAGGTAGTGCGTTGGAACGATGAATGTCAGGCTGCCTACGACAAAATCAAAGAGTATCTCCAAGAACCACCTATCCTTATGCCACCTGTTGAAGGGAGACCTCTGATCCTATATCTGACAGTGCTCGACAATTCAATGGGGTGTGTGCTGGGGCAGCATGACGAGTCTGGCCGAAAAGAGCATGCCATTTATTACCTTAGCAAAAAGTTTACCGACTGTGAGACCCGATACTCACTGCTTGAGAAAACTTGCTGCGCTTTGGTATGGGCGGCTCGCCGGCTGAGACAGTATATGCTGACTCACACTACCTTATTGATCTCAAAAATGGATCCTATAAAATACATATTCGAAAAGCCTGCTCTGTCTGGGAGAATTGCAAGATGGCAAATGATCTTGACGGAATACGACATTCAGTACACGACCCAGAAAGCCATCAAGGGGAGTGTATTGGCAGACCACCTAGCACATCAAGCTGTAAATGATTATCAATCAATGAACTTCGAGTTTCCGGATGAAAGCATCATGATTGTAACTGACTGTGAAGTACCTGGACCGGATGAAGGACCTGAGCCAGGATCCCGATGGTCTATGCACTTTGACGGAGCCTCCAATGCTTTGGGAAATGGTATCGGTGCCATCATCATATCCCCTCAAGGTACTCATACTCCACTCACTGCCCGGCTATGTTTCAACTGTACTAACAACATGGCGGAGTATGAGGCGTGTATCATGGGTCTTCAAGCTGCGATCGACCTAAGGATCAAATTTCTAAGTGTCTTCGGAGATTCCGCTCTGGTGATCAATCAGATCAACGGAGAGTGGGATACGAAACATCCAAACTTGATTCCTTACAGAGAATGTGTGTTGACCCTGATTCCCCACTTCACCGAGATAACCTTTGAGCACTTTCCAAGAGAAGAGAATCAGTTAGCGGACGCGTTAGCTACAATGTCTTCAATGTTCAAGGTTAAATGGGATAATGAAGCTCCCCGGATCATCATCTGGAAACTGGACGAACCGGCATACTGTTGTGATCTCGAAACTGAATTAGTGACTGAGAAGCCTTGGTACCACGAAGTGAAGAGATATCTGGAAGCTCAGGAATACCCTGAAGGGGCATCTATCAATGATAAGAAATTCCTGAGGAGGTTTGCAGCCAAATTCTTCCTAAGCAACGGCATCTTGTACAAGAGAAACCATGATTCAACCTTACTGCGTTGTGTGGACAAAACTGAGGCAGAAAGAATCATGGAAGAGCTACATGAAGGAACCTTTGGTACGCATTCCAGTGGGCACACTATGGCTAAGAAAATCCTACGGGCAGGATACTACTGGTCCACAATGGAAGCTGACTGCTACCAATATTCCAGGACATGCCACAAGTGCCAGATCTATGCAGATAAGGTG
Source organism: Vicia faba (assembly GCA_948472305.1). Taxonomy (NCBI): domain Eukaryota; kingdom Viridiplantae; phylum Streptophyta; class Magnoliopsida; order Fabales; family Fabaceae; genus Vicia; species Vicia faba. Next base: position 1,002,784,963 of record OX451740.1, read on the forward strand.
CATGTTCCTCCGGTTCCCCTGAATGTTCTGACTGCGCCTTGGCCATTTGCAATGTGGGGCATAGACATGATCGGTGAGATAAAACCTACGGCATCCAACGGACATCGCTTCATCCTAGTGGCGATCGACTATTTTACAAAGTGGGTTGAGGCAGCATCCTATGCTACAGTAACCAAGACTGTTGTGGCACGGTTTATTCGGCACAATCTGATCTGTCGGTACGGCGTCCCTGAGCGGATTATTACAGACAACGGTACCAACCTGAACAACAAAATGATCGCTGAGCTCTGCGAACAGTTCAAGATACAGCACCACAATTCTTCTCCTTACAGACCGAAGATGAATGGGGCTGTAGAAGCAGCTAACAAGAACATCAAGAAGATCGTGCAGAAAATGACAGTGACCTATAAAGATTGGCACGAGATGTTACCGTTCGCTCTGCATGGGTACCGTACCTCAGCTAGGACGTCAACCGGGGCAACTCCTTTCTCTCTGGTTTATGGCATGGAGGCAGTCTTGCCGATCGAAGTACAAATTCCCTCTCTCCGGATAATGAAGGATGCAAATCTGAACGAAGATGATTGGATCCAGACACGACTTGATCAACTCAACCTCATTGACGAAAAGAGACTTGCTGCTATCTGTCATGGTCAGACGTATCAGAAACGGATGATCAGGGCATTTAACAAAAAGGTCAGACCACAGGAATATCAAGTCGGGGATCTGGTGATCAAGAGAATCATCCTTCCTCAGAGTGATCCAAGGGGAAAATGGACCCCTACATACGAAGGGCCATTTGTGGTTAAGCATGTGTTCTCAGGAGGAGCAATGATCTTAACCAACATGGATGGTGACGACCTTCCTCACCCCGCCAATGCAGACATAGTTAAAAAATACTACGCATGAAAAAAGACCCGCTAGGCTGACATGCCTAGGCAAAAATTAGGGCTTCCCGTCGAACCAAAAGGGTTCGGGCAAAATGAAGGGATGAAAATGAAAAAATCTGTACACCCGGCAAGTCGAAAACCTGAAAAGGCGGCTTGGGCAAAAATGGGTATCCCGGTGGACTGAAAACCCGAAAGGGCGGTCCAGGCAAAAATTAGGGATAAAGCGTAATACTATGTCTCATTGGATCACCTTGCATCCAGAATCCGGTATCTACATCAAGTCCAGACGACATCGATCAGTCAGCTTCACCTTCAACCAAGGTCATCAAGTGATGAGACGCTCGGAGTTATAAAAGCAATAGCAGAGTTGAAACCCAGTGGATCATTCATATTTCACACAGCTGTTTTATTTTCCTTTTGTACAAAATTTGTATAAACTCTCTTGTTCGGCGGCGTCCTCTTACTAGGACGTCAACCTCTTGTACACAAAACGCCTATTCAGGCCATTCAAAAATCAATACAAATATATTTTCAGTTAAACGTGCCAAGTGTTTTTCTTTTTCTGTTTTGTTTTGCGAAGAACGTCCAAGGTTCAATTTGTGATATATGCATTGACAATAATTTGCTAACTCATAAATATTTGCATACGAAACAAAGGAATTAATTGCAGGTGACACTAGAAACAGGGGCAATAAAAGAGTTGTCTGAGCAGTCTAATTGTTCTATCCCCCAAGGTACCAAGGTAGGTTCAGCCAAAGAACGCGACCAGTACATCCTAATTCCCCAGGGAGTGAGCCAACAAAAGTGCATTCTTCTCCAAGCAGAGTTGATAAATCTCAAGGAAATTGAGTATCCTCCAGTAGATCTCAATACTTCCCCAGCAGCAGCATATATATATTCTTAACAAGCATCCCCGGCAGTCTTGGCCTAAAGATTGTTCCCCGACGGTATATCAACATTCAAAGGAATCACTTCCCCAGCAATTCAAAACTCCCCAGGAGAGTCCCATCCAGCTCCCCAGGAAGGTTGGAATCCACATATCCCCAAGCAGTAAGCTTATCCCCAGCAGATTCTGGAAGCTTATCCCCTCGCAGAGCACGAACGCGTCGCCCGGCTTTATTCAAAGAGTTATTTCCTCCATAGGATATAACTGGGTTATCCTCAGCCAAAATCCATGGAAAGATCGTCGTCAACGAAGTCTTCTTACCCCAGCGAAGTCTGTCAGCACTTCCAACAACAAGGGTATCCTCAGCAAGCTAACAACAATTCAGTAAAGCGTCTCTATCCCCACAGAGTATTGCTTCCCAGCATGGTCGTTAGGGTATCTTTTCTCCCCGCAAAATCTTCCATTCGCCAAGTTCATTCCGCAACGGAGTCATCTTCTCCTACCGGTATTCTTGCAACTATCATCCCCAGCGGAAGTAAAAGCTTATTCTCCAACATCAGTCCAGGATACGACTTCCCGGCACCCGTCAAGGATTTACTTTCCTAAACATACATTCATAAAACATACATACATCATTATAGCATGCATAGACGCATCATATCATACAAATCTCATTTATGTTGAGAACATCATTTCTTGATCCATAGCATACATTACATATGACTGACGTTTACCTTTCAGGAAGGAGGCAATTAAACTCTCAAAACATATTTCAAGGCCTTCTCTAGTTCAGCTAAATCGACCCCAACAGATTTTTCTGATAAAGACTCAGCAGAAGCTATGGTCCCCTCTCCGGCAAGTGCGTGAGGTGGTAATTCCTTCTTCAGATGTTTCCCTCTCCGACGATGAGTGTGAGGTGATAGTCTCCTATGGTCCCCTCTCCGGCAAGTGCGTGAGGTGGTAATTCCTTCTTCAGATGTTTCCCTCTTCGACGATGAGTGTGAGGTGATAGTCTCCTATGGTCCCCTCTCCGGCAAGTGCGTGAGGTAGTAATTCCTTCTTTAGATGTTTCCCTCTCCGACGATGAGTGTGAGGTGATAGTCTCTTATGGTCCCCTCTCCGGCAAGTGCGTGAGGTGGTAATTCCTTCTTTAGATGTTTCCCTCTCCGACGATGAGTGTGAGGTGATAGTCTCCTATGGTCCCCTCTCCGGCAAGTGCGTGAGGTGGTAATTCCTTCTTTAGATGTTTCCCTCTCCGACGATGAGTGTGAGGTGATAGTCTCCTATGGTCCCCTCTCCGGCAAGTGCGTGAGGTGGTAATTCCTTCTTTAGATGTTTCCCTCTCCGACGATGAGTGTGAGGTGATAGTCTCTTATGGTCCCCTCTCCGGCAAGTGCGTGAGGTGGTAATTCCTTTTTCAGATGTTTCCCTCTCCGACGATGAGTGTGAGGTGATAGTCTCTTATGGGTCCCTCTCCAACGGCGAGTGAGGTGACAATTACTTTTCCTATGATCCCCTCTCCAACGGCGAGTGAGGTGATTCCCGTTCAGATTATAATGGTCCATGGTTCCCGTTCCGACATTGCAAAGATGGTAATTCCCGCCAAGATTTTTCTCAACGAGCGTTGTTGAAGTTAAAATCACCCAAGGTTCTCTTATCATTCATGCTAAAGCAGTAACCATCCCTGGTTCATTCATCGCTGTTTGAAGCTCCAGATCCAGCTCCTGTAACCAGTCAGGACGCATCTTTACCAAGCATCTGAAAACCAGCTCCTGCAACGTGTCAGGTACTCATTTTCTGTTTTGCAGGTATGCAGGTTCTCGCCAAGGAATCTCCTACGCAGTCAACATCCAGATGGCATCGATAATCCCATCATCCTATCCAGCAATCTCCCAATGGCATCTATAAGCCCATTCCCCCATCACTGCTACTATGTGAGCGCAAATTTCTGGGCACTCTAGTGTCCAATCATCTTCTACCCTCGGATTACGAAAGGCACGTCAGCCAATCTACATCCTCAGGTCTAAGAAGATTGAACAGGGGCAACTGTTGCACCCCAAAATTTGCCCTCCCATATTCTTCAAGAAATTGCCAAGTCAGGTCACAAAATTCCCAAGGGTTGTGCAGCTCAACAGTCTCTCATACAGTCAAAACTAGGGTTTGTGTTCTGATCAAGAAAAGGAAGTTTTCAAAGGCCCAATCAAGTCTCACATGCCTACAAAGATGGTCAAGCATCTTCATATCAAGTTTCAAGGCATTCAGCTCAAAATTGCACAGTCAAAACCCTAAATTGCACTACAGTCAACTGTAGGGGCAAAATGGTCATTTGGCAGTCAAAAGTTCAAATTTTTGGTCAACATATCATTTTGAAGCCACAAACATCATTTGATCAATGCTTGATCATGATTCTCAAAATTTGGCTCAGAAATCATCAAAGATACAAAAGTTACTATATTTGGACAGCTGAAAAAGTCAACTGAAATTGACCAGGGCATAACTTTCACATGGATTATCAGAAAAATTCCATCCAAAGCTCATTTTGAAGAGAAAGACATTTCCTACAACTCATCTTCATATTTCAAGTCCAAGAAATGCTCTCACAAAAAGTTATCAATTTCAACATTATAGGTCATTTTCAAAAGTCAACAAAAAGGGACTTTAAGTCAAAGGCCATAACGTGAGATTGGTAACTCAGAATGACATGGGACCAAAGGCATTGGTTAGAGGACTCAAAGACCTTTCCAAAATGTCCAAGAACATGTGAAAAGCCTAAACATTGAGCAAGTTATGCCTTGTGGAAGTTGGGAAATTTTTGGATATTTTGAAAAGTCAACTTTGATTCAAATGGTCTAAAATTGCTAATGGGCCTATTTTTCTTCCATGATTCATCATTCCAAGCCTATGCACGACCACTTGGCCCAAAGGGAAGCATTTTCTCATTTTTTATTTATTTATTTGAATTTTTATTTATATTAATTCAATTAAATCAATTAAATATGTGAAAAATATCTAAATGAACCAAACAAATCTTTTTGTACACATTTCAAGGTCAATATTTCGTGCACATGCTGATTAGGAAGAATTGGATTGAATTGATCATAATTGATACAAAAACCATGTGAAAAAGATTGAAAATATAATGGAAAAAAATCAAATCTTCAATCCATGATTACAAGAGATTTTGTTGAATTTTGTTAACCTAATTGCTTCAATACATAAACAGGAATACAAACCTAATGCTAGAACATTGAAGCTGCGCAAAAGCTAAGAACAAACTTAGAATTTTCACTAAAAAAAGCAAAACTGAAATCAACCTTAGAGGTCGATTCAAACCCTACAATTCATTCCATTGGCTTCCTCAAGTCTCCTTGATCATATTTCAATCAAAAACAACAACCAAAGCTCCAAGAATCGGTAATATGAAGGCAGACTGTATCGAATAAAAGTCACAATCGTGCATACCAATTCATGCATTTTTTATAAGTTTTGATATGTGTTTTGCATTCCTGATGAAGTTTACAAGCTAACCATCATGTTTAATTGCGTTTTGCTGTGTTATATGCGATTATACCATGTATGCTTTTTAGGGTTTGCAGGATAAGGAATTAGGGCTTTCCATCCAAGGCAAAATTAGGACTCGTGGTTAATACCATTGGAATGAGCACGCTTGGACGAAGAGATTCATATACTCGCGCCTAATTTATGTTTAGAGACAGCCTAGTCGCTATTTTCTGTAAACCCATCTAACACCATGTTTGCAAAACCGTTGCCTTACAGACTTGTTTCAGAAAAAAAAATAATAACACGAAGAAGATGCTGCGTTGTCAAAGCATGATAAGCCGGTTTGAAAATTGGCGCGTTAAGCCACTAACTCTCCGTTTTCTTTTTATAATATTTATTGTTTATTTGTTTAACAGATGGCTTCGTTGGCTCAGCTGGCAAACACTTAGTGCTTCAACCTCCAAGACCTGGGTTCGAACCCCAGGTCTGTATAATTGTCATATTATTTTTCCATAACGTTTCCCATGCAGCGCTTAGGACAGGACGTACCATATTCCCTCCATCATCAACGTGCCACGTCCACTTAGAGATCAATCTAAAGGCTGAGATTGAAGGGACATCCTGAACTCCAGTCAACGCGTTAGCACACAAACTAAAAAAGGTCAAACGGATCAAAAAGCTTGCTGGGCCAGAATTTCACATTTAACCTCCACTTTGGGGACTGAACCCCCCCTGGTTTGCTTTCTCTATATTTTTCTTATCTTATTTTTAATTGCTATTTTATTTTCTTTATTTGTTTTAATTAAATAATTATTTTTTACCAAATATAAAAAAAACATCATAAAAACTCAAAAAGACAAAACATAATAAAGATATTTAATTTTCACATTTTTCTTGTAAATAATTGCTTATAAATAAATATTAGTTTAATTAGGTTTATTTTAATTCTTTTCATAATAAAAAATAAAAAATATAGAATTTAGGTTTAATTGTTAATTTTATTCCTTTTTAATTTTCCCTTTTTACAATAATATTGCTTATTTTATTTATTTTATAATTAAATTGTACAATAAAATTAGGTTAAAAACTTTAATATTTTCTTAAAAAAAACTTAAAAATAATTAGACCTAGGTTTAGCTTTTTATTTTACTTTTAATCAATTCTTTTCCATTAAATCTTAAAAAACACAAAAATACCAAAAATATTTTCTTTTAATCTTTAATTCTAATTCCATATTAATTCTAATTAATTAATTCATTAACTTTAATTCTTTGCAAAAGGGTCCAACGCCCATATTTTTAATTGTTAATTTCGCACGTTTATTTTATGTCGCTTATTATAATTATGTAATTCTCCCAAAGCGTTGTAACAATTTATACTTTCTCGCACTTTACCTTAATTCTTTATTTTTCTGTCAAATCGGGTCCTGAAAATTTTTGCGATGTGGACCCGCGCCTTTTGTAATAGTTTAGAATTTACTTTTCCCGCAAATATTAACTGTTAATAATAAGCATGCAAGAATGAATGGCCCTAATTAAAATCAAGCGTAGATCACAACAAACATGACAAGACAAATATCAATGAAAACGACACACGAATCGCACACACCACCCCTAGGGTACGCCTCACTGTTGCCTTTCGAAAGGTGATCGTCGAGTAGAGGATGTCTTAGTAAGTCCTCATGATCCAGGAACCTGGCATGAGGGTAGCTTCTAAGGTGTCTTCCTATTGCTCCGGTGATCACCATGTCCCTAAAACTCGAATTGACCCGAACACCTCCAACGGTGGTGCTACCTACCTCTCAATGGTGGGATGGCATTACTTTAAAAGGACTTTTACACAGACGAATTCCTTAGGGTAGGTAGGTTCTCAAGGATACTTGCTCTCTTCAAAAACAAACAAAAATCTTTTCACCGACACTTTTCAAAAGCTTTCAAAACAAACTTTTCAAACACTCTGACGTACGAGTCGAACTGAAATTTTTCAAGGAAACTTTTTAAACCCACATTGAAAAGCAAACAAACAATTTTGAAAACACAATGAGCAAGTATCTAAGAGCCCATGGATAACCATGGATAGAAAGGGTGCTAACACCTTCCCTTTCTATAACCTACCTCCCGAACCGAGAGCAATCTCTATAAGGAATTTTTCTGTGCTTTTGTCCTTTCTATTTGGAGAAAATAAAAGACGGTGGCGACTCTTGCTTCCGCGACATTTCGCGAACCAGCGTTAAACAGTCAGTTCCAGATCCACCGATCACAGGTATCATATTCCCTTTACTTCCAGACTTTGCTTCAATTTTACAAACAACATGGCGGAATACGAAGCATGCATCTTCGATCTCAGAGCTACCATAGACTTGGGAATCAAATCTTTAGATGTGTTTGGAGATTCAGCTTTGGTCATCAGTCAGATCAAAGGGGAATGGGATACTAAGCACCCAAACCTTATCCCTTACAAAGAACATGTTTTGACATTGATACCACATTTTGAGAAGATTACCTTCGAACATTTCCCGCGAGAAGAAAATCAGCTAGCAGACGCCCTATCCACAATGTCATCTATGTTTAAACTTAATTGGGATAACGAGGCTCCCCTGATCACCATCAGACGAATGGATGAACAAGCACACTGTCACAAGATTAATACTGAAGTAATAGTGGACCAACCTTGGTTTCATGAAGTCAAGAGGTATCTCGAGGTTCAAGAATATCCAGAAGGAGCTTCAATCAATGATAAGAAGTTCTTAAGGAGGTTCTCTGCTAAGTTCTTCCTTAGTAATGGCATTCTGTACAAACGCAATCATGACTCCATTTTGCTTCGGTGCGTGGATAAGGTTGATGCTGAAAAGAGCATGGCTGAATTACATAAAGGTACTTTTGGCCCTCACTCCAGTGGGCATACGATGGTGAAGAAAATCCTATGGGCAGGCTATTATTGGTCTACCATGGAAGCAAATTTATGCTGACAAGGTGCATGTACCTCTGGTTCCTCTGAATGTCTTGACGGCTCCTTGGCCCTTTGCTATTTGGGGAATTGATATGATTGGGGAGATCAAGCCTACAGCCTCCAATGGACATCGTTTCATCCTAGTGGCCATTGACTATTTTACCAAGTGGGTTGAGGCAGCTTCCTTCGCATGCGTTACCAAGAATGTTGTTGCCCGCTTCATCAAGCAAAATCTCATTTGTCGGTACGGTATCCTGGAAAGGATCATCACTGACAAAGATACAAATCTTAACAACACTATGATCACCGCCTTGTGCGAGCAATTCAAGATTCAGCATCACAATTCTTCTCCCTACCGGCCAAAGATGAATGGTGCTGTCGAAGCTGCAAATAAAAACATTAAAAAGATCATACAAAAGATGACGGTCACATACAAAGACTGGCATGAGATGCTACCATTCGCTCTCCACGGGTATCGTACCACAACTCGCACATCAACTGGGGCAACACCCTATTCTTTGGTATATGGCATGGAAGCTGTTTTGCCTATTGAGGTTCTGATCCCCTCTCTGAGGATTATGAAAGATGCAGGGTTGAATGAAGACGATTGGATTCAAACTCGACTTGATCAACTGAACTTAATTGATGAAAAGAGACTTACTGTTGTTTGCCATGGTCAAATGTATCAAAAACGGATGATCAAGGCTTTCAACAAGAAATTCAGACGCCAAGTATATCAAGTGGGGGATCTAGTAATCAAACGTATCATTTTGCCACAAATTGATCCCAGGGGAAAATGGACTCCTACCTATGAAGGACCATTTGTAATCAAGAACATATTCTCCGGTGGTGCGATGATCTTGACCACCATGGATGGCGACGACCTGCCACACCGTGCGAACGCAGACATAGTCAAAAGATACTACACATAAGAGACCCTCTAGTTTGACACACCTAGGCAAAAAAGGGGTATCCCGGCGAACCAAAAAGGTTCCGGAAAAAATTAGGGATAAAATAAATAAAAAATGTATACCCGACAAGTTGAAAACCAGAAAGGGCAACTTGGGCAAAAAAGGGTTTCCCGATGGACTGAAAACCCGAAAGGGCGGTCCAGGCAAAAGTTAGGGAATTAAAGCGTATGACTATGTCCCATCGGATCACTTAACGGACAACATTTCACTTCGACTGACAAACTCGAAGTTTCTGATCAATTCAATCATCTTCGGACGAAGCAACAAATAAACAAGATATTCGGAGATATAAAGGCTATAGCAGAATGGGAACCCCATGGGATTATTACACATATCTATCTTTCTTTGTATAAATTTTTCTTGTTTTATGGAACCATTCTCTTACTAGAATGTTTGTCTCCTTTGTACAAAATACTTATTCAAAGTCAATACAAAGATATCTCTTCGAAAGTACAAAAAACTATTTGTCTTTACGATTATGTTTTGTTTGCAAAAACGTCCAATGATTCATTGATGAACATATGCATTTGAACATAATTACTGTTTACAAATAAACATAATGAGAAAGACAGTTACTGTTAGTTTGAAAGGACATGAAAACGTCTCTAGGCTATTCCATAAGTAATCCGCACAGTACGTCATTTGGATCCCCAGCGGAACAAATTTCAAATTATTAATCCCCAGTAGAAATCATCAAATTCTCAGGATTCCCCAAGAAAATCTTACAAGCAGTACATGGCGTTGCCCTTACAACGGAATTTACTTCTCTCAACAAGAGTTCGTCAGCACTTCAACTTCAAGACATGGAAATTCAACATATCCTCAACAACATTCAAGGATTTATTTTTCTCGATCAAACAGCAAATCAATTTACATGCGCAAACATTGCATTCACATATCATAAATATTGATAAAACAAATACATTGCATCATACATTTCATGCAACATAACTTTGTGTTTAACCTAACATTTTACCCTTTTCAGTATAAGATTAACAGCTACCATTAACAATATGCAATCAGATATAGTGTAGATACGCTCCAGACACGGATGCCATTATGATAATCATTCAGATTCAACTTTCAGATACATTGCAGATACGCTCCAGACACGGATGCCATTCTGTTACTCATTCAGATTCAACCTTCAGATACAATACGGGTACGCTCCAGACACAGATGCCATTCTGATACTCATTCAGATTTCAAGTTCATATACAGTTCAGATACGCTCTAGACACGGATGCCTTTCTGATACTCATTCAGATTCAACTTCCAGATACAGTTCAGACACGCTCCAGACACGGACGCAATTCTGATACTCATTCTTTCAGCTTACAACTTACAATTTAACAAACATTCTTGGATGGAATTTACAAGCCCACCTGCAACAAGATTATATCACTTCTCCAAGTGGCATCTTTAAGCCCATTCCCTCAACTACACATTGTCGAGTGCAAATTTCTGGGCACTCTAGTGTCCAATCATTCTCTCACCTTCGAGCCACGAATGGCAAAGCTCGCCAATCTAACTCTTCAGGTTTAAGAAGATTAAACAGGGGAAGCTGTTGTACCCCAAAATTTTCCGTCTTATTTATCAAGACTTTTCTCACAAGATCTCTTTGGCTCAAGATTGGATTAGGGTTTGATCAGCTCAAGACATCTCATCTTACACTGATGACCCAAAATTAGGGTTTGAGTTTGCACAAGAATTTTTGGACTATCAATGCTTCATATGAATTTCAAACATCATTATAGACCCCTAAGATTAATCATGACAAGTTTCAGGCCTTGAATCATATTTTTGATCAGTCAATTGGACAGTTGACCTAAAAATCAGTTGTATTGGGGAAAAAGTCAACAATGGCCAATTTATAGTCAAACTTCATAATTTTTTATCCACATCAACATTTTAAACTCATATGTATCATTTGATCAATTTTGGATTACAATTCCTTAAGAAATTTGATCAAATCATCAAAAGGGTCAAAATGGTCAAAATTAGGGTTTTGACTGAGGAAGGGCAATTTCTGATTTTTGGCCTAGCAAATGACCAATTGATTGGAAGCATGATTTCAAGGGTTCATTTGTATCATATTGACCTAATATCATGGTTCAAAACATTTCAATTTCATTGGGTTGACAGATGAAATTTACAGTCAACTGATCAAAAGTCAATTGTATACTGAAAAGTCAAACTTTGACTTTTTGGGTCAAAATCAAGTGCCAAGGATCATAATTCAGCAAAACATGTCAAAATATGAAACTTGTTCATCAAGGAATCAAATATTGAAGATTGGGTTTTAAAAAGTGAAATTTTCTTAACTTAGAAATTTTCTAAGTATAGAAAATTTCTTATTTTTTCTCAACTTTAAGCCATTTTTTCACCATGATACAAGATGATTCAAAGGAAATTCCCAACATGAAAGTTGTAGATCTCCATGAAATCTACAATTTTTCCTCACACATTTTTCCCTAAAGATGCTTGGATCTCAAGATATAATTTTATGAATACATGCCCATGAACTAAAATAACTTAGTGAAATTTTGCCCTAATTTAGGCAGGTTTTTGACCCAACTTCATGGAATTTTTTCATTTAGTTCCAAGAGGAATGTTGAAATTCATTTCAAAGATGAGTTATAGATCACACTGCAAGCTTTCTAAAATGTCAAAGAAATCCTTGAGATCATTTTTGAGTAGGGAGAATCAAAGAGATAAAATTGGCAATTTCTCACTTTGATTTCAAGCCATTTCATGAAGAACAAAATTCAGATCCGAACCTATGCTGCCTAATCCATGCTTTACAGGTCCTAAAATTGTTTCTAACTCCTTAATTTAATGCTTATTCAGTTGACAAAGCCTTAATCTAAGCCCAAGAGTCTTTGCCCAAGTTGTAATTCCATAAATGGCACAAAGTTGCCATTGCCATTTTGGAAAAGCATAGCTTTTGCAACTTTACATTTCTTGAGCATTGGACCTGTTTTCTCTGTACACACAAGTCCTATAAACCAAATACAAGTTGTCTAGGATTGGTACCAACCCCAAGCAGGCCAGTACAAGCATGAGAAGACTTGTCTCTTCACTTTGCTTCAAAAGCAAGAAAGTGTGCAAAAAGCCTACAACTGAAAAATCTTTGAGGAGCTGGCTTGAAACCTTTTCTATACTAATACACAAACCCATTACAACTGAGAACACGATTACAAAAGGCCTAAAACACTCCAGAACACCCTCTCACCAAAAACCTGTCAAAAACATGTAGTTTGAGCATAGCATAGCAATCCACAAATTGGCTCGTGCGTTTCAAGTTTTAATCATCCAAACACTTTATCTACCTCATATCTAAGTGATCCAGACCATCATCCCTGCACTTTAACTCCTCATTCTTCATCTGTCATTTTTGTTTTCCAAGCTTGCAGGTTGACTTGGATAGAGAGTTCCAGGCACTTCCAAAGCAAGGCAAGGATTGGAACACACTCAGGGAGGTTCAAGTAAGCTAAAGGAACATTCAGGCCTTCATAAATCTCACTCAAACTCCATTCACGATCTCAACTGAAAGAGGTAAAAACTCCAACTTTTATCTCTTCATACAGGCATCCATTGGCCACGATTTGTGAAAGGAAAATATAGACATTATAATGCTGAAGCCAACCATGTGCATAGATTCCATTTCTGTTCATTATGTGTAGAGAATTTTGGAGTTCAAATTTCTGTAAAAATCAGGTTAAGAATTAGGGCCATTAAAATTCTCTTTAATCTTGGACTTATAGTTTTAGTTATGCACATGATTAGAATCGCGGGACAAAATGCTATAACATTCATGTTATCAATTTCCATTTTTGTGTAGAGATGAAAGAGTTACAGGAGGTCTGACTAGCTAGAGGAAGAAGACGGAGTACAGGGCCAAGGAAGCGTTTTATGTTATGTTTTTCTTGTTTCGCATAAGCTAACGGATGTACAGCCACCCCAGTGGAAAGGTAGTGCGCTGGCAATGCCCAGGTCATGGGTTCGAACCTTGGCGCTACCTTTTACATTTTTCTCATTTTTTCAGCTTCAGCTTTGGTATTTTTTTGGCAGTATGGGCTTGATTCTTGGGCTTTCTATTTTTTTTCTAACACACTACCCCCTGTTTTTTTATAGCACCCCTGGCCCAATCTTTTTATTATTTATTTTATTTTCATATTTGTTTTATTAAAATATTTTCTTTAACACATAAAAATCATAAAAAAAAATATAAAACATGATGATTTTGCATTTTTGTTTATTTTATTTTATTTTCACATGAAAAAATATTTTTATTAAACTATATATTAATTATTTCTTTCTTATATAAACTTGCAAATATAATAGATTTAGTTTAACTATTTTAGTCCTTTTTTTATTCATACTTGTAATATTTATTTTGACATATAAAAACCAAATATTTTCATAAAATATTATTTATTATTTTTAATACAAAAAATACATAAAAATAATACCTAAAGAACTATATTTTCTTTTAAATTAGAAATTAGGGTTAAATTTGGTTTTCAAGAATTTATTTATTTTCCTTAAGTTTATTAGATTTAAGTCAAAACTCTTTTGCATATGAAAAATAAAACAAAATCTTTTTCTTGCATATACATAACATAACATTTAATTTATAGTGTATCTTATTTATTCAAATATTCGTGCAAATTCGATTTGGTTGTAATAGCTTAATTAGATTTACATTATTGCAAATCCCCATTCATAATTTGTATTCCCCCCTCCCATAAAAATGTTGTAATAGCGTAGTAATCTTTAAATTACACAATTTACCGCTTTTTATATACCATGCTAGTAATTAGGGTTTGTATGGCAAGATAAAAACAAATAAAATAGAAAACCCTAAATCCAAGACAAAATCAAAGCATGAAAATAACACACTTGCACACAAGCACCCTTAGGGTTTCTCCACTTGGTTGCCTTATACAAAAATGGCCATATTATGCATGTGAAGTATCTTGGCAAAACAAACAAGTATAAGATTATAGTCTCTCGATGACGCTATTCAAAGTTGCCTTACAAAATGATCTTGGTCCCTAAAAAATGCTAAGATACTTTGCAATATTGCTAATCATGGTTATACGATGACCCACGCCCGTCCCGTTCACATCCAAAGATAGGGTTGCTTACCAAATCAATGGTAAGACAACAATGTCAAAGGAATAGAAAATGAACAAGAAAGACATTTGAGTAGGTAGATTACTTCTAGTTACTTGCTCTATTTCCAAACAACTATCCTTGCTATTTTCAAAACAAACACACACATTTCCAAACATCTTACAAACATTGAAAACATTTTCAAAAAAGACAAACATCTTTGTATACATTCTTACGAACGAGAATCATTACAAAGATTGCCTAAACAAATGGCCTCTTTTACAAAATACTTTCAAAACCACGCCAAACACAATTTCAAACAACAAAAGCAAGTGATCTAGAAAGTAACTAAGAGCCCATGGAAAACCATGGATGAAAAGGGTGCTAATACCTTCCCTTTTCATAATCTACCCCCCGAACTCAAGAAACAATCTCAAAGGTCTTTCCTGTGCTTTTTCACCTTTCCTTTTGGATAAAAGAAAAGTCGGTGGCAACTCTTGCTAACCGCACATTTGTGATAAAACGCAAAACCCTCAAGTCAGTTCTCCTACCATATCACAGACTCCAAACCAGAAATAATAGTCAGATATCTAGACGCTTGCAAGGAAGATGGTACTGCACCAGAAATCAATATCCAGGACTTACACAAGGCTGCTCCAGAAGTTGCTTTAAAGAAGATCAAGAAGAGGAAAGCAGCAGGAGAAGGACCCTCTCAGAAGACACTAAAAGCTGCCAAAAAGAAAGGTAATCCCTCCCCTGTTTCTGTTATAGAATCAATAAATGTATCAACATCTGAAGCCATGCCTTCTCCACCAGAAAACCCATCACCCCAAACATTTGAAGACATTGACATAGGGTTTGATCCATCAGAAACTCTAGATCTGAATGAACCTCACTCCCTTTCTCAAAATCCAAATCCTGAACATGACCAACCAGAACTTGCCAAAGTTCTGTCTGATATTGATTTATTTGACCAAGACTTTTCCTCTCCCTTACCATAAAATCCAAATTCTCAACTCCCAGAAAATCCAAACTCTGATACCACACTAGAAATTCCGCAACCACACTCTCCACAAACAGAAATTCCTCAACAAGAAATTCCTCATCCACAATCACCTCAACCAGAAATTCCTCAACCAAAAATTTCTCAACCAGAATTTTCACAACCACAATCACCTCAACAAGAAATTCCTCAACCAGAAATACCACATCCAGAAGATCTAAACTTCAACTCACCACAACCAGAAGCTCAACCTTATGAAAATCAATCTTCTGCTATCCATGAACCAGAACCCCAACATGTTACAACAAACCAATCTGAAGAATCTCCTTCAGATTCTGATACAATCCCAATACCTGGAATTACAGAACCTCTTGTGGTTCGCATGCCTCTCACCATTCATGACATTCCAGAAATCCCTTCATCTCTGGAATCCACTCCTCCAAACACCCCCACTAGACCAATCATCATTCCTGACTCTCCCACTCCTTCACCTACTAGCCGTCCAGATGACAACTTGAGACTTGTCATTGATCCAATATTGCTGGAAAGACTAGCCTCCACATCTCTCAAAACTGCCATTCCCAAACCTAAACCAACTGAAACCACATCAGATGTTGGTACAAGTTTATTGATTTTTGAAACAGGAATGCAGGAATGGATAAAATCTTTGAATCATGCTAGTCAAGAGATGACTAATCCTGCTGCTTCTGATTATATGTGGACAAGATTCAGAAACTGGATTAGTTCTGAAATGTTGAAGCTGAAGGAACAAAGTTATGAACAGGTTCAACAGAACTTTAGTGCTAAGCTGAAGGCTTTTCAAGACCAATTTATGAGCCAATTGTTCAAGAAAGACATCCTCTCGCTGGATAATGCTCCTTGGAAATAGCATCTACCCTCAGATGAAGTTCAACCAGAATCAGAAAGTATCTCCCTGACTGCTGCTCCAGAAGACATGATTACAGCAGAAGAAATGGTTCACTCGGAACAAGCTGTAGAATGCTCTGAGCAACGTCTAACTCCTGAAGTAACTCTAGCGCCTTCCTTAGTTATGCAAACTCTGGAAGAGTTGAAGAAAGAAAATGCTCTAATCCATGCAAGGTTGGATAAGCAGGAGGACACGAACAAAGAGATTAAAAGTATTCTGGGTAAACAAGAAGACGCCACAAAGGAAATCAGAGGCATTTTGGGCAAGCAAGAAGAGTCAAATACTCAGATCAAGAGCTTGCTGGAAGCATTGTTCACACGTCTTCCCCCTATTTCTTAGATTTCTTTTTGAAAATTGTTTATCTGTAACTCTTAATTTTTACCTCTTCTGTTCTGGAACAGATCATTGCTTCATGTTTTTTTTTAAATATAATTCATCTCTTTTGGTTCTGATTATATTTCCTTTTTGATAACTGACAAAAAGGGGGAGAAAGTAAGATTTTTTCAATAATGGTATACCGAGACAAAAGTCTCAAACATTCTGAATTACTTAACCTCTACTTTCTGAAAAGTTTGAACAGGTACAAATTCTGATAGGAGATGCAGCTAAAACTCTGATGAGAAGGAACTTAAGGGAAGTAATCAACTCAGGGGGAGTTTCTCTTAAACCTTTTGTTCTTTATTTTTAATTGAAAATTCTAGTTTTTGTCATCATCAAAAAGGGGGAGATTGTTAGAACATAGTTTGATTCTACAACCCTTAGTTAGAGTTTTGATGATAACAAATACAAAGAACAAATATGCACCCTAAACATTATGTTTTTATGTATGCAGAAGTTCTGACCAAAGCAACATCAGAAGATAAGCCATGAGAGCTACACGCTGAAGCAATCAGAACATGCGCTGAAGATTGATGACCAGAACCCACGCTTAAGCAAAGTAAACTCTGATTCTGAACAAGAACATGTTAATCCAAGTCATCAATATTCTGAAGCGTCAGCAGCAGGCAAGGATGTAAGATTCTGAAGCGTTACTGATCATTCAATTCAGCATCAATTACAACGGCTTCTTTCAGACAAGATCTTCTCCAAATGGAAACTGAGTTAATGTCATTTAACACGCTTGATGATCAACTTAAATCCATTGCCTATATAAACAAGCTCAGTGTTCAAATCGTTAATGATTTTCTATATACCACTTACGCATATTCAAAAAGCTGCAACCAAATTTCATCATCTTTCAAGCTATAATTATGTGTAAATTATCACACTTGTGATAACAGTTTTTGTTACGAAAAACAACTACACACATTCTTGTATAATTATTTTGAAACAATGTTCCTTGAGATTAACCGGATTATAGTTGTACTAAAGAAGACTTTAACAGTTGTTAAAGTTGTGATTGTAATTCTTTTGTGATTAGTGAATTAAGACCTCGTTGAAGAGAGGCGAAATCACCTTGACGGGTGGACTGGAGTAGTTTGAGATCAAATGAACCAAGATAAGAATATTGTGTCATTGCGCTTTTGATTTCAAGTTTTCAATTCAACCCCCCTTCTTGTGTTTTTCACATCTTCAGATTATGTCCTCGTTGGAGAGAGGCGAAATCACCTTGACGGGTGGACTGGAGTAGTTTGAGATCAAACGAACCAGGATAAAAATATCGTGTCTACTACGCATCTGATTTTGAGTTTTCAATTCAACCCCCCATTCTTGTATTTTTCACTTCTCCCACATGATGATATTGTATATGTAGGGTCTTTTTCTAAAGTATCCCTGCTTTCGAGGGACATGCCCAATGTTTCATAAGGCAACAAGAGAGGTTACCCTAGATGTGCAAGTGTGAAGAGTGTGTATTTTCAGTTATCTTATCTTGAAAATTAGGGTTATCTATGTCCAATTATTAGTCTTGCCATACAAATCCTAATTACTAACAGTTAACTATGTATAGAAAATTAAATTGCGGAATGTAAAATCCTACGCTATTACATGGCTTTGGGGAAGATACATAATAGGAAAATGCGAGAAAATAAACCTATGCTATTACAATTGAGAATGCGATCTATACACCTGATCTATGAATTTAAATAGCAAAAAAGATGATAAAAATAATGTTACAAAAATGTTAAATGCCCTAAAAATTCTATATGTTAGAAAAGATATTTTTGGTGTTTTTTTTTTAGAAAATAATTTGATGTTAATAAATAGTAATTAAAACTTAATTCTAATTAATTGTAATATTAATAAGACTTAAAATATAATTAAATGGAAAAGGTTAATTAAGAAAAACCTAATAGACTATTTTTTTGATTTTATGATTTTATGATTCTATGTGTTAATTAATTGAAAAAAAATTAAATTAATTGAATAAGAAAAAAGAAAGAAAGTTGGAAAAAGAAATAGAAAAAAGAAAAATCATGGGGTGGGACTTGAACCCACGCTCTCAGTCTCAATGGTTAATCCATTTACCATTGTGCCTCTTTGTATTGCTTGCTAAAGAAACAAACATCAATCCTTAAACAAAAATACACGTTAATTTGTATGGAAAAGTGAGTGAAAGAGATAAAAAATGTTGCAAAGGCTGGGATCTAACCCACGCCCTTCCTTTCATATGTACGCTACCTTACCATTGGATCAGTTTGTGTCACACGTTTATTAATCAACCATAAAAACATTTAAAATAAACTTGTGTTAATTGTTTTAAAACCAACATGAATTTCACGCGCGCCTTTGTATTTGAATGGGCCAATCATAACGCGTGAAAGCGCCACACAGGCCCTTGACCGAGTCACCCAAACCACAGAGAAGTTGGAGTCAAACTCCAGTCGTCTTCTCCGGCGACATCAAAACTCAACCTGCAAAAACATCAAAAATTGAAGACCGGGAGGGATCGTGTCCCCCTAATTTGGACCTCCTGGATCCATTGGTGATCATATTTTATCTTGAAAACGCATATAACACAAGATACGAAACAAACAAAATTTTATGCCCTAACAATGGCATCTCGTATTCCCCATGTTAAAGCTTGAGTTTCCCGGTTCCAACTTATTCTATGTTCCTTGTTTAACACATCCGGACATATTAAACTTATTAGTAACACAAGGATTAAGAAATTTGAAATTAGAAAGTCCTTACCACCGGTGTGGTCGAGGGATGGCGTTCTGGGCATGATTGAGCGCGGTTATGGACTTGAGGAGGTTCCTAGGTATCTAAGGAACAAGGATTCATCATTTGTTTGGACTGCAAACACCTGAAAATTAGAATATCACCTTACCCTAATTTTTGAAGAATTTTGTAATTTTGAAAACCTATTCTTTTGGCTAGTTGCGTCTCTCTTTTCTTTGTCTAATGCTTGTGTATTTATAAGCCAAGTATTCTAGGTCAACAAATATGGTATGGAATCATATGTGATTATGGTGTGATTTATTTCCAAAACCATTTAAAAACCTTCCAAAATAAGTGAAATTATCTTTCCATATTGAGGCAACACGGTTTCCTCATGGTTGGCAAATATTTTGGGCCTTCAAGTTATCCAAATAAAGTCCACATATGTCTTGGTCCATTAACTTACTATTTTATTTGATTTATTTTGAAATTATTTAAATAAAAATCAGAATAAATGAAATAAAAATCATAGTCATCCATAAATGAACTTAGAGGTCCTTCAACATGTTACAAACATGTTTAAACCTCAAAAGATAGGCCCATTAGTTCAAAAGTTCAAAATTGCTCAATGGAGGTTTCATGATTTCTCAAGAATTGCTCAACTTGCACAACTCATAACTTTCTCAATTTTTGTCATATGAAGGTGATCTTAGTCTTTTTGGAAACCTCGAGATGTCTCCTACAACATTCATGTTAATCATTTTTCATTTGAAGTATTTATATTTTTGTAAATTTCTTTGACAAAAGATGTGTTTTTGTTGACTTTCAAAAATGACCTGTAAAGTTTTGGCCCATATCTCTCAAATGAAGCATTGTTGGCCTTGAGTTAAGAGAGACAAAGTTGTAGAGAATTGAATTTCCTTCAAGAATGGCCTTAGTTGAGGAATTTATGATGAAGTATGCAAAAGTTGTGCTTGGTCAAAGTTCAGTTGACTTCTCCTTAAGGAAAGTCCACAAACCCTAATTCAGGAACTTTTGACTTTTGAGCAATCTCTTGATGAATCATGTTCAACACTTGATCAAATGATGAATACGATTTTAAAATCTTGATGTTAACCAAAATTGATGAATTTTAACACACTTCTCCAATTTTCCTCTTTACATAATTAGTGCTTACTAACGGTGAAACCTATCCAAACACTTAGCAAACATGTAGAGAAACAAACATATACATTATCACAATATAAACAAGTGAAGATAGACAATATATACAATTGTTGCACGCACCATCGACAAAGACGAGAAAGATGAACAAGATATTGCGATAGTGATGAATATGAAAAAAGATGTAGCGGTAAAGATTTGAGATTAAGCCATCAATTGACTTATCTCAACACAATGAAGTCGACACCACACTTTATTGTTTCCAAATGGAAATGGGAAAAAAGCGAACAAAATCCATAATGAAATAAAAGATCAGAGATCGAGGTACGGGGGTCGGTTATGCAAAGGGAAGGTGTTAGCACCCTAAGCATATACGGTACTCCGCATGATCCACTTTGTTTGGTTTCTTTTAAAAGGAGTGTTATGTAAAGGCTTACTTGATAAAGGAAAATAATGAATGAGTATTTGCACACAAAAGAAAATGAAATGTTTTTTATTATTTTTTGTTGCTCGCCTTGGGTCGTAAGACTTAGTGCCTACGTACTCCCTCATGCAATGGGAAAGCATAGCACTGTAGTTCGGCTAGAAAAGACTTTTATATTGATTAATTTTAAACAAAGAGGTAAGTCTTCATTATTAGGAGAGAAATCTCGACTAACGCCCACAAGGTGTGAGAAAGATGGACCCTACGTCAGCAAGAGTGAGGGTTTGAGAACGCCTCTAGCACTTAAGTGGAAACGTCGACACCTTTATAACCATGGGGATAGGATAATGTTGCTCGACTATCAATGAATCATGTCTAATCTTGAAAAAAGTTTTGAAGGGTACGGGTTTCTTGAGCGCACAAAAGGGTTTGAATGAGTTGAATTGTTTTTGTTAATTTTGAAAGATGTCAAAGTATGATTAAGTGAATTGAAGTTTGTTTAAAGAAAATAAGTTTTAAAAGTAAAGGCACTCGACAAAGTCGAGGTTTATTATGAAAGCTTTTCGAGTTTATAAACAAAGAATATTTTGAAAAATATGAGAAGATTTTGAAAATTAAAGAAGATGGGAGGAGATGAAGGGACTATTCTAAAGCATAATGGTAAAAGCTAAGGAAGAGAACCGTCTAACCAACAAGAAGCCAATAATTGACATTATGAGTCAAGATAGAATTCCCATTATTTGGATTGAAACCGAGCAAGGATACTAAACCTCTTGAGAAAACCAAGCTTTAATTACATTAAGTCTTCACAAAAATTGGGCAGAGTAACAGCTGTATACAGATGAATTCCTGATTACAGACAAAGTATATAATCACAATAACCTGCACACAAAACAAACAAACAAACCAATGTCTTGAGGTGAACCCAAAGAACTCCAGACAAAATATCAATTAAGGTCACAAGGTCTTCAACATAAGCCAAGGTTTCTATTCCTAAGACCAAGAAGTCCAATACTCCATAATGCCAAGGATAGTAACCAAGTAGTCCAAGTATCATTAATGTTTTTATGGTTCATGTTGATTATTAAGTATCTTCACAAGGAAAAGAAAAGCTCAAATGAGCAAAATAAAAATGGCATAAAAGTAAGTTCTCAAGTGAGCAAAGATGAAAATAGCATGAAATGTAAATGCTAAAGTAAATGGTGCATAAAGTAAAAGCATAAAATAAAAGCATGAAGTAAAGTCAATTGTTAGAAGTTAATGGTTAGTTGGATGACAATCTTGAAACTTGCATTTGGAACTCATTAGAGGATTGGTAGAACCAAAGCCTCATAATAATAAGTTGCATTTTCTTTTTTTCAAGTATATAATCCATTTAAGAATCCTCAAGGTAACATTTAATGATCAATGATGTTTAAGTGATCCGCGTTGACCAAAATTGATGAAGATCCATTGGAGGATTGGTAGAACCAAAGCCTCCTAATAATGAATCTCAAGATTATTTGATCAAAGGATTCAAATCCATATTCTTGGGCTTGCAAACATAGGTTTGGGCCATGAATGATCATTTTCTCGAATCGGGACAAAATTTAGCACTATGTTAAGCAATTGTAAGTGGACTTATGTAGAAGTTGCACCTATTTTGAGGCCGGTCAATAGAAATCTATGTACTCCATGTTTGGATAAATGATATAATGATCATTATCCCTTAACATGTAGCATAAATAATAAATAAAGGGCTAAGATGAAGAGGGGGGGGGGGGGGGAATGATAAACTAATTTGGATCACTACCTCAAATTTTTTTATCTTTAAATTCAATCACTCATCTTGGTGGATTAAAGTACTAAAAATATCATTAATCCAAAGCACCAAAAATGAATTAAATAATTCACTATTTGGTAGATTTGAATTAATGAACATTTATCCAACTTCATCCACACTCAAAGTTCATTGAATTTAAAGAGAAATTGGACATTTAAAATTGCAATCTAAATCAACAATCAAAATGAGTGAGTAGAAAAAGATAGATGGATCAAAACAGCCCCAAAACAAGGCAGAAAAAGCATTTTTATTCTGTTGCGATCGGTTGCACTCTGGCAGCAATAGATTGCATCAGTTTTTTTTTAAAAACGTGAAATTCTGCTGTGACAATTGATTGCGTTGTTACAGCAATCGATTGCACCCTGTTAAAAACAGAAAAACAACATTTTAAAAGGCCAAATTCTTGTTCAAACTTTCCATCAAACACCTTATGATCATGGATTCAATTGAGCACAAAAATTCTATCAAATTATGAGAAAATAGCACCAATGGAATCACAAAACAATGCTCAATGAATCAAACACAAAGATCAACAAGAGATCACATTGTGAAAGATGAAAAATACAACTTACCAAAGGTAGATCTAGAGAATTATCAAAACAACTTCAAGAATTTGCTTCAATTCAGCCCCAAAAATCAATTGCCCAAGCTTGGATGTAGAGAATTGACAAAGAAAATGTGCTTGGATGAAGGTTTAGCTCAAAGATTAGTAAGCTTCAATGCAAAGTTTACTAACTTTTTTTTGTTGAAAATGGAGCTTTGAGTGAATTTAGTAGATTGAGAGAATTGTGATATTTTTTAGCAAGGTGGATATGGCTATCAAAAGCTTTAAATTTGAATAAAATGGGGGCTCTATTTATAAAGTTTGGGCTTGGGATTAGTGGTGGTTTGATAATTAATTCTTGGAGCCAAAATTTGAAATAATGATATGTCTTTCAAAAAATGAAAAATTGGAGCCAAAATTTGAATTAATGATATATCTTTCAAAAAAAGAAAAATTGGAGCCAAAATTTGAATTAATGATATATCTATTAAAAAATGAAGAAAATTGGAGCCAAAATTGACAAGCTTGAAATTCCTGTTTTTGTTCTTCAAAATTTAACTTTGTTCAATCGATTGCACTCTGGGAGAAATCGATTGTACAGTGAGTTTTTTTTAATATTGCGCAAAATGCACTTTGTGCAATCAATTGCACTCTAGGAGCAATCAATTGTACAGTGAAAAAAATGAAATTATTATAATTATTTTTCTTTGCAAATAAAGATTTTAGGGAAATAATACCGGAAAACCTTATTTGTCAGATGTTTTGACTCGGTACCTACAAAACACAAATATACAAAGACAAAGACAAATATATTTTTTGTATTTTGATTAGAAGTTAGTCAACAACACAAGAGAAAACTTAAAGATAGGATGCAAATGTGATGAATGAAGCTATTTATTAATGATTGTGACCAAATGACAAAATATAATATGAAAGTACGAGTGAAAAAAGTTAGGGGAGAAATTTAGGGTACAACAACGATATCTACAAAACTCAAAAACAAAGAAACTATCGCAATGTAATCCATTAAAAACACCAATCCCCGAAAACGACGCCATTTTGCTGAAGCGGTAAATCGATAAGCAAAATTAATTATTTGTTTAGTTTTATCATATCGTCTCCACAAGGATTAGAGCTACTGAATAGTCGTTCGAAAAGTTCTCGCGTTTATGAGTTTGGGTTTAAATGGTTTTAAAGTAATGTGGGAATTAAATATATGATCAAGAAAGAATACATTCTTCGGAGAGGATAACCTATCAGGTATGAATTAAACTACTTCAAACAAACTTAAACCCATCTATCAATCACAGTCAATACACTATACTCATCAAAATCATCACGTATCACTCACAACATTGTCCATATCTACACTACTGAGCTGAGAGAATAACCATATTACTCTCGTCGATGATCTCTTAACTGACTCAAACAACACGAAAGTATTAAGCTTCGATACCCACATGATTATTATCTCTAAATCTATCTCTAGAATCTAGAAACTAATAGATTTCCTTCCCTAATCAAGATTTGTGAGGTCTATCTCTACAACAAAAAAAATCCAAACATAAATGCAAAAAGATCAAGGAAAACACAAGATTGATATATATATATATATATATATATATATATATATATATATATATATATATATATATATATATATATATATATATATATATATATATATATATTACAACACAATGATCATCACATATACATAGGTTTAGAGTGAGAGTACAAACAAAACCCAACAAATAGAGAAATACATAGGGGGAAAAATGAAGGAAAACCAAACATCTCACAGGTTGTTAGTGCCGATTGATGAGAAATCCGAATCCGGATCATCCATATGCAAGCTCCATTGTTGTTTTCTATCTTCTCCTACCAAAAAGTGATCTTTGATGGTTTGGGATAAAAAAACTATACAACACATAACCTAAAAATGTTATTTTTGCCCCTTTATAATGAGATTCTGCCTAGACCGTCTCTCCCTAAGAGCTTGGGGCTTAAAATAGCATTTTCATGCTACTGGGTGCATTTCCACGCTTCTGGCTCTCCTCTTCTTTGCCCGGCGAGCTCGGGGTGAGCCTGACAACAAATTGGAAAATTCAGCATTGTTTTCGCCATAACTTGAGAATCCTAACTCTGATTTACGCACGGTTTGAAGTATTGAAAAGCTTATTCAATACTTTTATAACAATGACTAAATATCAATGAAATTTATGATTTCCTATTCTTTTATTTGAGCCTTATTCTTTGATGGACTGCTCAAAATCGCCTTTTTGAAGCCATGACTTAGGATTTTTATTCCTCAATGCTCCAAACATGAATGAGTACCTACAAAAGAGATGAAAAACTATCAAACAATATAATATTTACACAAAAACATGATTATACTCAATATGTGCAAATACAAATACAAGTTGAGGTTTATTCAAAGGATTATAACAAAATGAGTCGATGAGTGCCACTAAAATATACACAAATATAACGACTATTTTGCACTCATCACTTTACGTCTAATTAACAAAGTGGTGTTGACTTTACCATGATCGAATCCTTAATTGATAAAACATTCACTCAGTCTCTCTTACCAAGCTCTAGGAGCTTGTTTGAGACCATAAAGAGCTCTTTTTAGTTTAAAAATATGATTAGTATTTTTGTGATATTTAAAACTAGGGGGTTATGAGACATACACCTATTTGTTTTGTTTGAAACCATATAGGGATCGTTTTAGTTTAAAAATATGATTAGGATTTTTGTGATCTTCAAAACCAGGGGGTTTAGGAGACATACACCTATTTGTTTATATGATCGTTAAGAAAAGCATATTTAACATCCACTTGATAAATCTTAAAATCTAAGCAGCAGATAAATGCTAAAATTAGTCTAATAGCTTCTAGATAAGTTACCTGAGCCTAAGTATCCTTGTAGTCCATTTCTTCTGCTTGACTATATCCTTTTACCACCAACCTTGCTTCATTTTTAGTAATTATGCCATTTTCATCCATTTTGTTCCTAAATATCCATCTAGTGCCAATGAAGGATTTATCAACTGGACGTGGAACAAGGTATCAAACATCATTATGTTTAAATTGGATTAGTTCTTCTTGCATAGAAAGTACCAATATCTCATAAAGTAAAGCATCGGATATCAATTTAGGTTCAATTTGGGGAATTAAGGTAGAGTAGTTACATAAATGGTTAACCCAAGATCTAGTACTTGTGAGGGAAAATCTCATATACTCTTGCTTTAGTGATGTAAAATCATTCTTCGCATCTTGCATTTGTGATTCTAATATTGGTTGGCTCCTTGGTGAATTTGAGCTTGGAAATGGATGGCATGAAACTCCTTGAATTAAATTAATTTTGGCCAATTCAACTATTTGCATCGACACACATAGTTGGTGATTCGACTCACAGATTGATTAAGGACTTTACACCTGGCTCGGGACTACTCGCGTCAACTCTTCTAGTCGACTCATACTGGGAGTGAAATTCTTTCAGGTTGCATCGATGCATGCCCTGGTGCGCTCGATGCATCGGCTATTTTTAAATCATTTCATCAAGCTCAGGTTCGCTCAGGTAGACCCCCTAACCTGTATGAGTCGACACATCGCTAAAATTCTCTATTTTTCTGCTATGTTTTGGGCTTACTGATTGTGAAACATATCAATATTGGTTTGTGGTCATCATTTAAAAAAACAAGAAAAAGTGAAAGAGATACACCAACTTCTCATCATCTTCATCCTCTCCTTGCATTCATCAATAATTACACACAATAACTTTTGTTGATTAAAGTGCAGAATTATGGTGATAATGTTTAAATTGAAGATTGATTTTAGATTTGGGTTGAGAATTGAGTGGGTTTTTTCTTGAATAAAATTGTTAGGTTTTTATCCTCCATGATCCATGTTGGTGCGGGGGGTTTTTCACAAGTCTTTTCTTCATTGAATTCAGCTGAGTGAAACGGTTAAGAAACAGTGGGTTTGCTCAATCAAGTAGCGGTAACCGGAGGATTGTGAAGAAATATTTATGGTCAAACGTATTGCAATCGAAATTAGCTGGGTGAAAGATTTTTAGAGCGAATATTTCGTGCAATCAAGTATCGGCAACCAGAGGTTTGTTCGAAGAGTTTGGCATACTTGGTTTGGTTTGAACTAAGGGGAGAGAAGGATATAGTTTTAGCTTCAACATTTGTTTTGTGCGTAGTGAAGACTATTACTTATCTTGTAACACTTTGCAACTTAATATCATATACCTCCGTTCTAGATTTTTTAATTGGGGGAAGGCGTACCATACGCGAGGACGACAAGGGGAACTGCCATAACCAATTGTGTGTTGTTTCTCTCTCTATCCTATTATTTTCGTTTGTCATAGTTTGTGTGATATCGATTATTCAATTTATTTTACCGTGATTGTAGTGAGTCAAACTTAGTTTACAATAATCATAGCAATAACTTTGATTGTTATAAAGGAAAATTTATTACTACAATTAAGTAAAATTGAACTTATTATGTTTTTGCACACTGTTGTACCCCAAAATTTTCCCTCTCACTTATCAAGAATTTTCTCACAAGATCTCATTGAGTTCAAGACTGCACTAGGGTTTGATAAAGCTCAAGGCACCTCCTTAAGCACTGATGACTGAAAATTAGGGTTTGAGATTGCACAAGTATTTTTGAACTATAAATGCTTCATATAACTTTCATGGATCATTATGGACCGCCAAGATTATTCATGACAAGCTTCAAGCCTTGGATCACACTTTTGATCAGTCAATTGGACAGTTGACCTAAAAATCAACTGTATTGGGGAAAAAGTCAACCATAGCCAATTTACAGTCAAACTTCATAATTTTTTATCCACTTCAACATTTTAAACCCATATGTGTCATTTGATCAAGTTTGGACCACAACTCCTCAAGAAATTTGATTAAATCATCAAAAGGGCAAAATGGTCAAAATTCGGGTTTTGACTGGGAAAGGGGAATTTCTGGTTTTTGACCTAGCAAATGATCAATTGGGTTAAGGCATGATCTCAAGAGTCCAATTGCATCACTTTTAACTAATGACATGGTTCAAAACACTACAAGTCCATTGGATTGAAAGATGAATTTTCCAGCCAACTGATCAAAAGTCAACTGTATACTAAAAAGTCAAACTTTGACTTTTTAGTCAAAATCAAATGCCAAACATCATAATTCATAAAAACATGTCAAAGCATGAAACTTGTTCACCAATAAATCAAGAATTCAAGATTTTATTTTGAAAAGATGAAATTTCTTAACTTAGAAATTTTTCTAAGTATAGAAAATTTTTTATTTTTTCACAACTTTGAGCCAAGTTTTCATCATGATGCAAAGTGATTCAAAGGAATCTTCCAACATGAAAGTTGTAGATCTCCATGAAATATACAACTTTTCTTCACACAATTTCTCCTAAAAATTCTTGGATCTCAAGTTATAATTTTGTGAATACATGCTCATGAACTAAAAATAACTTAGTGAAATTTTGCCCTAGTTAGGTAGATTTTTTACCTAACTTCATGGAAATTTTTCACATAGTTCCAAGGGGAATCTTCAAAAGCAATTCAAATATGAGTTATAGAGCACATTTCAAGCTTTCAAAAATGTCTAGAAATCCTTGAGATCATTCTTGAGCAAGGAGAATCGAAGAGATGAAATTAGGGTTTTGTCACTTGAATTTAGGTCATTTTTATGAAGACACAAATGAAAATCCATGCTAGGCTGCATAATATTTTCTTTTCAGGCCTCAAACTTGTTTTTCACTCCTTAATTAAATGCTTACACAGCTGTTAAGGCTTTGATCCAAGCAAATGAGCTATTATCCAAGTTGCATTTCCATTAATGGCACAAAGTGAACACTTTCATTCTTGTAAAGCGAGCTTTTTGTATAAAGTCATTCTTGAGCCTCTAACTTGTTCCCTCTGATCACACTCCATCCATAAAGTGATAAACAAACTTTTTTAAAGCATGAACTACTCTACCTTAGCAAGTACACAAGCATTGAAACTTGTTTTCTCAAAAATCACATGTTTGGCTTAAGAATGCAAATTCAAATTCTGAGTTGTTACAAGTCTCCAAACCTCTTGCTTATAAGTAGACACACTATTTGCAAGTTGACACACGATCCAGAAGCCCCTGAAACTCACTCAAACTCCCTCTAGCCAGAAATTGTCCCAAAACACCATTTTTGTGCAAGCTCTGATTTTTCATACCAAACTCACATTTCCCTCGTGCGTTTCTTGGCCTTTTAGTTTCTAAAGCTTCCTTGCATCAAGACTAACTCATCCTTGTACCTGTTTCATTTCTGTAACACCATTTTCCTATCTTCCATAAGAAAAAATAGAGCATCACAGTTGGACTTCTCTAGGCCATTCCAGACACCCTTAGCTTAAGCCAGCCATTGCACTAACTTCTTAGAGGTCCAAGGAAGCTAACCTGATCATCAGCACTGACTGAAACAAGCTCATTTGCATTTCACAATTTCTAGTATTGAGGTATTTTTCTTGAACTTATATCTCATTGCTTAGTCATTGTTAGGCTTACATTTGTGAAAATAAGATGTAGACCTCATTGCCATGAAGCTGTACATATCCATAGTTTACATTTATATGGCTTGAGCTTAGAGAATTTTAGAGTTCAAGTTTCTGAAATTTTTAGGGTTTAAATTAGGGACAGAGAAATTCTCACTGATCTTTGACTTTCAGCCTTAGTTATTTACATGGTTAGAATCGTGAGGAAAAATGCAACAACTTTCATTTTGTCACTTTCCATTTTTGTTGAGAAATGAAGAAGTTACAGGTACACCGGCTGGAGGTTGAAGATGAAGTCATCAGGACTGGATTTGCCTTATATATTTATGGTTTTGCTTATATAAACGGATGTATAGCCACCCCAGTGGTAAAGCGCATGCCTGTTCACCCTATGGTCCCGGGTTCAAGCCCCAGCGAGACCATTTTGCTTTTTTTCACATTTTTAACATTTCTGATTTTGTTGTTTGTAGGCGCTGGGCCCTTTGGGCCTGGCATTCTTTTTTTTTGTTGCTAGCATACACCCTGTTTGCTTGTGACACCACCCTGGCCCATTTATTTTTATTTATTTATTTATTTATTTATTTTTCCTTTTAAATATATTTTCTAAAATACCAAAAAAATCATAAAATGTATAAAAATAATAGATTTATATTTTGACATAATTTAATTATTTTTCTACATAAAAAATTATTTTTATCCACCATACTTTGTTTACTTATATTAATTTTCTTGTAAATATTAAAATAAAATTAGGTTATTATTTATTTAAATACACTTATTTTTAATATAAAAAGACCAAAAATATTTCATGACACCACATATTATTTTCAAGACAAAAAGTATAAAAATATAAAAATACTTTTTTCTTTAAAACTTATTTTTTAATCAACTAAAAATAGATTTAGGGTTTCATTTACAAAATATTTTCTTAATTAAAATCATTTCTTAAATAATTTATTTATTTAACTTAAGTTTAATTTAATTTAACTACTCTTTTTTTTAGGACAAAACCTCCTTCCTATTAAGAAACCAAACAAAAATCTTTTTCTTTGCATTTACATTTCTTACATATTTAATTCATCTTGTATATTATTTATTTCAATTATTTGTACAATATTCAATTTGGTTTTAATAGATTAATTAAATTTATAATATTGCAATCTCCATTCATAAATTGTATACCCCCTCCCACAAATGTTGTAATAACGTAGTAACTTTAAATTTTGCAATTTATTGCTTTTACATAACATGCTAGTAATTAGGGTTTGTATGGCAAGACTAAAATCAATACTTAGCAAAACCCTAATTCAAGGCTAAATCAAGCATGAAAATAATACACTTGCACACAAGCACCCCTAGGGTTATCCCACTTGGTTGCCTTACAAAAATGGTCATATTACGCATGTAAGGTATCTTAGCAAAAACAAACAAATACAAAATCGTAGTCCCTCGATGACGCTATTCAAAGTTACCTTACAAAATGATATTAGTCCCTCAAAAAGAATGCTAAGATACCTTACAACATTGCTAATCATGGCTATACGATGACCCCCGCCCGTCCCGTTTACATCCAAAGATAGGGTTGCTTACCAAATCAATAGTAAGACAACAATGTCAAAGGAAAATAAAATAAACAAGAAAGACATTTGAGTAGGTAGATTGCTCCTAATTACTTGCTCCATTTCAAAACAAACATCCTTACTATTTTAAAAACAATCACACACACTTTCAAAACATCTTACAAAATTGAAAACATTTTCAAAAGATCAACATCTTTGTATACATTCTTACAAAACAAGAATCATTACAAAGATTGCCTAAATAATGACCTCTTTACAAAATACTTTCAAAAAACCACACAAAGCACAATTTCAATCAAAAGCAAGTGATCTAGTAAGTAACTAAGAGCCCATGGAAAACCATGGATAAAAAGGGTGTTAATACCTTCCCTTTTTATAATCTACCCCCCGAACCCAAGAAACAATCTCAAAGGTCTTTCCTGTGCTTTTTCACCTTTCCTTTTGGATTAAATAAAAGTCAATTGCGAGTCTTGCTAACCGCAACATTTGCGATCAAACGCAAAAACCTCAAGTCAGTTCTCCCATCGTATCACACACACCAAGTGTTTGATAAATTGACTAACACACAAATTAGTGATGTTATCAAGTTTTATCATAAACAATTCGTTGGAAGTAGTAAGTACTCATTGATATTTTTTAAAAGATTGATTAGTAAGTAATCATATTGATTCATTTCTCATCATAAGAACTCCATTCAGTTTCACATATCTGATCTTTTCAATAATGAATCATTTAGATGATTTTGATTCGTAAAGCTTTCACACCATTTTAAAAACAATTTTAAAAGCGTAATTTTTATAAAAAGGATCTATTTAATCCCCTTTATAGATCCATCTCATCATCTAACAAGTGGTATCACGAGCTTCGGTTTATCTAGTGCTTTGCATATAACTTTTTAGAAAATGGAGAACGATCTAAAAGGGGCGTACAATAGAGCGCCTATTTTTATGGGTGAAAATTATAGTTATTGGAAAGATTACATGGATGTGTATATCAATTTTGTTGATAGAAAAATATGGAAATTCATCAAGAATGGTCCTATAGCAATAACCATGGATGATGCAGCTGGTGCCACCATACCTAAATCGGAAGCGCTATGGAAAGAGGATGATGAGAAAAATTATAGCTATAATTGGAAAGATAAAAATATGCTCATATCATCTTTAGGTGTTGATGAGTATTTTAGAGCCTCTCATTGTGCTACTGCTAAGGTGATGTGGGACGCATTACAAGTTTCCCATGAGGGAACTAATGATGTCAAAAAATCTAGAATCAATACCTTAACTCAAGAGTTTGATCTCTTTCACATGAAGCATGGTGAAACCATTGCGGACATGCAAAAGAGATTTAATCATATAATCAATCGCTTACACACACTTGGTCATACCACTTCCAATGTTATTGCTACTAATAAAATTTTAAGATGTCTTAATAAGGAATGGCAACCTAAGGTCACATCGATCAAGAAAGATAATGACCTAACAACACTTGAGGTTACAACATTGTTTTGTAAGCTTCAAGAACATGAGCAAGAGCTCATAAATCTCAACAAACACGAAAAGAATAAAAAGAAAGAAAAATTAAGGGACATGGAAAAGAAGTCTATCGCGTTAATGGCTTCAAGCTGTAGCGGTAGAAATGTTTAAGACTAAGCCATTGGATTGAATAGACTTATACAGATCAAAAATAAAAATCGCCACCGCGCTTTATTGTTTCTAAAGGAGTGGGAAAAGAGCGAATAACCCAAAAAAAGAGGGGGAAATATTCAAGGTAAGGGGGTTGGTTATGTAAAGGGAAGGTATTAACACCCTAAACATCTACGGTACTCCACAGGAACATCTTTGTAAAATCTATATATTTTGGCAATATAAAAAAATGTTGTATAAAAATAGATGCTGAAGGTGAGAAAAGAAATATATTTTTGATGATTTTTACACCCGCCGTGGTTGCGAACCTTTAGTGCCTACGTACCACCTTTCGTGTAATAGGGGATCAGGATACACGTAGTTCCTCTTTAATAAATTTAAAACACAAGTGTGTTGGTTAATTTTATGAGATAAGACATCATTGTCATTGTCCGTGTGAAAAACATACTTACTACCCACAATCATGGGAAAGGAGAATTTGCATCATCTCAAAGTGGAGGATATGGCTTGGATTTTAAAATCAACAATGCCTCACTCAACACCCAAGTGGAAAATATCTCACTTCATTGCATATTGTAGAAGTATAGTTGTTTGCATCACTTCAAGGATGGATAAAAGTGTAATATTTTGAGAAAGGTTTTAAAATAAAAAGCCAAAGTGGCAAAATAGTTTGAAATGAGATTGATTGACTTTTAGTCTTCTCACAAAAAAAATGTCAAAGTATTATTAAGTTGATTGAAGTTTGTTTATGAAAAGGTTTTGAAAATGCATAGACATAAGTCCAAATTTATTATGAAAGTGGTTCAAGTTTCCCAACAAGAAGAGTTTTTAAAAGGGAGAAGAAGGTTTTTGAAATTAAAGAAGATTGGAGGAAAAGAAGAGACTATCCTAAAACATAAGGAAAAAGATAAGGATAAGAACCATCTAACCAACAAGAAGCCAATACTTGACATTATGAGTCAAGATATAATTCCCATTCCTTGGATTGAAACCAAACAAGCTAAAATACTAGACCTCTTGTGAGAACCAAACTTCAAGTGTATTAAGTCTTCTCAAAAAAAATTGGGCAGAGTGACATCTGCATATGGGTGAATTCCATATTACAAACAAAGAATGTAATCACAATAACCTTCACACAAAACAAACAAACAACCCAATATCTTGACGTAAAGCTCAAGAACTCCAGACAAAATATTAATTAAGGTCAGAAGGTCTCCAACATAGGCCAAGGTTTCTAATCCTAAGTCCAAGAAGACCAATACTCCATAATGCCAAAGATAGTAACCAAATAGTCCAAGTATCATTAAAGCTTTCTTATGGTTTATGTTGATTGTTAGGTGTCTTAGAAGATAAAAGAAAAGGCTCAAGTGAGCAAAGATAAAGATAGCATGAAATGTAAATGCTAAAAGTAAATGGTGCATAAAGCATAAAAAATAAAAGGGCATAAAGTAAAAAACAAAAGATGAAGTCAATTATTAGTGATTAGTGGTTAGTTGGATAATCATCTTGAAACTTGCATTTGGAACTCATTAGAGGATTGTTAGAACTAAAGCCTTCACACAATAAGTTGCATTTGCTTTTTGTTAAGTATATCACCCATTTGGAATCTTCACAAGTGCCATTTAATGATCAACAATGTTTAAGTGATCCGCGTTGACCAAAAGTGTTGTAGATCCATTAGAGGATTGGTAGAACCAAAGCCTCCATACAATGAATCTCAAGGTTATTAGATTAAAGAGATCAAATTAACATACTTGGGCTTGCAAACATAGGTTTTGGCCATGAATGATCATTTATTGGAATCGGGACAAAATTTAGCGCTATGTTAAGCAATCGTAAGTGGAATTATATAAAAGTCGCACCTATTTTGAGGTCGGTCAATATCAATCTATGCACCATTTGTTTTGAGACATGATATAGAGATCATGCTCAAATAACACTTAGTGCAATAAGAAAGGGATGAGATGGAGAGGGGTGGGGAAAAATATACAAACCACATTTGAATTAAATTTTAATCAAACTATTATTAAAATCATTCATCCATTTTTGGTGGAGTTAGACTCAACACCATGGATCCAATGAGGTTAATAAAGTCCATGATCAAAAATTTAACTCAAGATCAACCAGAAAAAATAATCACAAAATAATATTGCATTTAGTATATACATTTAAAGGATTTTAAAAATGTTTTAAAATAGAAATAAGGGATAAAAATATCAACTATGTTCAAATTAATCAAGAAGTAAAAAGACCATAGAAAAATCAGAAAAGGACTCAAATATTTTTATAAAAATTTTGGTAATTTTTAAAGTCAGAAACTATTTTTAAAATTAAAAGAAATGAGTAAAATAAACTAAAAATGATAAAAAAAATAACAAAGTCAGAAACAAAAATAAAATGAGGTCACCAATATTTGTCACAATGTCATTGGATCATTCCATAATTTTTTCAGAATTTAAAAATGTATAAAAGTATTTTTAAACATTTAAAACAATTCAAATAAAGTGAAAACTTATAAAAAATAACAAAACACAAAATTAAATTGTGAAAAAATAAAAATCAGAAAGAGAATAATCAAAAATATTTTTCATAATTTTTTTAGATTTTTGGGACTAAAAATGAATTTTCTATGATTTTTTGAAATTTCAAACAATTAAATATAAAAATCAGAAAAGAAAATAAAAACCAAGAAGATGTGGACCAACGGATGAGAGTCAAAACGCGTTAGTAATCAGATCCAAGGGATCTGACGCGCTATGCATATCATGGTCATTACTAAATATCACAACGAATCCAATATTTTTAAAATAAAACAACTTAGAATATGGCGCGTTGGATGGAGTCTGACTCACGAAAGTAATTAGATCCAAGAATTCCTGAGGCATGCGCATTGTAAGGAAAGCATATTGTATCCATTTCAAAAAATAACATGGCTTCATGTCATTGGTTGAAGACGAACATGTCATCATCTTCAACCTCCGGTCATCTCCAAATTGAATTTGCAAACTGTAAAATTAGCAAATCAGACTGATACCATTAGATTTGTCTCTTCAAGACGATTCTAATGGTACCATCGTGCCAAATTTATATAAATTATGCAAGGATGTGTTTGAAAGAAACTAGAAAAAATAACGTGCACGAAAATCTGGGATATCTTGCTCAATTCTTAATGAAATTGCAAACTATAAAGAGCACGAGGATCAGAAGAACACAAGGAGTGGGTTAGTCTTTTATTTGAATCAATTTGGCCAAGAAATCTACCTGAACGAAGTAGTGAGAAATTGCTCTGAAACTGAACTTCCACAGATCAATATTGGTCACAATTCTTGAAAGCAACCGCATGGTTAACTTCAGAGAAGTTCAATGAAGCTAACTGAATGGAGCTTTTGGTGTTTTAAGGTGAGAATGTAAGAAATCAGAATTTCAAATTCAGATTTTGTGTGGGATATGAACAGGGGTCAATTGGATATCAAAAGCTTGAAAAAAAGAGTGAGGCATGATCCTTATTTATAGCTGATTATGATACAAGGCTCAAGCGTGTGAATTGGAGGCAAAATGAGTGAAATCGTGTGGACCTGCTAAATGTGAAAAGTGTGACTTCACATGGCTCAAAACGCAGCAAATTGGATGGTTTAAGGGTCTTTTCTACTTATGGCAAGTTCCTAAACATGATTAGACACGAAATTGATCCTTAAACAGGCTTGTAATTGGATTTAAACTGATTTTTAAATTTGACTGAACTTGGAATTTCCATTTCATGATGCCACTTTCATGACCATGGTGCGAACAATGTAGGGCACCTTATGATGTGATTCTTTAAGCATTTGAAAGGTGAAGTCACAAGCTTTTAAATGTGCAAGGAATGAGATCAAATGGATGTTTGAGCAAGAAGTTGCATTGAGTCAAAGTATTTTTCTTCAAAAGTGACCTATGAAAAATTGGGGGTTCATTTGGAGGACTTGTAATCTTTCTTCATCTTCAAGCTTCTTCCACATCAAAACTCCTTGAAAATTTTGAAGTGATTTGTTGATAATCCTTGGAAGAGAATGATTTCTTTGAAATCACTCAAAAATACCAAAAGATGAGCAAGATATGCTTCTTTGAAGTTCAAAACCCTAGCTCCTAGATCAAGAAAATGCTTTGAGGAACTTTGGCAACTTTGAACAAACTTCTTGTACCAACACAATTGCCTTATAAATAGAATTTGTTGAGGATGAAAATGAGAATTCATAGTCACCAAAACCACTTCCATATCTTGAGAATTGAGAGAAACATGCACTTGTGACCAATGGGAACTAAGATTTGTCCAAACATTACAACTTCTTCAATCAACCCCTTGTACTTTTGAATCAAGTTTGAGAACCTTGAAATGTGGTGAACCAAAATAACCTTGACATGCCATTTCTTCCAAATCAACCCCAATGGTGAGGTTTGAACTTATCAAGCTTTATTGACTAGGGCATGGAAATAAACTCATGAACCCATGGAGCAACTTGCTAAGCCTCATTGTCTTTACCTATATTAGTGACAAGCAAGACAAACCAACATTGCATTTTATTAATTCAAAGAAAAAAATAAGACAAAATATTCATGATCACAAAAGAAAACAATTCAAGGTGTTTGGTGATTCATCAAAGAGCAAAACTAAAGATAGGGAGAAAAACCAAAAGCCATAATGTGATCTTGTTGTGATTGAATCAACATGGTATGATAAAGGGATCTTAGGGGCAAAATTGGGGTACAATAGTTGCCCTTATTTAAGTTTCTTCTATCCGGAGATACAAAGGTTAGAAATCTTCGTGTCAGCGCGATCGAAGATACTTAATTATAAAACAAACCCTATTTTTAGCCCTAAGATGCAATGCAATGCTTATGAATATGAGTGCATACGGACAACTTCAAAAGGACACAAAACACCATTGGGGATGTAACAAAATAAAGAAACAAGAGAGTAACCCAACAAGGAAAATAAATCACTGGTGAATCAAAAAGACCTGAATCAGAGAGGATGGTAAAATGGTCCAAGGATACACCAACTTCTACTGAAGGCAAAGCTACCAACGTTCACTGTAGGCAGAAAGAGAAAAGAAATGACAACATCGACATTCATTGAAGGTGAGCTACCAACGTTTACTGAAGGTAGAAGGAAGAGAAAATATCATAGCATCGCCATTTACTGACGATGAACTACCAACGTTCATTGTGGGTAGCAAAAAGATAACAATCACCAACTTTCACTGATGGTGACCTACCAACTTTCACTGAAGGTAGATAGAAAATATTATAGCATCGTTGTTCACTGACGATGAACTACCAATCTTAACTAAGGGTAGCACAAAGATAATAATCACTAACTTTCACTGATGCTGACCTACCTACTTTCACTGAAGGTAAAGAGAAAATATCATAGTTTCACTGTTCACTGACGATGAACTACCAACGTTCAATGAGGGTAGCAAAAAGATAACAATCACCAACTTTCACTGATGGTGACCTACCAACTTTCACTGAAGGTAGAGAGAAAATATATCATAGCATCGTCGTTCATTGATGATGAACTACCAACATTCACTGAGGTTAGCAAAAAGATAACAATCACCAACTTTCACTGATGGCGACCTACCAACTTTCACTGAAGGTAGAGAGAAAATATATCATAGCATCGCCTTTCAGTGACGATGAACTACCAACATTCACTGAGGGTAGAAAAAAGATAACAATCACCAACTTTCACTGATGGTGACCTACCAACTTTCACTGAAGATAGAGAGAAAATATATCATAGCATCGTCGTTCACTGACGATGAACTACCAACGTTCACTGAGGGTAGCAAAAAGATAACAATCACCAACTTTCACTGATGCTGACCTACCAACTTTCACTGAAGGTGGAGAGAAAATATATCATAGCATCGCCATTCACTGACGATGAACTACCAACATTCACTGAGGGTAGCAAAAAGATAACAATCACCAACTTTCATTGATGGTGACCTACCAACTTTCACTGAAGGTAGAGAGAAAATATATCATAGCATCGAAGTTCACTGATGATGGACTACCAACATTTACTGAGGGTCGCAAAAACATAACAAGTTTTCCCCAAAATTCTGGCATTTAACCTAGAATGGGTCTCAACTTCTTCTTTAACCGAGGCACTCCGCCTGGAAAGGGTAATATATAAGCTATCTTAAATAAAGAGACTTCCACTTGCAAGGATTTCACAACGAACTATCTCTGTGATATTGAAATACTTGCCATCCACTGGAGTAATTTGACAATGAACTGCAAACTATCCACTGATAGAGAAGATAACAAAAAAGTAACGTCTACTTTTACGGAGAAGCATGAGTTGCTCAAATAAAGAAACCTGATACTTGTTGTTATATGAAGATTTTTAGAAATGACTTTCTGGGGAAAGCAATACGGCTTCCAAGGGAATGAAATATGACTTCCTGGGGGAATGCCAACATATTATTTCTGAGGAGATAAAGGTTTTCTCGTGCCAAAATAAATGCACATTTCCTAAACCAATGCTCGAAGCTCACAGAAATACAAGGTGATTATGATGCTGGGAAACAAAGATTCAAACCAGAAATAAACTGGAGTGAAACAGTCAACCAAAATACATCTTTTGAGAAATAAACTCAAGAGGGAAACCCAAAATATCCAGCCAAAGAGCTGCACCAGAAGGCTAAAGCAAAAATCTTCCACGAGGGGTAACTCAATGGGGAAATTGAAAGAATATACACTTTATGCTTAAGGCCAACACTCTATTGGAAAGAGGACAACATAACTCTGTAAAACAGGGTAGTAAGACAACAAAAATTATTAATGAATGTGAATGAACAATTACTTGCTAAAATTAACTATGCATGATGTATGTATGAATGTATGAGTGTTATCATGTATATGTTGACAAGACAAACATATAACACTGGGAGTAACCAGGAAAAAAGCAACATGGGCACAATCAATACTCGGCTAAATCACATCCAAAGTGAATAATCCAAGAAAAAGTAAGCGCCAGCTGAGGAAACAAAACCTACTGCTTGGTTTAACTTTACTGGGGAGAAACATAATCCAGAATTAAACAAAATCCAAGTGACTAAAATAGTATAGATACAGGGATATAACATCCTTTTCCATGCTTCACCAGGGAATAGCACTCAGACTTCAACGGGGAAACAAATGTTTTCAAAAGTATCACTTCTACTGGGGATTGCAAAAATCAATTTCAGGTAAAGCAGATGGACACCAAATCATCAAAACATTCACTGGGGAATTCAGGCCCATTTTGAAAGAGGAAACATACAAACTTTGTTAAGGCGTATAATGTCCTATCATCAAGCCATTAACTGGGGATTTCATGCTAACTTCACTAGCGAGGTTAACACCACGTCCTCAAAGGGAAAACCAATATACGTTCTTCACTAGAGAAATCGGAGACCTGTGTTCTTCAAGAGTGATTATTGTACCAACTTCTCTGGGAAGAAAGAACCTCTATTAAACAAACGAAAACTTCAATGGAGAAAACTCGGATTGAATCTTCATATTATGCAAACTCATAAAATAGGAGAAATGAATCAAAACTAGACCGGGGACACTGGAGTCACAAACCCAATACAGTGAGAACATCCTGAGAAAAACTTCCCCGAGAAACAAAAATTCTCAAAACAACTGGAGTTCGTCCATTTCTAGGATCACCACTTTTGTTTTTCTCTTGCGTCACAAATTTTAAAGTAAAAGCAAATCATAAATTCTCTTTGAAAATCAATTTTGTTATTTAATCTTTTCGCTTTGAAAGTTATTATCAATAATAAATGGAGTCTTTGCAAGCTAAATAAAATAATAAATACAAAGAATTTGGTAAAAGCTCAAATTTCATTAATAGAATGATAGTCTACGAATGGCGAGACTCCATGGATGATTACAAAGTTCAGAAAATGGTAATATATAAAGGAAAAGATACATTGAGATACAATGACCAGTATCCCCTCTAACAACTTTAGAAATCCTGAGCAGCAGCTTCTGTTTGAAATATGATGAGGATCCGAGAAGATTGTTGCTTCAATGATCAAGTCTTGTCTGATGTAGTTACTTTCCAAGAAAGTCCCTAACTTTTACCTAAGCTGCCCTTGCGGGTTTTCAACTTAGCAGGAAATTTATTCTATTTATGTATCTAATTTTTGCCTAGACCGCCCTTTCGGGTTTTCGGCCTACCGAGACGCTCTTTTTTGCCTAAGCCGCCCTTTCGAGTTTTCAACTTAGCAAGTTATTCTTTTATTTCTTTAGGAGAAGTATTTCTTGACTGCATCAGCATTCATGGGACGTGGGAACTCCTCGACATCCATAGTTTCAAGAATTAATGCACCGCCAGAGAAGGCTTTCTTGACAACATATGGGCCTTCAAAATTGGGAGTCCACTTGCCCCTAGAATCAGCATTGAAAGACATGATCTTCCTGAGTACGAGGTCGCCTTCTCTGAATTCACAAGGTTTGACCTTTTTATCAAAAGCTTTCTTCATTATCTACTGATATAACTGTCCATGACACAAAGATGTCATTCTCTTCTCTTCGATCAAATTCAATTGGTCAAACCGGTTCTGGACCCATTCAGCCTCTGACAACTTGGCTTCCATTATCACACGCAAAGAGGGAATCTCAACCTCTATTGGGAGTATTGCTTCTATTCCATACACAAGGGAGAACGGGGTTGCTCCTGTTGAAGTGCATACAAATGTTCGATATCCATGCAAAGCAAAAGGGAGCATTTCATGCCAATACTTATAAGTAACAACCATTTTCTGGATAATCTTCTTGATATTCTTATTAGTAGCTTCAACAGCCCCATTCATAATTGGCCTGTACAGAGAGGAATTGTGATGAACAATCTTGAACTCTTAACACAGTTCTGTTATCATTTTTTT
Organism: Vicia faba; assembly: GCA_948472305.1. NCBI lineage: Eukaryota > Viridiplantae > Streptophyta > Magnoliopsida > Fabales > Fabaceae > Vicia > Vicia faba. The sequence goes on from OX451740.1 coordinate 1,002,826,979, forward strand.
GTTCATATTTGAGCCATTGTTGGTGATAATTCTTCTTGGCACACCATACCGACATATAAGATTATTCTTAATGAAGCGCACAACCACCTGCTTAGTGGCATTAGCATACGAAGCAGCCTCCACCCACTTGGTGAAGTAATCAATTGCTACCAAGATAAAACGGTGTCCATTTGAATCTTTGGGTTCTATCATCCCAATCATGTCAATACCCCACATAGAGAAAGGCCGCGGGGAGGAAATCACATTGAGAAGTGTCAGAGGCACATGAACCTTGTCCGCGTAAATCTGGCATTTATGACACTTCTTTGCAAATTTGAAACAATCAGATTCCATTGTCTGCCAATAGTAACCTGCCCTTAGCATCTTTTTAGCCATCGAATGTCCATTTGCATGAGTTCCAAATGAACCTTCATGAATCTCATGCATCAACATGTCTGCTTCGTGTCTATCCACGCATCTAGCAAGACCATGTCATAATTTCTCTTATACAGCACATTTTCACTGAGGAAGAAACTGCCAGCCAATCTTCTCAATGTCTTTTTATCTTTATTCGATGCACCAATCGGGTATTCCTGAGTTTGGAGAAAATGCTTGATATAATAATACCAAGGTTTCTCATCTGCTACCTCTTCTGTTGTAAACAATGAGCGGGCATATCCAGTCGTCGAACCATAATTCAAGGTATATCATTCAAAGTATTCACTTGATACATAGAAGCCAGAGTTGCCAGAGCATCCGCCATTTGATTTTCATCTCTAGGAATTTGATGGAATTCAACTTTATTAAAGAAGCGTAACAACCTTCTAGCATAATCATTGTAAGGGATCAAGTCGGGGTGACGAGTATCCTATTCTCCTTTAACCTGGTTTATTACCAAATCTGAATCACCATACACATCTAGAATTTTAATTCGGAGATCAATAGCTTCCTCGAGATCCATGATGCAAGCCTCATATTATGCCATATTATTAGTAAAATCAAATGTCAACATTGCAGTAAAAGGAATATGCGATCCATGTGGAGTGACAATCACAACACCAATTCCTTTACCATAAGCATTCACAGCTCCATCAAATATCATACTCCAACGAGATTCAAGATCAGGACTTTCCTCAGGCAATGGTTCATCACAATCCTTCACTTTCAGAAACATCATATCCTCATCGGGAAATTCATACTTCACGGACTGATGATCCTTAACTGGTTGGTGAGCAAGATAATCTACCAACATGTTGCTTTTAATAGCTTTTTGAGTGCGGTATTCGATGTCATATTTAGATAACAACATTTTCCAGCGGGAAATTCTCCCAGTAAGAGCAGGCTTTTCAAAAATGTACTTGATTGGATCCATTTTGGAGATCAACCAAGTGGTGTGATTCAACATATACTGCCGCTAACATTTTTCTGCCCAGGCCAGAGCACAACATGTCTTTTCCAGCATGGAATACCGCGACTCACAATCAGTAAACTTTTTGCTGAGATAATAAATGGCGTACTCTTTCTTCCCCGTTTCATCTTGTTGTCCCAGAATACAACCCATGGATTTATCTAACACTGTCAGATACATAATCAATAGTCTTCCTTTGACAGGAGGGAGCAAGATAGGAGGTCTAAGCAGATATTCTTTAATACTTTCAAATTCCCTTTGGCAGTCATCCGTCCATACATAACCTTGAACTTTCTTTAACAACTTAAAGATCGGTTCACATGTTGCAGTCATGTGGGAAATGAATCTGGAAATATAATTCAAATTCCCGAGGAACCCTCTAACTTACTTTTCAGTTCTTGGCGCTGGTATCTCTTGAATTTCTTTGACTTTATCAGGGTCAACTTTAATTCCTTTCTGGCTAACAATGAACCCAACAGTTTTCCTGATCAAACACCGAAGGTGCATTTATTTGGATTCAAGCAGAGACGATACTTCCTCAAACGCTAAAACAACTTCAAAAAATCTTATACATGCCCTTCTTCAGTTTGGTATTTAGCAATCATATCATCAACATATACTTCAATTTCCTTGTGCATCAGATCATGGAATAGGTTTGTCATAGCCCTCTGGTACGTTGCACCAGCGTTCTTCAACCCGAAGGGCATCACTCTGTAACAGAATGTTCCCCAGGGTGTGATGAATGTTGTTTTTTCAATGTCCTCTAGAGCCATTCTTATTTTATTATAACCGCAAAATCTGTCCATGAACGAGAAAACTTTTAATTTTGTTGTGCTATCCACTAACATATCAATGTGTGGCAATGGAAAATCATCTTTTGGACTAGCTTTATTTAGATCTCTGTAATCTACGCACATGCGGACTTTTTCGTCTTTTTTCAGTACTGGGACAATATTGGCGATCCATTGAGGATACACTTACGTCACAAGAAAACCGACATTAATCTGCTTTAGAACCTCCTCTTTAATCTTCACTGCCATATCTGGGTGAGATCTTCTCAACTTCTGTTTGATTGGCGGACACTCTGGCTTCAACGGTAAATGGTGCTCTACATTATATGTATCTAGACCAGGCATATCTTGATTAGACCAAGCAAAAATATCCGCATACTTTTTCAACAACTCAATCAACCTGCTCTTCACATCAGGATGCAATAATGCTCTGATCTTGATCTCTTTCGGATCTTATAAATCTAAATTGATTACTTCCCATGGCTATTTATATTGCTGAATGGAATTTTCCTCACGCTCAAGAAACCGTGAGACCTCTTCTGAAATCTCATGATAGTCTTCTTCTTCGGCCCCACACACAGGACATTCAAAGTTGGGAGAGAGTGCAGGATCATTGTATTCAACAGGTTTTTTAATTAATCTGCACATATGATTTATGATTTCTTTTAGAAATTGACACATATAACAAGTGATCGTGCAAATTGTTTTTCAGTTATTATTTATTTTTGAAAGTTTTTTTTTCTGATTACCATTTTCCAAGAAAAATCAGAAAATAAAGACACAATTTGAGAAACAAAGACAACTTTTATTATTGATTTTAAAAGTCAGAGCAAACAGATAAGCCCTACAACATTAATACTTCCACCTTGGGAAGAGTGAAATCTTTTCAAAAAGATTAACAAATCAAATTACTTTGAAAAATGAATGCAAGAGGGAACATCAATGGTGATCCAATTCTGAACCCTAACTTCGCCCGTCACGTAATTTGGTACTTCTGGCTCTGCTTCATCTTCCATAATGGCATTAATCCCGGAAATAGTTGGATGAAGATAACCCCCGCTACGGAAGACGTCTTGATACTTGCCTGCAATAGACTTCGGCTTCATGCTCTTACTTTTGTCATTCTTCAAAGAGAATCCCAAGCCAGCTCAATTCTTGTTTATAGGTGAATCCATAATCTGTCCCCATACTTCACTATGACCCTTACGCAAAACTTGTTGTGCATCCTTACGCGAAACCATGGGATTCTCATTTCGTCTTATGTTGTCAATAGATAAAGCTTGGAATTGAGTTCCAACAACAGCTTCTAATGGTACCATCGCGCCAAATTTATATAAATTATGCAAGGTTGTGTTTGAAATAAACCAGAAAAAATAACGAGTACGAAAATATGGGATATCTTGCTCAATTCTCAATGAAATTGCAAACTATAAAGAGCACGAGGATCAGAAGAACACAAGGAGTGGGTTAGTCTTTTATTTGAATCAATTTAGCCAAGAAATCTACCTGAACTAAGTAGTGAGAAATTGCTCTGAAACTGAACTTCCACAGATCAATATTGGTCATAATTCTTGAAAGTAATTGTATGGTTAGCTTCAGAGAAGTTCAATGAAGCTAACTGAATGGAGCTTTTGGTGTTTTAAGGTGAGAATGTAAGAAATCATAATTTCAAATTCAGAGTTTGTATAAGATCTGAACAGAGGTCAATTGGCTATCAAAAGCTTGAAAAAAAGTGAGGGATGATCCTTATTTATAGCTAATTATGATGCAAGGCTCAAGCGTGTGAATTGGAGGCAAAATGAGTGAAATCGTGTGGACCTGCTAAATGTGAAAAGTGTGACTTCACATGGCTCAAAACGTAGCAAATTAGATGGTTTAAGTGTCGTTTCTTGTTATGACAAGTTCCTAAACACGATTAGACACGAAATTGATCCTTAAAAAGGCTTGTAATTGGATTTAAACTGATTTTCAAATCTGAATGAACTTGGAATTTCCATTTCATGATGCCACTTTCATGACCATGGTGCCAACAATGTAGGGCACCTTATGATGTGATTCTTGAAGCATTTGAAAGATGAAGTCACAAGCTTTTCAATGTGAAAGGAACGGGATCAAATGGATGTTTGAGAAAGAAGTTGTATTGAGTCAAAGTTAGAGAAAAAGGGTTGACTTTCCATACTTAGAAATATTTCAATTTTTTCTTCAAAAGTGACCTATAATGTTTTGCATCCAAACATGGCCTTCCACTTGGAATTTGTACTTGACAAAAACAGATGGCATGAAATAGACCCTTTGAGTGACATTTTGAAACTTGAACCATTCAAAATCTCCAAAAATTGAGAGAGTTATGATTTGTTGAAGTTAGCAAAAAAATCATGAAATGTCCTATAATATTGTGTATCCTTAGGGCATTTCCCATCCATTTTCTCACTTTGCACATAAAAGAAGGCATAAAGTTTACATCTGCAAGATCACTTTGGAAAAATAGTGGGCTCAAGGTGATAAAAATGGACCAAGTTATGATCATTTGAAGTCACACATGAGAAATTGGGGGTTCATCTGGAGGACTTGTAATCTTTCATCATCTTCAAGCTTCTTCCACATGAAAACTCCTTGAAACTTTTGAAGTGATTTGTTGATAACCCTTGGAAGAGAAGGATGTCTTTGGAATCACTCAAAAATACCAAAAGATGAGCAAGATATTCTTCTTTGAAGTTCAAAACTCTGGCTCCTAGATCAAGAAAATGCTTTGAGGAACTTTGCCAACTTTGAACAAACTTCTTGTACCAACACAATTTCCTTGTAAATAGAAGTTGTTGAGGATGAAAATCAAAATTCATAGTCACCAAAACCACTTCTATATCTTGAGAATTGAGAGAAACATGCACTTGTGACCAATGGGAATAAAGATTTGTCCAAACATGACAACTTCTTCAATCAACCCATTGTACTTTTGAATCAAGTTTGAGAACCTTGAAATATGGTGAACCAAAATAACCTTTCCATGCCATTTCTTCCAAATCAACCCCATTGGTTAGGTTTGAATTTCTCAAGCTTTATTGACTAGGGCATGGAAATAAACTCATAAACCCATGGAGTAACTTGCTAAGCCTCATTGTCTTTACCTATATTAGTAACAAGCAAGATAAACCAACATTGCATTTTATTAATTCAAAGAAAAAAATAAGACAAAATATTCATGATCAGAAAAGAAAACAAGTCAAGGTGCTTGGTGATTCCTCAAAGAGAAAAACTAAAGATATGGATAAAAACGAAAAGCCCTAATGTGATCTTGTTGTGATTGAATACACATGGTTTGATAAAGGGGTCTTAGGGGAAAAAATTGGGGTACAACACAAGCTCTAAGTCATCAACCAATTATTTGTGTAGAATTTATTCAAGTGATGATGATGGAAGTTCGAATGAAGATATATGGCTATTCGTGAGAAAGTATCATAGGCATCTCTGAAAGAATGAAGTCCCACATTCGAATAAGAATCTCATCAACTATAAACATCAATATAAAACCTCAAAGAAAGACGGAAGTAAGAAATCTAAGTCAAAATAATCATGTTACAATTGTGTAAAACCCGGTCACTACAAACCGGATTGCCCATTGCTCAAGAAAGACAAAGAAAAAGACAAATATCAAAAGAGATCAAATAAAGCTAGGATAGCATATATTGCATGGGAAAGTGATAGTGAAGCTTCAAGCAAAAGAGACTTTATTGACTAAGAAGAAACAGTCAACCATTTTCTTATGGCTCATCAAAAGAAGAAAAAGAATGTAAATCATTCTAAATATGATCATGTTGATGAAATGTCTTACATTGAATTGCAAAAAGCCTTTGATACTCTACATAGTTAGGCTAAGGAAGCTTTTAAATGATTGGCCTCAAATAAGAAAAAATTTCATACCTTGAGAAAAAGGTTTCCGATTCAGAAAAGAAATTGGAAACTCTTAAGGAATCTATGGCATAAGATATCAAAGGAAAAAGTGAAAATGACAAGGGTTTTTGGTTTACATGGGCTGGATGTGAAACTTGTCATATTTGGCAAAGAGAGGTTAATACTCTTAAAGTTAAATTAGACAAGGCTTTACAACTTAAAATTAATTATGCTATTGATTGATAAAATTTTAGAAGTAGAATAAATAATACTTATAAAAAACACACTTATGAGATAAGGGATCAATCTAGCAAAAGTAATTCTCCCAAAACCCTGACTTGTCTATATTGTTGCAAGAAGGGTTCTACAATAGGTAAATGCCTCTTTAGGAGATTTTTGATTCCTCAAGGCATTTTTAAATGGGTTCCCAAATGCAATCATAGTATCACTCATACACAAGGACCCAATAAAAACTGGGTACCTATTTCTCTTGTTTAAATTTGTAGGTGGAATGTCTTGAGACTATAGAGAGAAGATGGTTTCTCGATAGTGGATACTCAAGGCATGTGACGGATGACATCTCCTTATTTTTGACTTTGTGGCTAAAAAGAAAGGATTTGTAACCTACGGTGACAATAACAAGGGAGCTATACTCGGAAAAGGTAGTGTAGGTAATCCCTCTTCTACTACTATCTTTGATGTCCTTTTAGTTGAAGGTCTTAAACACTATCTTATTAGAATTAACCAATTGTGCGATAAAGGATACAAAGTCTCCTTTTAAAAAGATTGTTGCATAATTGAAAACGATGATAAGAAATATGACGTGTTTAAGGGCTTGAGGCTAAATAATGTATACATGCTTGACTTGAATGAAGTATCGTTGACCTGTACTAAATGCCTAGTCTCCATGAGTGAAGACTTTTGGCTTTGGCATAGGCGTTTAGCACATGTCAACTTTGACTTGCTAAATAAAGTAGTTTCAAAAGATTTAGTAGTCGGCCTACCCAAAATAAAATTTTCTAAAGATTAATTATGTGATGCGTGTAAAATGGGGAAGCAAACAAGGATCTCGTTTAAATATAAAAACATTGTCTCTACGTCAAGACCCCTTAAACTTATTCATATGGACCTTTTTAGACCATCTAGAATAAAAAGTCTAGGTGGAAACTACTACAGTTTTGTTATTGTATATGACTACTCTAGATTTTGTTGGACCATTTTCTTAGCTAGTAAAAGTGACACTTTTTCGGCATTTGAAAATTTTGCCAAGATCTCTCAAAACAAATTGGACACTACCTTTGTGGTACGTCAAAGTATGGACTTTAGTTTTCCAAGGGTAGTGATTGTTCTTTGGTTGGCTATTCTAACTCCGACTTTGCCAGTTGCAAATCAGATAGGAAGAGAACTAGTGGGACTTATCATTTCTTTTCAAACTCCTAAGGAAGTTGGCGTAGCAAAAAGCAAGCTTTTGTTGCTTTGTCAACTGCCGAGGCAGAATACGTTGCAGCCAATAATTGTTGTGCCCAAATTTTGTGGCTTAAACAACAATTGCTCGACTTCAATGTTAAACTTGAACTTTTTCTTTTTTTTTGTGACAATACAAGTTCCATTAATTTAACCAAGAATCCAGATTTGCATTCACACACAAAACATATTGAAATTAGACATCATTTCATTAGGGATCATGTAGAAAAGGGTGATGTTGTATTTGAGCTCGTTGATAGCAAAAATCAAATTTTTGATATTTTTACAAAGCCACTCGCGACGAAACCTTTCTTTCATATCTGTAGGGAACTTGGTGTTCTCGATATCTCGGATAGGTTACAACTTGACTAAGTTGCATGCTCGTTATCTTATGATTGTATATTCCTTCATAATCTATTGTGTCTAATGCAAGCATTAGTAAGGGAATTTGTCCTCAATCGTCCATGAAGGTAATATTCTTCATGTCTATTCTACCACTCTTTATCATGTGCAAATATTAAACTTACTTTAAAATATGTATTTCTCATTCTTGACATAATTGATGTATGTGTAGGTTTTCTTTTTATTGTATGAATGACATTAAATAACATGAAAATTTTGAAAATTGAAATTCGGATTGCATGTGTTGACTTGTGAGTTGCAGTTGTCGGTGCATACTAAAGCACTTCTTGATCTCAATTTGATGCTTTGTAGTGCATTTTGTGACTTTCATTGTTCACATGTCTTGCTTATGTTATTGTTTATTTTATCTTATTAAAGAACTTAATTTGTATTCGTTGTTTTTATTGTTAAACTCAATATGTGTTTGATTAACTATGTCCACTATCATATGCTTTGCACTAGCTTCATTTTATGTGAATGGTTGTTGGTCTTTGTTTTTTGCAAAGTATATGATTGTCGTATAATTAAACATGTTTCTGTTATGCTTAACCTTGAACTTTTATCTTTTTGATATTGTCAAATAGGGAGAAGAAGATGCATTATGAAGATTGTAACACCCCAATTCTACCCCTCGTAATTAATAATTAAATCAGAGTTTCAAAATTTCATCCAAACATAAATTGAGGTATCACATATTCGTGTTTTTCATCACTTTGCATTATAATGCACATCACAAAATCAAAAGTTGGATATACTGATTCATAACATAAATTATCATATAAACATATGACTAATCAAAGCACAGCGGATGTGTTCACAAAATGTACGTATCATCATGTTATCATCAATACATAAAGTCATAGGATAGTATACATAAACTATCCTATCAAAGAAATAATGTCGCCCAAATCCCGAGTGTTACTACTATCAGAGCAAAGCGACTCAAAATATAGAGACTCGAGCTAATCCTCATCATCCTCGCGGATCACCTGCACGTTACCAATATAAAGGCAACGGCGAAACAAGTAAAGGGTGAGATACTCCAAAACATATAATTAAAGGCATGATAAAATATATAAATAGTTTTGGAATCATAAATGATATAAGTTAATAAGAATATGTCAACAAATATCAAATCTCACATACTTTAAAATCATCATTTAGTGTATGAGATCAACACTTTAATATCATCACATAATCACCATAATAATGTCAAAACAAGACATAAACTCATATCGTCGCTTTACCGTCATGTTATATCCATCGCATAATTTTCATGAAATCATCAAATCATAATCACTTTATGTTCAACACAAAAATCATCACAAAACAAAGTATCATATAACATCGCAATTCATTATAAGTCATCAAATAAAACTCAACACCAAAAGACTCAAAAATAAACATAACCGACTCCATGAGACACGACTATGTTATGCATGTGGTACTCGTCGCTTTGTCCATAATTAGGGACATTCGACATAAAATCCCATCGTCGCTTTGGCATAAAGCCCTCGTCACTTGGCATAAAAGCCCTCGTCGCCAATGCAATGTATGTGACTCGACAACACGACATCACAAACACGACACAATAAAATATCATTATCGCACATCAAATTTGGTATAAAACCCACGTCTCCATATTTATCCACATCAAGATAAACATATCATCGCATCGCATATCATCAAGTATTCATTATAAATAAACTGTTGCAAACATCATATTTAATCACACCATATCATTATCAAATAATTCACTAAATTTCAAACACGGAAAAATAGTCAAACATCAATAATCGTTGCAAAAGTCATTCATAATAATCGGCACCAATCATAATCATTAATGTCGCAATCAGATTGTCCATACGCGACTTAAACTGACTAAAACGCAACCCAATTCAACTTAACCGTAAATTGGCCTATTTGGGTCGCTTTATAAAAACTCAAAATCTAGAAAAACTAACCTCTCCACGACGTTCTACACGTTGAAATTAGCTAGCACGTCAATTTTCGTTAAATTCGGAGCAACTTGCTCCGTCGCCGAAATTTCTAAAATCGGGAAATCAGACATAATCGAGTTCCAAATTAAATCCGTTAACTTATGTCATATTTGTATTTAATGAATTTAAATATTTAATATATTAAATTAAGAGAATAAAAACAAAACATAAATTAAATAATTTCTAAACTTACATTCCCATTTCTTATACTGGTACTTTACTTCTACTAAGCTAAAGTTTCATTCCAATTGAATGATGTTATTTAAGTTAAACCCATACTGCTTTTTTTTTTCTTTCTAACTTCACTTAATAACTATACTGCATAAGTTAATTTTAGTTATAACTATACTGCTTATTTTAGTAAACTAACTATACTGCATTATTTCACTTTTAATTAATATAACTTTTATTTTCTTTTTAATTCGAATTTAACTAACCTAATACTAATTCACAACAACAACACCTAATTAACTCTTCTAATTTCGATCACAAATCCTCAACAAAACTCAAAAACCCTAACATCAATTTTTTTTCAAATCCAAAATATATCAAACCCTAACTATAAGCATTGGAAAATCAAACCCCTTACCTTAGATGTTTGAATGATTCTTGATGTTCCAACCAACCCAAAACCCAAGCTTGCTCTTGTGTTCTTGTTTCCTCTTCTCTTCTAAGACCTCTTTCTCTTGCTCTCTCTCTTTATGTGTTTTAATGTTATGAAACTTCTATCTCTCATAAAACAACAACTAATGCCTTTGTTTGGATTTTGGTCTTAAGACAGCATGAAACTACCATACTACCCTCCACTAGTCTTACTAACCCAAAATAATTAAAATAACTCCAAATAATTAAATATCGGTCCGAATAATATTTTACCGAACCGAACGAAATATATATCGGACCGAATAAAATAATTATTGGTCCCTCAAAACAAATACCGGACCGAATAAAATAATTACCGGTCCCTCAAAACAAATACCGGACCGAATAAAACAATTACCAGTCCGAATAAAACATCGCCGAATATATTAACAGATATAACGGTTAATTTAAATATTCTCGTCGCAAAAATAAATGTCAAAAGGTAATTCAAAAATATTAATATAATATAATATTAAATAAAACGGGGCGTTACAACTCTCCCCCACTAAAAAAAGTTTCGTCCTCGAAATTACCTGACTCGAAAAGCTCGGGATAGGAATCCCGCATCTTGCTTTCTAACTCCCACGTCGCACTTTCACCAGCTGCTCCTATCCAAACAACTTTAACCAAGGAGATCTCTTTGCCACGAAGAGACTTCATCTCACGATCTTCGATCCTTAAAGGCGTCGTCTCCGCCGTAAGATTGTCTTGAACTTGAATATCATCCATCTCAATCACATGTGAAGGATCCGAAACATACTTCCGAAGTTGCGACACATGGAACACATCATGCAAGTTCGAAAGATTTTGCGGTAACGCCACTCTATAAGCCACTTTTCCCACTTTACTAGTAATTTGGTAAGGACCAATAAAGCGAGGAGTTAGCTTCTTCGACTTCAATGCTCGCCCAACGCCGGTTGTAGGAGTAACTCGCAAAAATACATGATCACCATCTTGAAATTCCAAGTCTTTTCTCCTTTTATCATGATAACTCTTTTGTCGACTCTGAGAAATTCTCATCTTTTCTCTAATCATCTTCACCGTCTCAGTAGTCTCTCTAACCAATTCTGGACCAAGTACCACACTTTCACCCGACTCATGCCAACACAAAGGAGTTATACACCTCCGACCATACAAAGCCTCGAATGGTGCCATTCCAATACTAGCATGAAAACTATTGTTATAAGTAAACTCAATCAAAGGAAGATATGTATCCCATGAACCACCATGTTCAAGAATACAAGCTCGTAACAAGTCTTCCAACGATTGAATCGTCCTTTCCGTCTGACTATCAGTTTGAGGATGATAAGCCGAACTCAACCTCAACTTTGAACCCAAAGCCTCTTGCAAGCTCTTCCAAAATTCAGAAGTAAACCTCGGATCTCTATCTGAAACAATACACAAAGGAATACCATTTAATCCCACAATCACATGCGTATAAATTTCCGCCAACTTCGATACGGGATAAGTGATGTTAATAGGAATAAAGTGAGTCGACTTCGTAAGCCTATCAACAATCACCCAAATTGCATCGTGTCCTCTTGGTGTGTTCGGTAAACCCGTTATGAAATCCATAGAAATGCTATCCCATTTCCACTTCGGAATCTCTAACGGTTGCATCAACCCTGCAGGTTTCTGATGCTCCACTTTAGACTTCTGACAAGTCAAACAAGCATAAACAAACTGAGCCACCTCTCTTTTCATGCCCGACCACCAAAATAGTTTCTTTAAATCTTGATACATTTTGGTCGCTTCGGGATGAATACTCAAATTGCTTCTATGACTTTCTTCCAAGATCATTCTCTTCAAATCCACATCATTGGGAATACAAATCCTATCACGGAACCTCAAAACACCCTGAGCATCTAACTTGAAATCTTCATTTTCAGTTTGTCCAATACCAACCAACAAATCAACAAGTTTCACATCAAGCTTCTGAGCTTCTCTAACACTATCAAGGAAATCATTATTGATCTTTAACATTCCCAAGATAACACTCTTCGGCGTCACTTCTACTACAAGACTCATATCTCTAAATTTCTCAATCAATTCCAACTCTTTCACCATCAAAAGTGACATATGCAAAGTCTTTCAACTTAAAGCATCGGCCACCACATTAGCTTTACTAGGATGGTAATTCAATCCAAAATCATAATCTTTCAACAATTCAAGCCACCGTCTTTGCCTCATATTAAGCTCCTTCTGATCGAACAAGTATTTCAAACTTTTATGGTCACTAAATACTTCAAATCTAGAACCATAAAGATAATGTCTCCAAATCTTAAGCACAAAAACTACCGCTGCAAGCTCCAAATCATGCGTAGGATAATTCTTCTCATGAATCTTCAATTGCCTAGAAGCATAAGCAACCACTTTTCCATTTTGCGTAAGTACACCACCTAAAACCATCTTAGAAGCATCACAATAAACAACAAACGGTTCTTCAGGATTAGGTAGAATCAAGATCGGAGCCGTTGTCAACCTTTTCTTCAATTCAACAAAACTTTCTTCACACTTGACATCCCATACAAATGCATCTCCTTTACAAGTTAACTTTGTCAAAGGAAGCGCCAACTTAGAAAAATCTTCAATGAACCTTCTATAGTAACCAACCAATCCTAAGAAACTTCTAATCTCAGTAACAGACTTAGGAGTTTCCCATCTCAACACAACATCAACTTTAGAAGGATCAACATCAATGCCATCACCAGAAATGACATGCCCCAAGAAGCTCACTTCACTTAACCAGAACTCGCACTTTGACAACTTAGCATAAAGCTTCTTCTCTTTCAGAACTTCCAACACGATGCACAAATGTTATGCGTGCTCTTCTTCCTATTTAGAATTAACCAGAATATCATCAATGAAAACAACCACGAAACGATCCAAGTAAGGATGGAAAATACGATTCATGTACTCCATGAATACTCCTGGTGCATTAGTGACACCGAAAGGCATCACCGAATATTCGTAATGTCCATACCTCGTTCTGAAAGCAGTTTTCTGAAGATCTTCTTCTTTCACCCTTATTTGATGGTAACTCGATCTCAAATCAATCTTACTAAACATGCGAGCGCCAACCAATCGGTCCATCAAATCATCAATTCTAGGAAGTGGATACCTATTCTTGATAGTCACTTTATTCAACTGACGATAATCAATACAAAGTCTCATGCTACCGTCTTTCTTCTTGACCATTAACACAGGAGCTCCCCACGGCGACACACTAGGTCTAACAAACTTCTTCTCGAGAAAATCTTCTAATTGGCTCTTCAATTCTGCTAACTCAAATGCGGACATCGTGTATGGTGCCATAGAGATAGGTCTGGTACCAGGGACAATATCCACAGAAAATTCAATTTATCTTTCTAGAGGTGCACTCGGAATCTCATCAGGGAATACTTCGGGAAAGTCGCACACCACTGGAAAGTTTGCTATCACAGCTTGACTCTCCACAGAAAGAGTCGCCATCAACAAGAAAACCAACGCCTCATCCCTCATGAACTCGTTCAACTTCTTCGTTGACACCAACATAGATTGTTCTTCTTCTACTAAGGAAGAAAACCTCACAGTGTTGTCATAGCAATTGGTATGGACATAATTAGCTTTTAACCAGTCCATACCTAAAACCACGTCTAACCCGACAAGCGGTAAACAAACAAGATCCACCACAAAGTCTCTATCAAATATTGATAAAGGGCAACTTGCACACACAAAAGAAGTAGTAATTGTTCCATTAGTCGGAACTTCTACCACCATATCTCTATCCAGAGACGACAAAGTGAGACCCAATCTCTTTACACAATCAACAACAATAAAACAGTGCGTAGCACCAGTATCAATAATAGTAATAAGAGGAAAGCTATTAATGAAACTAGTACCTCGAACAAGACCATCCTCGTTTGCCGTTGGAGCACCCGACAAAGAAAACACCTTTACTGCTCCTTGAGTCTTCTTAGGCTTCTTACATTGAGCACTAATGTGACCTCCCTCGCCACAATTAAAACAGACCACATCCTTATGTCTACAATCGCGAGTCATATGGCCCACTTCTCCACATCGAAAACATCTCACCTAATTCTCCTTAGCTCTAACATCGCTTCGACAAACATTAATTTTATGGCCAGGTTTCCCACACTTGTAACAAACAATACTAGCAGGAGCATCTCCCCCACTAGTTCTTCGCCCTTGAAACGCTTTCTGTTTCCCTTTACCAGCTGGAGCATCATACAGTTTTCCATGGATTTGCTGACCTTTGTTTCTCTTATCAGACATAATCTTATAATGAGCATTACTATCCTCCTCAAAGATCCTATAACTATCAATCAAATCCGAAAAGACACGGATTTTCTGATAACCAACAACTTTCTTAATCTCCGACACAAACCATTTTCAAACTTGATGCATTTAGAGAACTCGCCATTCGGCCCATCATAATGAGGATAGAACTTGGCCAACATAGTGAACCTTGCAGCATAATCAGTGACAGACATTGTGATGTAGTAGGAGAACTGACTTGAGGGTTTGCGTTTGTATTTGCAAATGTTGCGGTTAGCAAGAGTCGCCACCGACTTTTCTTTTATCTAAAAGGAAAGGTGAAAAAGCACAGGAAAGACCTTTAAGTTGTTTTCTTGAGTTTGGAGGGTAGATTATGAAAAGGGAAGGTGTTAGCACCCTTTTCATCCATGGTTTTCCATGGGCTCTTATTTACTTGCTTAGATCACTTGCTTTTGTTTGTTTGAAATTGTGATTTGTATGGTTTTGAAAGTATTTTGTAAAAGAGGCCATTCGTTTAGGCAATCTTTGTAATGATTCTCGTTCATAAGAATGTATACAAAGATGTTTGTCTTTTTGAAAATGTTTTCAATGTTTGTAAGATGTTTTTGAAATGTGTGTGTGTGTTTTGAAAATAGCAAGGATTGTTGTTTGAAAATTGAGCAAGTAACTAGAAGCTATCTACCTACTCAAATGTATTTCTTGTTCATTTTCTATTCCTTTGACATTGTTGTCTTACCATCGATTTGGTAAGCAACCCTATCTTTGGATGTAAACGGGACGGGCATGGGTCATTGTATAACCATGATTAGCAATGTTTGCCAAGTATCTTAGCATTTTTGAGGGACCAAGATCATTTTGTAAGGCAACTTTTGAATAGCGTCATCGAGGGACTATGATCTTATATTTGTTTTGTTTTGCCAAGATACTTCGCATGCGTAACATAGCTATTTTGTTTTAGACAACCAAGTGGGGAGACCCTAAGGGTGCAAGTGTATCATTTTCATGCTTTGATTTTGTCTTGTATTTAGGGTTTTCTATTTTCTTTGTTTTGTTCTTGTCATACAAACCCTAATTACTAATCATGGCATATAAAGCGATAAATTGTGTAATGTAAATGTTTCTAAGCTATTACAACAATTTATGGGAGGGGGGAATACAAATTTAAATGGGGATTTGCAAGAATATAAACCTAAATAAATTATTACAACCAAATCAAATTTTTACGAATTAAGATAAACATAATACAATATTTAAAATGCAATGCAATGTACATGTAAGAAAAATATTTTTGTGTCTTGTTTTTATGTAAAAGAAAATTTAATCTAAACCTAAAAATATAAGGAAAAACAAATAATTTTTTTTGAAAGGGGTTTAACCCTAATTTTATTTTAAAAGAAAATAAAGTTTCTATAGATATTATTTTGTGTACATTTTCTTGTTTAAAAAATAATAAATAATATTGTATATCAATATTAAAATTATATATATGCAAAAATAGATATTTATAAGTATGAAATGCAAAATAAATTAAACTAAATATATTTAATTATTTTTACAAGTTTATTAAGAAAATAAATTATATCTTATTAAAATAAAATATATTTTATGTGCAAAATAAAATAAAAATAAAAATATTCAATATGATTAAATTGTTTTTTAGGATTTTTAATCATTAAAGAAAATAATTAAAATATTAAATATGAAAGTAAAACAAATAAATATATAAAATAAAATATGAAATAACTTGGCAGGGGGTGTTGTAGAAAAGCTGATGGTAATATGCTAGCAAAAAAAATGCCAAGCCCAAAGACTCAGCCCAACCTGCAAAAAAGTATAAAAAATGGAAAAGAAAATTGTGAAAAATACAAAAGTAGCGCGCAGGTTCGAAGCCATGACATGGGTCTCACCAGCGCGCTGCTTTGCCACTGGGGTGGCTATACTTCCATTGTCTTCAGTGAAACAAAAACAATATATTACAGAACGCGCCCTATGCCCTGTTTCATCTTCTTCCTCAAGCTAAAGCCAGACACCCTGTAACTTCTTCATACTTCCATAAAAATGAAAATGCATAACATGAAAATTATAGCACTTGAGCAACGATCCCAACCATGTAAATTATGTGAACTATTAATCAAAGTATAAAGAGAATTTTATCAGCCCTAAATCTTGACCCAATATTTTCAGAAATTTCAAGTTCCAAATTCTCTCAGCACAAGTAAAATCAATGCGAGATAATGGTATGTACAACTTCGTTATAATGAGGACTACATTTTTTATTCACAGATCGTGGCCTAAGGTTGCCTGTACAAGGAGATAGAGTTTGAAATTTTACCTCCTTCAGTTGGAATCGTGAAATGAACTGTGGTGAGTTTGAGGGAGGTCTGATGCTTGCTTAAGCTTCCTTGAGCTTCCCTGAATCTATTCCAACCCTTGCCTTGCTCTGAAAGTAACTGGAACTCCTTGGCCAAGTCAAGTTGCAAGCTCTGAAGTCAACAATGGAAGATGGTGAAGGAGTGATTACAGAACATGGATGATGGCTTAGATTGACTAGATATCAAGTATGTAAGGTGTTTGAATGATCCCAACTCAAAACGCACGAGCCAAATGGAAGATGGAGGTGTTTGTGCAGAAATTGTAGGTTTGAACAGGTTTTTGGTGTTTTTCATCTTGGGAGTATTTCAGGTCCTTGCCAAGCGTGTTATGTGTTGCATAATGTTTGTGTATTAGTATTGAAATGGTTTTGTGTCAACCCTCTATCAGTTGTGCAAGCCCTAGCCTTTTTGCAACTTTTCTTGTACTAGAAGCAAAGTGACAAGACCAAAGCTTCACATGCTTGTACCAGCTTGCTTAGGGTTGGTATGAGTTTGTACAACTTACTTGAGACCTGTGAGATTTGTATGTACCAAGGGGACAGGTCCAATGCTCAAGATTGCAAAGTTTGCAAAAGTTGCTCTTTTTCAAAATGGCAATGGAACCTTTTTGCCATAAATGGAATTACAAGTTGGATAAAGGTTCTAAGGCATGGATAGAGGCTTTGTCAACTGAGTAAGCATTTAATTAAGGAGTGTGGAACAAGTTTAGGACTTGTACAACATGAATTAGCCAGCATAGCTACTGATTGCAACTTGGTTCTTCGTGAAATGGCTTGTACAAAAAGTGAGAAAATGACAACTTCCTCTCTTCGATTCTCCCTACTCAAAAATGATCATGAGGAGTTCTTGGACATTTTGGAAAGCTTGCAATGTGCTCTATAATTCATATTTGAAATGCATTTTGATATAACTCTTGAAACTAGGTGAAAGATTTCCATGAAGTTGGGTCCAAAACCTGCCTAAATTAGGGCAAAATTTCACAAATTTATATCTTGAGATCTAAGCATCTTTAGGGAAAGGTTTGTGAAGAAAAGTGGTAGATTTCATGTAGGTCTAAAACTTTCATGTTGGGGACTTTCCTTGAATCAACATGCATCATGGTTAAAAAGTGGTGTAAAGTTGACAAAAAATAAGAAAATTTTCTATACTTAGAAAATTTCTAAGTTAGAAATATTTCAAATTCAAAAACTTAATTTTCAAATTTGGTTTTCTTGATGAAAAAGTTTCACATTTTGACATGTTTTGATGAATTATGACCCTTGATACTTGATTTTGACCAAAAAGTCAAGGTTTGACTTTTAAGTGTACAATTGACTTTTGATCAGTTGACTGCAAATTTTATCTGTCAATCCAATGAATTTGAGATGTTTTGAGCCATGTAATTAAGTCAAGATGATGCCATTAAATCCTTAAAATCATGCTTGAACTCAATTGGTCATTTTCTAGGTTAAAAATCAGAAATTGCCCTTCCTCAATCAAAACCTTAATTTTGACCATTTTGCCCTTTTTGTGATTTGATCAAATTTCTTGAGGAATTGTGATCCAAACTTGACCAAATGATACATGTGAGTTTAAAATGTTGATGTTGATCAAAAATTAAGAAGTTTGACTGTAAATTGGCCATGGTTGACTTTTTTCCCAATATAGTTGATTTTTAGGTCAGTTGTTCAATTGACTGATCCAAAATGTGGTTCAAGGCTTGAAACTTGCCATGAGTGATCTTAGGGGTCCCTGATGATGTTTTAAAGTCATATGAAACAATGATAGTCCAAAATCCTTGTGCAAACACAAACCCTAATTTTAGGTTATCAGTGCAAGATGAGATGTCCTAAGCTGACCAAACCCTAATCCAGTCTTGAGTCAAAGAGATCTTGTGAGAAAAGTCTTGATATATGAGAGGGCAAATTTTGGGGTACAACAGCTGCCCCTTTTCAATCTTCTTAATACAGAAGAGTTAGATTGGCGAGTTTTGTCGTTCGTGACTCGAAGGTGAAAGATGATTAGACACTAGAGTGCCCATAAATTTGCACTCGGCGACGTGTAATTGAGGGAATGGGCTTAAATATGCCATTTAGAGAAGTGATAGAGTCTTGTTGGAGATGGGCTTGCAGATACCATCCAAGAATTTTTGTTGAAGTGTAACTTGTGAGCTGAAAGAATGAGTATCAGAATGGTGTCCGTGTCTGGAACGTATCTGAGCTGTATCTGAACTTGAAGTCTGAACTGCATCTAAATTTTGAATGACTAACAGAACGGCATTCGTGTCTGGAGCGTATCTGTATTGTATTTGAAAAATGAAATCTGAATGAGTATCAAAATGGCATCCGTGTCTGGAGTGTATCTGAACTGTATCTGAAAGCTGAATCTGAACGAGTAAGAGAATGGAATCCGTGTCTGGAGCGTATATGTATTGTATCTGAACTTGAAATCAGAATGAGTATCAGAATGGCATCTGTATCTGGAGCGTATCTGAACTGTATTTGAAAGCTGAATCTGAATGAGTAACAGAATGGCATCCGTGTCTGGAGTGTATCTGTATTGTATCTAGAAGTTGAAATCTGAATGAGTAACAAGATGGCATCCATGTTTGGAGCTTATCTGAACTGTATCATGATTGCATATTGTTAACGTAGCTATTAATCTTATCCTGAAAAGGGTAAAATGTTAGCTGAAACACAAAGTTATGTTGCATGAAATGTATGATGCAATATATGTGTTTTATCGATGTTTATGATATGTGGATGTAATGTATGCGCATGTAAGCTAATTTGCTGTATTGCTGCATGATTGAGAAAAATAAATCCTTGACTGCTGTTGAGGATATGTAAATTCTTCATGTCTTGAAGTTGGAGTATTGACAAAAACTCTATTGTAAGAGCAATGTCGTATACTGCTTAAGGAATCTTCTTGGGGAATCCAGAGAATTTTGATGACTTCTACTGGGGGTTAATAATGGGAGTCTCGTTCCGTTGGGGAGTATCAGAAGTCAACGGCTTATCCAAATGAATTCCAGGCTTTAAACAAACTTGCTGGGGAATTTGGAAGAACTGGATGGTTTCCAGCGGGGATTTAATAGTTTAAAGTTTAAGTTCTGCTGGGGATTTAAGTGACATACGTTGGGGATTGCTCATGGAATAGCCTAAAGACGCTTTCATATTCTTTCAACCTGTCAGTAATTGTCTTTTTTCATTTTGTTTATTTGTAAACAGTAATTATGTTCAAATGCATATTTTCATTAATGAATCATCGGACGTTCTTGCAAATAAAACACAAGTGTAAAGGAAAAGGAAAAATAGTTTTTTGTACTTTTAAAATAGATATCTTTGTATTTACTTTGAATAAGTATTTGGTACAAAAGAGACAGTCATTCTAGTAAGAGGATGGTGTCATAAAAGTGAGAAACAATTTATACAAAGAAAGATAGCTATGTGTGATAATCCCATGGGGTTCCCATTATGCTATAGCCTCTGTATCTCCAAATATCTTGTCTATTTGTCGCTTGTCAGTGAAGAGATTATCCTTAAAGTGATCCGACAGGACATAGTCATACGCTTTAATTCCCTAACTTTTGCCTGGACCGCCCTTTCGGGTTTTCAGTCCACCGGGAAACCCTTTTTTGCCCAAGTCTCCCTTTTCGGGTTTTCAACTTGCCGGGTGTTCAAATTTTTTATTTTATCCCTAATTTTTGCCCGAACCTTTTGGTTCGCCGGGATGCCATTTTTTTTGCCTAGGTGTGTCAACCTAGCGGGTCTCTTATGTATAGTATCTTTTGACTATATCCGCGTTCACAGCGTGTGGAAAGTCATCACCGTCCATGGTGGTTAAGATCATTGCCCCACTGGAGAAGATGTTCTTGATTACAAATGGTCCCTCATAGGTAGGAGTCTATTTGCCCCTGGGATCACTTTGTGGCAGGATAATGCGTTTGATCACCATATCTCCAACTTGATATACTTGGTGTCTGACTTTCTTGTTAAAAGCCTTGATCATTCGTTTTTGATACATCTGACCATGGAAAACAGCAGTGAGTCTATTTTCATCAATTAAGTTTAGTTGATCAAGTCGAGTCTGGATCCAATCGGCCTCATTCAAACCTGCATCCTTCATAATTCTCAAAGAGGGGATCTGAACCTCAATAGGCAAGACAGCCTCCATGCCATAAACCAAAGAATAGGGTGTTTCCCCAGTTGATGTGTGAGCCGTGGTACGATACCCGTGGACAGCAAATGGCAACATCTCATGCCAGTCCTTGTAGGTGATTGTCATTTTCTGTATGATCTTTTTAATGTTTTTATTAGTAGCTTCGACGACACCATTCATCTTTGGCCGATAGGGGGATGAATTATGATATTGAATCTTGAATTGTTCGCAGAAGGCGGTGATCATAGTATTGTTAAGATTTGTACCATTATCAGTGATGATCCTTTCTGGGATACCGTACCGGCAAATGAGATTCTACTTGATGAAGCGGGCAACAACATTCTTAGTAACGGATGCGAAGGAAGCTGTTTCGACCCACTTGGTAAAATAGTCAATGGCCACTAGGGTGAAGTGGTGTCCATTAGAGGTTGTAGGCTTGATTTCCCCAATCATGTCGATTCCCCACATAGCGAAGGGCCAAGGAGCTGTCATGACATTCAACAGAACCGGAGGTACGTGCACCTTGTCTGCATAAATTTGACACTTGTGACAGGTCCGAAAGTGTTCATAACAGTCTGCTTCCATGGTAGACCAATAGTAGCCTGCCCGTAGGATTTTTTTTGCCATTGTATGCCCGCTGGAGTGAGTGCCAAAGGTGCCCTCATGTAATTCAGTCATGATCTTTTCAGCCTCCACCTTATCCATACATCGGAGCATAATAGAGTCATGATTGCGCTTGTACAGGATGCCATTACTCAGGAAGAACTTAGCAGAGAATCTCCATAGGAACTTTTTATCATTGATTGAAGCTCCTTCTGGATATTCTTGAGCCTCGAGATACCTCTTAACTTCATGAAACCAAGGCTGGTGCACTACTTCTTTAGTAATAATCTCGTGACAGTGTGCGGGTTCATCCATTCGTTCAATGGTGATCTGGGGAGCCTCGTTATCCCAATTAAGTTTAAATATAGATGACATTGTGGCTAGAGCATCTGCCAGCTGATTTTCTTCTCGCGGGAAATGCTCGAAGGTAATCTGCTTAAAATGTGGTAGTAATGTCAAAACATGTTCTTTGTAAGGGATAAGGTTTGGGTGTTTAGTATCCCATTCTCCTTTGTTCTGACTGATGACCAAAGCTGAATCTCCAAACACATCTAAAGATTTGATTCCCAAGTCTATGGCAGCCTTGAGACCAAAGATGCATGCTTCGTATTCTGCCATGTTGTTCATACAGTTGAAGCAAAATCTAGCAGTAAAGGGAGTGTGACACCCTTCCGGAGATATGAGAACAGCGTTGTTGGCTCTTAAATTCGACACCCTTGTTTCATTAATGTCAGCCATTAAAGCTGAAGGTTGTTTTCGACCAGCTAGGTCCGTCGAAACGCCCATCGAAAGATGGCAATGTACTTAGAAGATTTCTTCCAAAGGAGAAGTTGGTTGCCTTCGACGTCGAAGGTGTTTCTCGTCGAAGATGCTTCTCGACGAAGGTGTTCGATGGTTCAGAGTGGAACGGTTTGAAATTCAAGCATTTGGAGGGAAAACGGTTTCCAGCGGTTACCAAGTGCAACGTGCAAAGATCTGGGGCGTCGAACGTTGAGAACGTGCCAAGTGGGATCATCTCGAAGCAGTGTAACTGCCCGACGGTTACTTGGGATGTTTTAGTATAAATAGTAGTAGTTCACGCAGATTCTCGCGTGTGTTCACAATTATATACAAAGTCACTCATATAGATTCGAGTACCCAACGTGTGAGAAAGAATTGTTGAGAAATGTATGTGTGAAACACCAACTTTATTAATCAAAGTCATTTACTTTCCCAGAAACTTTACTTGCTTTCTTCTTTACTTTCCTGTCGAAGTCCTTTACTTTAAGCCTTCATTTATTTTACCAAGCCTACTTCTTCATGCAATTTACTTAAAGCCTCTTTATTTTATTGTCATTTAACCATTATCCAATTTAGTCAAAACCTCAAAATCAACCTATGTCCTAGGATCAATCTGATCGATCCTGCGAGTAACCAAATAAGTAACCATTTCGAGGATCAGCGGTTGTTTACCAATAACCACGGTAAACAAATTGGCACACCCGGTGGGACAGTGTGTTGATTCTTGAAAATAATCTCATCTTTTCGAGGAGTGTTGCATGTTATTGAGAAGTGGTAGAATATACACTAACGATACCAATACTTCCAGAAGAAGGGAAGAGATGGCGAATCCGCCAAACAATAACGAAATCCCACAAACGAATGTGGGAGCAACGGTTATCCCGACCGTAAGTGAAGCGATAACTGCCGGTTCGACACCAGCAGTAGCGGTCACAGCAACGGGGCCATTACCTCCGTTCACAGGCCCCAGAGTGCCTTTGGGAACTCCCCCACCAAGGGGAAATTTAGGCACAAGGCCTTTTGTTCCCCCAGGATTTATGACAGGCGGTCATAATCGAGAACCACTCTATGGCATGCCAACTTCTGACTTGGCTAGCCTGACGAATGCTGCGTCCACTTTTTCAGACCCTTTAGTGAGTGCCTCTTCGCCACTCCAAGGTTCTGGAGTAGGTATGGAGAATAGAAATAGGACCCAACTCTTAGGAGGAACGTCCCAAGTAGCCCATGGCCTTACAAATGCCTCGACAGCAGTCTTGAGGCAACAAATGGACGAAAGTAACCATGATATGGTGCAAATGTTGGCACAAACCTTAAGTACAGTGTTGAACCCTCTAATACAAAACACTACTCAATCGAATCAGCAGATGACAGCGCAAATGACGCGTTTGGCTGATTTCTTTGGAGTGCCCCAACCTATTCGACAGCCCCAAAGGGCGCAAATAAGGGAAAACCAGGGTATATTTTTAGAGGAAGAAACCACCATCAACCAAGTCCAACAGCCTGTCAAAGAAAACCTTAGGGCACGATTGGAGCAACCTGTCGAGGAACCTAGGGTAATAACCCCGGAGGTAAGGTTAGTTAACATAAACCAAAATGCTGACGAAGTAGTTCAGCATATCCAATACCAAAACATGGGTTTGGAAAATAATCTGGCAACCATGATCGAAAGGATCATGACTCAAAATGGGATGAACATGGGCTTTCGAAGGCCCAACTTTACGTCCCCATTGTCAGAATACGTGTTACAAACAGACTTACCTCCTAGATGCAAAGTCCCCAAATTCACTAAGTTCTATGGGGACACGACAGAATCTACTGTCGAGCATGTGGCGAGATACTTGATCGAAGCAGGTGACATTTCGAATAACGAAAACCTAAGGATTAAGTACTTCCCAAGTTCTTTAACAAAGAACGCTTTCACTTGGTTTACAACTCTTCCCCCCAATTCGATCCATCATTGGACCCAGTTGGAAAGATTGTTCCATGAACAGTTCTACATGGGGCAAACCAAGATAAGCCTGAAAGAACTGGCCAGTGTAAAGAGACGTTTCACTGAACCTATAGACGAATATCTAAATAGGTTTAGGTTGCTCAAAGCTAGATGTTTTACACAAGTGCCGGAACATGAGTTAGTCGAAATAGTCGCAGGCGGTTTAGATTATTCCATTAGGAAGAAGTTAGATACCCAATACCTGAGAGACATAGCCCAACTGGCCGATAGAGTTCGACAGGTAGAACGCCTCAAAGCTGAAAAAGCAAAGGCAACGAAAACTCATAAGAGAGAGAGGATAGCGTATGTAGAGATGGATGACGAAGATCCAGAATCCTTCGACGATACTATAACTGTCGAAGAAGGAGAAGTCGATTTAGTGGAACTAAAACAAGGGCCACCATACTCTTGCAAACTGTTAGTCCCCTCAAGTGGGAAAAATCCCATTGGTCCAGAAAGGACCAACGATAGGTTCCCCAAAAAGACTTATAGTTTTGACATCACAAAATGTGATGAGATCTTTGACTTGCTTGTAAAAGATGGCCAAATGATAGTACCCCCAGGGGTAAAAGTGCCTCCTCTTGATCAAAGAAAGAAGAGAGGTTTTTGCAAATATCATAATTTTTTGGGCCATAAAACTTCTCAATGTTTTCTTTTCAGGAATCTTGTGCAAGACGCTATCGAAGAAGGGAGGTTGAAGTTTGCTGACAAAACCCCCATGGCTGTCGACTCAAATCCATTGCAGGCTGAAGCCCATTATGCTGAGCCTTCTGAGGTGAACGTGATCGAGGCAACCAGGAGCCAGTCGAAGAGGCCAGGAATCACAATGGTCGAAGTCTCAAAGGACCATATCAACATGCCAATCTTTGGCAGTTTTTCTGGGAATTTATCCAGAAAGACAATTGAGGCAGTTCAGAAAGCGGTCGAAGGCCCAAAGCTGGAGACCGTTGAAGCACAAAAAACTGGACCAAAACCCAGTTCTCACTTGGCCACAGTTCAAGGCCAGACGGAGAATTTGGAGACCCAAATGAAGCAGTTAAACCTTGCCAACAAAGATACAATGAATATCAACATGGTCGAACTCTCTGACCCAAAAGCATCAGAAGAGGCCATGAGGCAAGAACAAGCTAATAAGACTGCTTTCCCTGGGGAAAATGAAAATCTGGCAGATTTTCTCCAAAGATGCCAGAAAAAGAAGTCAGAGGTGATGCTGTGTCCAAGATGCAGTTCGATCTTTGATAAAAAAGCTGCTGAGCACATTCAAGGCGTAAGAGCAGCAAATAAGAGAAAGGAAAATGTTGATCTTCGACATGACCCCAGAAGAGCCTCCCAAAGAGGTTCTGTTGGCTGAAGATTTCGATAATATTATTTAGAAGCCAAAAGAGATAAACGTTCTGATCGAAATGGAATTAAACGCCATATTTCGAAGTTGCAGAAGAAGTGTTTCGAATAAGGGTGTCAAAGCGTGAAGCTTCGAACGGCAATTATGGGAACATAGTTAAAGGAGTCTCGGAACAACAGCGAGGCTGTGTTTGGGAAGAACGCTCGAAATAGAGAGACACCAAAAGCATTTAAAATTCAAATGGAAGCGGGACTTTCAAAGTTTGAAAGTTATGTGCTGGAGCATTTGGGGACACGTGGAAAGATGAAAGAAGCATTGTCTTGCATGTTCGAAACGTGGCATAATCCTGTAGCGAGACCGTTAGGGTCAAATTAGTATAAATAGAAGTCTTAGTATTAGGATTTCGGTGTGTCATATCTGTTATACAAAATACTCAATAACATTCAAACTACCACATGGCGAGGGAAACGAATGCAAGAGAAATGTATGTACGATAGCACCATGTATTTCTAACTTAATGAAAACCTTTTACCATTTCCAGTACTTTCCTCTATTTCTTTTTGTCAGGCAACATTTACAAGTTTTCTTATTTACAGTCTTGTTCACTTCGAAGTCTTTTCCTCAAAGTTTTACGTTTTACTGTTTTTCTTTATATTTCGAGCACTTTATATTTCAGAGAACTGTCACATTTTCCATACCTTTACCTTCAAGTATTGACCTTCGAGCGCATACTTTTACTTAAAATCATTTACAGATTTCTTGCATTAAACGCTTTTTGCATATTTTAAACTTCTACATTCCAGAAACCTTTTATGTTAAACGTTTTGTAAGTCGAAACCATTTACTTCATTTTTCATGCAGTTTTATATGTCTCTACAATCAGCATTACAATTAGCATTTATTCGTATAACTTAGTTTTCATATACATTTTGACTACATTTTTAGACTCGTAGAGAGAGATCGAAGTAAGCCAAACACTTATACAATATCAACCATGAATAATTGTTCGATTGTGAGAGTAACCTTAGTATCCAAAGAGTCCTAGGATCAATCTAGTCGATCCTGTGAGTTACCAGAGAAATTGAATAACAGTAAGAAAGATTATTCGATAGTTTGGAAGACTAGCGGTTGTTTACCAGAAATCACTGGAAACAAATTGGCACGCCCAGTGGGACAAATAATTGGATATCAGAATTAAAGATTGTCGAGACGTAGCCATTACAAAAACGTAGGAACCTAAGAAGTTTGCTGTTTTATGAACCTGAGAAGTGGTAAGATAACCAACAGCAACCAACCTTTATCCAGAAGAAAACGTTTGGACAAAATGTCTAATTCAGACAATCAACAAGGAGACCAAGGTGGCCCACATGCAACAGGCACTAACGCGTCCATTTCGAGCGGAACATCTAATGTAATCCCTTCGAATGCACAGTCTGTTGCATCTTCAACCAGTAACATAGCCACCAATGGAGTAAGTGGCATATCAACTAATAGTTCGATCTTAGGAAATACTGGAACTATGGGCTACCCTGGGGGATTCGTTCCACCATCAGGGACACAATCCCATTTCGCCACACCATTAACTAGACCACCCGGTTTCGATGGGAATAGAATTAGAAGTTCTTCTTACGGAATGCCAACATCTTTTATGGCAGGTTTACACAATTCCACATCGAATTCGTCTCCACAACTAGGATCTGGGTCTGGGGCTAATCAATTTATGACAAATAACCAAGGGTCAGTGGGTTATAGCACGTTGCCTATCCTAACCACAAATAACCAGTTGGCTTTTAGGCAATTGATGGATGACAGCAACCACAATATGATAGGGGTGTTAGCGCAAACCATGCAGGAAATATTTGCCCCAATAGTTCAGAATGTGACTGTGACGAACAGGGAAAACGCTGACAATATGAGTCGAATAGCAGATTTCTTTGCTCCCACAGAAAGGCGTAGGCAGAACCAGGCGGGATTTCGAACAAACATGCCTGTTATAGAACAAATTGCTAACGACCCAATTCATAGACCACCCAGAGAAGAAGTTAACTTAGGGGCCAGAGCACCAAGGTTAGAAGCCCCAATAATCCCGGGTCCACAAAGGGAAGTTATGGAACCAGGGGCAAGGATCGAAAGGCCAGAAGCCCCAGAATTTCGAGAAGAACAACCTGGGGGAGTTGTTTTGGTTGGTCGAAATCAAGATGCCGATGCCGTCGTTCATAGGATTCGAAATGATAACATCTTGGCAGAAAATAACCTAACCACCATGATAGAGAGGATCATGGCCCAGAATGGCCTCAACACGGGAATGAGGAGGCCAAATTACGCTTCTCCTATACTGGATTGTATAATGCATACTGATTTACCAAGGGGATACAAAGTCCCTAAATTTACAAAGTTCGCTGGGGATACCAATGAGTCAACAGTCGAACACATAGCGAGATATCTAACCGAAGCGGGAGATATAGCCAATAATGAAGATCTCAGGATCAAATACTTCCCAAGTTCCTTGACAAAAAACGCCTTCACTTGGTTTACCACGTTGCCTCCTGGGTCTATTGACACTTGGACTCTTTTAGAGAGATTATTCCATGAACAATTTTACATGGGACAATCGAAAATAAGTTTGAAGGAATTGGCCAGTGTTAAGAGAAAGTTCACCGAACCCATAGATGATTATTTGAATAGATTTAGGCTGTTGAAATCCAGATGTTACACAGTAGTGCCTGAACATGAGTTAGTCGAAATGGCCGCTGGGGGCTTGGATTATTCTATTCGAAAGAAACTAGACACTCAGTATTTGAGGGATATGGCTCAGTTAGCCGATAGGGTTCAATAGGTCGAAAGACTAAAGGCCGAAAAATCCAGAGTCTTTAAGAATAGTAAGAAAGAAAGGATTTCCTATGTTGGGACTGAGGAAGTAGAGGAATATCCTGAATTCGAATTCGAAGAGGTCGAAATCGACCTCGCTGAATTAAAACAGGCCCCGCCTTACTCCTGCAAAATGTTAGTTCCCACAAAAGGGAAAGATATTGTTGAAAATGAGAAAAGTGACAAGTTTCCAAAGAAGGTTTATACCTTCGACGTCACTAAGTGTGACGAAATTTTTGACTTGCTTGTCAAGGATGGCCAACTAATTGTGCCATCAAATGTCAAAATACCTCCTTTGGATCAGAGGAAGAAGAGGGGATTTTGCAAATATCATAGTTTCCTAGGCCACAAGACCTCACAATGTTTTCTTTTCAGGGACTTGATTCAAAACGCGATCAGAGATGGCAGACTAAAGTTTGCTGATAAGGTGAAGATGAAAGTGGACGAAGATCCTTTGGACGTCGCAGACACCAACTACTCCGAGCCTGCATGCATTGGAGAGGTCAACATGGTGGAAACTGATCGAAGCGACGCCCTAACAGAAGAAAAGGACACTGGAGTCGAAAACTGGGTGATGGTCGAAGTCAGCGAGGAAGTCACTGAAGACATCCAGAATACGCCAGACACTTCGATTGCTGCACCTGTGGTTGTTGCAGGAGAAACCCAGGCTACTGAAGGCCAAGGGAATCAAAACGAAGGATTAACACAAGTCACTGAGGGCTTGAGGCTGGAATTGGAGAAATTCCAAATTTCGCAGCCAATTCCCCTTCAGAAGGAGATATGGGACACTCTAGGGGAACCCAGTGGAAAATTTGACTATCTGGTCAAATATTCTGCCCCAGAGAGTTCGAAGGTCCAGATTGAAGATATAAAGCCCACAGGATGGGGCGATGACGAAACTAAAGAGGGGGATATGGAAATAAATATGGTGGACATGGAAAGACCCCACTCTGAGATGGAGGAAGTAAAAAAATACTTAGAAAAAGAAAAGTACAGAATGGGGGATAATCACACTGGAGATGCTAGTCTCAAAGACTATCTCATGACGTGCCACAAAGGAGATCCAGGCATGATATTGTGCCCTAGGTGCAGCATCCTCTGCAACCAAAGAATTACTGCAAATTTCGAAAGGGTACAGAGGGCTCGAACTGGCAACAATTGGCGCCAGGATAACCAGCTTTTTAGGTGCTATCCCAAGGCTGGAGAGAGTTTGCTGGAGTTTGTTTTTCGCTGCTACAAAGGGGCAACCAAGTGTTTGATTTGCCCAAGGTGTTCTGCTGTGTATGACCAAAGCATGGCCAGGGCCTTCGAAACGATTCCCTTCGCCCCTTGCTGGAACCATCAAGAAACTTCCCAGATGGGCCCACATTTCGACAGCAGACACAAACAGCGAAGGCCTGATAGCCCTCACCCCAAAGCTGCTCGAAGAGTGACTTTCAAACTCCCTGCTGAAGTGCCAACCGATAGATGGTTACAAGTCAGAAATGACAAAGGCAAAGATAGATGGAGGAATGCTGAACGAAATGCACGCCATGCTGTGACATACAGGAAGCAATTCAACACACAAAAAAGGGAGGAAGTGAGATTAGAGAATTACAAAGGAAGGAACCCCATGTCAAGATCCCAGTGGCGCAGACAGCAAAGGATTCGAAAGGCTGAGAGAGAAGCTGTGGCAAACAAAGGGGATACTTCAACGAAAATACAAGGTAAATCGAGCACCAACAAACCAAAAAATCAAACTGAAGATAAACCTCCAGTCAGTAGGAGGCTTTTCTCTAAAGACCAACGAGATGAACCAAAGGAATACACTCCAGGCCCAGAAGAGGACGAAGATATGATAACAGATAACTTCGAATCGGAGGGGGAGTCTTCATTTAACTTGAACTGTAACGTGGTGTCTGTGCTTCCCTGCGAATTTGGGCAGGAAACCGAAATCAACGAATATGAGGAGGAAGACACCACAGATTTGATGAAACACAGGCCCGTGTGCTACTACGTAATGGACAATGGGGCTGTTGAGGAACAAAATGCGTTCTTTGAACGTCCAGAACCTGCAATGAAGAACCATCTCAAACCACTTTTCATTCGGGCGAAAGTGGGTGTCCATGGTGTGAACAAAGTTCTAGTGGATGGGGGTGCTGCAGTCAATCTGATACCCCATTTCATGCTAAAAAGATTAGAGATCCGCGAAGGAGATATCAAGCCCCATAATATGGTTCTGTCCAATTATGAGGGAAAAGTGGGCAAAACACTGGGGGTGGTCCAGTTGGAATTGACAATAGGCTCAAGTTGCAGGCCCACCATGTTTATGGTGATCGAAGCCAAGGCCAACTATGACCTGCTGCTGTGAAGAGAGTGGATCCATGGCGTGGGGGCAGTCCCTTCGTCTATGCATCAACGACTAGTTCTGTGGAGAGATGATGGAATCGTGGAAAACATCGAAGCAGACCAGAGTTACTTTATGTCAACTGTCAATTTAGTTGACAAAAGGGATTATGATAAAAATCTGGCAAAGATTGCTCCATGCGTTCCAAATGATGAGATGAATGAAACCAGAAACGCCCACTACTACATGACACTTCGTCATGATGGCCTTTACTGGGATAGAACAATAATCAGTGAAGAAGAGGAAGTTGAAGGTGCTATACAAAAACGGCCAGCAGGCTGGGACTTCGACAACCTTAACCATGACTGAGTCTACCTTCTTCGAAAGGATTTCGGCCTATATGGCTGAGAATGAATCAAAAGCGGCCTTAGAGGCTGAAATAAATAAATCAACTATAAAGATGAACGAAGTTAGTGGGGAGGGTTCGAAATGCTCACCCATCAAGGAATATGAGATGGATCAAAGGTTGGATGCCATCTATGATAAAGAACCCTTAGGCTTCGAAAGGGACCCCATAAACTCAGGTGTCAAAATGTTGGCACAGGACCCGCTCGAAGAAGTCAACTTAGGGGATGAAAAAACGAAAAGAGTAACCTACATAAGTGCTAAACTTAACCCAGGCCTCAAGAAGAAAGTGATCGAAGTCCTTAAGGAAAACAAAGATTGCTTCGCTTGGGATTATGATGAGATGCCTGGTTTAAAGAGGGAATTGGTCGAACACAGACTGCCAATCAAAGATGGCAAGAGGCCCATCAAACAAACTCCCAGAAGATTCGCACCAGCGGTTCTCACAAAAATTAAAGCTGAGATCGAAAGGTTGCTGCGCTGCAAATTCATCAGAACAACAAGGTATGTTGAATGGTTAGCAAACATAGTGCCCGTTATTAAGAAAAATGGTTCTTTAAGAATTTGCATAGATTTTAGGGATTTAAACACTGCAACCCCTAAGGATGAATATTCCATGCCCGTGGCAGAAATGCTGGTAGATTCTGCTGCAGGATTCGAATACTTGAGCATGTTAGATGGATACTCTGGATATAACCAGATTTTCATTGCTGAAGAAGATGTTGCAAAAACAGCATTTCGTTGCCCAGGAGCCTTAGGCACCTACGAATGGGTGGTGATGCCTTTTGGTTTAAAAAATGCTGGGGCAACTTATCAAAGGGCGATGAATTCAATTTTTCATGACTTCATCGAAACCTTCATGCAGGTGTATATTGACGATATAGTCATCAAATCTATATCTGCAGAAGCGCATTTGCATCATTTAAGCCAATCATTCGAACGAATGAGAAAACATGGCTTAAAGATGAATCCCCTTAAATGTGCATTTCTTGTGCAGGCTGGAGATTTTCTTGGTTTTGTGGTCCACAAGAAAGGAATCGAAATCAACCAGAACAAAACCAAAGCCATAATGGAGACGAAAGCACCTGCGTCAAAAAGGGAGTTGCAATCTCTACTAGGGAAAATTAACTTCCTCAGAAGATTCATCTCGAACCTGAGTGGAAGAACCCAAGCTTTCTCTCCGTTACTTCGTCTGAAGCAAGGTCAAGCTTTCGAATGGAACGAAGCTCACCAGGAGGCGTTTGACAAAATAAAAGAATATCTTTCTCAATCTCCTATTTTGTCTCCACCATCATGGGGGAAGCCCATGAGATTGTACATATCTGCCTCTGAAGTTAGTATAGGTAGTATGCTGGCACAAGAGGATAGCAATGGCGTCGAAAGAGCCATATACTATTTAAGTAGAGTGCTAAATGATGCAGAGACCAGATATAGCAATTTAGAAAAGCTATGTCTCTGTTTATATTTCTCTTGTATGAAACTCAAGTATTATATAAAACCTGTTGATGTTTACGTTTCATCTCACTTCGATGTCATTAAACATATGCTTTCAAAGCCAATAATGCATAGTAGAGTTGGCAAGTGGGCTTTAGCCTTAACAGAATATTCATTGACTTTCATGCCTTTAAAAGCTATGAAAGGTCAAGTGATTTCCGATTTCATTGTGGATCATTCGTTGGTTGAGCAGACAAGCATGAGTTACGTCGAAATGCAACCATGGAAATTGTACTTTGATGGTTCAACCCACAGGAATGGAAGTGGTGTTGGAGTCCTTCTAGTCTCTCCTGAAGGAATTCCAACAAAATTCAAGTATAAATTGGATGGTCCTCGTTGTTCGAACAACGAAGCTGAGTATGAAGCGCTCATTGTTGGACTTGAAGCTTTGTTGGAATTGGGGGCAACCAGAGTCGAAATTAAAGGAGACTCTGAATTGGTGGTCAAACAAATCACAAAGGAATAAAAGTGCATAAAGGAAAATTTAATGGTATACTTCGTCATAGTCAATAGGCTATTAAGGAAATTTGAATACATGGATATTCAACACATACCAAGATTAGAGAACCAAGAAGCAAATGACTTAGCGCAGTTGGCTTCAGGTTATAAAGTGTCTACCAAGAACTTTAAAGATTTGGTCGAAATAAGGGGAAGAGTTATGGCCACTAGATTCACACCATCGGATCTGGAAAATATGAGATTGGGATATGCTGAGAAACAGGGGTTCGAAATACTAGCCATCAATACTTTGTCTGATGCAGATTGGCGAAGTCCATTGAAGAGTTATTTAGCAGACCCAACTCCAAAAGTGGACAGAAAAACAAAATATAGAGCATTGTCATATCTCCTCATGGGGAACGAATTGTTCAAAAAAACCCAAGAAGGTGTATTATTGAAATGCCTAGGAGAGAGTGAGGCATATTTAGCATTGTCTGAAGTCCATAATGGGGCATGTGGGGCACACCAAGCAGACCATAAAATGAAATGGTTGCTATTTCGATATGGTTTGTATTGGCCTAGCATGCTCAAAGATTGCATAGACTTTGCTAAAGGATGTGAGGAATGTCAGAAACATGCAGGAATTCAACATGCCCCTGCAAGTGAGTTGCATTCGATCATCAAACCATGGCCATTCAAAGGATGGGCATTGGATTTGATAGGAGAAATAAATCCTGCTTCGTCTAAAGGGCAGAAATACATCTTGGTGGGAGTAGATTATTTTACCAAATGGATCGAAGCTATACCTTTGGTAGTTGCTGATCAATAGGCAATTATTGAATTTATACAAAAGCACATTATCTATAGGTTTGGATTGCCAGAAAGTATAACTACAGACCAAGGCTCTGTATTTACTGATAGAAAGATGCAAGGATTTGCCCAAGAAATGGGGTTTAGATTGCTAACATCAACACCATATTATGCTCAAGCAAACGGACAAGTCGAAGCAGCAAATAAAGTAATAATAGGATTAATCAAGAAGCATATTGGCAAGAAGCCAAGAAATTGGCACAAAACTCTGGACCAAGTGTTATGGGCTTGTAGAACATCTCCTAAGGAAGCCACTAACACTACGCCTTTCCAACTTACATTTGGTCATGATGCAGTGTTACCAGTAGAAATTCATCTGCAATCAGTTCGAATTCAGAAACAAAACGAAATTCCAGCTGCATTATATTGGGAAATGATGATGAATGAATTAGTTGAGTTGGACGAAATTAGATTACATGCGTTGGAAATTTTGATGAGGCAAAAAGAAAGAGAGGCCAGAACATACAATAAAAGGGTGAAGGAAAAAGTATTCGTTATTAATGACTTGGTTTGGAGAGTCATATTGCCTATGGATAAGAAGAACAAAGCGTTAGGTAAATGGTCACCTCATTGGGAAGGACCTTTTCGAATATTAAAAGTATTCTCAAACAATGCATACGAAGTCGAAGAACTCTTGGATGATAAACGTGTCCTAAAGGTTAATGGGAAATATTTAAAGAAATATAAGCCAAGCCTGCGGGAGATTCGAATAGTAACAATGTAAACAAAATATTATAAAAAGCCAAGATGGCAAGATAGAATGCCAAAATGGCGTTGTTCGAATATTACATGTAAAAAAACCAAAGATATGGTCAGATAAACATCAAAATCTAGAAATAAGCATTGTTTTTCAATCGATTAAAGGTGCTTCGAAATGTTTCAAGCTTCTGCTGAGCGAACCGCCTGGCTCCTTCCAAGGTTGCCACTTCTCCTTTAAGCTGTTCTGCAGTCTCCATTTCTGCAAGCCCCTGGTTGAGAAGCTCTTCGAATTGGTTACCTGCAGGATTAGTTTCGAAGGCTAGTTGTTGTTCCTTATCCTCCTTAACTTTCTGTTGAAGTTCCAGAATCTGCCTTTCCCAAATAAGAATGGACTCAGCTCGAGCCTCATATTCAGTTTTCGCCTGCTTCAGATGCATAGCTTGATCCTCAGCTTCTTGAGAAAGTTTCGAAGCTTGTTCATAGGCGGCATCCATGGCAATGCGTTTCTCTTGAACCTTCTTGGCAGCAGATTCGTCTTGGAGAAGGTAGCCAGTTATGTTGTCCAGCAAATTCTGAAGGTCGAACAAGAGAGTACTAACTGGCAAGGAGCAGTTGGAAAGATTGACCTTTGTGAGCAGCTCCATCATAGTATAGCAAGCAGTACTATCTTGCTTAAGCACTTTGAATATATCCACATTGAGAATAGTTCTCCTAATTTTGTTGAGAAGAACAACTCTTTCATCTGTGGGAAGAGGATAGCTGGTTGAACTTGTGCCAGCCCTAGCGAGTGGGACGTCCCTCTGAGCCAACTTTGCCTTCATGTACCCAATGGGGTCATTTCGCCTCAGAAGTGCCAGTTCCTCGTCAGTCATTCGAGACGGAGAGGATTGGGGGAATTCCACGCGTAGGGGAACCACATTTGTTTCAACCTCTGGGGTTTCGTTGATTGCATCACCATCCCCTTCATTTGCTTCGTGCTCTTGGTCTTCTTCATCCTCGTCCAAATCTACCACTTCGATACCATCCCTTTCGCCGCTATTTGCGTTAGACTCCGTCCCGGCAGTCGAACCATCATTGACGTTTTCCTCGTCATTGGCGTTTTCCTCCTCAGATTCTTCGTCTGCAGATTCTTCGGCTCCTCGCCCAGAATCAGCTTTTTCGACTTCAGTCTGAGTATCCTTTGGATCCTCTTGAAGAGTTTCAAGAGGGGACTTTTGAAGAACCCTTTGTGAATCCTCTGCAGACGCTTGAAGTATCGTTTCGTTCACCTCTTTCAGAGGAATGGAGGTACCTTGGTCATCCGGCTGTTCAGAAGTTCCAGCCAGAACCGCCACATTGGAAGAACCTTTGTTTTGGACCAAGTTGCTGGAATCTCCTTGAGGAGAGGAGTTAAGCGGAGCAGCAGCTCTGGATGGTGAGGTCGAAATGGTAGAAGTGGGATTCAAAATGTTCTGCAAAGAGCAGCAGAATGTTAAAGAAAAATATTCACCAAGATAATAAGAAGTTAGATATTTTCTAGAAGAAGTTCGATTTACCTGTGGACCCTCAGAGGAGAGGTTACTAGCTATGCGTTCCAACGGTGGGTTGGAGGTCGAAGGTGGATTTTTGGATTTAGGTAAGGGAGCAGCATCCCTGGAATCGAGTCCAGAGACACTAGTCGGAACAGTGCTTTTAGGAGTACCTTTCTTTAGCTTCTTCTTCGAAGCAGTATTTGAGTCTCCTCCAGCTTTGGGGTCTTCCCCAGTAGTGCTTGGTTTCCGCTTCTTGGGAGTAGTAGGAGGAAGTTTGTTGGTCTGAACGAATTTTAACGAAGTTAGATATAAACCACAAAGCTTGAGTGAATTTGAAACATAAAAAACTAAGTGATTACCGTTGGAATTGGGGCACTTGTCGTTGTTGGCGTTATTGTTGTTGTTGTAGTTGCAGCAGTAGTAGTTGTTTCGGGTGGAGTCGTTTTATCAGTGGTTTCAATGGAGGCTTGAGAGGTACTCCCTTCCTTCGACTTCGAGGCAGTCGTCTTTATCCTGATGGCTGAAAATCGAAACAATTAAAGCAAAGGTTAAAGATATGGGAAATAAAAGACATTTGGGATTTTCCCAAGCGTTCGCACCTGTGCCTTGATCAGATTTAATTGACATGGCAGAAAGGTCGTATCGAAGTTGTCCTGGGAAATCATGAAGCCAGTATCGAGCCCATGTCACAGTCTCAGATGGCTTTGGTTTCCTTTGAAGATGTTTGAACATCTCTTTGCAAGTAAACCACCATGGATATGGGGGAAACCAAGCCAGAGCCAGTTCTGAGGTAGGTAATCTGGGAAATTTAGGTGGATGCATTTCGAATGCCAACCTATACCTATCCTCAGGTGACAGCCCTGAAGGAAGTTTTAGCTTAGAAACTTTTTGTTTAAATTTTTCCTTAAAGGTCTCAGCTGCTTGATGCACAGTGGAGTCCAAGCGCGTGGGGTCGTAAGTAGTTTCAAAATAATTTTGAAAAGCTTTTATCTCTTTGGCATGAGTAAACATACCTTTCTTTGCTGGTACCTGCACATCGAAGGCATCAATTAGTTTTTGTCGAATTGTAAGTGTATCGAACATACAAGTTTGATAAAACTTAATCCACCACTCCAGAAATCCTTTAGCCGCGAGATGAGTAGGTTCGAAGGCTATCAGCTCAAATTGGGCGAATCCTTGATATTGTTCTTGCTGGATCTTGGCTTCCCTTGCCTTGAAAGTTCGTCCAGAAGTGATGGCGCCCTCAGTTTGGAACAAAGGTTCAGGGATCAGTTGGCATAAGCCAAACTGCCTCGAAACAAAGTTTGGTTGGTAGGCAAAGAGAAGAATTTGGTTCTTGGCTGGGGTTATCCTTGAAGAGATGAGTCTAGGAAGCAAGAAAGCTCTCCATACATCCTGAATCTCCTTGCTCTTGATGGCTTCTGAGAGAGCCATGGTGAACCAAGAAGGTCCATGAGCCCTCGAAGCAAAAGGCGCCATGCTCTCTTCGAACTTGTGCCTTTTGGAGAATATCATGATGTACTTCGAGAATTGAACCTTGAAGTCATCCTTGTCATCATTAGGAGTTAGTCTTCGAAGCCTAGTGCCTTCGACTATCCTATCACTTATTTCAGAATCTTGCTCATCTATGGTGTTGGCGGTTGATAAGGAAGGTTCGAACATGGCATTTAGCCATAGTTGGAGTAACCAAAATGGGCCAGCTAATAGAATGTTTTTGGAGGTGTGGGATTTGAGGCTCGAAACAGCTGACCTCAGGCTCTCATAGAGGTCAACTAAGAGTAATTCACTTAGGCACACTTTGTGATTTTCGTGTAAATCCCTAGCTAGAGGAATGAACCTACTAGCTACCTGCAGGGATCTACTGCAGAAAACGTACCTAGACAGCCACAGGGTTAAGAAAGCAATGTGCTCTATGTCAGACACATTGTCCCCTTCAGCATGATAATGGCTGATAAATTTGGAAAAGCTGGCTAACTTGACTTCGAAGTCAATTATGCTTGAGTGCTCTTCGTTGTCAGGAACATAGGTTTCTCCCACTGGCGACAGCCCAGTAATGGCCGCTATATCGAAGAAGGTTGGGGTAATCATTCCACCTGGGAGATGGAAAGTGTTGTAGGTACTATCCTAGAAATAAAGGGACGCAAACAGCAGAGGATGGCTATAGGTGAATCCAGGTTTCGATAGCTTAATGAGGTTATAAATGCCTAATTCTTCCCATTGCTGGGATTTCTTGGCTTCTACTTTCGTGAACCAATTTTGATAAGCAATATCAGAAGTAGGGCAAGATCGAAATGGCTTAAAATTGCTTTTTACATAATCCAAAACAAATGGGTCCTTGAGAGGAACAGCTGGGGTTTCTACGTTATTTGAACTAAGAGATTCTACTGCCCTAGGGGCATCCATTTTGTTGAATAAGGGTTTGAAGCTATAACAGACGGGAAAAATTGTCCTGGTGTCCTTTAATATTTCAAAAACTGTAAGAGGGCCATTTAAGGCTAACCTCTTACCAACAACATGGGTAGGGATGAGTACCTGTGATGCGTACAGCATTTCTTTTTCTTTGGAAATCATTTGAGGAGCAAGAGCAGATTGGCCTTGAATGGTGATGATTTTACTCTCCATGGTTGCTCCTGTAGTTTTTCCTTTCTTCTTGGAGACTTTCTTGAGTTGGGATGAAGTGGAAGAAGACATTTTTGTTGTTTGAAAGCTTGGATTGTTTTATGAGAGAAGAAGGGTAAAAAATTCTGAGTATGAAAGGTTTAGAGTGTGAAAAGAAAAGAAGAAGATTTAGGTTGATGTTTTATAATGAGAAGTTTAAACATCCACCGAATAAAGAGGTGATACGTGGAGATCATGGGTTGGTGTGATGAAGAGGTGGCGTGAAGTTGATATAGGTAATAGGCATGATTTAAAAATAATCATTACTTATAACTGCACCACGCTGTGAAGTGACTTTGGGCGGTTAAGGAATCCAAAAGGTGCTATGATTGATGTGACTGGATTCAAATGCATTAAATGTTACGATGATTCGAAAGTCCTATCGAAATCTTGTGTAGATGTTTAAAATAGGTATTTCTCAAAGGAATCGAAATACATATTTTAAAGGGGCAATTTGTTGGCTGAAGATTTCGATAATATTATTTAGAAGCCAAAAGAGATAAACGTTCTGATCGAAATGGAATTAAACGCCATATTTCGAAGTTGCAGAAGCAGTGTTTCGAATAAGGGTGTCAAAGCGTGAAGCTTCGAACGGCAATTATGGGAACATAGTTAAAGGAGTCTCGGAACAACAGCGAGGCTGTGTTTGGGAAGAACACTCGAAATAGAGAGACACCAAAAGCATTTAAAATTCAAATGGAAGCGGGACTTTCAAAGTTTGAAAGTTATGTGCTGGAGCATTTGGGGACACGTGGAAAGATGAAAGAAGCATTGTCTTGCATGTTCGAAACGTGGCATAATCCTGTAGCGAGACCGTTAGGGTCGAATTAGTATAAATAGAAGTCTTAGTATTAGGATTTCGGTGTGTCATATCTGTTATACAAAATACTCAATAACATTCAAACTACCACATGGCGAGGGAAACGAATGCAAGAGAAATGTATGTACGATAGCACCATGTATTTCTAACTTAATGAAAACCTTTTACCATTTCCAGTACTTTCCTCTATTTCTTTTTGTCAGGCAACATTTACAAGTTTTCTTATTTACAGTCTTGTTCACTTCGAAGTCTTTTCCTCAAAGTTTTACGTTTTACTGTTTTTCTTTATATTTCGAGCACTTTATATTTCAGAGAACTGTCACATTTTCCATACCTTTACCTTCAAGTATTGACCTTCGAGTGCATACTTTTACTTAAAATCATTTACAGATTTCTTGCATTAAACACTTTTTGCATATTTTAAACTTCTACATTCCAGAAACCTTTTATGTTAAACGTTTTGTAAGTCGAAACCATTTACTTCATTTTTCATGCAGTTTTATATGTCTCTACAATCAGCATTACAATTAGCATTTATTCGTATAACTTAGTTTTCATATACATTTTGACTACATTTTTAGACTCGTAGAGAGAGATCGAAGTAAGCCAAACACTTATACAATATCAACCATGAATAATTGTTCGATTGTGAGAGTAACCTTAGTATCCAAAGAGTCCTAGGATCAATCTAGTCGATCCTGTGAGTTACCAGAGAAATTGAATAACAGTAAGAAAGATTATTCGATAGTTTGGAAGACTAGCGGTTGTTTACCAGAAATCACTGGAAACAGGTTCAAACCAAGAAAAGAGGCCATTGACTTTCAGGCCTCCAACAAATGTGCCGGTAGATACCTGGTACAAAACCTCTGGTCGAAAAAGGCCAAGCGAGGAGAGATGGTACTCTTTCGACGTGCCAAGGGGTTCATCTTTAACACAAAAGAAAGAACCTCAAGTTGCTGCACCTAAAGTTGCACAAGTGTCAAGCAACTACAAAGGGAAAAATCCCATGTCTCGATCTCAATGGAGGAGATACCAAAGGAGACGAAAAGCTGAGAGGGAGGCTGCCAACGAACCAAAGGCAGAAACCAGTTCAAATGTTCCTCTAAGGAAGCAAAGGAAACCTCTAGAAAGAGAGCCAGTAACCAGCAGGCTAGTTTGGCCTAACCAAGGTGAAGTCGAAGACGAAGACGGTTCTGAGTCTGATGATACTTTGGACATAATGGTGAATATAGTCTCAGTGCTGCCCAGAGAATTCAACCGACAGGTGGAGGTCGAAGCAAGTGACTGGGAAGTGGAGCAAGAAATTGCCAAACATAGGCCAGTGTGCTATTTCGTCATGGACAATGGCACTACTGAGGAACAAAATGGGTTCTTCGAGCCACCTACGGAGGCGATGAAAAATCACCTCAAGCCTTTATTTATAAGGGCTAAACTCGAAGAAACTACAGTGAATAAAATTTTGGTGGATTGTGGGGCAACCATCAACATTATTCCTCACTCTATGCTAAGGAAAATTGGCAAAAGGGATGAGGACATTAAGCCTCACAACATGGTCCTGTCGAACTATGAGGGCGGCATAGGGACCACTATGGGAGTGATCCAACTAGATATCAAGGTAGGGTCTATCCTTCAACCAACAATGTTTATGGTCATATCGGCCAAACCTAACTACAATCTTTTGTTGGGCCGTGAATGGATTCATGGTGTTGGAGCTGTGCCATCATCAATGCACCAGAGGCTGCTGCTATGGCGTCCAGATGGGATGGTCGAAAACATAGAGGCAGATCAAAGCTATTACCTGGGCGAAGTGAATCACCTAGGGTTGGCAGATTTCGACAAGAACTTGGCTCACATAGGGCCATGTCCAACACCTGACTTCGACTTGGCGCCAGCGCCAAATACTTTTTGTTCCTTATACCTGCATCCTGAGCATGGTTTCCAATGGGACAGAGAAGACTTGTCCCACATAGACTTCAGTGGGTTAACTGATATCCAACCAACTGGTTGGGGAAGTGAATTCAGTGATAATGACTGAGTCACAATCATTGAAGCGAATTTCGGCTTATGTAGCCGAAACAAAGATGATAACGGCTCTCGAAGCCGAAGTAAAGTACATGGCCACACAGGCCAATGATCAACGGTTATCTGCTGCAGGTCCAGGAAAGGATTTCGATCCAGAACCCCCTGATATCATGCTAGAGGAAATGCAGGAACAGAGGCTCGACGCCATCTATGACGATGAGCCTCTGGGCTTCGAAAAGGACCCCTTGGCGAACAACATTAAAATGTTAGCGCAAGATCCTTTAGAAGAAATCAACTTAGGCGAAGGGTCAGAGAGAAGGCCAACTTACATCAGTGCCAAAATTGACCCAGAACTTAGGTTGGAAGTAATTCAATTGTTGAAAGAGTTCAAGGACTGTTTTGCATGGGATTACGACGAAATTCCTGGTCTCGACAGAGGATTGGTAGAACTTCAGTTGCCAATCAAACCTGGGAAGAAGCCAATTAAGCAAAGTCCAAGACGCTTCGCCCCAGAAATACTGTCGAAGATCAAAACGGAAGTCGAAAGACTTCTGAAATGCAAATTCATACGCGTTACAAGGTATGTCGAATGGATTGCAAATATTGTGCCAGTGATTAAGAAAAATGGTACATTAAGGGTGTGCATAGATTTCAGAGATTTGAATGCCGCTACACCCAAAGATGAATATCCTATGCCTGTGGCGGAAATGCTAGTCGATTCTGCCGCTGGCTATGAATACCTGAGTATGCTCGATGGTTATTCAGGATATAATCAAATATTCATTGCTGAAGAGGATGTGTCGAAAAGAGCTTTTCGATGTCCTTGGGCCCTAGGCACTTACGAATGGGTAGTGATGCCTTTTGGCCTAAAGAACGCTGGGGCAACATACCAGCGAGCAATGAATTCTATCTTCCATGATTTTATTAACACTTTTATGCAAGTATATATTGATGACATTGTTATAAAATCTGTTTCCAGGAAGAATCATATTGGCCACCTTCGACAATCATTCGAAAGAATGAGAGAACATGGTCTGAAGATGAACCCTTTG
Source organism: Vicia faba (assembly GCA_948472305.1). NCBI lineage: Eukaryota > Viridiplantae > Streptophyta > Magnoliopsida > Fabales > Fabaceae > Vicia > Vicia faba. The sequence continues at coordinate 1,002,870,221 of OX451740.1, forward strand.
AAGTGTGCATTCTGTGTGAAAGCTGGAGATTTCTTGGGCTTCGTTGTCCATAAGAAAGGAATCGAAATCAACCAGAACAAGACGAAGGCAATTCTGGAAGCGAAAGCGCCATCGAATAAGAAGGAACTGCAATCTCTAGTAGGCAAGATAAATTTCTTAAGGAGATTTATATCTAACCTAAGTGGGAAAGCTCAGGCCTTTTCACCCTTACTTCGACTGAATAAAGAGGGGTTCGAATGGGGGCAAGAGCAACAAGAAGCCTTCGACAAAATCAAAGGGTACCTCACTAAGCCACCTATTTTGGTGCCTCCTTGTAGCAATAGGAGTATGAGATTGTACATAGTTGCATCCGACAAAACTTTGGGAAGCATGTTAGCCCAAGAAGATGAGAATGGAGTCGAAAGACCCATTTACTATCTTAGTAGAGTTTTGAACGATGCAGAAACTAGATTTAGTGAAGTTGAAAAATTGTGTCTATGTCTGTATTTCTCTTGTACAAAACTCAAGCAATATATAAAACCAGTTGATGTGTATGTTTCGTCTCATTTTGATGTTTTCAAGTATATGTTGTCGAAACCTATCTTGCACAGTCGAATTGGCAAGTGGGCATTAGCATTAACTGAATACTCCTTAACCTTTATGCCTCTTAAGGCAGTGAAAGGACAAGTTGTTGCAGACTTTATAGTCGACCACTCAATTCAAGTTGAGGATATTAATTATGTGGAGATAGAACCTTGGAAATTCTACTTCGATGGTTCCAGCCATAAAGATGGAACAGGAGTAGGAGTCTTGATCATTTCTCCAGAAAAAATTCCAACAACATTCAAGTACAAGATATCAGGTTCTTGTTCGAACAATGAGGCTGAGTACGAAGCTCTAATTACTGGCCTTGAAATATTGTTGGAATTGGGGGCAACTCGAGTCGAAATAATGGGAGACTCAGAGTTAGTCATTAAGCAAGTCACAAAGGAATATAAGTGCATAAGAGAAAATCTCATTATGTACTTTGTGATAGCAAATCGTTTATTGAAAAAATTTGAAATGGTCAATATTCGAATCATACCCAGATTGGAAAATCAAATAGCCAACGACTTGGCACAAATTGCATCTGGGTACAAGATTTCAAAAACGAGATTACAAAGAGCAATCGAAGTTCGAGAAAAGATAAAAGTAACTTGTCTATCACCAACAGACTTGGAATCGACAAGACTATGATATGCTAATCAAAGTAACTTCGAAATTTCGTTCATAGATAATTTGTCAGAACAAGATTGGAGGAAGCCCATTGTGGATTATCTTCAAAATCCAGGAGCTTCGACAGAACGAAAAACAAAGTACAGGGCGTTAAGTTATGTACTCATGGGTAATGAGTTATACAAGAAGACGCCTGAAGGGGTATTGCTAAAATGCTTAAGTGAAACTGAGGCATACATAGCCCTTTCGACGACGCACGCTGGAACATGTGGGGCTCACCAAGTAGGGCATAAGATGAAATGGTTGTTGTTTCGACAAGGACTATACTGGCCCACTATGCTGAAAGATTGTGTCGAGTTCGCTAAAGGTTGCCAAGAATGTCAAGTCCATACAGGCATCCAACATGTACCAGCAAGCGAACTTCACTCGATAGTGAAACCGTGGCCCTTTAGAGGATGGGCGTTGGACCTCATTGGAGAGATTCGACCAGCATCATCAAAGAGTCAGAAGTATATACTGGTAGGCATCGATTATTTTACTAAGTGGATCGAAGCTATCCCTTTAGTCAATGTAGACCAAGAAAATGTCATTGAATTTATTCAAAAGAACATTATCTTTAGGTATGGAATCCCTGAGACTATAACAACTGATCAAGGATCAGTTTTCACTGGTCGAAAGATGCAGGAATCCGCTCAGGAAACAGGTTTCAAACTCCTAACATCAACGCCTTATTATGCACAGGCAAATGGTCAAGTCGAAGCAGCGAACAAAGTAGTTATTGGCTTGATAAAAAAGCATGTTGGGAAGAAGCCAAAAAATTGGCATAAGACGTTAGACCAGATTTTGTGGGCTTGTCGAACGTCCCCAAAAGAAGCCATAGGTACAACACCATATAGGCTAACTTTTGGCCATGATGCAGTGTTGCCAGCAGAAATTTGTCTTCAATCTGCAAGGGTTCAGAGACATTATGATATTCCCTCTGAAATTTATTGGGATATGATGTTAGACGAACTGGTGGATTTAGATGAAGAAAGATTGCGCGCTCTTGACCTACTCAGGCTTCAGAAGAAAAGAGTAGAAGACTCTTATAATAAAAAGGTGAAACCTAAGGTATTTTCTCCTGAAGAACTAGTTTGGAAGGTGATTCTTCCCATGGATCGAAGGGATCGAAGCATGGGAAAATGGTCACCCAAATGGGAAGGACCATTCAGAGTTATCCAAACTTTTTCTGGTGGAGCCTATGAAGTCGAAGAGCTAGGTGAAGATAAAAGGCTCTTGAGAGTAAATGGTAAATATTTGAAAAAATACAAACCTACACTCCAAGAGATAAAAATAAAATAACAAAGTAATGACTAAATTAACCATAAAAAAGCCAAAATGGAAAATTTTTATAATTTAGCCAAGATGGCAATGTTGTCGAATACATATTACAAAATATGGTTAAAAAAGCTGAATCAATCAGAAGGGAATGGAGTCCTTGAGTCGAAGGTATTTGATTTGCTGCAGCTTCAATCTTTTGTTGCACCAGGCATTCGCCTGCACAAGCTTGGCAATCTGATCGTCGAAGCCTTGAGCTTTCTCAGCAAATTCTAGGCCGTGTGTGATTTCAGTTTGACTTTCGGTGTCTGGGACGGTCGAGAGAAGTTCCTCCTTGCGCTTAGTATTGGCATTTATCTTAGCCTCTATTTCTTCGATTTGCGCCCTGAAGGAAGCATTCTCTCGATCGATGGCATCAACTTCTTCTTGTCTAGATGCTTTTTGCTTCGACAACTCCGCAATTCGAGAAGTTGTGTCTGCTACAGCAGTCCATGCAGAAGAGCTTTTGCCATATAACACTTCAAGCTGGCTATTAAAGCCCCTTTGTCGCCGATAATCTGCTGAGACTTGATCAATAATGGAGTGTAACTCCATGATAAAGCCTGAGACTTCTGGAGGCACAGCTAACAGGTCTACGGCATTCAAAACAGCCCCCAAATATGATGGAGCAGTAGGGTCCCCCTCCAAAGCTTTCATCAAGTCCTTCTTGAAAAACTGAGCCTTAACCTTCGTCAAAGCCTCATCGAGAGGAGAAGTTTCAGTGGACTTCCCCGACAGAGTAGGAACCTCCTGGCTAGCGTCAGACGAACTTTTGCTCTCGATGATGGCGTTCAGATAGCTAACAAGGTCAGTTTGCTTCAAGAGTTCTAAGTCCTCTTTCGACCTGTGCTTTGTTGAGGTAACAGCCTTTGCAACAGCATTGTCTTGGGTTTGAGGCTGTTGAGTAGCATTTGCCTCGACTTGACTTTCTTCGACTCGGGCTGCGGCAGTACCAGCGTCATCTTGGTTCCCTTCGCCGACGTCATCTTGGTTCCCTTCGCCAGCGGCACCTTGATCCTCTTCGCCAGCGTTGCCGTGGTTCCCTTCGTCACGGTTCTCTTCCGACAGATCCACCATCTGAATCTCTTGTGGCTGTTGCTCTTCTGTTTGTGGATCTTCTGTTGGTTTTTCTGCCGTCTCAGCATTGGCCTCATTTATTTCAGTATGGGCTTCGTCATTCGCCAAGCCTTTTTCTTGTGGCCTGCTGAGTTCAGCAGACTCCAATGTTTCAGAAGTCCTTGGCGCTGAGCTTTCAGTGGTGTCCTGAAAAAAGAAGAAGAGTCTTCTAAATTCGAAAGAGACATAGTCGAATCGACACCTGGGTTACAAAGGGATCAAAGAGATTACCTGTAAAGTAGCTTCAGCCCCAGGGCTGGAATTGTCGCTTTCGACAGGCTTATTGAGAAGAACGTTTAATTCCTCCTCCGTTGGCTCCTCAATGATTACTGGAGGTGGCCTGGGCTTTCTCCCAGCAACCTTTATTCTAATTGTTCGACCCTCAAGAGCAGGAACGTCCTTCTTCAGCTTTCGCCTTTTTAGAGGAGCAGGGGGAGAATCATCTTCTTCATCGCTCCCGGATTCGACCGTCAGTGTTGGCCGTTTCTTGGGCGAAGGTGCCTAAAAAACCAATTGGAATTCGACTTAGCAGTTGCATCGAAAGTCAAAAATTAAAGCCAGAAGAAGATAATGAAAGTCTGGTTACCGGTGCAGAAGCCTTTTTCGAAGGGCCTTCCCCCTGTTGGTTTGTTGTGGTCTTCACCGGCGCTATAGTCTTCACCGGCGGTGGAGGTTTTGTTGAAGGGCCTCCTCCCTGTTGGCCTTCTGCAGCCTTCTTGGCAGCAGGCTTTCGAACAACTGAAAGCAGATAAAATAATTAACAGGATAGCAGTCGAAAGAGAAAGACAAAGTAATTTGAAAGGATGAACTTACATTTCTTTATTTTGTCCAAGACAAGGACAAAAGATTTCTGAAGCTCATCCACGAAGTCCTTCTCGTCGAAAAACTCCTCAGCGTAGTAACTTTTCCACCACTCCTCGAAGGATGGTGAGCAAAGAAAGTTAAGCTGGTAGTCAAACAACGAAAGAACTGTTCGACCAGCATATCTGTGGATATGCTTAGTGGCAGCTTCTTCAGTGTAGTCGTTGCAGAAGTATAACATAGACTTCTCCCTTGGAAAAATTGGAGAAGGTAGTGTTTGAATAATACCAAACTGGCGAGACACCAGGTTTGGTTGATATGCAATCAGACTCAAGTGAGTCTTAGAGCTCCTGAATTGAAGAGGCATGATTCTTGGTATGAGGAACGCCTCCCACATTGTTGTATGTTCGTCAACCTGAGGACCACTCGACGTCCTAGGATGTGGCCTTGTGAACCACTCTGGGCCAACCTTCCGTCGAGCAAACGGAGCCATGGTCGAAACAAATTATTTCCTTTTAGCAAACATCAGGACGAAGTTTGTAAAGGTTTGTTGAAGCTCCAGCCCATATTCCATTGGAGTCAACAGGGCCAATCTGGTTCCTTCGACGCGTCTGTTCGCTATCTCTGGAGCCTGCTCATTTATTTGAATCTTCTTAGGCAAGAAAGACTCGAAGGTGGCATTGAGCCACAGTTGAAGCAGCCAAAAAGGTCCAGCAAGCAGCAGACTGGCCCTGTTCTCGATAATCTTCAGAAGAGTCGCTCCGTTGCTAATCGACTCATACAGACTAGCCAAAATTAATTCTGCCAAACAGATATTTTGGCCATGATGGAGTTGAGTGGCGAGAGTGACCATCTTCTTGGTCACCTGTAAGGACTTGGAACAAAACACGAAGCGTGTCAGCCATAAGGCTAGAAACGCAATGTGTTCGACATCCGACACAGCATCTGTCGACCTATCGTGGTAGTGATTGATGAAGGTGGTGTAGGTTGGTTTTGTGGCAGAGAATCCAATCTGATCCTCCGACATTTCTTCCGGGTCGAAGTAGTCCCCGGTGGGTCGAAGGCCAGTGATGGCGGCCACATCGAAGAGTGTGGGAGTCAGCATTCCACAGGGAAGATGGAAGGTGAAATGGGTGTAGTCCCAGAAGAGTAAAGAGGCTATTAACATCTCTGGGGAATAGTTAAGACCTATTTTCGACAGCATAACCAGGTCGAAAATCCCCATGTCTTTCCAGATCGAAGCTTGGCGTTTCTCCATTTTTTCCAGCCAAGCACTATAATCAGGAGTAAGGCTAGGGCCAGACCTGAAAGCCCTAACACCTTTGTTGAAGAAACGGAGGTCGATTTTCTCTTTAGCAGGATCTTCATTATCCTCTGCGTCTTTCTTGGAGCATCCAACTGGTTTGAGTCTCTCAAGTACCGGAAAGTAACTTTTGATCTTCATGGCCTCAGCAATGCTTGGGTACAATGGGCCAGACATAGCAAAGATCTGGTTGGAATATCCAACCGGAATCATAAGGTGGCGTGAATACGCATCACGAACAGCAATGTCCAAAGGTTCAGGGACCCTTCGTTGACCAGTGGGGGTCACTATGGGAGCGGTCGAGAAAACCCTAGGTTTAACGTTTCCAGATGGTGCGTTGGCGCTAGGAGCGTTGGAAGAACCAGATGCCATTGTTGGTAGCGAGGTTGAAGACGAAGTGAAGAAGAAAGGTTTGCAAAGTTGACAAGAGTTTGTATGCAAATGGAGAATTCTGAAAGCAAGGTAGCGTAAAAAGTCCCACAATGGGTACTTACTGCTATTTATAGTAGTGGGGAAATCCCCAAATTCGAGGACATTAAATGCCATTTAATGTTGCAGAAGGTAGTGGGACACGTGGCATCTCCTTGTTGTTTTAGCCGTTCTGCAGAAATGGAAAGGTGCAGCGTGCGCCCTCGTTTTTGGGAATTGTCATGATGACAATTTTTGAAATGACGTTTGGCACACTGCACGCCGTACTGAGGTGACGTCTTAGGTACGGATAAATGATAGTTTTTCTTGGGATTGTCAGTGGTTGGTAGAAGACAACAAAAAGTGCACAATTTAATTTGTGACTAAAAATGAAAAGACAGGTGTCGAATGGTATTTCAAAGAATGCCTTTTTTCTTTCAGAGTCGAAATAAGGCATTCTTGGGGGGCAATTTGTTGGCTCTTAAATTCGACACCCTTGTTTCATTAATGTCAGCCATTAAAGCTGAAGGTTGTTTTCGACCAGCTAGGTCCGTCGAAACGCCCATCGAAAGATGGCAATGTACTTAGAAGATTTCTTCCAAAGGAGAAGTTGGTTGCCTTCGACGTCGAAGGTGTTTCTCGTCGAAGATGCTTCTCGACGAAGGTGTTCGATGGTTCAGAGTGGAACGGTTTGAAATTCAAGCATTTGGAGGGAAAACGGTTTCCAGCGGTTACCAAGTGCAACGTGCAAAGATCTGGGGCGTCGAACGTTGAGAACGTGCTAAGTGGGATCATCTCGAAGTAGTGTAACTGCCCGACGGTTACTTGGGATGTTTTAGTATAAATAGTAGTAGTTCACGCAGATTCTCGCGTGTGTTCACAATTATATACAAAGTCACTCATATAGATTCGAGTACCCAGCGTGTGAGAAAGAATTGTTGAGAAATGTATGTGTGAAACACCAACTTTATTAATCAAAGTCATTTACTTTCCCAGAAACTTTACTTGCTTTCTTCTTTACTTTCCTGTCGAAGTCCTTTACTTTAAGCCTTCATTTATTTTACCAAGCCTACTTCTTCATGCAATTTACTTAAAGCCTCTTTATTTTATTGTCATTTAACCATTATCCAATTTAGTCAAAACCTCAAAATCAACCTATGTCCTAGGATCAATCTGATCGATCCTGCGAGTAACCAAATAAGTAACCATTTGGAGGATCAGCGGTTGTTTACCAATAACCACGGTAAACAAGCGTCGATACCATTACCAAGTGCATTGGATGCCCCATCAAAGAAAAGGGTCAATCGAGATCCTTGTTCAGGTCCATCATATGGTATGATTTCTTCACAGTTGTCTAATGTCATGATGTCTTCATCCGGGAATTCAAACTTCATGGACTGATAATCTTCTACAGCTTGATGAGCAAGATGATCAGCTAGCACACTCCCTTTTATAGCTTTCTGGGTAGTGTACTGTATGTCATATTCTGTTATGATCATCTGCCATCTAGCTATCCTCCCAGACAGAGCAGGCTTTTCGAAGATGTATTTTATTGGATCCATCTTAGATATCAACAAAGTTGTATGAGTCAACATTTACTGTCTTAGCCGGCGAGCAGCCCATGCCAGAGTGCAGCAAGTTTTCTCGAGCAGTGAATATCTGGTTTCACAATCGGTAAACTTTTTGCTCAGGTAGTAAATAGCGTACTCTTTTCGGCCAGACTCGTCATGCTGCCCCAATACACACCCCATTGAGTTCTATAAAACGGTCAGATACATGATCAGTGGTCTTCCCTCGACTGGTGGCATCAAAACAGGAGGCTCTTGTAAGTACTCCTTGATCTTGTCAAAAGAAAACCGGCATTCATCGTTCCATCTGACTACTTGATCTTTCTTCAATAGTTTGAAGATTGGCTCACAAGTAGTTGTCAAGTGAGAAATGAATCTGGAAATATAGTTCAGGCGTCCCAAGAACCCTTTGACTTCCTTCTCAGTGCGAGGAGCAGGTATTTCTTGTATCACTTTAACCTTGGCAGGATCAACCTCGATGCCTTTGTTGCTGACAACGAAACCTAAGAGTTTACCGGATCGGACCCCGAATGTACATTTGTTTGGATTCAGTCTTAACTTGTACTCCTTCAACCTTACAAACAACTTTTGCAAGTGGTCAAGATGCTCCTCTTCAGTTTGTGATCGGGATATCATGTCATTTACGTAGACCTCTATCTCATGATGTATCATATCATGAAACAAAGCTACCATGGCGCGTCGATAGGTTGCCCCGACATTCTTCAGTCCGAATGGCATCACTTTGTAGCAGAATGTTCCCCACTGTGTGACAAATGTAGTTTTCTCCATGTCCTCAGGTGCCATTTTGATTTGATTATAGCCTGAGAATCCGTCCATGAAGGAAAACACTTTGTGTTGGGCTACATTGTCAACCAGGATATCGATGTGGGGGAGTGTAAATTCATCTTTGGGGCTCGCCCTGTTTAAATCTCTATAATCCACGCATATTCTTACTTTTCTGTCCTTTTTAGGCACGGGAACAATGTTGGCAACCCATTGAGGATAGGAAGTGTCGGCTAAGAATCCAGCATGGAACTACTTCATGACTTCCGCTTTGATCTTCCCTGACATGTCAGGTGTCATGCGGCGGACCTTTTGTTTTACTGGTGGACAATCTTCTCTTGTGGGTAGACGATGTACCACGATGTCTGTATCAAGTCTTGGCGTGTCTTCGTATGACCAGGCAAAGATCTCAACATAATCATGTAATAGCTGAATTAAACGTTCATTGACGCTTGGCTCTAGGTTGGCGCCCACCTTGATTTCCTTTTTATCCTCCTCGGTACCCAAATTGATTGTATCCAACGGTTCCTCATGAGGCTAAATAGCTCTTTCCTCTTGTTGTAGTAGTCTGGCCAATTCCCCTGGCACTTCACAATCTCCCTCACCTTCGTATTCGGCTTGATAGACTGGATCTTCAGAGTCACTAAAGGCCATATCATTATTGTTACCCATGGGATCCGGAATGGAGGGGTACCTGCATTTGTGAGTGTGGGTGTGTGTAAGGGTATAGCCATCTTTAAATAATAAAATGTAAAAGAAAGACAATGAGCACAAAGTGTTTGTATGTGGAAAAACGTCCATGATTCATTTAATGTCATATGAAGATGAAAATAAAACCCTTACAAATATACCATTGTTCCCCGGGTAAGACACAAGGTTTTAAAGTGCGAATTGTTTGTGAATATTACAAGTCCAACAGAAATGTAAAAGATAAATTACTGAGAGATGAAAGTTATTGGGACAAAGTCTCTGGCTTCCCAGTTGCGAAGTCCTCCATCGACATTAGGAAATATCCAATCTTCCAAGTTGCCATCTTCTTCACCATTTTCCACTACGTTGACCTCTCGGTTACTAATCCTCAAAGGTGGTCCTCCAGCACGGGCACGACGCACAACCTTCTGAGCAGTTGAAGTAAACCCCAAGCCAAACATGTCTGATTTGTACGGGATGTCCGGAAGCTTCCCCCAAATGGTGCATCCACCCTCTTCTACCACTTCCTTGGCATCTTTTAGAGATGACATCCGAAGCGGAGATCTTGTGATCTTGGGAATCAGGGATACCGCTTTGGTTACCGCTTCTTCTTGGGAGACCTCTTCGAAATGTTGAAAAGGAGTTTCAATGAACTCGCTATCCAACTCCACATATCGGAAGGAATTTAGATGACTAATCATGTACTCCTCCTCTCCATGGACAGTTATGATCTTTCCTTGGACTGGGTACTTCAGTATTTGGTGTAGCGTGGAGGTGACAGCACCGACATTATGGATTCAGGGGCGTCCTAACAGACAGGAGTAAGAGGGACGGATGTCCATCACATAGAAGGTTGAATTGAAAATATGAGTTCCCACTTTTATCGGGATGTCCACCTCCCCGTGGACCATCCTCTTCGAACCATCAAATGCTCTCACCACGATGTTACTGGGTTTTAATGTCAGCCCCTCGCAATCCAATCTGTCAAGGGCTTTCTTTGGTAAGACGTTCAAAGATGAACCCGTGTCCACCAAGACATGGGCCAGAGTCGTTCCTCTACACTCCACAGAGACATGTAATGCCTCGTTGTGTTTTCTCCCTCTGGGTGTCAAATCAGCATCAGAGAAGCCTAGGTCATTATCAGCTGTCCAACTGGCCACACAATCTTGGAATTGATCCGCATACGTCTCTTGTGGCACATGGGTTGTCTTCAAAAAATTTACCAGAGCTTTCGCATGTGCCTCAGAGCATAGCAGCAATGCTAGCATGGAGATCTTGGAGGGAGTTTTCCCCAACTGTCCAACCACGTCATAATCACTCTTCTTTATTATCCTCAGGATCTCTTCCATTTCCTTCTTGGATGTTTCGGGGATAGCAAGTGATTGATCCTTCGTCTGGACAGGCTCTTCTTGAGTGCTTTTTGCTCTATCTTCAGTAGTAGAAGTGTTGGCAGGGATAACAGCAGGGGTTGTGTCGTCTTTGTTGGTAGGTGCACTTGCAGGCATGGTTATTGGTACAGAGGTAATCTTCGGAATGGACACGAGTCCAAAAACTGCCTTTGGGGGGGCAATTTCTGGAGAGAAGATTCTACCGCTGCGGGTAATCTTACTAGTTCCGGCAATATTTCTAATGTCAGAATCTTCTTCTTCGGAGCTTGCTTCTTCGGTGGTCAACCCATCTTGTTTAATACCATGGTAGTAGATTTCTCCACCGTAATTCCATGGTACTGTTTTGTCTGATTCGTATGGGACCGGCCCGGGCATTGTAATTATGAGGGGAGTAGTCTTCGGAACTGATGTAATCCTAACGAGTCTTTTTGGGACCCTGGAAGGATTGGCATAGATGGTTATAATTGAAACGTCTTTAACCGGAACGGGTGAAACAGGATCATTTTCAAACAGAATTTCTTGGTTGTTATCAGGCGTTGGATACTTGTCTTTAACAGAGGGCAATCCGTTGATGAGGATAAGCAAATATGGCAGTCTTTATTACAACCTAGAAATATACTAGCTTTTAACAAGTTCATCTTAATGATCGGGAGCGGAGTCAAGAGTTCATTTACTGTAGCAACAAACAAGTCTTCCTCGATAGCATTGGCGTTGTGACCATGTCTAGGCATAGGAGCAGAAATGACATTAGGTTTCTCGGGTGCATCAAACTCAATTTCTTTTGCATCTATAAGGTCTTGAATTTTGTTTTTCAAAGCCCAACAGTTGTTGGTGTCATGGCTCGGACTTTCGGAATGGTATGCGCATCTGGCATTCGGGTGATAATGAGGGGACGTCGTGTTGGGATTCTTTGGAGCTTCTTTTAAAATTTCCAGATTAGATTTCAGCATATGTGGTAAAACCTGGGCTAGAGTCATATTAATTATGGTGAATTGCCTGACTGGCTTTTCCACCTTTGGTTGGTTGCTTCTTGGTTGATCAGATGTAGGCTTTGGGATCATAATAGCTCCTACCATTGGTCGGCGCTCAGCTCTCCCTTGGTTCCTTTATGGATAAACAGCAGATACCTCCTTCTTCCCAGTGAAAGGCTTTCTCACAACTGTAGAGGCAGATGAATCCTTCTGAATCTTTCCACTTTTCATGCCAGCTTCCACCCTCTCTCTGGTTAGTATTAACTCAATAAATCCAGCAGATGAGCTCCCAATCAGATGGTTGGAGAAAGGGTCTGATAGAGTGCCTAAGAACATGTCCACCAACTCCCTTTCAGATAGAGGGGGTTGCACTCTCCCAGCTAGATCTCTCCATTTTGCGCGTAATCTTTGAAACCCTCATTTGAAGCCATAGCCATACTCTGAAGTTGAGTACGGGTAGGCGCCAAATCTGCATTATACTGGTATTGTTTATAGAAATTTGCGACAAGGTCTTCCCAGTTGTGGACGTCAGCCCTTTCTAATTGGTAAAACCAATCGAGTTGTGTTCGAGATAAACTATCTTGGAAAAAATGCACCCACAGGTCCTTATCGGTAGAGTGCGGCTGAATCTTTCTCACGTATGATCGGAGGTGCATTTTAGGACATGACACCCCATCATATTTTGCAAACAACGACACTTTGAACTTTGGTGGGATTACAATTCCTGACACTAGCCCCAATTCTTCAAAGTCTAGACATGGTACCCTCTTTATTTCCATAACGCTTAAACGCTCTTCAAGATGTCGGTACTTATCATCAGCCGGAGGGTATTGTTCCTCGGAGTAGTCTTCCTCTTCTTCCTCCTCTTTATATTCTGACGGCACCGCTGTTTCTTTTCCTTTTCCTTTTCCCTCCCCGGAAGTTGTTGCAAAATTCAAAGTTCTTCTAGTCTATCCCTAAAATCTTCTACCCATGTTTAGGACCCCAGTGACCTTCTTTGTTTTCTTCTTTTTTTCTTCAGCTAACAGAGTCTTCAACTCCTCTTGCCCCTTGGCTAGGGTCATGAGTAACTGTTGAAACTGAGTGTTTTGAGCTTGAAGATCTTTGACCATTTGTTCGAGATCCATCTTACTGAAATAAACAGTAGAGAGATGAGGAAACTCGTTGTAAAAGACCTGTTTATGTCAGGATGAATGATATGTATTCATGCAATTCTTTCAAGGATTTAAATAAATTCAAATTTGTTTTAAACAAAAAGAAACACATGTTATATTAATAAAATAGAGTTTGAGTACATCAATGGCCCTTGGGCAAAATAATACAACACTCTAAGATAAAAAAAAAGTTGTGCGCATCCTCTTTGGTGCTATATAGGTATTTAGAGTCTGCTCCGCATGAAGTAGCCTAGTGAGTTCCAAAACCTTCTTCTCGCTTGTGTAGAATTGGGCTTCGAAAGTATCTCTCTCTCCTTTGAGTTGTATCCAATCCCTTTGTAGGTCTTCGAGTGATGTGGGCATGTCAGGATGTAGGATAGTGTATGGAACTTCTCCTTCCTTAACAGGCTCAATAATCACTGGGACAATGGAAGGATAAGGCATCATAAGACTTTGAGCGCGGGTTCGTACCCACTTGAGGTAAGGCTTAAGAGGGATGTAATTCTTGTGTCCCAAAGTCTTTCTATCCACCTTGTTTAGCATCCTCCAAGCTCATATGAATCTCTGGCGAAGACCTTGATCGTCGTTGTCGTAGTCGAATACCAAGCCTTGAATCATCATATCATGTGGGCCATCCCTTCGTGCATAACTAAATTGTCTTAGAGCCAAGCATGGGTTGTACGTGATGCCTCCCCTAATGCCAAGTAGAGGGACATTAGGGAATTCCCCACAACGGTCAACAATGATAACATTCTCTTTGGATTGAGAGCACCAATGAATATCTGAATGTTTGAGCATCATTAACCTTTGTGACCACCTTAATCCTTGCTCATTCTTTAAGACTGATTGGGGAAGATGATAAATAAACCATCTTTCCAGGAGGGGAGTTCAACACATAAGGACCCCTCTTTTCCTTATTGTACGAGTGTGAAAAGAGTGTAGGATATCCCCTAGCAATGTAGGCACTGGATTGCGTGACATGAAGATTTTGACGGCACTCACATCTATGAGTTGATCAAGATTGGGGAACAAGACCATCCCATAGATAAGAAGAGCGATAATCTCCTCAAATGCTTGCAAGTCTAAGGAATTCCAACAGTTTTGGGATTTCTCAAACAGAAACTTTGCTAAGAAACCTTTGACACCACTTCTAGTTTCCCAATGAGTTGTGACATCAGATAAGTGCAAGTGCAGGGCTTGAGCAATCTCTTATGGCTTCGGATCTCTTTCCGTACCGTTGAAAGGTGGTTGATTGAGAATAAAAATCCTCAAGAGTTGAGAAAATTCTTCCAAAGTAGGCACAAGCTGATAGTCGGGGAATGTGAAGCAATGATGCAAAGGGTCAAAGAACTGGAAGAGAACCTTCATCATATCCTCCTCTGTGTTGGAGGTGACCAAGTTGAGTAGATGACCATGCCTCTCAGTGAATGGAGAGTTCTCAGGGATCCTTGAAGCTAGCTCCTTGAGTTGTGGAGGAATTCTTACAAGGTTGATTTGGATAGTTTTCCTGCGGAGTGAATCCATATCCTACAAAACAAGAACAAAGATGAATCTCCAAAATCCTTGAAATGGTTAGTGGATGCATATGATGTTTATGATGTCCATGATGTTATGCATAAGTATGCATATACAAACAAGTCAAACAAGTTCTTAGTTTAGGCTTGCATGGGGTTTTATAGGTAAGTACCCTCTTGAAGTTTAGTTGGCTCAACCTGTCCTAACAATAGTAACCGGGTTCTAAGGAGCTCAATATCACTGGATTGTTTCCTTGGTCATTGTTTCAGCTCAAGCCTCTTTAATGGCGACCGAAATATCCCAAGAAACCAAACCTCAATGAGTGTAGTATCGAGTATCTACCAACTTCGGATTGCACCAAAGCCGGTCATCTCACTACATCCTAAAGGCCAAGTTGGTTAAGTAAAGGGTTCTAGAAGTTCATTAGTGCTTCATGACATCACTCAGCCGCCCCGTATTCTCTTTGATTAACTCAAAGGCTACCAGTACCCACAAATATGTCACACCAATATAGCTATTGCTTAGACCATGTCGGTATACCCCACACAGTTTCCACAATGTATTGCTATTTATCTATAATGTTTCCCAAATCCGGGTGGAGGATTCAAACCCAAACAAAGAACCATAATGTAAAGCAAACAAGTCAAACAAATGTAAGCAAATAAATGTGATCTAGCCCTAAGGTAACCCCACTTTTATAATTTTCCCCAGCAGAGTCGCCAGTATTGTGATGCGGTGGGAGAACTGACTTGAGGGTTTGCGTTTGTATTCACAAATGTTGCGGTTAGCAAGAGTCACCACCGACTTTTCTTTTATCCAAAAGGAAAGGTGAAAAAGCACAGGAAAGACCTTTGAGATGTTTTCTTGAGTTCGGGGGGTAGATTGTGAAAAGGGAAGGTGTTAGCACCCTTTTCATCCATGGTTTTCCATGATCTCTTAGTTACTTGCTTAGATCACTTACTTTTGTTTGTTTGAAATTGTTCTTTGTGTGGTTTTGAAAGTATTTTGTAAAAGAGGCCATTTGTTTAGGAAATCTTTGTAATGATTCTCGTTCGTAAGAATGTATACAAAGATGTTTGTCTTTTTGAAAATGTTTTCAATGTTTGTAAGATGTTTTTGAAATGTGTGTGTGTGTGTTTTGAAAATAGCAAGGATTGTTGTTTGAAAATGGATCAAGTAACTAGAAGCTATCTACCTACTCAAATGTCTTTCTTGTTCATTTTCTATTCCTTTGACATTGTTGCCTTACCATCGATTTGGTAAGAAACCCTATCTTTAGATGTAAACGGGACGGGCATGGGTCATCGTATAACCATGATTAGCAATGTTTGCCAAGTATCTTAGCATTTTTGAGGGACCAAGATCATTTTGTAAGGAAACTTTTGAATAGCGTCATCGAGGGACTATGATCTTATATTTTTTTTATTTTGCCAAGATACTTCGCATGCGTAACATGGCTATTTTGTTTTAGGCAACCAAGTGGGGAGACCCTAAGGGTGCTTGTGTGCAAGTGTATCATTTTCATGCTTTGATTTTGTCTTGTATTTAGGGTTTTCTATTTGCTTTGTTTTATTCTTGTCATACAAACCTTAATTACTAATCATGGCATATAAAGCGATAAATTTCGTAATGTAAATGTTTCTAAGCTATTACAACAATTTATGGGAGGGGGGAATACAAATTTGAATGTGGATTTGCAAGAATATAAACCTAAATAAATTATTACAACTAAATCGAATTTGTATGAATTAAGATAAATATAATACAATATTTAAAATGCAATGCAATGTACATGTAAGAAAAAGATTTTTGTGTCTTGTTTTTATGTAAAAGAAAATTCAATCTAAACCTAAAAATATAAGGAAAAAGAAATAATTTTTTTTGAAAGGGGTTTAACCCTAATTTTATTTTAAAAGAAAATAAAGTTTCTATAGATATTATTTTGTGTACATTTTCTTGTGTAAAAAATAATAAATAATATTGTATATAAATATTAAAATTATATATATGCAAAAATAGATATTTATAAGTATGAAATGCAAAACAAATATGAAAGTAAAACAAATAAATAAATAAAAAAATATGAATTAAGTTGGCAGGGGGTGTTGTAGCAAAGTTGATGGTAATATGCTAGCAAAAAAAATGCCAAGCCCAAAGACTCAGCCCAACCTGCAAAAAAGTATCAAAAATGGAAAAGAAAATTATGAAAAATACAAAAGTAGCGCGCAGGTTCGAACCCAGGACATGGGTCTCACCAGCGCGCTGCTTTGCCACTGGGGTGGCTATACTTCCATTGTCTTCAGTGAAACAAAAACAATATATTACAAAACGCGCCCTATGCCCTGTTTCATCTTCTTCCTCAAGCTAAAGCCAGAGACCCTGTAACTTCTTCATACTTCCATAAAAATGAAAATGCATAACATGAAAATTATAGCACTTGAGCACACGATCCCAACCATGTAAATTATGTGAACTATTAATCAAAGTATAAAGAGAATTTTATCAGTCCTAAATCTTGACCTAATATTTTCAGAAATTTCAAGTTCCAAATTCTCTCACCACAAGTAAAATCAATGCAAGATAATGGTATGTACAGCTTCGTTATGATGAGGACTACATTTTTTATTCACAGATCGTGGCCTAAGGTTGCCTGTACAAGGAGATAGAGTTTTAAATTTTACCTCCTTCAGTTGGAATCGTGAAATGAATTGTGGTGAGTTTGAGGGAGGCCTGATGCTTGCTTGAGCTTCCTTGAGCTTCCCTGAATCTATTCCAACCCTTGCCTTGCTCTGAAAGTAACTGGAACTCCTTGGCTAAGTCAAGTTGCAAGCTCTGAAGTCAACAATGGCAGATGGTGAAGGAGTGATTACAGAACATGGATGATGGCTTGGATTGACTAGGTATCAAGTATGTAAGGTGTTTGAATGATCCAAACTCAAAACGCACGAGGCAAATGGAAGATGGAGGTGTTTGTGCCGAAACTGTAGGTTTGAATAGGTTTTTGGTGTTTTTCAGCTTGGGAGTATTTCAGGGCCTTTCCAAGCGTGTTATGTGTTGCATAATGTTTATGTATTAGTATTGAAATGGTTTTGTGTCAACCCTCTATCAGTTGTGCAAGCCCTAGCCTTTTTGCAACTTTTCTTGTACTGGAAGCAAAGTGACAAGACCAAAGCTTCACATGCTTGTACCAGCTTGCTTAGGGTTGGTATGAGTTTGTACAACTTACTTGAGACCTGTGAGATTTGTTGTACCAAGGGGACATGTCCAATGCTCAAGATTGCAAAGTTTGCAAAAGTTGCTCTTTTTCAAAATGCCAATGGAACCTTTTTGCCATAAATGGAATTACAAGTTGGATAAAGGTTCTAAGGCATGGATATAGGCTTTGTAAACTGAGTAAGCATTTAATTAAGGAGTGTGAAACAAGTTTAGGACCTGTACAGCATGAATTATCCAGCATAGCTACTGATTGCAACTTGGTTCTTCATGAAATGGCTTGTACAAAAAGTGAGAAAATGCCAACTTCCTCTCTTCGATTCTCCCTACTCAAAAATGATCTTGAGGAGTTCTTGAACATTTTGGAAAGCTTGCAATGTGCTATATAATTCATCTTTGAAATTAATTTTGAGATACCTCTTTGA
Source organism: Vicia faba (assembly GCA_948472305.1). Lineage (NCBI taxonomy): Eukaryota > Viridiplantae > Streptophyta > Magnoliopsida > Fabales > Fabaceae > Vicia > Vicia faba. Next base: position 1,002,888,106 of record OX451740.1, read on the forward strand.
ACTAGGTGAAAAATTGCCATGAAGTTGGGTCCAAAACCTGCCTAAATTAGGGCAAAATTTCACTAAGTTAACAAGTTCATGACCATGTATTCACAAATTTATATCTTGAGATCCAAGCATCTTTAGGGAAAAGTTTGTGAAGAAAAGTTGTAGATTTCATGGAGGTCTATAACTTTCATTTTGGGTACTTTCCTTTAATCAACATGCATCATGGTGAAAAAGTGGTGTAAAGTTGAGAAAAAATAAGAAAATTTTCTATACTTGGAAAATTTCTAAGTTAGAAAATTTTCGAATTCAAAACCCTAATTTTCAAATTTGGTTTTCTTGAAGAACAAGTTTCACATTTTGACATGTTTTGATGAATTATGACCCTTGATACTTGATTTTGACCAAAAAGTCAAAGTTTGACTTTTCAGTGTACAGTTGACTTTTGATCAGTTGATTGCAAATTTTATCTGTCAATCCAATGAATCTGAGATGTTTTGAGCCATGTAATTAAGTCAAGATGATGCCATTGAATCCTTGAAATCATGCTTGAACTAAATTTGTCATTTGCTAGGTTAAAAATCAGAAATTGCCCTTCCTCAGTTAAAACCTTAATTTTGACCATTTTGCCCTTTTTGTGATTTGATCAAATTTCTTGAGGAATTGTGATCCAAACTTGACCAAATGATACATGTGAGTTTAAAATGTTGATGTTGATCAAAAATTAAGAAATTTGACTGTAAATTAGCCATGGTTGACTTTTTTCCCAATATAGTTGATTTTTAGGTCAATTGTTCAATTGACTGATCCAAAATGTGGTTCAAGGCTTGAAACTTGCCATGAGTGATCTTAGGGGTCCCTGATGATGTTTGAAAGTCATATGAAATAATGATAGTCCAAAATCCTTGTGCAAACACAAACCCTAATTTTAGGTTATCAGTGCAAGATGAGATGTCATAAGCTGACCAAACCTTAATCCAGTCTTGAGTCAAAGAGATCTTATGAGAAAAGTCTTGATATATGAGAGGGCAAATTTTGGGGTACAACAGACATGCTTCCTTGCTTTAATTCAAGGTATTCTATCTGCTTCTTTCCCCGAACATCTTCCGGGTAATACTTCCTCATGAATTCCCTTCGGAAAACTTCCCATGACACTTCCTCACCAGCAATCTCAAGCCTCAGACGGGTTTCAACCCATCAGTCATTCGCTTCAGCACCTAGTTTATGAGTACCATAACGGATCCTTTGCACAGGAGTACAATCCATCACACGGAAGATTCTTTCAATCTCCTTCAGCCACGCCAAAGCACCTTCGGGATCATACTTTCCTTGGATAGTATGAGGATTCTTTCTTTGGAAGGTTGCCAAACTATGAGACCCAGTGTTCTCGTCAGCATTTAGAGGGTTTTGGAAAGCCTGAGCCATTGACTGCATAGCAGCAGCAAGAGCCTCATCATTCCTACCAGGTTCCTTCCAGCCATAACAACTTCTGCTCACCATAAAACAAGGATTATAATCAACAAATAATAATACTTGATTGTTAGATAACAACAAACTCAAAAACTTGGCCGGACAGATCGACCTGCTCTGATACCACTAATGTAACACCCCAATTCTACCCCTCGTAATTAATAATAAAATCAGAGTTTCAAAATTTCATCCAAACATAAATTGAGGTATCACATATTCGTGTTTTTCATCACTTTGCATTATAATGCACATCACAAAATCAAAAGTCATATATATCGATTCATAACATAAATCATCATATAAACATATGACAAATCACAGCACAGCAGATGTGTTCACAAAATGTACGTATCATCATGTTATCATCAATACATAAAGTTATAGGATAGTATACATAAACTATCCTATCAAAATAATAACGTCGCCCAAATCCCGAGTGTTACTACTATCAGAGCAGAGCGACTCAAAATAAAGAGACTCGAGCTAATCCTCATCATCCTCGCCGATCACCTGCACGTTACCAATATAAAGGCAACGGTGAAACAAGTAAAGGGTGAGATACTTTAAAACATATAATTAAAGGCATGATAAAATATATAAATAGTTTTGGAATCATAAATGATATAGGTTAATAAGAATATGTCAACAAATATCAAATATCACATACTTTAAAATCATCATTTAGTGTATGAGATCAACACTTTAATATCATCACATAATCACCATAATCATGTCAAAACAAGACATAAACTCCATTGCCATAAACTCATATCATCGCTTTACCGTCATGTTATATCCATCGCATAATTTTCATGAAATTATCACATCATAATCACTTTATGTTCAACACAAAAATCATCACAAAACAAAGTATCATATAACATTGCAATTCATTATAAGTCATCAAATAAAACTCAACGCGAAAAGACTCAAAAATAAACATAACCGACTCCATGAGACACGACTATGTTATGCATGTGGTACCCGTCGCTTTGTCCATAATTAGGGACATTCGGCATAAAAGTCCATCGTCGCTTTGGCATAAAGCCCTCTTCGCTTGGCATAAAAGCCCTCGTCGCCAATGCAATGTATGTCTCGACAACACGACATCACAAACACGACACAACAAAACATCATCATCGCACATCAAAATTGGTATAAAACCCACGTCGCCGTATTTATCCACATCAAGATAAACATATCATCGCATCACATATCATCAAGTATTCATTATAAATAAAATGTCGCAAACATCATATTTAATCACACCACATCATTATCAAATAATTCACTAAATTTCAAACACGGAAAAATAGTCAAACATCAATAATCGTCGCAAAATTCATTCATAATAATCGGCACCAATCATAATCATTAACGTCGCAATCGGATTGTCCATACGCGACTTAAACCGACTAAAATGCAACCCGGTTCAACTTAACCGTAAATTGGCCTATTTCGGGTCACTTCACAAAAACTTGAAATCTAGAAAAACTAACATCACCACGACGTTCTACACGTCGAAATTAGCTAGCACGCCAATCGTTAAATTCGGAGCAACTTGCATCGTCGCCGAAATTTCCAAAATCGGGAAATCGGATATAATCGGGATCCAAATTAAACCGGCTAACTTATGTCATATTTGTATTTAATTAATATAAATATTTAATATATTAAATTAAGAAAATAAAAACAAAACATAAATTAAATAATTTCTAAACTTACATTTTCATTTCTTATACTGCTACTTTACTGCTACTAAGCTAAAGCTTCATTCCAATTGAATGCTGTTATTTACGTTAAACCCATACTACATTTTTTTTTGTTTTCTAACTTCACTTAATAACTATACTGCATAAGTTAGTTTTAGTTATAACTATACTGCATTATTTTAGTAAACTAACTATACTTCATTATTTCACTTTTAATTAATATAACTTCTATTTTCTTTTTAATTCCAATTTAACTAACCTAATACTAATTCAACAACAACAACACCTAATTAACTCTTCTAATTTCTATCACAAATCTTCAACAAAACTCAAAAACTCTAACATCAATTTTTTTTTCAAATCCAAAATATATCAAATCAAACCCTAACTATAAGCATTGAAAAATCAAACCCCTTACCTTAGATGTTTGAATGATTCTTGATGTTCCAACCAACCCAAAACCCAAGCTTGCTCTTGTGTTCTTGTTTCCTCTTCTCTTCTAAGACCTCTTTCTCTTGCTCTCTCTTTTTATGTGTTTTAATGTTATGATACTTCTATCTCTCATAAAACAACAACTAATGCCTTTGTTTGGATTTTGGTCTTAAGACAACATGAAATTACCATACTACCCTCCACTAGTCTTACTAACCCAAAATAATTAAAATAACTCCAAATAATTAAATATTGGTCTGAATAATATTTTACTGAACCGAACGAAATAAATATCGGACCGAATAAAATAATTAATGGTTCCTCAAAATAAATACTGGACCGAATAAAATAATTACCGGTCCCTCAAAACAAATACCGGACCGAATAAAATAATTACCGGTTCGAATAAAACGTCGCCGAATATATTAACAGATATAACGGTTAATTTAAATATTCTCGTTGCAAAAATAAACGTCAAACGGTAATTTGAAAATATTAATATAATATAATATTAAATAAAACGGGGCGTTACAAAGATTATGTTGCAGATTACGTTTCGTATATGGGTGTGAAGAAGGCACAAGTTTAGAGGGAGGATATGTGGTAAAATTGGGCTGAGTTATAGGCTTAGGTTTTTCCATCATTAAAAATGGGGAGTATGTTAGGGGAAAGCTCATATACTATTGTTTTGATGATGTCAAAACATTATTCGCATCTTGCATTTGTGCTCCTAATATTGGTTGGCTCCTGGGTGAATTTGCATTTGGAAAGGGATGGCATGAACCTCCTTGGATTAAAGCAATTTTAGCCACATCAACTATTTGCATCGACTCACACAATTGGTGAGTCGACTCATGGCCTGATCAAGGACTTTGCACCTGTCTCGGGACTGCTCGCATCAACTCTTCTGGTCAACTCATATTGGGAGTGAAATTCCTTCAGGTTGCATCGATGCATTCCTTGGTGCAGTTGACACAGTGCCTATTTTTAAATCATCTCATTAATCTCGGGTTCGCTTAGGTCGACCACCCCTAACCTGTATGAGTCGATGCATCTCTAAAATTCTCTGATTTTCTGCTATGTTTTAGGCTTGCTGATTGTGAAACATATTAATATTGGTTTATGGTCATCATTTAAAAAAAATAAAAAGTGAAAGAGATAAACTAACTTATCATCATCTTCATCCTCTCCTTGCATTCGTCAACAATTACACATGACAATTTTTGTTGATTTAAGTGTAGAGCTTTGGTGATAACGTTCAAATTGAAGATTGATTTCAGATTTGGGTTGAGAATTGAGTGGGTTTTTTATTGAATAAAACCGTTAGGGTTTTGTCCTCCAAGATTCGGGTTGGTGCGGGGGGTTTTGCACACGTCTTTGCTTCATTGAATTCAGCCGAGTGAAAGGGTTCAGAAACAGTGGGTTTGCTCAATCAAGTAGCGGTAACCGGAGGATTATGAATAAATATTTAGGGTCAAACGCCTTGCAATTGAAATCAGTCGAGTGAAAGATTTGTAGAGAGAATATTTCATGCAATCGAGTATTGGTAACCAGAGGTTTGTTCGAAGAGTTTGGCATACTTGGTTTGGTTTGAACCAAGGGGAGAGAAGGATATAGTTTTAGCTTCAACATTTGGTTTATGCGTAGTGAAGACTATTGCTTCTCTTGTAACACTTTGAAACTTAATATCATACATCTCAATTCTAGATTTTAGAATTACGGGAAGAAGTACCCTACGCGAGGACGGCAAGGGGAATTGCCTTAACAAATCGTGTGTTATTTCTATTTCCCTATCTGTTTATTTTTGTTTGTCATAATTTGTATGATATCGATAGCTCAATTTATTTTACCGTGATTGTAGTGAGTCAAACTTAGTTTACAATAATCATATCAATCACTTTGATTGTTATCCAGAAAAAATTCATCACTATAATTAAGTAAAATTGAACTTGTTGTGTTTTTGCACACTAAGTGTTTGATAAATTGAATAACATACAAATTAGTGATATTGTCAAGTTTTATCTTAAAAAATTCATTGGAAGTAGTAAGTACTCATTGATATTGTTTAAGTTATTGATTAGTAAGTAATCGTATTGATTCATTTCTCATCATAGGAACTTCATTCGGTGTCGTATATCTGATATTTTCAATAACAAATCATTTATACGATTTTGATTCGGGAAGCTTTCGCACCGTTTTAATGTCTCCAACAAATTGATCTAATAGATGATCCTTTGCAATTGTCCAATCTTGAGGCAGCTGGTTCGAGGTCTCTTGTTTTTCATTGTTTTGTAATATTTCCTCTTTATCATAGATAATTCCATCATCTTCTTACGATGGAGGATCATCTTTGAGAATTTCTTCTTCGATTAATCTTTCTGTTATTACACCTAAACATCAGAACCAATACCTTTTCCCAACTTTTGAGGCAGGGTATCATCAAATGCAACATGAATAGATTCTTCTACAGAAGCAGATCTATGATTATAAACTCTATAAGCCTTACTCGTAGATGAGTACCCTAAGAATATTCCTTCATCAGACTTAACATCAAGTTTATCAAGATTGTCCTTTCCATGATTTAAGATAAAGCATTTGCAACCAAAAACACAAAAATATGAAATATTTGGTTTTGTACCTTTAAGTAACTCATATGGTGTCTTCTCTGGGATGGGTCGAATGATCACCCTATTTAAGACATGGCATGAGATGTTAATCGCATCCGCTCAAAAGTACATAGGTCGACTTTGTTGGTGTAAGCCCTAGAGGCCAATACTTTTGGTACCTTTATCGAATTATTTATTACTAATAAAATGCATTTCTTTATTATGTTTGCTTTTCCAAAATAATAAAGTCTCTAAAATAGTTAGTATTTTAGTGAAATGTTAAGTGTTACTTAATCAAGAGATTCCATTAAACATAAGGACATTATTCTTAAAGTATCTATAGTCGAGCTTTATTGTGATGTGGTATAACATTAAAGCATTGAGATTATTATGTAGATAGACTGATGATTACATCTCGTGGATCATGGATAAGGAATTATCAAGTCTTGACATATGCATGAATATTAGGAGTAATATTTATACTGGATTGACTCGCTATGAGAATACTACATAGAATGTTATGCAAAGTTTCATAAGTTATTCTCATGGTGATAGTAGTATATACCACCCGTCAACCTAAAACCACTATGGACCCTAGATGTAGAGTCAAGTACTTTATTGTTGATCAAACGTTATCCATAACTAGATGACCATAAAGACAATTGATGGGTACTTCACAAAGCATGATGAGGGACATGAGTGACCTAGATGGCATTTTTCGATCCTGTGTAATAGGATAAATGTCTAAGGGCCCAATATTGACCTGGACAAGGGCAACACTGTCTATGCCTTGCATTCAATATAGACATAAGGGAAAAGGGTAATTTTAGAAACAAGTATTATCACTGAAAGGTTTTGTCTGATCACATGACATTTTTTCTGACTTGGGTAGCAGTGATGTGTTGTTAGATACCGCTCATTGTTTATTATGTTAAATGTGTGATTTAATATAATTGCCAATGTCGTGAAAATCATAGGGTCACACACATAAGGACAGGTTAATAAGAGATAGAGTAAATAAGGAACATCGTAAGGTACGGTGTACTTAAGCGAATTATAGAACACTGTAAGGTACGGTACACTTAAGTGGAATATTGGAATGTCGTAAGGTACCACTCACTTTGACATACGATACATCATAAGGTATGATTCCCATAGGCTTAATCGGGCTTTTAGCTTGCAGCCCACACAAGTGGTTCTATAAATAGAACCCTTGTATTGAAGCATTTCACTTGATGAAAATTCGGTCTTGAAACTCTAGCCGTATTTTCTCTCACTCTCTCTCAAAGTTTTTGTTCATAAACAGCTAGCACTGTGACTGGAAGCGACATGTTTGTGTTGAATGAGTAGAGGCTTTGTTCTTCATCAACACTCGTGATCACAACATCTAAGGTCTGAATCGCCACAAGAGGTAATAGTTTCTATCACTGACCATGCCCATTTGTAAGGATCACTAAAGAAAAATTTTAATTTTCGTATTGTATCGCGATTTTCCTTCAGGCTCATCTCACTCATCATAGTCCTTGCCAATTTCCAAAACATGATTTTACGCTCTACAACACCATTTTATTATGGAGTCCTTGGACATGAAAAGTTATGAGCAATCCCATTTTTTGGTGCAAAGATTTTGAAATTGATGGTTAACAAATTGACCACCATTATCACTATAGAGAGTGATGATATTCAAACCAAAAACATTTTGGACAAGCTTAGCAAAATTAGTGAAAGTTTCAAAACTTTCATCCTTATGGGCTAAAAATAACGTTCAAGTGAATCTAGAATAATCATCAAGAATCACAAATCCATAAAAGTTTCTTTCTAAACTTCTTACCCGCGAGGGGCCCAAAAAGTCTAGATGTAGAAGCTCGAGAGGTTTTGATGTCAAAACAATCTTTTTTGATTTAAACGAAACTCTCGTTTGATTTCTCGTTTGGCAAGCATCACACAATTTGTATTTTGAAAACTTCATTTTAAGAAGACCAATTACTAGATTATTTAATTCTATTTTATTTAGCAAGTCAAAATGCATGTGACTGAAGCGTCTATTCCATAACCTAGAATCTTCACCCATGGCTATTAAACACTTAATTTAATGCATCATCGTGTTATCTAGATCAAGCATATAAATGTTATCAATCCAGAAACCTTAAACACAAGGTCCTTAATTTTAGTATGCTCAATTAAACAACGAGGAGCATCAAAAGTAAAGATGTACCCTTTGTCGCATAATTGGATAACGATAAGAAGGTTGCATTTAATCCCTTTAACTAAAAGCACATTTTAAATGGTAATTATAGATGGATTTCCCATAATACCTTCTTCTACTATGTTACTTCTTATGTTGTCTCCATAGGTGTCGTGACCTCATTCTTTCTCATCAAACATGATGAACATGGAAGCATCTCCTGTCATGTGTCTTGAACATCCTCTCTCTAGAAACCATAATCTTTTCTCGAAAACAAGACATTTATGTAGACAATCAATTAGGTAAATGTAGGTCCCTAACTAGTGGGTCTTTGGGTTATTTAAGGTACACTTAGGAACCCATGCCATTTTACCATTCGGAACTTGAAAGTTCCTAACGTGACATTGAGGTCTAATGTGTCCCTTATCACCACAATAATGAAAAATATCTTTAGATGAAATGCCTCTTCTATTTATTCTAGTGACACAAGGGTTTTTCTTAAAAACAATTCATTTATCACTTGAAGAGTTAGAGCAAGAATAAGATGGTGAAGTAACATGAGTAAATTGTCCTTTGAGATTTTAAATTTCAAGTTTTAAAATTGGACATTCAACATATTCTACTTTTTCCATCTTTTCAAATAAATTGGAAACATTATAATTCTCATCAACAAGATATGTATGTGCGTTTTTAAGATAATCTAAAGCACGATTAAGATTATTGATCTCCTGTTCAAGATTTCAAATCATTACTTTTTAGAGATCACTCTTCTTAAATGCATTTATATAATCAACATACATGTCACCAAAAGCTTTAGATAGATCACTATAAGAAAATGCATTCTCAAAGTCAGAATTATATACCTTTGACGTTTCACCTTTCTTACTTGCCATCAAACATAGGTTGGCACACTCGCCATCTGAAATTGAGCAAAAATGTGAGGAAGAGTTATCATTCTCTTCTTCCCATTTGATATACGCTCTACGACATTTGGAACTTCTTCCTTTCGTCTTATAGAATTCCTTATCTTTATTTTTATGATGTATGGTGAGACTTAGACAAGTTGTTCTATAGTGACCCGATATATCGCACTCGTAACACATAATATCATCATCATTTTCCATGTGTTCTTTCTTTGGAGGGTGAGTGTTTATGAAGTTTATTAAACCATTGTTTATATGCTTGAGCTTGTTCCTTCTCAAATATCTATTGTAGCCCTTGAAGAATAAACCCATCTCCTATTTCTTAGGAGCTTCTTCGTCAAAATTGTCACTTACTTCCTTTAATATACTACATTTACATGATAAGGATTTCAAATAAAGATCTTGTTTCTCTTCTTTTTCTTTCTCTTTCTTTTTTGACTTTACTTCATTATCGGCGAGTCATTTCAGCTCATTTTCATGCTTGGCTAACATTCCAATTAACTTTGTAATATCCAAAGTACTAAGATTGTTTACTTCCTTGATAACGATAACCTTTGGTTGCCACTCCCTGCACATAGACCTTAATATTTTGTTAGAACAATCTTTGTTGGAATATATTTTACCCAAATTTCTTAATCAGTTGATTAAATGGAAGAATCTAGTTTGCATGGATTCCATAGATTCTCTGATTTCGATACAAAGAATTCAAACTCATTTATAAAAATATTAATTTTAGAATCTTTGACGTCTTTCGTTCCCTCATAGAGAGTTTAGAGAGAGTCACACATACCTTTAGAACTCATATGATGTGAAATCGAGTAGAATACTTTAGCACTTGGTTTCATCATCTATCTAATCCCTAGGATGTTTTACAACACCACCATTAACCATGGGAATAAAAGGTCCCTCGGTAACGACACGCCATAGTTTTTTTCAACTGATAATAAGTGTGCATTCATAATTGATTTCCAATAAGTATCGTTATCACCTTTGAAAACCAGCTCTCTATTGTGCTCTCCCTTTGGATCTTTATCATCCTCCATATTCATAAAACTTTTGGAGTCGATTAGACTTAATCAAAGGACCAAATCTTGATGCCAATTATTGAGTGAGAATATGGCAATATAAAACAATCTAGAGGGGTGAATAAATTTTTAAAAAAATCAACTGATTCTTCTAGGAAGAATAGCCATGGGTTTTTTAGAGTTTGTGCAAGGAAGTTTGTAGAGCGAAAATGTGATTTTATACTCAATTGACAATTATTTAGTAGCTACTCAATTCACTTTACAAATATCATAGCGTCTAGGTGAAGAAACACAATGTATGCAATTGAAATAATTGAATAAGTCACGAGATGTGGATATGAAATCAATCAACAAGGTGGAATATAAAAGCATGATGTTTCTCAATTATTAATCACCATTAAAGCTTTTAATAGGTTTTCAATTTCAACAAAACCTAAGATTATCAATTAAATCTCTATTACCAAAACATAATCTTAAGCATGCACGTTCTATGAAATTCAAATTCAAGATTTAGAGATAGAGAGATGACACTGGGGTTTATAGTGGTTCGACTATGTCGTCCTCGCGTGAGTATATGTCCCTTTTAGTAGTTGTTCCTTTATTTTGAAAAATATCTTAAGAGTATATACAATCACTAGTCCACCATAATGCTCAAGAAAAGTGAAAAAATAAAATCTTCGATCTGGATCTTGACTTGTGTATGGCCAAAATGCCAAACCCTTCCGCGCAATCTTCACTCGATTAACGCTTCTAATCTCCAAATATCACCAATTATGCTCCAAGACTTCGTGTGTAGCAATCAACCCCTTGATCATACTGATTCCTTGAGTGGTGAATTCTTTGAAGATGTAAAAAGAACCCCGCCTTATCTGTAGCCTTCCACACAGTCACTACTAAGGCAATTATGGAAAGAATACCTTCTTCTTTTCACTGTAATTTGTCAGCACCACTGACAACAACCCCAACATTGCAAAAACCTTTGAACCAATCTCCAAGAACGATTAGTTTCAAGATAACGTCTCCCCCAATCAATTAACATCCATTCATAATCAAGATATGAAACTGAAATGGGGTTGAAGATGAAATATTTTTGATGCAAGGGTTTCAAAAAGGATGGTTGATTTTCAAATAAATTCAGAAACAGTTATGAAAAATCTTCATAAAGGAATATGAACTCTTGTGTTAAAAGTGTTAACAAATTCTTATATATGTGCTTGATATGAAGCACAAAAAATACTTAAAAAGGTTGGTTAGATTAGAATCAAAGTCAGTGCATGTAATGATTCAAGTGAGCAAGTGAATGGAATAAAAGAGATTCATGTTTTTGACCCATTTTTCAGTTGATTCAAATCAAGTGCAATGTCTGATTCAAATCAATTTCTTCTCAGAACTTTAGAAAAACCATAAAAGTTATATGATTCGAATCATGTGCAAAGTATGATTCGAATCAATTTGGACAGAAGTGACAAGAAAATGCATGATTTTAATCATGTCTAAAACGTGATTCAAATCAAATGGTTTTTGAAAACTTTGGTCACTACTGTTTGATTTGGTTCGAATTAAATATTGTGTGTAAATGATTTATTAGAATCAATACATCAAAACACAATTTGTTTTCATGATTTTAAAGTTTTTCTTTGCACATGTTTTGAATTAAACACACAATTATTTTATTCCACAAACTCATGCTCTTGACTAAGAACATCTTGAGCAAGTTCAAACATAAAAAAAGTTTTATGCATGCGAAAGTATTTACAAATCAAGTTCAAACATGATTCACGGTGTGTAATTTATGAGGGATACTGAATAGAAGATAATAAACAAAAGCGATAAGACAAGAAACAAAATAATAAATGTATCAAGATTGCTCCCCTTGTATATGATAAGAACATTCAACCAACTCCCCTTAGGGATGTGTAACTACACTTGAGAGGGGTAATTCTAAAGTTGGAAAGAAGATGACCATTTTACAAGCAAACATCGAGTCTATTAACTCTCTGTAGGAAGAGATAGATCAATACTGTCTTCCGCTTACTTTGGCCACTCAGATAATGAAGTTGATGAATTTTCTTATTAATTTAGAGAAACACTAGAAGAATGCTTTTGAAGAAGTGGATGAGGCATGTCGGATGTTTGAAGCGTATCAAAAAGTTTTTCAGTAGAAGAAGGATGGCTGAATCAATGTAATGAAAGGCTTGAGGATGGGGTGGTTGTTGTATGGAAAAGATCTCATGAATCCCTTCAACAAGTTATGGAAATCCTGTGCAGGGTCCCATATAAAATGTTAGATCAAGTACGAGAATTTTGACCTGGCCTTACTATCACTATTGATTAGCTGAATTCTTTCCTGGAAATTCCTAGACTGAATGTCGGAGGTGGTCTCGATGCTCTAGAGTCGGGAGCTGACGTTTGAATGCCCTTGTTCTTCTTCTTCTTATTTTTATTTGTTCCTGTAAGTTTTGGTCGGGCCTTCGTGTCTCAGTTTTCAATATATATATATATATATATATATATATATATATATATATATATATATATATATATATATATATATATATATATATATATATATATATATATATATATATATATATATATATATATATATATATATATATATATATATATATATATATATATATATATATATATATATATATATATATATATATATATATATATATATATATATATATATATATATATATATATATATATATATATATATATATATATATATATATATATATATATATCGTTACACATTTCATGCTTGTACTTGTTTGCTTTCGTATTGCACTCTTTTCAACTGTTGTTATTATCCGACTGAGATTCGAGGAGACACAGGGCTTGCTTTCAAGTCTTGCAGTTTGCATATTATGTTTGCTAGAGATAGTAGTAAATAATATTTACTTAAAGTGTCCGTATGTCGGATCAGAGCTTATGAAATATGAGCTTGGATTCGGGAGTTTATCCCTTCAGTTGTACTTGTAAGCATTTCATGTGGAACCAGCTAGACATGACTTTTCCTTAATAATGTTTACACAGATAAGGCATGAGTCCAGTTGAGTGCGGTTATGTTTTAAATTATACTTACAAATGAAGGATATGAAACCGACTATATGCGACCATGCTTTTTTGTATTTTGTTTTGTGTCATAAAGGATGATTCCCCTCTTAAGGTTAGATGATCCCCGTCCTTGCCACTAAAGTAAAGCTCGGATCGAGGTGGACATCTATAAGCTCCATCTCTCTCTCCCTTGGATTGGCTAGATCCGAAGGGGGTGCTCCGGCTACATGTAAATGTGTGTATTTCTTAAATATGGGGTATTTGAATGTTGTATTCGGATGTGCAAATGGCCTCCTATAGCACCCCTGGGGTTATTGCTTGTTGTAGTCGGACGTGCAAAGAGTCTTTGACAGCTCCTCTGAATTCTGAAGCAACACAAGATGTTGTGAGGGAATATATTATTGTAGTCGGGCGTATAAAATGTATCTGAAAGTACTCTCCTAAACTTATGAAGACGCGCAATGAGATGTGGGGAATTGATTGTTGTAGTCGAGCATATAAAGAGTATCCGACATCACCCTTGAAACTTCTAAAGACGTGAATGCCGCTGTGGGAAATTTATTGTTGTAGTCGAGTGTACAAAGCATATCTGATAGCATGCCTGAACTTTTGAAGGAGTGCAATCCGTTGTGGAGAATAAATTAATGTATGGTGTACAAAGCATATCTGACACCACCCTTGAACTTTTTAGGTCAGACATCAACTGCATTAATTTTTCCCTTGTTCGGTATTACGTGCATTCACGTTTTTGGTGTCCAAAAGAGGGGACAAGATAGAAAGCATAAAGAAAGAGTATAATAGCAATGTTTGTGTATATATATATATATATATATATATATATATATATATATATATATATATATATATATATATATATACTATTCTATAATTAATTTACCAATACATTAATTAAATCTTGCGGTCGGCTGCAAGTGTGTATCGGTTGCATGCCCTCAGATGTGTTGTCTGACTGGCTTGGTGTTTGGTAGATCTGGAGGACTGGGTCCCTGACTGGTGAGAAGTTCGACCCTTGTTTAGTGTTTCTGGATCTTCTTCCGGGGGTTTAGGTGGATCGGTATCTTTGGACTTGGGATTTTTTCGAAATGCCTCAGAAGGTCGGCTATCTGCTCGAGTGTTGAGAATATTATTGGCATTTACGGCGGTCGACTGCTCTTTGATTCCCTTTCGACTTCGTATCATGTAGAACCTCTTGGGTATTTATATCTGACATGCTTCATAAGACATATGTCATCCATATTCTCGACGTGCATTCATCATAGGCGAACTCATGGTGTTACTCAACTGAGGGTGAAATAGGACTTGGTCGATTGGAGCTAGATCGGAGTTTGACATATCCTAATGGTGTAATTTGAGATTATGGCTTCTTAAGACTCCAATTTTTTTACTTGAATGCTTTCGAATTTTAGATCTAAAAATTGAACGTGAAACCGTATAAATCACAGGAATTAGAAGTCAATTTGCACACGGTTCTATTACGGAACCAAAAGTAGAGAGAATTGTAGAAATTGTGGCAGAGCGAGGTTTCCTAAACACTACGATGATGAGACTCCATGGATCAAACGTTGTGATCACAATGTTTCTTGAATCATATGTGTTGATCTTGAATCAACGTTGTTACTCTCTGTTGCGACGAATCAAAAAAGGGGGCACCTACATAGTTAGTACTCTTACACCCAAGTTAGTTTAGGGTTTAGGAAACAGATAATGAAAGTGGAGATTAGAGATTATGTATCTGAAAACCCTTTCTGAAAGTATTTATACCTTGGGTCTAACGGAGCATGTTGGATAAATGGGCCTCTTATTATTGTGTATTTGAATGGCGTAGAGCAGTGGGTCCATGAGCCTTTGGCTAACACATAACACATATGTTGATGAGCGTTGGCTAAGCTTTAAGACACAAGTCAAAGATGATTATACGAAAAACAATTTAGTTTAAAACTATCGTTTTTAACCAATCCAATCCAAACTTAAGATAAATAAAATAAGTGGTCTTTGTTAAATTTGTACAAACTGTAATTGAGATGAGTAATGTCACAAATGAACGATCACCTTCAAACCGTAAGTTTAATTCTCCACATTATGTCTACAACATTTCAATCGGCATTAAAAAAATAATGTTGTTCCTAAGAATCTATAAATTCCAACATACTGTCAACTAAATGCAAGTTTATTTACGCGCCTTTACTTTTTTTTATATTTAAAAAAGGAATATAAATCCAAAAAATTCCCCATAAAACTACTTCCTTGAAGGTCCAAATAACCAATTCAATCCGCAACCTCCTTCCAAACTAAAATAGTTATCCGGCAACACAATAGAAAATGAAAAAGAGATTTTGGGGCAGACGACCAAAACGAACAAACAAGATCACTAGTAGAAAAAATGGTACCTCTAATATATAAAAGACCTCTCGTCGATAATCTGTTCAAAAAACATCTTCATCCAAAAACCTTTATTTTAAAGGAAACCACCACTTTTCAAATCATTGCCAAGGCACTATAGTCTAAGTAGATTATAGTGGTATAAATAGATTTCACTTAAAATATTATACTTTTTACACTTTTCAATTAATTAAACAATTATACTATAATTTCAAATATTTATATCATTAATTTAAAACTTTAAATTGAGTCTCATTAATCTCACAATATACTCTAACTCAATATGTTATTGGTTAAAATTAAAATAGAATAATCTCTCAATGCTATGTTACTTAGAGCTATACAATTGATCAATTTAGGTTTATATCAAATGCAAAATCTAAATTCGATGTAAATCGCAGTTTCATTTTAAATATTCAATTTCGACCAATAAATTTTTTTTATTTTTGATGGATTCGACTAAATCGGATTGATAGATAAATCAGATGAATTTGATTTATTTAATATTTATTGAGTTAAATCCGTAAAAATGATCAGTTTTTTTATAAAATTCACAAATTTTCATTTGTTAATTTTTTTTATATAAAAAACTATCAAAATTTTATAATAGTCTAAAAAAATTACTTTTTATTATTAAAACAAAATTATTATAAAATAACATTTTCCATATCATTTAACATTAATTTGATCATTATTATACTTTAAATCACAAACTATAATTAAAATTTTCATATTAAAATTTTCATATTACATTTTTGTGAGTATACAATACTATTGTTACATTATAAAAATAGTTATAATATGACAATATTACATTCTTGTGAGTACACAATATCAATATGATCATGACCCACTGTAATTGCAATAAGATTCTCATCCCATCTTAATTTTTCATTTTTAAAATATTTTGACATATTTTTGTGGCATATGTGTGGCTAGGTGTGTAATCGAATCAATTTTGATCGGTTTTTAGTTAAAAAGTAGTCCGATCCGATGATATTTTCATCGATTTAGTTTGATTCGATTTTTAATATTTTTTAAAAATAGAACCAAATCAAACTAACTGATTTGGTTCAGTTTGATTTAGTTTGATTTAGTTTGGTTGATCGATTTACAATATTTTTTAAATATTATATTAATCAATGTATTTTTCACTATTGTGTTTTTCGGTGTATTTTTATGCTATTATTTTTTAAAATAATACATATTATGTAATTTATTTCGTATTCTATTTTTTCAAACAAATTACAAGTTGTTCTTAATGCATATGAATTTATAACATGATTTCCATTACATCATGAAATAAGTTCACTATCAAATATAAAAATTAACACTTGACATCAAAATATTGGAAATAGATTTGAAAGCTTAACAAATAGAACATATCAATTAACATGTTTCATATCTCAAACACACATCAAAACTATTTTATGTAATTTATTTTATGTCCTATTTTTTCAAACAAATTACAAGTTGCTCTTAATCCAAATGAAACAGTGACATGATTTCTATTACATCATGAAATAAGTTCACTATCAAATATAAAAACTAACATTTAGCATCAGAATATTGGAAAACAAACCAAAAACTAAAAAGGTATAAAAAATATGAAAATTAACGAAGAAAACTTTAACACTAATAAGACGACCATAATATATCAGAATGACGGTAATGAGAAAAGCAATAGTGACGGGCAACAAGAGCCTTTCTAGAATATCGACATTTGCAGGAGCTCCTTTATCACTGGAGTCTAAGTGCTTGGTTTGGAGCCCAAGTGTTTGGTCAGTTCTATATGCGTGTTTTGCTTAAATGAAGGAAGTATAAACAAAGATGAAGAATGATTAGACCCATAAAAAATTTGAACTTAATGATGGGTGGAATAAAATATTTATAGCGTAATTATTTTCATTAATTCGGTAAATCAATTTGGGAGTTTCTAAAAACTAAAATCAAGAATCAAACAAAACTATATTGATTTTTATTGAATTGATTCGGTTTTAGAACCAATCCAAAAACAGTTAGTTTCATTTTGATTTGGTTTAATTTAAATTGTCGACTTAATTAGATCGGCTTACACACCTATATGTGGCCTGTGTTCGAAAAGTTCTACTACTAAGCTACCTATTTCCAAATTATAGATTGTTTATTGAAAAAAAAGTTAAATTGATTGTTCATTTGTTAATAGAAATTAAAGTATACTCTCTCATTTTATATAAGTAAATTTTATATTTTTATACTTATCGAATAATTAATACATTTGATTTACATATAAATTAGGTACATTAAATAATAATGAATCTAAAAAGTGAAATTAACTTATAATATAAGACGAAGTAATACAAATTTTTTAATTATACAATTTAGATAGTAAATTTTTTTGAATTTGAGCGATTTATATTTAATGACTTAGCTTTTTAATTTCTTTTGATTTTAGGTTTTTTATAGTTGCATTAAATGTGATTCCTCAAGATTCATAGAGGAGGAACACTATATATTTGATATGGGAAAATATAATAAACATGCAAGCATATAAAACTAAGGTGAGTTTGTAAACTAAGGTGAGTTTGTAGAGATATAAGATCTGTTTTTTTTTTTTTAAATAGATTTTTATAATAATATATAATTTTGTGTAAAAATAATTTACAAAATTTCTTTTTTATAAAAGTTTCAAATGAAAATTTAATTTGAATAGTTATTCTAAAAATGTTATTTAGATATTTGATATTTTTATTGAATCTTTTGTTTGATATCAAAATTTTAAAAAAATCACTTAATTTTGAAGCTATTTCAAATAGATTTTCATAAAAATCATTTTTTAAATACGATATTTTGAAAAAATTGTAATTTTAATTATGTTTTTGTCTTCAATAATATATATTTATGGTATAAGATGTCAAAATTAATATTTCAATTTAAAAAATATATATATAATTTTTTTTTAATATTTTGAAAAACAATTTTATAAAATATATTTTAAAAAAATATATTTTTTAAAACCGAAAAAAACAGATTCATAACTATAATTATTTAATTGAAGTCAAATAACTAAAATAAATAATAATTGAGACTTTTGTATGTTATTATATTTTTGTAGTGACGATTTGGTTTTCCATATAATTTTAATGAAAACCAAAAATTTAAGGTAGTAAAATAAATTAAAAGATAGTATTAATGTAAATTGAGGTGTGAGAAAAACCAAAACTAATAGAGAAGAAGATAGTTTATATATAAATTTTTTTGATAACTAATTATATTTCATTTAACATAATATTAGGTACAAACCATAACTACAAGTTCCATGAAATTCAAAAATATAAACTAAATCTAAATCAAATCATAATGCAATACATTTACACCTATTAAAAATACACACAGGTATCAATGGATGTTCGCATTCACAATCAACACTAGCAAAACAATCATCACCCTCCACTATATTTAAAAAATAAAATAACAACAAGCATTAATAAAATAGGGTAAAATATTATGCATGAAGTAAAGAAGGCAGTTTAAAAAGAAAAAATGACTTACTTTTTGCGCTCACTGTGACAAGAAATAAAGAGAGAATTATAATCATAACATTAGCAAACATGACAGTTTTAGCCATATTTTGCATCCTCAACATGTATCAATTACTTTATTACTTTATGATTTATAAATTTAATGTTCTACTTACATCACTTATATAGTGTTTAACTCAGAGTTTGTTTTTTTATTAAACGTAGCGTTTGTTAAGTAGTAAAAATAAATATTTTAGATTTTTATGGTTATTAAATGTCTTTTGAGTAAATTAACGTGTTGTATTTTGCACATTTTATGTACTTAGAAAGGAGGTAACATAATTGTTTTTTTTTTTTCAATCATGAGAATTCATTATCATAATTTTTAATCAGTTTTTAAAATTATTTTATAACCTTTCATTTTAATCAAGAGAAAACAAAATCGGAGTGATATTTTAAAATATTTTAAATGTCTCGTAAGCTTATCCACGTGTTGTGATTGACTCTTTAGACAGCTTAAAAAGGAGTTCAGATAATAAAAAAAAATCTTAACAATTATAATAATTTATAACCTTTTATAATTGAAAAGTTAAATAAACGAAGCAAAACAAATATAAAGTTATAACCTTTTATACCCTTTTACAATTTACATTACTACACAAATATAAATAAATGATTTGTAACGAATTGGACATATATTTATTAAAAAATACATATGTGTATGTTTTCCTATAAAAATGGGAAAATTTAAAAACTTTAATAAGTTATAACATGTTTAGGTGATAAGGATTTGTTCATAGTGGTAAGAAGTTTTGTACGATGGTATTTTGAAGCTATTTATGAGACATGCTCGCGTGAGGTGATAGACCATGTTAATGATATGTGATTGTGATGCGGTGAGAGAACTGACTTAAATGTTTTGCGTTTGATCGCAAATGTTGCGGTTAGCAAGAGTCGTCACCGACTTTTCTTTTATCCAAAAGGAAAGGTGAAAAAGCACAGGAAAGACCTTTGAGATTGTTTCTTGAGTTCGGGTGTAAATTATGAAAATGGAAGGTATTAGCACCATTTTCATCCATGGTTTTCCATGGGCTCTTAGTTACTTGCTAGATCACTTGCTTTTGTTTGAAAATGTGTTTTGTGTGGTTTTGGAAAGTATTTTGAAAATGCGCCATCGTTTGGGCAAGCTTTGTAATGATTCTTGTTCATAAGAATGTATACAAAGTGTTTGATCTTTTGAAAATGTTTTCAAGTTTGAAAAATGTTTTTGAAAGTGTTGGTGTTTGTTTTGAAAATAGCATTGATGTTTTTGTTTTGAAATGGAGCAAGTAACTAGGAACAATCTACCTACTCAAAAGTCTTTTATGTTCATTTCCTTTTTCCTTTGACATTGTTATCTTACCATTGATTTGGTAAGTAACCCTATCTTTGGATGTAAACGGGACGGGCGCGGGTCATCGTATAACCATGATTAGCAATATTGCAAGGTATCTTAGCATTTCTCTTCAGGGACTAAGATCATTTGTAAGGCAACATTCGTAGCGTCGTCGAGAGACTATGATCTTGTATTTTGATTGTTTTTGCTAAGACATCTCACATGCATAACATAACTATTTTTTATAAGGCAACAAGTGGAATTACCCTAGGGGTGCATGTCTGAATAGTGTGTTTGATTTGCATGCATTTAGTATTTGATTAGGGGGTGTCTACTTGTTGATTTTATCTTGCCATGCATTTCCTATTTTACTAGCAAGCATACAAAAGTAATAAAATGCAAAAAGATAAAACTCTACACTATTACAACCATATTGAATAGCACGGAAATATAAAGGAAAAAATAAAATAAAGGCAAGAAAAAAAGGTCTTTTGATTCAGGAAGGAACAAACTTTGATTCTACGTTCTTTGGCTTCCTTCGATTTGGGGTCTAGAGTCAGTGGAGGCATGCCCTTCGATTTGTCTTTTTGTCTCCTTCGACTGGGGGTTGGAGTCAGTAAGGTTCTGTCTTTCGTTTGAGGCTTGGAAACAATAAGGTTCTGGCTTTCGTCTGAGGCCTGGAAACAACAAGGTTCTGGATTTTCCACAGGCTCCTTGCTGACTCCTTGTAAGCATATTAAGCCCTTAGATTGTGATTCGAAAGGCTTGTGCAGCTATCTAATCGAAGGATATAACAAACCTGTCTTAAGTTCTTAAAATGCAACATCCAAACATAACTACAGTCCAGGGGTTAGCACAAAAAACAATGGGTCTTAAAGTCCAAAGTATAACTAATTAAGGTTGAGTTTTCAGCATATGGGCAGTCAGAATCGAATGCTAAAACATGGTCTAGAAATATCTACATTTTTTAATTGGCATGTGTTGTACCCCAAAATTTACCCTCTCATTTTAATCAACACATGTCCATTAAGATCCTCAATTTGCTCAAGGTTGCCCAAGAGTTGACCAGACAAACTCTCTCCTAAGGCAGTGTACCTCAAATTAGGGTTTCTATTTTCATCAAGATGGGTGAACCACAAAGGCCTCATATGCTCTCCATGATCATAATATGTTCTCAAGACCCTACATGTCAAGTTTCATGCCTTGCATAAGAAGTTTGCTCAGTCAATTGCTCAAATGCTTGAGAATCGATTGTATTAGGTCAAAAGTCAATTGTGGCCCACATACAGTCAAACCTCAAGATTTTTGGTCAACATCAACATTTTGAAGTGACTTCCATCATTTTATCAAGGATTGATCATGATTCCTCAAGGAATGCTCCAAATTCATCAAAACCCAAAAGTTACTAAATTAGGGTTTTGTAGGAAAAGTCAACCCAACTTTGACCAAGCATAACATCTTCATAATTTATTATAAATTTCCTATCCAAGGCTCATTTTGAAGAGTATTAAATTCCCTACAATTCATCTTCAGCCCCCAAGTTCAAAATATGCACTCATCAAGAGATATGAATTTCTACATTATAAGTCCTTTTGAAAAGTCAACAAAAACACATTTTGGATAAAAGCTTCATACATTAACATGAAAGATCCAATTGAGATAAAACTAAAAGGGTTGGTTAGGGGACACCCTAAGCTTTCTAAAAAGTCCAGGAACACCCTCCTAGGGTCAAAATTGAGAGAGTTGTGCATTGTCAAAGTTGGCAATTTTTGGAAAATTGCCAAAAGTCAACATTGATCAAATTTGCATTTTTTCCAAAGGGGCCCATGTTTTCTTGCTTGAAACATGTTTCTAATAGGACCCACGACCCCTGAGATTTTCCACCTGTTATTTTATTACTTTTATCATTTATTTTGATTTTTTATTCATTTCAATCAAAATAAATCAAATTAAATGGTAAAATAATGAAAACAAATCAAATCTTGGGATTTTTGTGCACATTTGGAGTTCATGTATAGCTAGCATGATGATCAATTCGTGCAAGACTCATTAGGGTTGGAAAAGATTGGATTGGAGCTTGTTTTAGAAAGATATCATACATGAATTAAATCAAACCACATTTTCATAATTCTCAAAGATATGATACAATTTTATTAACCTAATTGAGTCTACTATATGTACACAACAATTGCAGATCAAAAAAGAGGTTGGGCAGTCGTAGGAAGCAAGAACAAAAACTCAAAAATAGGATAAAAAGTGGGCACTTGATTTCTGCCCTAGAGGACGATTCCAGACGATTGGAGGACTCTAATCACTTCCTGGCCATCTCCTGAAGCCAACAACATCATTTGCAGCCTTCAAAACGCCGAGAATCATTGCCTAGACACATCACGGTTTGCCTCCCAAACTCAAATTCGATTTCTATGTTTTACGCATGATAAATCTGTTCTATCCATATATTCTTGTTCATAATCGTGTTTGCAAGCTTTTTGTATCATTTAATTGTACTAACAATGCAGGAATCCATATTCACCATTGTTAGGGTTTAAGATCACGATTTGGGGATTTCTGATACAGGAAAAATTGCGCCTCGAATGAGGTACCATGATACTCATGAGATTTTTGAATTTTGCAGGGGCTGTAGTTACAGCAAACGTCCGTAGGTATAAGTTTTTAACCTAAGATGACGGTTGCATTGAAAAATATGATGCGTGGCAGCCCATGACCGGATGATTTGAATTTCGCGCGTTTCTTTGGTCATCATGCGCTTTTTGTATTATTTTATATTTAGTTTATATATATTAACAAAAGAGCAAGTAGCACAGATGGTGGAGAGACGCTCCTTTGATGCATACGTCCTGGGTTCGATCCCAGGCGTGTGCATTTTGTTATTTTCCTATTTGTTTCAGGCAAATCCAATACTCTGCTCCCTCACATGCCTTCGATGCAACCTCAACGCTCAAACATTGGATGCAATGCTAGCCAGATCTAACGCTTCTCCCCTGAATGTCCTTGGTACACCTCAAGTCAACGCTTACACAGGATCCAGCGTGGTTGACTGGGCTTGAAGCTTAATGGGCTTGGAAATTCAGATTCCCACCCCCCAGAATTGTTAACAACACAGGCCCATATTCTCTTTTCTCTATTTATTTCCTTTATTTTAATTGTTTTGTTTAATTATTTTTTCACTAAATTAATTACTTTTTTCCTTAAATTAACAAATCAAAAATCACAAAAAGATCTCTTTTTATTAATAAACATTTTTTTTGAATTAATTAGTTTAATTAATTTAGGGTAATGGGATATTCTTTTTATAATTAAAATTAATTAGAATTAGGGTTTTAAATCGTGTATAATTAATTTTCTTCAAAAATACATCAAGATCATTTTTTTTCATAAATATCTATTTCTTTAATTAATTTAGTTAGAAAATTAGGTTAGTTTAATTTCTTTCATAATTTAAAAACAATTAGAAATTAGGTTTAATTAATTTGCAATTAAACATTTTCTCAAATAAAAATCCAAAAAAAATCTTTTTCTCTCGAATTAGGGTTTTAGATTATTTCAATCGTCCTCGCATTTAATTTTCCGCGCACTTGTTGTTTTTTTGTCCATTATTTTGTAACTGTTCAGGGTTTGTAATAGTTAACTTAGGGTTTTTATTTACTGTTTAAATCCCCGATTTTTGGTTATGTAATTGATCCCCCTCCCCGAAGCCTTGTAATAGCTAGGTTTATTTCTCGCACTTTAAATTCTCGCAATCTTTAACTGTATAGATGTATGGCTAATAGGATTGTATGAAAAGAATGCTTGAAATTTAAAACGGTAGATCACCTAATGTGCAAAGACTACATAACTGAAAAAGTTCACGTGCACATGTTCATTCCTAGGATTTGCCTCACTACGGTTTCCTTCGGTAAACATTCATTAAGCATAGGAGATTTTAATGGTCTCCCTCCTGTCTAAAAGATCAAATGTCCCATTCGAATGTTGCCTCGAAAATGTTGCCTCAGAAAGATCTTAAGACTCTAGGGTTACTACTAAAGTTTTCTAACTATTGCTTTAGTAATTGTACTCATCCCTTTTGAATGTCCCTTACAACTCCAACGACGGTGCTACCTACTCCTTAATAGTAGGATAGCGCTGTCTAAAGGAAATAGAACGAATAATCTTTTTTTCGAGTAGGTAGAATCTTAGGTACTTTCTCAATAAAAAACTTTTCACACAAACACCTTTCAAAACAAATTTTCAAAACAAACTTCATCACATCCTTGAAGACTGATACAAGGGTTATCACGACGTAAAAACATTTTCAAGACAAACACACATAAGCAATTTGAAAAAATGAGCAAGTACCTAAGAGCCCGTAGATAACTACGGATATAAAGGGTGCTAACACCTTCCCTTTCTATAATCTACCCCCCGTACTCAGAAACATCTCGAAAAAAGGTTTTTTCTATTCTTTTTCCTTTTCCATGATTGGATGATATAAAATTCGGTGGCGACTCTTGCTTACCGTGACATTTTGCGAACAAAAAACGCAAAATGCAAACCAGTACGACAGTCGGTTCTGCCACTATCACAGAATTGGCGACTCTGTTGGGGACTAATAACTGGGGTATACCTTAGGATCTAGGTCATTAAATTGCTTCTCTTGATTGTCTTGGCTGCTTTACTTTTGAGGTTTTGTTTGGGTTACTATAGATCCTACACCCGGATCTGGGGGAACTCATTAGGTAAACAAAAATAGATCGTGGAGATTGTACAGCGTAGACCGATATGGTTTAAGAGATGGTTGTGTTAGTGTGGCACTTTGGTTTGTACCAGTATCCTTCGTGGGGAAACAAGGAGAATACGGGGCCGCCGCATGGTGTTGTGAAGCACTAACGGACCTTAGAACCTTAGTTGAACAAACTTGGCCATTAGAAAGTAGTGAGATAGCCGACCTCGGTGTAGAGTTGAGAACTGGTTGATACTCGATGCTACACTCATTAAGATCAGACTTTCGGGATATTTTGGCCGCAAGGAAAGATTGAGAGCTGAAGCAATGCCCGATAAAGGATGGTCAATGATATTGAGATCCTCTAGAACACTGTTACTTTTTAAGACAAGTTTGAGACCAACTAAACATCAAGAGGGTACTACCTTTAACCTCATGCAAGCCTTAAACCTAAGGACTTGGTGTGATTTGACTGTGTTTGCTATACCTGTGGTTTATCATAACATCATGCATCATAACATGGCATCCATGCTTATTTCCCTAACCATTTCAAAGACCAAGGGAAATTATCTTTGTTCTGTTTTGCAGATCATGGCTTCCGTTCGTAGAAACACTATCCGAATCGGCTTTGTGAAGATACCTTCCCAACTCAAAGTGCTAGCATCAAGGGTTTCTGAAACTTTTGCATTCACTAAGAGACATGGTCAACTTCTCAACCTGGTTACTTCAAACTTTGATGAAAAGATGATGAGTGTACTTTTTCAGTTCTTCGATCCCAAGCACCACTGCTTCACCTTTCCAGACTATCAGTTGGTACCTACCTTGGAAGAATTTTCTCAGCTGTTGGATATACCCATTCTTGAACAGTTACCCTTCACAGATCTAGAAGAAGTTCCTAAGCCAGAAGTCATTGCCTTAGCCCTGAATCTGAAACAGGCCGACGTGGTATCCAATTGGGAAACTAGAAGCGGAGTTAAGGGTTTTCTAGCTAAGTTTCTGATAGACAAGGCCCAACTGTTTTGGGAGGATATGGATTTTCAGGCTTTTGAGGAGGTATTGGCTCTTCTTATCTATGGTTTAGTTCTCTTCCCTAATCTGGACTCATTCATAGATGTGAATGCTATCAAGATATTTCTCTCTCGCAATCCTGTGCCTACCTTGCTCGGAGATATTTTGCACACTCTCCATACTCGTACCATGAGGAGAAGAGGGATTCTCATGTGCTGCATGCCATTGCTGTCGAGGTTGTTTCTTTCTCACTTCCCTAAGTCCATACTGAAGAATGAAGAAGGTCTGGATTGGTCACAAAGGATAATGTCACTCGCTCATACGAATGTTCTTTGGTGTATTTGATCTATGGAAAACATCGCTATTATTGACTGCTGCGGAGAGTACCCTAATGTCCCATTGCTTGGTATCAGAGGGGGTATAACCTACAATCCTTGTTTAGCTCTTCGACAATTTGGTCACGCTCGAAGAGATGGTCCCCATGAATTTCTTATCGAGGGAATTGTATTTAACTATGAGGATGATATTCAAGAGTATCTCCAGAGGTTCATACGAGCTTGGGGCATGGTAAACAGATCGGGCGTCAGGGATTTGGGGCCAAAGACTTACATTCCAATGGAACCTTATCTACAATGGGTACGAGCTCGTGCCTAGCTTATGATGCCCTATGTGGATATTTTGCCAGTGATTATGGAACCCATTACAGAGGAGGGTATTCCTTACACAATTCTCTATCCTTATATGCCCACTGATCTTGGAGAATTATAGAGGTCTTGGATTCAGTTGATGAAGGAGCGGGACACTTACAGCGATCAGTTCGATGCTCAGGAGAGGAAGGTTTTATAGCTCACAAAGCAGTTGCATGAAGAAAGAGGGCTCAATGACTATCTCAGCACAAAGAGGAAGCATCCATGGGGTTTTTGATGTCTTTTATAGTTTTAGAATTATTGTTTAATTGCAACTCCTAAAAGGCATTTGAACTTCAAATTCAGCTAATAAAGTTTTTGTTTATTTTGGATTGCAAATTTAAATTTCCTGAAGTCTTTGAAATCATTGCATACACATCCCATTATCATACATATCATTACAGGTACCATTACATGTTTCTCATCTTATTCGCTGTTTATTTCAGCAGAAATGTCTTCCGAACAAAGCATTAAGGACCTGCAGGCACATAACGCCCAGTTCCAACAAATGTTTATAAGTCTGGCAAAAGGGAAGGAGGATCTGAAAGCCCTTATCCTGAAAGAAAAGAAGAAAAAGAAGAAGGCTGCTGGTATTCTGAATATCGGCAGAAGGTTTGGGGAGCGTTTGAAGCGACAAGTCGATTTGACCTCTTCATCTAAGGAAGGGGAGAATCAGGAAGAAGAGAAGGACCCCAGTCCTGCAGTTTATGACAATGATACCGATTACAATGATGAGTAGTACCCTCCTGCTGAGGATAGATACAAGCAGTTAGAAGACCGTCTGAGTGCCATGGAAGTTCAGAGGATACCTGGAATGGATTTCAAAGAATTGGGATTGGTGTCGAGAGTAGTCATCCCGCAGAAGTTCAAAGCTCTAGTTTTTGCCAAGTATGATGGGGTGTCCTGCCCAAAACTCCATCTCCACTCTTATTTCAGAAAGATCCAACCCCACACCGCTGATAGAAATATATGGTTTCATTTCTTTCAAGATATTCTGTCAGGGACTCAACTTGAATGGTTATACCAGCTAGAGGGAGCAAATATCCAAAACTGGGAAGATCTGGATGCTACTTTCTACAAGCAGTATCAGTACAATACCGACCTCGCTTCCACTCGTACTCAACTCCAGAGTATGTCCATGGATGCAAGTGAAGGTTTTAAAGATTACGCTAAAAAATGGATAGACTTGGCTGGGAGAGTTCAACCCTCGTTGTCTGATAGGGAGTTGGTTGATATGTTTCTAGGGACGCTATCTGGTCCATTTTTCAATCATTTGATCGGCAGCTCATCAGCTGGTTTCACTGAGCTGATCCTAACTGGGGAGAGAGTAGAAGCTGGGATTCGAAGCGGAAAAATACAGAAGGATGCCTCGTCAAGTTCAGTAAAGAAGCCTTTTGCTGGTAAGAAGAAAGCCAATGCCGTCTATAGCCCGAGGGGCCAGAACATGGCTGAACCTCGTCAGACAGTAAGTTTCGTGATGATACCTAGACATGCAGTTGCTCCACAATGCAACAATCAACAAAGGGTGGAAATACCACAACGGTAGTTTACCCACATCAACATGACATTGGCTGAAGTTCTACCTCATCTGCTGAGATCCAACTCGGCAACCTTGAGAGAGGATCCCAAGAATCCAAATACTACATCTCCTCGATATAATCCAAATGCCCGATGTGCCTATCATTCTGAGAGTCCTGGACACAATACAAATGACTGCTGGGCTCTGAGGAACAACGTACAAGACTTGATTGAAGCCAAGGAGATAAATTTTGATGCTCCAGAAAAGCCAAATGTCATAACTGCTCCCATGCCTAAACATGGTCGTGGAATTAATGCTATTGATACTGATCTGTTTGTTGCCTCTGTTGATGAAGTTTCTACTCCTCTCATGACTGTCAAGAAGAATTTGATGTTGGCCGGTTTATTTCCGGGTTGTGGTGAAGGTTGCCACATGTGTTCGCTTCTACCTTCTGGTTGCCATTTGCTGAAGTCAGGTGTTCAACGCCTGATAGATAGCAAAGAGATTCTGTTTGAGAAAACTATGATTCCTGTTGTTCCAATTAAAGACGTTGCCATTATAACCATTTCCGCCAATCCTTCCAAGGTTTCCTCGAGAAGACCTGCTAGGATTACATCTACCCCAAGAATCACTCTGCTGATAATCACTGTTCCTGGTCCTATCCCGTATGTCTCAGACAAAGATGTCCCATGGCATTATGGTGTCGATGTGTACTATCATGGCATCAAACAATATTTGAAAGATGAAGAAGTTGATCCTGATATTGATAACATTGTCGGAACCATCAAAATCACCCGGAGCGGAAGGGTCTTCTCTCCCTAGATTTCCCCTAAGGCTGTTAACAAGCCTATTGTTATTCCATCTGCTATTCCTGCTAGTACATCAACTACTATTCCTGTTCTTACTCCTGCTCGGCCAGAGGCGCCTAAGAAAATTGTTGTGGAAGCCTCTAAACAAGAAATGGAGGAAATACTGAAAATCATAAAGAAGAGCGACTACAATGTGGTAGAGCAGCTGGGGCAGACCCCATCAAAGATATCCATGTTGTCTCTACTATTGTGTTCCGGAGCCCATGCGAAGGCTTTGATTGCATTTCTCAAGACTGCGCATGTTCCGCAGGAAACCTCAGTTGATCAGTTCAAAGATTGTATGGCTAGCCTGACTGCTGATAATGGGCTGGGTTTTTCAGATGCAGACTTAACACCGAAGGGAAGGAAGCATAATGATGCTCTGCATATCTCAATTGAATGCAGGGGAACCACTATGGCTCATGTGCTGGTAGATATCGGGTCTTCACTTAATGTTCTGCCAAAGAAGGTGTTGGACCGTTTGGATTGCGAGGGTCTAACTCTAAAGCCTAGTAACATTATGGTAAGGGCTTTTGACGGGTCGAAGAGAATGGTGCACGGGGAAGTGGACATCCTTGTCAAAGTAGGTTCTCAGAGTTTCTGGTCCACTTTCTATGTGATGGATATTAGGCCGTCATATTCTTGTTTGCTGGGTCGTCCTTAGATCCACGAGGCTGGGGTAGTCACTTCCACACTCCACTAGATGCTGAAGTACCCGGTGAAAGGAAAGATTGTCACAGTGCGGGGTGAAGAAGAGTATATGGTGAGACACCTCAATTCCTTCTGCTACGTAAAGATGGACGGGGAATTCATAGAAACTCCTTGTCAGAACTTCGAAGAAGTCCCTCAGATCTTAGCATCAATTGAAACTACTACCAACAAACCTCCTTTGAAGATGGCTTCTCTCAAGGACGCCAAGGCTGTGGTTGAAGAAGGTGGGTGTGCTAATTGGGGTCAGCTCCCTGATTTCACTCATAAAATTAACAAATTTGGTTTGGGTTTTACTACAGGGGCTCAAAGGGCTGTTAGACACGCTCGGGCTGGAAGACCTCCCCTACACATCAGCAATCGGGGAATTAATGTCGTTGAAGACAGTGAAGAGGACTCAAACATTGACAGCTGGATCTACCCAACTACCAACGGTGGACCGAGTAACTGGACGGCTAGGGACTTCATACCTGTTTCTTTTATTCCGCAGTAATTGACTTATTTGTTTTAAGATTTGTAATAAATAATTCAAAACTTTACGGCCCGGTGCCTTTCTCGAGGCACCTTGGCCTTGCTTGTGAGGGCTTTATTTGTCATTTCATAATCATTAATAAAGCATTATACATTTCTTGCATACAAATTTTGCGATCTCTGTTTTTCTTTTCTGTTTTCCAAACTCTATCAAAACAGCTATTCTCTTACACACACTCATGTATCATAATGCAGATCCATATCCATTATGGATCCCATTGATAACAGCTCTGCTATTGCCAGTTATGACTTCGAAAGTCCGATCAACCAAGCCGAAGACGAAGGTGAGGATGATTGTGAGGTGCCTAGAGAACTTGCTAGACTATTACAGCAGGAAGAGAGGGCCATACAACCCCATGAAGAGCCGGTTGAGATAGTGAATTTGGGTACAGAGGAAGACAGAAAGGAGGTTAAAGTAGGTGCAAATCTGGGGATTAGTGTCAAACAGAGGTTGATACAAATGTTGCACGACTATGTTGAGATCTTCGCACGGTCCTATGAAGACATGCCTGGTTTGGACACTGATATTGTGGTACATTGCCTGCCGACTAAAGAAGACTGTCCTCTGGTTAAACAGAAGGTTCTTCGTATGCACCCTGAAATGTCAGAGAAAATCAAGGCAGAAGTCATGAAACAGTTTGATGCAGGATTCTTAGCTGTCACTTTATATCCACAATGGGTTGCTAACGTTGTTCCGGTACCTAAGAAGGACGATAAGGTACAGATGTGTGTGGATTACAGAGATCTGAACAGGGCAAGCCCCAAGGATGACTTCCCACTTCCTCACATTGATGTTCTGGTTGACAACACCGTGCAACACAAAATCTTCTCCTTCATGGACGGTTCCTCTGGCTACAACTAGATCAAGATGGCTCCTGAAGACATGGAGAAGACAACCTTCATTACACAGTGGGGCACCTTCTGCTACAAGGTGATGCCTTTTGGGTTGAAGAATGCTGGGGAAACCTATCAGCGCACCATGGTCGCTTTGTTCCATGATATGATTCACCACGAGATCGAAGTCTATGTTGATGATATGATAGCCAGGTCTCAGATTGAGGAAGAATACCTTGATCATCTCCAGAAATTGTTTGACAGGTTGAAGACATATAAGTTGAGGTTGAATCCGAACAAGTGTACCTTTGGGGTAAGATCTGGAAAGCTTCTGGGATTTGTCGTCAGTGATAAGGGTATTCAGGTAGACCCTGCAAAGGTGAAGGACATACAAGAAATGTCGGTTCCCCGCACGGAGAAGGAAGTTAGAGGTTTTTTGGGACGTCTAAATTACATCGCCAGGTTCATTTCACATCTGACTGCTACTTGTGAGCCAATCTTCAAGCTTCTGAAGAAAGATCAAGTGGTAAAGTGGAATGATGAATGCCAGACCGCTTTCGAAAGAATCAAAGAATACCTTCAAGAACCGCCAATTCCGATGCCTCCAGTTGAAGGAAGACCTTTGATACTATACTTGACAGTGCTAGACAATTCAATGGGGTGTGTGCTGGGGCAGCATGACGAGTCTGGTCGAAAAGAGCACGCAATTTACTACCTTAGCAAAAAGTTTACCGACTGTGAGACACAATACTCATTGCTCGAGAAAACTTGCTACACTTTGGCATAGGCTTCTCATCGACTAAGACAGTATATACTGACTCACACTACCTTATTGATATCGAAGGTAGATCCGATCAAGTATATTTTCAAGAAGCCCGCTCTCTCTGAAAGGATAGCAAGATGGCATATGATCTTAACTGAGTACGACATACAATACACAACCCAAAACGCAATAAACGGGAGTGTATTGGCTGATCATTTGGCTCATCAGGCCGTGGATGATTACCAGTCCATGAATTTTGAGTTCCCAGATGAGAATATCATGTTAGTAACTGAATACGAAGAACCTGGACCGGATGAAGGACCTGAGGAGGGACCCCGATGGTCTATGTATTTTGATGGAACCTCGAACGCACTGGGTAACGACATTGGCGCTGTAACCATATCTCCCTAGGGCTGTCATACTCTATTCACCGCCCTGTTATATTTCAACTGCACCAACAACATGGCAGAGTATGAAGCATGTATCATGGGTCTTCGAACTGCTATTGACCTGAGGATTAAGTTCTTAGGTGTATTCGGGGATTCCTCTTTGGTGATAAGTCAGATCAAAGGTGAGTGGGATATGATGCACTCGAATCTCATTCCATACAAAGAGTACGTACTGACATTGCTCCCACACTTTGAGGAGGTAACCTTCGAACATTTCCCACGAGAGGAGAACCAGTTAGCGGACGCGCTAGCTACCATGTCTTCTATGTTCAAGGTTAGGTGGGACAATGAAGTTCCCTAGATTACCATTGAGAGGTTGGATGAACCAGCACACTGCTATGAGATCGAAACTGAAGAAGTGGCAGACAAACCCTGGTTTCACGAAGTCAAAAGGTATCTTGAGGTTCAGGAGTATCCGGAAGGGGCACCTGTCAACGATAAGAAGTTTCTGAGAAGGTTCACTGCGAAGTTCTTCCTTAGTAATGGGAACCTCTATAAACGTAACCGTGACTCCACACCACTATAGTGTGTAGACAAGAGAGAAGCAGAGAGGATCATGACAGATCTACATGAAGGCACTTTCGGAACCCATTCTAATGGATATACCATGGCTAAGAAGATCCTACGGGCAGGATATTACTGGTCCACTATGGAAGTTGATTTTTATCAGCACTCTCGAACCTGTCATAAGTTCTAAATCTACACTGATAAGGTGCATGTGCCTCCGGTCCCCTTAAACGTATTGACAGCACCGTGGCCCTTTGCAATGTGGGGCCTCGACATGATCGGTGAGATCATACCTACTACGTCTAACGGGCATTGTTTCATCTTAGTAGCCATTGATTACTTTATAAAGTGGGTCGAGGCAGCCTCTTTTGCTACAATAACCAAGAATGTCGTGGCGCGGTTTATCCGACACAATTTGATCTGTCGATATGGTGTACCAGAGAGAATTATCACTGACAATGGTATGAATCTCAATAACACAATGATCACCGTGTAAACAGTTCAAGATACAACATCATAATTCTTCTCCCTACCGGCCGAAGATGAATGGCGTTGTTGAAGCAGCTAACAAGAACATCAAGAAGATTATACAGAAGATGACCGTGACATATAAAGACTGGCATGAGATGTTACCATCCGCTCTTCATGGGTACCGTACCTAATCACGCACGTCGACAGGGGCAACACCCTACTCTCTGGTATATGGCATGGAGGCAGTCCTACCCATAGAAGTCCAGATACCTTCTCTCAGGATTATGAAGGATGCGGATTTGAACAAAGACGACTAGATCTAAACCCGACTTGATCAGTTAAACATAATCGATGAGAAGAGACTTACTTATATCTTCCATGGTCAGACGTATCAAAAGCGGATGATCAAGGATTTTAACAAGAAAGTCAGGCGTCAAGAATATCAAGTCGAGGATTTGGTGATCAAACGCATCATATTTCCGCAAGGTGATCCCAGGGGCAAATGGACCTCCACGTACGAAGGGCCATTTGTGGTCAAGAACATTTTCTCGGGAGGAGCTGCGATTCTAACCAACATGGATCGGGATGACCTTCCTCACCTTGTCAATGCAGATATAGTGAAAAGATACTACACATAATCAAAGACCCGCTAGGTTGACTGGCCTAGGCAAAAATAAGGGCTTCCCGGTAAACCAAAAGGGTTCGGGCAAAAGTAAGGGATGAAAATGAAAAAATCTGTACACCCGGCAAGTCGAAAACCCGAAAGGGAGGCTTGGGCAAAAAAGGGTATCCCGGTGGATTGAAAACCCGAAAGGGCAATCCAGGAAAAAGTTAGGGATTAAAGCGTATCACTATGTCTCATTGGATCCTCTTGCGACCAGACTTCAATATCAACTATCAAGCTCAGACGGCGCCAACAAATCTGATCAACCTTCGGCCAAGTAGCAAAGTGATGAGACGCTTGAAGATATAAAGGCAATAGCAGAGTTGGAACCCAATGAGGTTGTTTCACATAGCTGTTTTTTCTTTCTTTTGCACAACTTGTATAATTTCTGTCTTTCGGAGGTGTTCTCTTACTAGGACGTCAACCTCCTTGTACAAAACGCCTATTACAGGCCAATTTCAAAATCAATACAAGTTATTTTTACAAAACTTCAATTTTCTTTTTTCTTTTTTTTTTTCTGTTTTGTTTTGCAAGAACGTCCAATGATTTATTTTTGATATATGCATTTGAAAATGATTGCTACTCATAAATATTACATAAGAAACAAAGTCAATTACTCGTAATACCAAAAACAAAAAAAAAACAAGAAGTACCGAACCCGACGGTTCCTCTGTCCAGCAGGTATCGGGATGGAGTCAGCTTGGGAACATAATTGTTGGTACATACACTCCCCACAGAGTAAAAGTATCCAAAGGAATTGATGTCATCTTTCCCGAAATAGGACGTAACTATCCCCAGTCGAGGTTCGCAATCGCAGGCGATCCAGTAAATTTCATCCCCAAGCGGAGTCTTTTTCTATAGATACTGAAGCTCAATCTCCAACAGGGCTCATCACTGCCAGTGACGGAATTTCATCCCCGGCTAAGTTTTTCCTCCAGATCGGCAGGTCGACCAACAGAGTATCTCTTTCCCTAAAGTTTGGCCCCGCAGAGTTATTCTCCAGCATCTCTTCTCGGCAGAATATTTGCAAATCTCCAGCAACCGTCAGGGATTTATTTTCCCAGACGCAAGCATACCCCGACAACATTTCATGAACATGCATCATGACACACGCATACATATCATATAGAGCATAATCTCATTTATTGTGAGAACATCATCTCACCCTGTATTTCATGCATCACATATAACTAACCCTGATATCTTTTCAGGGAAAGACGATTAGCCTCAATGAATCCAGCTGTTATACAGATCACATCTACAGACAACAATGGAAACTCATCTCCCGAAATCAAACAGGTCAACTAATCTACATTATCATATCAAAGTAACCTAACCCCGGTTCCTCCTAAAGTTTCACACAAACTTATAGCCTTACACCGGTTCATTCTGAAGTTTTACACGAACTTATCACAAAGTAACCTTACCCCGGTTCATTCTGAAGTTTTACACTAACTTATCACAAAGTAACCTTACCTCGGTTCATTCTGAAGTTTTACACGAACTTATCATAAAGTAACCTTACCCCGGTTCATTATGAAGTTTTACACAAACTTATCACAAAGTAACCTTACCCCAGTTCATTCTGAAGTTTTACCCAAACTCCTCACAAAGTAGCCTTACCCAGGTTCCTTCTCACAGCCCTACTATCCAGGATTTCATATCAAAGTAACTCTACTGTCCAGGTTCCTTCTCACAGCCCTACTATCCAGGCTTTCATATCGAAGCAACCCTACGATCCAGGTTCCTTCTCACAGCCCTACTATCCAGGCTTTCATATCGAAGTAACCCTATGACCCAGGTTCGTTCTCACAGCCCTACTATTCAAGATTTCATATCAAAGCAACCCTACGACCCAGGTTCCTTCTCACAGCCCTACTATCCAGGCTTTCATATCGAAGCAACCCTACGAACCAGGTTCCTTCTCACAGCCCTACTATCCAGGCTTTCATATCGAAGTAACCCTACTATCCAGGTTCCTTCTCACAGCCCTACTATCTAGGCCTTTCATATCGAAGTGTGATACGGTGGCCAGAACCGGGACGTGTTTCCCTTTTTTTTAAAGGAATTGCTGGTTTGCGTTTCGCGTTTGTGTTCGCAAAATGTCGCGGTAAGCAAGAGTCTCCACCGACTTTTATTTTATCCAACAAGGAAAGGAAAAAAGCACAGAAAAATTCCTTTTTCGAGATATTTGAGTACGGGGGTATATTATAGAAAGGGAAGGTATTAGCACCCTTTCTATCCGTAATTATCTACGAGCTCTTAGGTACTTGCTCATCATTTTCAAAATTGTTTTCTTTGTGTTTGTGTGCTTTGAAAAGTTTTTGTTTTGACTTCGATTTAACTCTTGCTTCTGTCTTCAAGAGTGTAATGAAGTGTTTTTGGAAACTTTGTTTGAAAAGGAGTGTAAGTGTGAAAAAAGTTTGTTTTGATTGAGCAAGTACTTAAGAACTAATCTACCTAATCGAAAAAAGAATCATTCTATGTTTGTTTCCTTTAGACAATGCTATCCCACTATTAGTGAGTAGGTAGCATCGTCGTTGGAGTTTTTCAGGGTCAATTCGAAAGGGACGTACGATCACTAAAGCAATGTTAGGACGTCTTAGTAATAACCCTAATGTCTTACATCAATTTATCCGAGGCAACAATATCCAAGGCAACCTTTCCGAGGAAACTTTGATCTTTGGACAAAATAACGACCACTAAAGCATCCTATACTCAATGACCGTTTACCAAAGGCAACCAAGTGGGAGTGTACCCTAGGAGTGCGCATGTGCGAGCGATTCAATTTCATATTATTTATCTTTGCACATGTTAGGGTTATCTAACTGTTTTAAAGTTTTTCACATACATTCTTGTCATGCATCCTAATATCATACATCTAGCAGTTAAATATTTGCGGAATTTAAAACGCGGAAATTAAACTACGCTATTACAAGGCTTCGGGTATTTACATAGCCAAAAACAAACCCTTTGAAATTAAAACGATAAATGTAAATAAACGTCCTAATTAAACTATTACAAACTGTAGGCAGTTACATCAATATGATAAATAATAAAAATAAAGCGCGCGATGAAAATTAGAACGAATGCGAACTAGGGTTTTGACCCGTCTATCCTAATTAAAAGAGAAAATGTTTTTGTTGTTTTTAATATTTTTTAAAGAAAAGAATTTAGGTTTTAAAATTAAATATACAAATAATTATCTAATTTAAATTAATTAATGAAAATAAATAAAATGACCTATTTTTGGTTTTTTGGTTATTTTTTTAGAAAAAAAGAAAAAAGATAATTAAGTTAGAAATAAAATCCTAATTTTCTAATTAATTTTAAGTTATTTACAAAATAATTAAAATTTTACCTAGAATTAAATCTAATTAAATTAATATATTTATTGATAAAAATATACCTAATTCTAATTGGTGAAAAATATTTTTATGATTTTTTTTATAAAAGAAAATAATTAATTGGTTAGTAAAATGAATAAATGAATTAAATTTAACAAAAATATATATAAAAAAAAGAGAAGAAACTTGGGCATGCAATGGAGATTTGCGGGTGTGAATAACAATTTGGGCCCAAGAAGAGTGTCCACGTTTGACTTTCCAGTTCACATGCTCTGCGTTTGACTTGGCTTATGATGCTCCTCCCTTGCTAGCCATCAGATTTGGATCTCAAGACATTTGGCGTGCTGGATTATAAGGACATATGGTGGTCATTAGCTTCATGTATGCGTGAGATCACCTGAAAGAAATCAAGAAGAATGCAAATGTTGGAGGCAGGGGTCGAACCCCTGACCTCAAGCTTTCCAACGCCTTAACGTATGCCTGGCTACCACTGGGCCAATTGTTCCGTTTGTTATAATAATACAAAATAATAAACAAATATTAAAAAGGCCCTATGTATCAAATCAACGTGCAAAAATTTGAACAAGCCAATGGAAGGGTGCCACACATTCGTGTCCTTTCTTGGATCCGTTGGTAAAAGTTTCAAACTTTTACCTACGGAAGTTTGTCCATAGCTATTGCCCCTGTAAATCTCAAAACGTAACACAAGCGTTATAAATAAAAACGAAGGCCATGGATGGCTTCGTCTGGCCTTGCTGAGCACAAAGGTGGCCCTTTTATGACCCAATTTTTCCTGTAAATAAAAATCCCAATTTGAAGCTAGAAACCCTAGCGATGGTGAAATATTGTATAGGGCATATAAATGAAATTAAATGATGCAGAAAGCTTGCAAATGTTCTATGGATCAACAATATATGACTAAGTCATGCTAACAATGCATCAATCATGCAAACCAAATTCAAGAAACAATCAAGGTCGTGATGGACTTACAACGCGATATAGGGCCTGGAAATGCTTGTTTTGGATTGCTTTGGCTTGCTGATGACCTTAGGAAACAATTGGAATGGTCCAAGGGTCTTGAATTGGCATGTAACTAGGGATTTGTGTCTGCACTTTTTCTTGATTTTTCAAGTTTGTGTTCTTGATGCTGCGCCTCTCTCTCTAGCCTATTTTGGTCTGCCTCCATTCTATATGTATCAAGGTATGGATTAGGGTTGATAGAATGTACTCAATCTTCTTCCATTATTGAATTTGATTGTGATTTGATTCTCTTGAATATCATTCCAAAATTGGCCTAAAATCAATCTTTTTGTCCACCCTAATGCCTTGCACGATTTCAAATACTTGCCAATTGGATTTGTGACCTGAAACAAGTGTAAAATCTTGAGTTTTCAATGCTTTAGATTTTCTCATGATTTATTTTGATTAAAATTGATTTAAATTAAATAAAAATCAAAATAAATAATAAAAACATGATAATGACAAGTGGAAAGGGCTAGTGCCCGTGTACTATGTTGCCAACTCAAAACAAGTGAAAAAGATTGGGCCCATTTGGCAAAAATTGAAGTTTTAGGCATAGTTGACTTTTGGCAATTTTGCAAAAAAGGTCAACTTCACCAATGCATAACTTCCTCGATTTTGACTCTTTGGAGGTGTTCTTGGACTTTTTAGAAAGCTTGATATGTCCTCTAATCAACCATTTTTGTCTCATCTCAATTTGACATTCCATGCTCATATATGAAGCTTTGACAAAAAAGGTGTTTTTGTTGACTTTCCAAAATGACCTATAATGTCCAAATTCATAACTTCTTGTGAGAGTATATTTTTAACTTGGGATATGAATATGGAATGTATATATTTGCATCCTCTTAAAAATGAGCTTTGGATGGGTCATTTCTCATAAAGTATGAGAAAGTTATGCTTGGTGAAAGTTGAGTTGACTTTTCCTACAAAATCCTAATTTAGAAACTTTGGAGTCTTGATGAATTATGAGCAATCCTTGATGAATCATGATCAACCCTTGATCAAATGATGAAATATACTTCAAAATGTGGATGTTGACCAAAAATCTTGAAGTTTGACTGTTTGTGAGCCACAATTGACTTTTGCCCTAGCACAGTCGATTTTCAGGTCTTTAAGCAATTGACTGAGCAAACTTCCTCTGCAAGGCTTGAAACTTGACATGGATGATATTGAG
Organism: Vicia faba; assembly: GCA_948472305.1. Lineage (NCBI taxonomy): Eukaryota > Viridiplantae > Streptophyta > Magnoliopsida > Fabales > Fabaceae > Vicia > Vicia faba. The sequence continues at coordinate 1,002,928,040 of OX451740.1, forward strand.
AACATATTAGGACATTGGTGAGAATTTGGGATCCCTTGGACTCAAGTATCTTGATGCAACCTGAAACCCTAATTTGAGGTAGATTGCCTTAGGAGAGAGCTTGTCTGGCCAACCCTTGGACTACCTTGAGCAACTTGGGGATCTTTATTGAAATATTTTGAGAAATATGGGAGGGAATATTTTGGGGTACAACAACTTCCCCTGTTCAATTTTCTTAAACCTGAAGATTTAGATTGGCTTGTCTGTCTTTCGTGATCTGAAGGTGGAAGATGATTGAACACTAGAGTGCCCAGAAATTTGCACTCGCATGAAGTGGAAATTGTCTTGTGATGTCGGGAATGGGTTTAATGATGCCATTTGGAGACTGATGATAGGAGATGGGATGAAAGATGCCATCTGAAGGAGTGTCGATCGCATAAGAGATTTCTTAGCGAGAGCTTGTGTACCTGTCGTTGAGGAAGATGCCGCTGGGGAAGGCTGATCTTTGTTGAGAGAAGTAGAATTTTAGGAGCTTCGGTCGTCTGTTATTCTGCTGATGAGTCGTCTCTGTTGAATTTTAGGAACTTCGATCGTCCGTATTCTACTGAGGAAACATCTCTGTTGAATTTTAGGAACTTCGGTCGTCCGTATTCTACTGAGGAATCATCTCTGTTGAATTTTAGGAACTTCGTTCATCCGTATTCTACTGAGGAATCATCTCTGTTGAATTTTAGGAACTTCGGTCGTCCGTATTCTACTGAGGAATCATCTCTGTTGAATTTTAGGAACTTCGGTCGTCCGTATTCTACTGAGGAAACATCTCTGTTGAATTTTAGGAACTTCGGTCATCCGTATTCTACTGAGGAATCATCTCTGTTGAATTTTAGGAAACTCAGCCGTCCGTATTCTACTGAGGAATCAACTCTGTTGAATTTTAGGAACTTCGGTCGTCCGTATTCTACTGAGGAATCATCTCTGTTGAATTTTAGGAACTTCGGTCGTCCGTATTCTACTGAGGAAACATCTCTGTTGAATTTTAGGAACTTCGATCGTCCGTATTCTACTGAGGAATCATCTCTGTTGAATTTTAGGAACTTCGGTTGTCCGTATTCTACTGAGGAACCATCTCTGTTGAATTTTAGGAACTCCAGTCGTCCGTATTCTACTGAGGAATCTTCTCTGTTGAATTTTAGGAACTTCGGTCGTCCGTATTCTACTGAGGAATCATCTCTGTTGAATTTTAGGAACTTCGGTCGTCTGTATTCTACTGAGGAACCATCTCTGTTGAATTTTAGGAACTTCGGTCGTCCATATTCTATTGAGGAATTATCTCTGTTGAATTTTAGGAACTTTGGTCGTCTGTATTCTACTGAGGAATCATCTGTGTTGAAGAGGAAAGTTGAGAATGAACTACTATCTGGTCGTGGTCCAAGCTTCGTAGTGATAAGACTGACTGCTATCTGTAATCCAGGATTTACAGTGACTTACTGGGGATTAAATTATTATCCAGTCGTACCCGGGCTTCACAACTTGAATTTTGTGAGAATTTGATTGTATCCTTCCTGAAAGGTAAAGGTTAGCTGTATGTAATGCATGATATGTATCAAGCAATGATGTTCTCAAAATAAATGAGATTGTGTTTGTATGATGCGTATATGCATGTGTCATGATGTATGGAAATGTGATGTTTTTAGCTGGGGGAAATAAATCCCGGATTGCTGCTGGAGAAAAGAGTTGAATTCTTTGTTTCCGCTGGGGATAGTGAATGAAGATGATTGTGAGAATAAACATGCAGGAGAGGATAACTCCGCCGGGGAATAAACTGATGAGGAAATTACTCTGTGGGGAGGACATATTCTGCTAGAGGACCTGTTGATTTGGGAAGAATAACCTCAGCCGGGGATGAATTATCGTTGCTGGTGATAATGAAACCTGTTAGGGATTGAATTTCTATTTGTAAAAGGAATGAACTCCGCTGGGGATGATTTTCCAGTTACGACTTCACTGGGGATAACCTTTTAGTCTCTACTGAGGACAATCCTCCAGCCTCTACTGGGGATAATTCTCCAAACTTCACTGGGGATAATCTTCCAGTGCTGGTGATAGATAAGCTCTGCTTGGGGAGAATATCGCCGACTCATTCGCGGTTGCGAGCCTCAGCTGGGGAGAGTGGTGTCTTGTTTTGGACAACTAACATCACTGTCTTTTTCTTACTCTGTGGGGAGTGAATGTTACTGGGACGCATGCGGAGGATATGACAATGACTCTGCATTGAGACTTTTCTGCCCCTGTTTTTGTGGGAGAAGGTACTTGCGGAGGCCTTATGGATTGAGTGTTATCCTAACCTATGAGGTGCTTGGTAACTTTCGATTGAAATGATAAGTCTTTTATTGATAGGAAAGTGACAAGATAATGGGACATAGTCGTACGCTTTGATCCCTAGTTTTTTCCTGGACCGCCCTTTCGGGTTTTCAGTCCACAGGGATACCCTTTTTTGCCCAAGCCGCCCTTTCGGGTTTTCGACTTGTCGGGTGTATAGATTTTTTAATTTTTTATCCCTAATTTTTGCCTGAACCCTTTTCGTTCGTCAGGATGCCCTTATTTTGCCTAGGCCAGTCAGCCTAGCGGGTCTTTATTCATGCGCAATATTTTCTGACTATTTCCATGCTCTCAGAGTGTAGGGAGTTGTCACTGTCAGTAGTGTTGTGTTGCCACACTACCAGAAGATGTTTGTTTGATCATACAAGGTTCGTTGCTGGAATTCGTGTTCAATGTCCCAAGTGATTCAGATGGAGATCTGTTCCTGGCTATTTGGCATATTTGAGAGATTCCTTGAATCTTGACTTGACTGCCCCAGATGATGGATAATGATCATGTCGTGCCCCTTGGTTGGAAGTGTTTTTCAACTTGAGGTGATCCTTTTTATTGAGAAGGTTTTTTGTTCACTAGATATTCGTCATGCGAATTTCTCTACTGTTGAACAAATAGTCATATGCAAACAATGTTATTTTAAGAATGTAAAGCTTATGTCTATCTTGAAGTTTTGAAAATGCATTTTTCAGTAAAACAGGCAAATTTTGTAAAATGTGATTTCAACTTAGGATTTACAGCAAGTCCTACAGGAGTCAAGATACCTTTCGTAACAGTATGCTTTCGAACTAACCCATGCTTCAGCTAGGACTTTTAAGGGTTATAACATGGCCTGGTTCACAGTTCAAGAAATAAAGGATAAAGGCTCAAAATTTATTTGTACCCACTCGTTCTTCGTGATGTTCTTCGATCCTAAACTCAACTAATTGTGCATTTAGAACCCCAGTTGAGTTCTGGAATATTGTCCTTGATGTTCCAGTGATGGTTCGGATACTGACAGTTTATTTTGAATAGGCAATCATTTTGTTGAGAGTTTGCAGGATCTCTTTCCTTTTGATTTTTATTATCCCTGTCTTTTGCTTGAACTGTTTCTTTTTGTGATTACAGTCAGCGGGATGCCCCGGTTTTTTTCTTAAGTCTCCTTCACAGGTTTTGACTTAATGGGCTTTTATTTTTTAGAGATAATGACTGCCTGTCCTTACGATTATACGGAACCATCACCGTCTTTTGTTTCGGAAGGACTTCTTTGATGCCATTCATTATGCACCTGGATTAACTGAGAAAACTACCCTGCCTCAGGTTACAATTAAGGGTTTTAATTTGTGAAAAGAGAAACTCTAACTTCTTTGGCTCAAAGGGGTTGACTAGGGATTATCTTCATTATAACTCCATTGTTTAGTATTTGAAACAAGCCCTGTACCTCGTCACCGGGGTCTGTTCAAAAGCATACTGTAGAGATTTTGATATCATTTTCATCATCCTCCTTCTAAAGGCTTAGAGTTTTTACATCGAGAGTTGAAAATCACAAAAAGGAAATCAATTTAAATATAGTGAATACGAATGGAGTGATTCAAAACAGACATATGCAATGCATTGATAAAGTAACAAAGTTTGACATGAATAAATATTCTAACAATCAAAAGAAAATTACAAATTGAAAATTCTAAAGAACAAAAGCCTTTCTTGTCAGAACTTGTCACTTCAAATGGTGAGCTTTGGAGGATTGGCAGAAACATTCCAGTTGACCATCTTGTGTGAATTCCAAAGCTCCTTCATCAATTAGGTCTTGAATTTTGTATTTCAACTTCCAACAGTCGTCAATATCATGCCCCGGACTGTTGGAGTGGTATGCACACCTCGCATCAGGATTGTAGTTAGGTGAAGAAGTATTGGGATTCAGATGAGGTCCTATCAACGTCACTAGATTCATCCTCAACAGGCGTTGTAAAGCTTGAGACAGCGGCATGTTGAGCTTGGTAAACTGCCTCTTGGGTGTATCCAGGTTACTCTGATTAACCCGTTGTTTTTGGCGAAGTTGTTGCTGGACCTTTGAGGTAGTAGAAATTTGGAGAGGTCCATTCTTCACCAAACCAAACCCTTGTCTTCTTGGAGGCTGATCAATGACTTGGTCCCCGGCCTCGACCATTTGCTTCATACTGTTGTATCTGTCTTGATGAAGCTGGTTGATAATGGTTCTCAGCTCTTCTTGTTCCTGGGCTAAGCCTTGGATAAGAGCCATCTGCCCCAGCATCTGGTTTCTCATTGTACCTAACTCAACTTGCAGTTGTTCCAGTCGTTCATCCTTGTTATCTTCAGGACTTTTCTTGACCAAGTTCCCAACGAGGAGTGTTTTCAACTCTTCCTGCCCCTTGGATAGGTTTAGGAATATTTCCCTGAACTGAGTTTCTTAAAGATCTCTGTTGTCTTGTTGGAGAGCCATTGCTGAAATAAACAGCGAGGACATGAGAGACCTGTACGGGAAGACCTGTTATGCAATGATATGTATGATACGTATGCAATGTTTTCAAGGATCTCGCGGGGTAAACAAGAAAGTGTCAGGATTTGATTTCCGCTTGATTGAAGAAACTTTGTGTTATTAAGAGTCCTTCTTCAAGAGTCAAGCTCACCATATCAAGTGGGTCATAGCCCCTGACTTAAGTTATCATGTTTTGATCTCTAGACGACATTGGCTAGAGGAAAATAAATCCCCTTTGCCCCTTGCTAGATGTTTTATTTACCATAACCTTCATCACAAACCCTTGAGATCCTTGAAATGGTTAAGAAAATATTAAGGCATGATGTTATGATGTGTATGCTATGTGTTTAAGCGAAAGTGCGAGGTGATGTAAACAAGTGAATCTGGTATGAAATCCAAGTTATTGGATAAGGACTGTAAACAAAACCTGCAAGGAACTCATGTTGTCAGATGATAAAAATGTGCAAGTAGTTCAAGTTTGAAAGCACACAAGTCACACAATAGCCCTTAAATTTCAGGCTGGCATGGAGTTTAGGTACTACCCTCTTGCATTTTAGTTGGTTCAACCTGTCCTAATAAAAGTAATCGGGTTCTAGAGGTTCTCAATATCACTGACCATCCTCCATCGGTCATAGTTTTAGCTTAGCAATCTTTTCTTGCGATCAGAACCATCGCGAGAGTATGGTCTCAATGAGTGTAGAATACTGCTACTTTCTATGGCCAAGTTGGTCAATTATAGGTTCTAAGGTCAGTTGATGCTTAATGACCCATTAGCAACCCCATACTCTCCTTGTTCCTCCACAAGGGATATCGGCACCAAATAATGTGTCACACCAACGTAGCTACTGCTTCAACCGTATCGGTCTACGTTGTATAGTTCCCTCACAGTCTATTGCTACTTACCTAAAAGGTATCCCCAGATTCGGGTTAGGATCTATAGTAAATCTGATACAAAGCCCACAAAGATAAAGCAAGCAGATCAAACAATTGAAAACAATATGATGAACTAATCCTAAGGTACACCCCACTTATTAACTCCCTAGCAGAGTCGCCAGTTCTGGCGATACGTCGGCCAGAACCGGGACGTGTTTCCCTTTTTTTAAAGGAATTGCTGGTTTGCGTTTCGCGTTTGTGTTTGCAAAATGTCGCGGTAAGCAAGAGTCGCCACCGACTTTTATTTTATCCAACAAGGAAAGGAAAAAAGCACAGAAAAATTCCTTTTTCGAGATATTTCTGAGTACGGGGGGTAGATTATAGAAAGGGAAGGTATTAGCACCTTTTCTATCCGTAGTTATCTACAGGCTCTTAGATACTTGCTCATCATTTTCAAAATTGTTTTCTTTGTGTTTGTGTGCTTTGAAAAGTTTTTGTTTTGACTTCGATTTAACTCTTGCTTCTGTCTTCAAGAGTGTAATGAAGTGTTTTTGAAAACTTTGTTTGAAAAGGAGTGTAAGTGTGAAAAAAGTTTGTTTTGATTGAGAAAGTACTTAAGAACTAATCTACCTACTCGAAAAAAGAATCATTCTATGTTTGTTTCCTTTAGACAATGCTATCCCACTATTAGTGAGTAGGTAGCATTGTCGTTGGAGTTTTTGAGGGTCAATTCGAAAGGGACGTACAGTCACTAAAGTAATGTTAGGACGTCTTAGTAATAACCCTAATGTCTTAGATCAATTTATCTGAGGCAACAATATCCGAGGCAACCTTTCCGAGGCAACTTTGATCTTTGGACAAAAGGACGACCACTAAAGCATCCTATACTCAATGACCGTTTACTGAAGGCAACCAAGTGGGAGTGTACCCTAGGAATGTGCATGTGCGAGTGATTCAATTTCAGATTATTTATCTTTGCACATGTTAGGGTTATCTAACTGTTTTAATGTTTTTCACATACATTCTTGTCATGCATCCTAATATCATACATCTAGCAGTTAAATATTTGCGGAATTTAAAATGCGGAAATTAAACTACGCTATTACAAGGCTTCAGGTATTTATATAGCCAAAAACAAACCCTTTGAAATTAAAGCGATAAATGTAAATAAACGTCCTAATTAAACTATTACAAACTGTAGGCAGTTACATCAATATGATAAATAATAAAAATAAAGCGCGTGATGAAAATTAGAACGAATGCGAACTAGGATTTTGACCCTTCTATCCTAATTAAAAGAGAAAATGTTTTTGTTGTTTTTAATATTTTTTAAAGATAAGAATTTAGGTTTTAAAATTAAATATACAAATAATTATCTAATTTAAATTAATTAATGAAAATAAATAAAATGACCTATTTTTGGTTTTTTGGTTATTTTTTTAGAAAAAGAAAAAAGATAATTAAGTAAGAAATAAAATCCTAATTTTCTAATTAATTTTAAGTTATTTACAAAATAATTAAAATTTTACCTAGAATTAAATCTAATTAAATTTATAAATTTATTGATAAAAATATACCTAAGTCTAATTGGTGAAAACTATTTTTATGATTTTTTTATAAAAGAAAATAATTAATTGGTTAGTAAAATGAATAAATGAATTAAATTAAACAAAAATATTAAAAAAAAAAAGAAGAGAAGAAACTTGGGCCTGCAATGGAGATTTGGGGGTGTGAATAACAATCTGGGCCAAAGAAGAGTGTCCACGTTTGACTATCCAGATCACATGCTCTGCGTTTGACTTGGCTTATGATGCTCCTCCCTTTCTAGCCATCAGATATGAATATCAAGACACTTGGCGTGCTGGATTATGAGGACGTATGGTGGTCATTAGCTTCATGTACGCGTGAGATCACCTGAAAGAAATCAAGAAAAATGCAAATGTGTGAGGTAGGGGTCGAACCCCTGACCTCAAGTTTTCCAATGCCTTAACGCATGTCTGGCTACCACTGGGCCAATTGTTCCATTTGTTATAATAATACAAAATAATAAACAAATATTAAAAAGGCCCTATGTATCAAATCAACACGCGAAAATTTGAACAAGCCAATGGAAGGGTGCCACGCAGTCGTCTCCTTCCTTGGATCCGTTGGTAAAAGTTTCAAACTTTTACCTACGGACGTTTGTTTGTAGCTATTACCCCTGTAAATCTCAAAACTTAACACAAGCGTTATAAATAAAAACGAAGGCCATGGATGGCTTTGTCTGGCCTTGCTGAACACAGAGGTGGCCCTTTTATGACCCAATTTTTCCTGTAAATAAAAATCCCAATTTGAAGCTAGAAACCCTAGCGATGGTGAAATCTTGTACAGGGCATATAAATGAAATTAAACGATGCAGAAAGCTTGCAAATGTTCTATGGATCAACAATATATGATTAATTCATGCTAACAATGCCTAAATCATGCAAACCGAATTCAAGAAACAAGCAAGGTCGTGATGGACTTACAGCGCGATATATGGCCTCGAAACGCTTGCTTTGGATTGCTTTGGCTTGCTGATGACCTCAGGAAACGATTGGAATGGTCCAAGGGTCTTGAATAGGCCTGCAACTAGGGATTCGTGTGTGCAGTTTTTCTTGATTTTTCAAGTTTGTGTTCTTGATGCTGCGCCTCTCTCTCTAGCCTATTTTGGTCTGCCTCCATTCTATATGTATCAAGGAATGGATTAGGGTTGATAAAATGTACTCAATCTTCTTCCATTATTGAATTTGATTGTGATTTGATTCTCTTAAATATAATTCCAAAATTGGCCTAAAATCAATCTTTTTGTCCACCCTAATGCCTTGCACGATTTCAAATACTTGCCAATTGGATTTGTTACCTGAAACAAGTATAAAATCTTGAGTTTTCAATGCTTTAGATTTTCCCATTATTTATTTTGATTAAAATTTATTTAAATCAAATAAAAATCAAAATAAATAATAAAAACATGATAGTGACAAGTGGAAAGGGCTAGAGCTCGTGGACTATGTTGCCAACTCAAAACAAGTGAAAAAGATTGGACCCATTTGGCAAAAATTGATGTTTTAGGCATAGTTGACTTTTGGCAATTTTGCAAAAAAAGTCGACTTCACCAATGCATAACTTCCTCAATTTTGACTCTTTGGAGGTTTTCTTTGACTTTTTATAAAGCTTGAGATGTCCTCTAATCAACCCTTTTGGTCTCATATCAATTTGATTTTCCATGCTCATGTATTAAGCTTTGACAAAAAAGGTGTTTTTGTTGACTTTCCAAAATGACCTATAATGTCCAAATTCATAACTTCTTGTGAGAGTATATTTTGAACTTGGGAGCTGAAGATGGATTGTATAGAATTGCGTCATCTTCAAAATGATCTTTGTATGGGTAATTTCTCATAAAGTATGATAAAGTTATGCTTGGTCAAAGTTGAGTTGACTTTTCCTGCAAAACCCTAATTTAGCTACTTTTGAGTCTTGATGAATTATGAGCAATCCTTGATGAATCATGATCAACCCTTGATCAAATGATGAAATATACTTCAAAATGAGGATTTTGACCAAAAATCTTGAAGTTTGACTGTTTGTGAGCCACAGTTGACTTTTGCCCTAACATAGTCGATTTTCAGGTCTTTGAGCAATTGATTGAGCAAACTTCCTCTGCAAGGCTTGGAACTTGGCATGGATGATCTTGAGAACATATTAGGATATTGGTGAGCATTTTGGATCCTTTGGACTTAAGTATCTCGATGCAACATGAAACCCTAATTTGAGGTAGACCGCCTTAGGAGAGAGCTTGTCTGGCCAACCCTTGGACTACCTTGAGCAACTTGGGGATCTTTCTTGAAATGTTTTGAGAAATATGGAAGGGAAAATTTTGGGGTACAACACGAAGTAACCCTACTATCCAGGTTCCTTCTCAAAACCCTACTATCCAGGCTTTCATATCGAAGTAACCCTGCTATCCAGGTTCCTTCTCACAGCCCTACTATCCAGGCCTTTCATATCGAAGCAACCCTACGAACCAGGTTCCTTCTCACAGCCCTACTATCCAGGCTTTCATATCGAAGTAACCCTACTATCCAGGCTTTCATATCGAAGTAACCCTACTATCCAGGTTCCTTCTCACATGCCTACTATCCAGGCCTTTCATAGCGAAGTAACCCAATTATCCAGGTTCCTTCTCACAACCCTACTATCCAGGCTTTCATATCGAAGTAACCCTACTATCCAGGTTCCTTCTTACAGCGTACTATCCAGGCCTTTCATATCGAAGTAACCCTACGACCCAGGTTCCTTCTCACAGCCCTACTATCCAAGCTTTCATATCGAAGTAACCCTACTATCCAGGTTCCTTCTCACATCCCTACTATCCAGGCCTTTCATATCGAAGTAACCCTACTATTCAGGTTCCTTCTCACAACCCTACTATTAAGGCTTTCATATTGAAGTAACCCTACTATCCAGGTTCCTTCTCACAGCCATATTATCCAGGATTTCATATCAAAGTAACCCTACTATCCAGGTTCCTTCTCACATCCCTACTATCCAGGATTTCATATCGAAGCAACCCTACGACCCAAGTTCCTTCTCACAACCCTACTATCCAAGCGTTCATATCGAAGCAACCCTACGACCCAGGTTCCTTCTCACAGCCCTACTATCCAGGCTTTCATATCGAAGCAACCCTACGACCCAGGTTCCTTCTCACAACCCTACTATCCAGGCTTTCATATCGAAGCAATTCTATGACCCAGGTTCCTTCTCACAGCCATACTATCCAGGCTTTCATATCGAAGTAACCCTACTATCCAGGTTCCTTCTCACAGCCATACTATCCAGGCCTTTCATATCGAAGCAACCCTACGACCCAGGTTCCTTCTCATAGCCCTACTATCCAGGATTTCACATTGAAGTTACCCTACTATCCAGGTTCCTTCTCACATCCCTACTATCCAGGCCTTTCATATCGAAGTAACCCTACTATCCAGGTTCCTTCTCACAGCCCTACTATCCAGGCTTTTCATATCGAAGCAACCTTACTATCCAAGTTCCTTCTCACAGCCTTACTATCCAAGCTTTCATTTCTAAGCAATCCAACTATCCAGGTTCCTTCTCACAGCCCTACTATCCAGGCTTCCATAACGAAGAAACCCTACGACCCAGGTTCCTTCTCACAACCCTACTATCCAGGCGTTCATATCGAAGCAACCCTACGACCCAGGTTCCTTCTCGCAGCCCTACTATCCAGGCTTTCATATCGAAGCAACCCTACGACCCAGGTTCCTTCTCACAACCCTACTATCCAGGCTTTCATATCGAAGCAATTGTAAGACCCAGATTCCTTCTCACAACCCTACTATCCAGGCCTTTCATATCAAAGTAATACTACTATCCAAGTTCCTTCTCACAGCCCTACTATCCAGGCCTTTCATATTGAAGCAACCCTACGACCCAGGTTCCTTCTCATATCCCTACTATCTAGCCTTTCATTTCGAAGCAACCCCACTATCCAGGTTCCTTCTCACAGCCCTACTATCTAGGCTTTCATATCAAAGTAACCCTACTATCCAGGTTCCTTCTTACAACCCTACTATCCAGGCCTTTCATATCAAAGTAACCCTACTATCCAGGTTCCTTCTCATAACCCTACTATCCAGGCTGTCATATCAAAGTAACCCTACTATCCAGGTTCCTTCTCACAGCCCTACTATCCATACCTTTCATATCGAAGCAACCCTACGACCCAGGTTCCTTCTCACAATCCTACTATCCAGGTTCCTTCTCACAGCCCTACTATCCAGGCCTTTCATATCGAAGCAACCCTACGACCCATGTTCCTTCTCACAATCCTACTATCCAGGCTTTTATATCGAAGTAACCCTACTATCCAGGTTCCTTCTCACAGCCCTACTATCCAGGCATTTCATATCGAAGTAACCCTACTATCCAGGTTCCTTCTCACAGCCCTACTATCTAGGCTTTCATATCGAAGTAACCCTACTATCCAGGTTCCTTCTCACAACCCTACTATCCAGGCCTTTCATATTGAAGAAACCCTATGACCCAGGTTCCTTCTCACAACCATACTATCCAGGCTTTCATATCGAAGTAACCCTACTATCCAGGTTCCTTCTCACGGCCCTACTATCCAGGCTTTTCATATCGAAGCAACCTTACTATCCAAGTTCCTTCTCACAGCCTTACTATCCAAGCTTTCATTTCGAAGCAACCCCACTATCCAGGTTCCTTCTCATAACCTTACTATACAGGTTCCTTCTCTCTTATCTCCTGACAACAGTCCACAACACTGTAAGACTGGGACCTAATCAAACACGATTAGTTTCGCATTTCCCCAGTAGAGTAACCGACAACTGAAGCTCCTAAAATTATATTCCTCCCAAGACAAATACACACATTCCTCAGCAGATTCCTCATCAATAACAGGAACAGGAATTCTCATCGAAGGAATGTCTTAGGAAATCAACATTATCTAGATGGCATCTTTAAGCCCATCTCCGAGGATTCTCCATCATATCATCCAGGATGGCATCTTTAAGCCCATCTCCGACAAATCTTCTATCATCAACCTCCTAATGGCATCTGTAAGCCCATTCTCGATATCATAAATCAATTGCCACTTCATGCGAGTGTAAATTTCTGGGCACTTTAGTGTTCAACCATCTTCCACCTTTAAATCACGAAAGGAAGACAACCAATCTACATCCTCAGGTTTAAGAATATTGAACAGGGGCAGCTGTTGTACCCCAAAATTTTCCCTCTCATTTTACTCAACACATGTCCATTAAGATCCTCAATTTGCTCAAGGTTGGCCAAGAGTTGACCAGACAAACTCTCTCCTAAGGCAGTGTACCTCAAATTAGGGTTTCTATTTTCATCAAGATGGGTGAACCACAAAGGCCTCATATGCTCTCCATGATCTGAATATGTTCTCAAGACCCTACATGTCAAGTTTCATGTCTTGCATAAGAAATTTTCTCAGTCAATTGCTCAAATGCTTGAGAATCGATTGTATTAGGTCAAAAGTCAGATGTGGCCCACATACAGTCAAATCCTTAAGATTTTTGGTCAACATCAACATTTTGAAGGGAATTCCATTATTTTATCAAGGATTGATCATGATTCCTCAAGGAATGCTCCAAATTCATCAAAACCCAAAAGTTGCTAAATTAGGGTTTTGTAGGAAAAGTCAACCCAATTTTGACAAAGCATAACTTCTTCATACTTTATCATAAATTTTCCATCCAAGGCTCATTTTGAAGAGAATTCAATTCCCTACAATTCATCTTCATTCCTAAAGTTCAAAATATGCACTCATCAAGAGATATGAATTTCAACATTATAGGTCCTTTTGAAAAGTCAACAAAGACACCTTTTGGGTCAAAGCTTCATACAAGAACATGGAAGATCCAATTTAGATGAAACTAAAAGGGTTGGTTAGGGGACACCCTAAGCTTTCTAAAAAGTCCAATAATACCCTCCTAGGGTCAAAATTGAGAGAGTTGTGCATTGTCAAAGTTGGCAATTTTTGGAAAATTATCAAAAGTCAACATTGATCAAATTTGCATTTTTTCCAAAGGGGCCCATGTTTTCTTGCTTGAAACATGTTTCTAATAAGACCCACGACCCCTGAGCTTTTCCACCTATTATTTTATTACTTTTATCATTTATTTTGATTTTTTATTCATTTAAATCAAAATAAATCAAATTAAATCAAATTAAATGGTAAAATAATGAAAACAAATCAAATCTTGGGATTTTTGTGCACATTTGGAGTCCATGTACAAATATCATGATGATCAATTCGTGAAAGAATCATTAGGGTTGGAAAAGATTGGATTGAAGCTTGTTTTAGAAAGATATCATACATGAATCAAATCAAATCACATTTTCATAATTCTTAAAGATATGATACAATTTTATTAACCTAATTGAGTCTACTATATGTACACAACAATTGCAGACCAAAAAAGAGGTTGGGATGTCGTAGGAAGCAAGAACAAAAACTCAAAAATTGGATAAAAGGTGGGCACTTGATTTCTGCCCTGGAGGACGATTCCAGACGATTGAAGGACTCTAATCACTTCCTGGCCATCTCCTGAAGCCAACAACATCATTTGCAGCCTTCAAAAGGTCAAGAATCATCGCCTAGACACATCATGGTTTGCCTCCTAAAATCAAATTTGATTTCTATGTTTTACGCATGATTAATCTATTCTATCCATATATTCTTGTTCATAATCGTGTTCGCAAGCTTTTTGTATCATTTAATTGTACTAACAGTGTAGGAATCCATATTCACCATTGTTAGGGTTTAAGATGACGATTTGGGGATTTCTGATACAGGAAAAATTGGGCCATGAATGAGGTACCATGATACTCGTGAGACCAAGACAAGTTGATTGGTACCATCACAATTAATTTATCATGATCGTATGAGATTTTTGAATTTTGCAGGGGCTGTAGTTACAACAAACGTCCGTAGGTATAAGTCTTTAACCTAAGACGACGGTTGCAGTGAAAAAGATTATGCGTGGCAGCTCATGACCGGCTGATTTGAATTTCGCGTGTTTCTTTGGTCATCATGCGCTTTTTGTATTATATTATATTTTGTTTATATATATTAACAAAAGAGCAAGTAGCACAGATGGTTGAGAGACACGCCTTTGATGCACACGTCCCGGGTTCGATCCCAGGCGTGTGCATTTTGTTATTTTCCTATTTATTTCAAGCAAATCCAATACTCCGCTCCCTCACATGCCTTCCATGCAACCTCAACGCCCAACCACTGGATGCAATGCTAGCCAGATCTAACGCTTCTCCCCTGAATGTCCTTGGTACCCCTCAAGTCAACGCTTGCACAAGATCCAGCATGGTTGATTGGGCTTGGAGCTTAATGGGCTTGGAAATTCAGATTCCCACCCCCCAGAATTTCTAACAACACAGGCTCATATTCTCTTTTCTCTATTTATTTTCTTTATTTTAATTGTTTTGTTTAATTATTTTTTCACTAAATTAATTACTTTTTTTTTCTTAAATTAACAAATCAAAAATTACAAAAAGATCTCTTTTTATTAATAAATATTTTTTTGAATTAATTAGTTTAATTAATTTAGAGTAATGTAATATTCTTTTTATAATTAAAAATAATTAGAATTAGGGTTTTAAATCGTGCCTAATTAATTTTCTTCAAAAATACATCAAGATCATTTTTTTCATAAATATCTATTTCTTTAATTAATTTAGTTAGAAAATTAGGTTAGTTTTATTTTTTTTATAATTTAAAAACAATTAGAAATTAGGTTTAATTAATTTGCAATTAAACATTTTCTCAAATAAAAATCCAAAAAAATCTTTTTCTCTCGAATTAGGATTTTAGATTATTTCAATCGTCCTCGCATTTAATTTGACGCGCGCTTGTTAATTATTTGTCCATTATTTTGTAACTGTCCATGGTTTGTAATAGTTAACTTAGGGTTTTTATTTACTGTTTAAATCCCTGATTTTTGGTTATGTAATTGATCCCCTCCCCGAAGCCTTGTAATAGCTAGGTTTATTTCTCGCACTTTAAACTCCCGCAATCTTTAACTGTCTAGATGTATGGCTAATAGGATTGTATGAAAAGAATGCTTGAAATTTAAAACGGTAGATCACCTAATGTGCAAAGACTACATAACTGAAAAAGTTCACGTGCACATGTTCAGTCCTAGGATTTGCCTCACTACGGTTGCCTTTGATAAACAATCATTAAGCATAGGAGATTTTAGTGGTCGACCTCCTGTCTAAAATATCAAATGTCCCATTCGAATGTTGCCTCGAAATTGTTGCCTCGGAAATGTTGCCTCGGAAAGATCTTAAGACTCTAGGGTTACTACTAAAGCTTTCTAACTATTGTTTTAGTAATTGTACTCGTCCCTTTCAAATGCCCCTTACAACTCCAACGATGGTGCTACCTACTCCTTAATAGTAGGATAGCGATGTCTAAAGGAAATAGAACGAACAATCTTTTTTTTTGAGTAGGTAGAATCTTATGTACTTTCTCAATAAAAAAATTTTCACACAAACACCTTTCAAAACAAATTTTCAAAACAAACTTCGTCACATCCTTGAAGACTGATACAAGGGTTATCACGAAGTAAAAACATTTTCAAGACAAACACACACAAGCAATTTGAAAAAATGAGCAAGTACCTAAGAGCCCATAAATAACTACGGATAGAAAGGGTGCTAAACCTTCCCTTTATATAATCTACCCCCCGTACTCAGAAACATCTCGAAAAAAGGTTTTTTCTGTTCTTTTTCCTTTTCCATGATTGGATGAAATAAAAGTCGATGGTGACTCTTGCTTACCGCGACATTTTGCAAATAAAAAACACAAAACACATACCAGTACGACAGTCGATTCTGCCACCGTATCAAAGCATGTGCATATGATGTTTAAATGAAAGAGTTCCAAGTTTAGAGAGAACTTACATCTTGAAGTGTTTAATCGAAAGAGCTTTAGGTGACTTCTTTGATGGTGGAGGGAGCTTCGCTGGGATCTTCTTGAAGCTAGTTCTGTTACCGCTTGGTTTGGGCAGTCACTGAATCAAAAAAGAGTATATGACGGTGATGCGTGAATCGAAGGTTGCTACAGTTTAGGGGAAGTAAATCGAAAGGTACACTACTGAGGCTTTTTTATGAAAAATCTTAGAGTTTTGAAGGTTTGAGAATGTTGGAGAGTTTGAGAATATGGGAGAGTTTGAGTGTTTGAGGATTTTTATGATTTTTCACTCTAGCAAAAATCTGGACCCTTTCTTTGTCAATGGTTTCTCTATTTATAGGGAAAAGGTTTGGGAGTTTAAACAAAAAGGTGGCTTGGCTGAAACGTGAATATTAAGCTAAGTCAGATTTTCCCAGATCCCAAGGTGAAGTACTAAAGTTGTTGGTTAAAAGGGGTTGACTCCCCTGACTTATGGTGAAGTACAAACAGGATTGAAGCAAAGCATGGGCTTAGGACAGGATTTGTACTAGCAAGTTCACTTTCAAGAAAATAGTCTTCTGGACAAAGGTTTAATCACCTGGACAATAACTTAATCCAAAATGTAAGCAATTAATTATGGAGTGAAACACAAGCACTAAGGCCTATAAAGTAAGATCATGTAGCATGGTCAAAAGATTTGATCAGTGTTCTTTCAAAATCCTATTTTCCACTTGTGTAAAAGAGTTCTAGAAATGTACTAAAGAAGACTGCGTCGAAGGATTCAGAGTTGGATTTGAAAGATGTTGATTCGAAGGGAACCAAAACTCCAATCGAAGCTTTTGTGTGAAGGTTGTTCATTTCCAATCAAAGGCTTTCCTGTCAGGGGTTACATGTGACCAAACGAAAGAGTGTACATAGAGGGTCCCTGTCTTGTGACTTCATACCAACATGTAAAAGATCTATGTTCAAACAAAGCTTGTATAAAGGGAACCGACATGTCCAAACGAAAGGTGCATGTAGGAGGCCAAAATGTCCAGATTCGAAAGAGGCATATAGGGAACAAAAAGGGAAAATCGAAGGATGCTAAAATAGAGCCTTTTGCCTTGGAAACGAAATAGACTACGAGAGGCTTTTTTCCTTGTGAATCCAAATCAAAACGTGCCAGAGGCCCATGCCCAGTCGAAGGATGCAAGCCAAGCTTGCATCAAAAGAGGCCAAAAGGCCAATCAAATAGCTGAATCAAAGAGAACTTGTTTTTTCTCTAAATTTTTCAAAATATTATTTTTATTTGTTTTCTCCATCTTTGATAGTTTCCTTTTAATCTTGATACTAGAAAATCCCAATGCACTTGTGCAAGCTTGAACCTTGAGAATCCTTGTGAGAAAGGTCTTGAAAAATGAGAGGGCAAATTTTGGGGTACAACAACTGCCCATGTTCAATCTTCTTAAGCTCGAAGAGTTAGATTGGTGAGCTTTACCATTCGTGACTCGAAGGTGGAAGATGATTGGACACTAGAGTGCTCAGGAATTTGCACTCGGTGATGTGATGGTAGAGGGAATGGGCTTAAAGATTCCATTTGGAGAGGTGATAGAAAGTTATTGGAGATGGGCTTGTAGATGCCATCCAAAAGTGATTGCTGAATCTGAAAGAGAAAATGAATGAGTATCAGAATGGCATTCGTGTTTGAAGCGTATCTGAACTATATCTTAAAGTTGCAACTGAATGAGTATCAGAATGGCATCCGCGTCTGAAGCATATCTGTAATGTATCTGAGAGCTGAATGAGTATCAGAATATCATCCGTGAGCATATTTGTAATGTATCTGAAGGTTGAATCTGAATGAGTATCAGAATAGCGTCCATGTCTGGAGCGTATCTGTATTGTATCTGAAGGTTAAATCTGAATGAGTGTAAGAATGGTGTCCGTGTTTGGAGTGTATTTGTATTGTATATGAAGGTTGAATCTGAATGAGTATCAGAATGGCATCCGTGTCTAAAGCGTATCTGAACTGTATCTGAAGGTTGAATCTGAATGAGTATCAGAATAACGTCCGTGTCCAGAGCGTATTTGAACTGTATCTGAAGGTTGAATCTGAATGAGTATCAGAATGGCGTCCGTGTCTGGAGCGTATATGAACTGTATCTGAAAGCTGAATCTGAATGAGTATCAAGATTGCATCCGTGTCTGGAGCATATATGTATTGTATCTGAGAGTTGAATTTGAGTGAGTAACAGGATGGCATTCGTGTCTAGAGTGTATCTGTGTTGTATCTGGAAGTTGAATTTGAATTTGAATGAGTAACAGGATGGCATCCATGTCTGGAGCGTATCTGTGTTGTATCTGGAAGTTGAATCTAAATGAGTATCAGGATGGTGTCCGTGTCTGGAGCGTATCTGAACTGTATCTGAAGGTTGAATCTGAATGAGTATCAGAATGGCGTCCATGTCTGAGCGTATTTGTATTGTATCTGACAACTTTGAATATTGTTAATGGTAACTGTTTGATTAATCTTATCCTGAAAAAGGTAAAATGTTAGCTAATATGAAATGTTTATGTTGTATGAAATGCATAGTATAATGCATTCGCGTTATCAATGTTTATGATATATGGATGCAATGTATGCATATGTGAGCCAGTTTGTTTTACTATTGTTGGATTGGGGAAAATAAATCCATGACTGCTGCTAAGGATATGGAGTATAAGTCTTCATGTTGTGAAGTCTAAGTGTTGACAAATTTCTGTTTAGAGAAATAAACCCTGTTGTAAAGGAAATGCCATGTACTGCTTGTAAATTCCTAATGGGGAATCCTGAGAATTTTGATGACTTCTATTGGGGATTGATAATTGGAAGTTTGTTCCGCTGGGAATTAGAC
This sequence comes from Vicia faba, assembly GCA_948472305.1. Lineage (NCBI taxonomy): Eukaryota > Viridiplantae > Streptophyta > Magnoliopsida > Fabales > Fabaceae > Vicia > Vicia faba. The sequence continues at coordinate 1,002,947,112 of OX451740.1, forward strand.
TGCAAAGTGTGGGGGATTTATGGAAATAGCTTAGAGAGATTTCCTTACCTCTTAAAGCCATTATAAATTGTCTTTTGTTTATTTGTAAATAGTAATTATGTTCAAATGCATATGTTCAACAATGAATCATTGGACGTTTTGTAAACAAAACACAAGCTTAAAGAAAAACAGATAGTTTTTATACTTTCAAAGGGATATCTTTGTATTTATTTTGAGTAAATATTTTTGTATAGTGAGACAAACATTCTAGTAGGAGAACGCCGTCGTAAGAAAAAAAATGAAAATTTTAATACAAAGAAAAGATAGCTATGTGTATCTATCCCATGGGGTTCCCATTCTGCTATAGCCTTTGTATCTCAGAGTATCTTGTCTATTTGTTGCCTTGTCAGAAGATGATTGAATTAGTCGGAATTGTCGAGTTCACAAGTTGAAGCTAAAGGTTGTCTGTAAGGTGATCCAACGGGACATAGTTGTACGCTTTAATTCCCTAACTTTTTCCTGGACCGCCCTTTCGGGTTTTCAGTCCACCAGAAAACCCTTTTTTGCCCAAGTCGCCCTTTCGGGTTTTTAACTTGCCGGGTGTACAGATTTTTTTTGTTTTATCCCTAATTTTTTCCCGAACCTTTTTGGTTTGCCGGGGTGCCCTTGTTTTTCCTAGGTATGTCAACCTAATGGGTCTCTTATGCGTAGTATCTTTTGACTATGTCCATGTTCGCAGGATGCGGCAGGTCGTTGCAATCCAAGGTGGTCAAGATCATTGCCCCACCAGAGAAAATGTTTTTGATTACAAATGGTCCTTCATAGGTAGGAGTCCATTTTCCCCTGGGATCACCTTGTGACAGTATAATGCGTTTGATCACTAGATCCCCAACTTGATACACTTGGCGTCTGACCTTCTTATTGAAAGCCTTAATCATCCGTTTTTGATACATTTGACCATGGCAAACATCAGTAAGTCTCTTCTCATCAATTAAGTTCAGTTGATCAAGTCGAGTCTGGATCCAATCGTCTTTGTTCAGCCCTGCATCGTTCATAATCCTCAGAGAGGGGATCTGGACCTCGATAGGAAAGACAACCTCCATGCCGTAAACCAGAGAATAAGGTGTTGCCCCGGTTGATGTACGAGTTGTGGTACGATACCCATGGAGAGCGAATGGTAGCATCTCATGCCAGTCTTTGTATGTGTCTGTCATTTTCTGTATGATCTTTTTAATGTTCTTATTTGCAGCTTCAACAACACCATTCATCTTCGGCCGGTAAGGAGAAGAATTGTGATGTTGAATCTTGAATTGTTCGCACAAGGCGATGATCATAGTGTTGTTGAGATTTGTACCATTGTCAGTGATGATCCTCTCCGGGATACCGTACCGACAAATGAGATTTTGCTTGATGAAACGGGTAACAACATTCTTGGTAACAGAAGCGAAGGAAGCTGCCTCCACCCACTTTGTGAAATAATCAATGGCCACTAAGATGAAGCGGTGTCCATTGAAGGATGTTGGCTTGATTTCCCCAATCATATCAATCCCCCACATAGCAAAGGGCCAAGGAGCCGTCAAGACATTCAGAGGAACAGGAGGTACACGCACCTTGTCAGTATAAATCTAACACTTGTGGCAGGTTCGAGAGTGTTGATAGCAATCTGCTTCCATGGTAGACCAATAATATCCAGTCCGTAGGATTTTATTTGCCATCAAATGCCCACTGGAATGGGTGCCAAAAGTGCCTTCATGCAATTCAGCCATGATCCTTTCAACTTCAACCTTATCTATCCACCGAAGTAACACAGAGTCATGATTGGGTTTGTAAAGAATGCCATTACTAAGGAAATATTTAGCAGAGAATCTCTTTAAGAACTTCTTATCATTGATTGAAGCTCCTTCTGGATATTCTTGAGCCTCGAGATACCTCTTGACTTCGTGGAACCAAGGCTGGTCCACTACTTCTTCAGTATTAATCTCGTGATAGTGCGCTGGTTCCTCCATTTGTTCGATGGTGATCTGGGGAGCCTCGTTATCCCAATTAAGTTTAAACATATATGACATTGTGGCTAGAGCGCCTGGTAGCTGATTTTCTTCTCGTGGGAAATGCTCGAAGGTAATCTTCTCAAAATGTGGGATCAATGTCAATACATGTTCTTTGTAGGGGATAAGGTTAGGGTGTTTGGTGTCCCATTCCCCTGTGATCTGGATGATGACCAAAGCTGAATCTCTGAATATATTTAAGGATTTAATCCCCAAATCTATGGCAGCTTTGAGACAAAAAATGCATGCTTCGTATTCCGCCATGTTGTTTGCACAATTGAAGCAGAGTCTTGCGGTAAAGGGAGTATGACACCCTTCTGGAGATATGAGTACGACACTGATACCATTGCCAAGTGCATTGGATGCCCTATCAAAGAACAGGATCCATCGGGATCCTTGTTCAGGTCTGTCATATGGCCTAAATTCTCCACAGTTGTCTAACATCATGATGTCTTCATCCGGAAATTCGAATTTCATGGACTGGTAGTCTTCTACAGCTTGATAAGCAAGGTGATCAGCTAATACACTTCCCTTTATTGCTTTTTGGGTAGTATATTATATGTTATATTCCGTCAGGATCATCTGCCATCTTGTTATCCTCCCAGAGAGAGCAGGCTTCTCGAAGATGTATTTTATCGGATCCATTTTAGATATCAACAAAGTAGTATGAGTCAACATATACTGTCTTAGCCGGCGAGTAGCCCATGCCAGATCGCATCAAGTTTTCTCGAGCAGTGAATATCTTGTTTCACAATCGGTAAAATTTTTGCTCAGGTAATAAATAGCATGCTCTTTTCGGCCAGACTCGTCATGCTGCCCCAATACACACCCCATCAAGTTTTCTAAAATAGTCAGATACATGATTAATGGTCTTCCCTCGACTGGTGGCATAAACACATGAGGCTCTTGTATGTATTCTTTGATTTTTTCAGAAGCAATTTGGCACTCGTCATTCCATTTGACTACTTGATCTTTCTTCAACAATTTGAAGATTGGCTCACAAGTAGCTGTCAGGTGAGAGATGAATCTGGAAATGTAGTTTAAGCATCCCAGGAATCCTTTGACTTCCTTCTCAGTATGAGGAGCAGGCATCTCTTGTATTGCTTTAACTTTGGCAGGATCAACCTCGATACCTTTGTTACTGACGATAAAGCCTAGGAGTTTACCAGACCGTACCCCAAATGTGCATTTGTTTGGATTCAACCTCAGCTTGTACTTCTTCAGTCTCTCAAACAGTTTTTGTAAGTGATCAAGATGCTCTTCTTCTGTTTGAGATCTGACTATCATATCATCCACATAGAATTCTATTTTATGATGTATCATGTCATGAAATAAAGCTACCATGGCACGCTGATAGGTTTCCCCGACATTCTTTTGTCCGAATGGCATCACCTTATAGCAGAAAGTGCCCAACTGCGTGACAAACGTTGTTTTCTCCATGTCTTCAGGCACCATTTTGATTTGATTGTAACCTGAGAAACCGTCCATGAAGGAAATCAATTTGTGTTGTGTCGTATTTTCAACTAGAATATCAATGTGGGGGATTGGAAAATCATCCTTAGGGCTTGCCCTATTCAAATCTTTGTAGTCCACACACATTTGTACTTTGTCGTCCTTTTTGGTCATGGGAACAACATTGGAAACCCATTGGGGATAAGAGGTGACAACCAAGAGTGCGGCATTGAATTGCTTCATGACTTCTGCTTTAATCTTTTATGACATATCATGCCTCATGCGGAGAACCTTTTTCTTTACTGGAGGACAATCCTCTCTTGTAGGAAGACGATGTACCACAATATTTGCATCAAGTCCTGGCATGTCTTCATACGACTAGGAAAAGACTTTAACATAATCGTGTAACAACTGAATCAGACGCTCCTTGATACTAGGTTCCAGATTGGCACCCACCTTGACCTCTTTTTTGTCTTCTTCGATACCTAGGTTGATTTAATCCATGGGTTCTTTGTGAGGCTGAATGGTTCTCTCTTCTTGTAGTAGTAGTCTGGCAAGTTCCCCTGGTACTTTACAATCTTCCTCACCTTCGTCTTCGGCTTGGTAGATTAGATTCTTAGAGTCACAAAAGGCCATAACAGTATTGTTACCCATGGGATCCCGAATGGATGTATATCTGCATTGTGAGTGTGGGCGTGTGTAAGGGTATAGCTATCCTTGAAGAAAATAAAAAATGTAAAAAGAAAAAAATGAGCACAAACGTTTGTATGCGAAAATGTCCATGATTCATTGATGTCATATGAAAATGAGATAATAACCCTTACAAATGGACCGTTGGGCCTCGGGTAAGACACAAGGTTTTAAGAGTGCGAATTATTTTAATATTACAGATCCAACAAAATGTAAAGACAAATTACTATGGGATAAAAGTGACCGGGAAAAAATCTCTAGCCTCCCAGTTGCTGAGCCCTCCACTGACAGTTGGGAATATCCAGCCTTCCAAGTCACAGCTATCTTCATCATCTTCTACGGCATTGACCTCGCGGTTGTTGATCTTCAGGGGTGGTCCTCTGGCACGAGCGCGACGTACATCCTTTTAAGAAATTGAAGTGAAACCCAGGCCAAACTTGTCAGACTTGTATGGGATATCTGGGAGTTGCCCTAGATAGTGCACCCACCTTCTTCTACCACTTCTTTGGCATCCTTCAGAGATGACATCCGGAGTGGAGGCCTTGTGATCTTAGGAACAACCTTGGTTATTTCTATATCTTACGGGACCTCTTCAAAGTGTTGGAATGGAGTTTCAATAAATTCACCATCTAATTCCACATATCTGAAGGAATTGAGATGGCTGATCTTATACTCTTCTTCTTCATGAACGGTGATAATCTTACCTTGAATCATATATTTCAGCATTTGGTGCAACGTAGAAGTGATAGCCCCAACATTGTGAATCCATGGTCAGCCTAGCAAGCAGGAATATGAGGGACGAATATCCATTACATAAAAAGTTGAATCAAATGTTTGGGTTCCAACTTTTATGGGGATATCCACTTCCCCATGTACCATCCTTTTCGAGCCGTCAAAAGCCCTTACTAATATGTTACTTGGCTTCAATGTAAATCCCTCACAGTCAAGCCTATCAAGAGTTTTTTAGGCAGTACATTCAGAGATAAGCCAGTGTCTACAAAAACATGAGCCAAGGTTGTGCCCCTACATTCAACTGAGACATGCAATGCCTCATTATGCTTCCTTCCTCTTGGCGTTAAATCAGCATCCAAAAAACCTAGGCTATTATCTGCAGTCAAGCTGGCTATACAGTCTTGAAACTGGTCGACATATGTCTCTTGGGGTACATGGGCATTTTTTAGGAATCTTACCAAAGCTTTTGCATGCGCTTAGGAACATAGTAGTAATGCCAGCATGTAAATTTTAGAGGGAGTTTGCCCCAGTTGTTCAACTACATCGTAGTCGCGTCTCTTTATGATCTTCAATATTTCCTCCATCTCTTTCTAGGAGGTCTCAGGGACAGCCAATGAATGAGCCTTCGTCCGGACAGGCTCAATCAGAATACTTTTACCTCGAGTTTCGGTTAACTCGGCAGCAGGAGTGTTAGTAGGAATGATAACAGGGGTCGTAACGGCTTTGTTAGTTGGAGTGTTGGTGGAGATGATTGTAAGACCGGGAACAACCTTCAGAGGGGCAACAACAACAGGAATGATTACGGGTCCAGAAACAACCTTTGGGGGAGCAATTTTTAGAGAGAAGATCCTACCACTTCGGGTAATCTTACTAGTCCCTGCAATATTACTGACGTCAGAATCCACTTTCTTGGAACTTGAATCTTCGGTGGCTGGCCAGTCCTGCTTGATACCATGGTAGTAGACATCCCCTCCACAATTCTATGGTACGGTCTTGTCTGACGAATATGTGACTGGTCCAGGCATTGTAATTATTAAAGGAGTTACTTTCAGAACTAATGTAATTCTAACGGGTCTTTTGGTGGAGACCCTGGAAGAATTGGAGGAAATGGTAATGATAGAAACATCTTCAAAAGGAATAGGTGGAACATAAGTCTTTTCAAACAAAATTTCTTTGTTATCTATTAGGCACTGAACGCCTGTTTCAACAAAGGACAGCTGGTTGGTGAGGACAAACAGAAATGGCAAACTTCATTATAGCCCATGAATACACCGACATTCAACAAGTTCATTTTAATAGTCAGAAGTGGGGTCATAAGTTAATCAACTGAAGTAACAAACAATTCTTCTTCAATGGCATTGGTATTATGGCCATGTCTTGGCATAGGGGACGAAATGGCATTTGGATTTTCGGGCGCATTGAATTCAATCTCTTTTGCTTCAATGATGTCTTGTATTTTGTTCTTTAGAGCCCAACAGTTATTAGTGTCGTGGCCGGGACTTTCAGAGTGGTATGCACAACGGGCATTGGGATGCTAATGAGGAGATGTTGTGTTGGAGTTTTTCGAATCTTCTTTCAAGGTCACCAAATTGGATCTTAGTAGATGCGGTAATACCTGGGATAGGGTCATGTTAATTCTGGTGAATTGTCTGACCGGTCTTTCCATCCTCGGTTGGTTATTTCTTTGCTGATCGGGCGCAGGTTTAGGAATCATAACAGCCCCTACCATTGGATGACGCTCGATCCTATCTTGGTTTTTTTGCTGATATACAACAACCACTTCCTTCTTTCTGATAAATGGCTTCCTTATAGCAGCAGAGGAGGATGTTTCTTTCTGAATCTTTCCATTCTTTATCCCGACCTCTACCCTTTCTCCGGTTAATATCAGTTCAGTAAAACCTGTAGATGAACTTCCAATTAAATGATTGAAGAAGGAACCAGACAAGGTGACCAAGAACATGTCTACCAACTCTCTCTCAGATAGAAGGGGTTGAACTCTTCCGGCTAAATCTCTCTATTTTTGCACATAGTCCTTGAAACCTTCATTGGAAACCATGGTCATACTCTGGAGTTGAGTACAGGTAGGCATAAGATCAGCATTGTATTGGTATTGTTTGTAGAAGGCTGCAGTAAGATCTTCCCAGTTGTGGACGTTGGCTCTTTGTAGTTGGTAAAACCAGTTAAGTTGAGTTCCAGACAAACTATCTTGAAAGAAGTGTACCCATAAGTCTTTGTCAGCGGTATGGGGTTGGATTTTTCTCACATATGACTGGAGATGCATTTTAGGGCATGGAACTCTGTCATATTTGGCGAACATAGGTGCTTTAAATTTCGGAGGAATAACAATCCCCGACACTAAACCCAATTCCTCAAAGTCCAAGCCAGGCACTTTTTGGATTTCCATCGCACTCAATCTCTCTTCGAGATGTCTATACTTGTCATCAGCTGGAGGGTATTGTTCTTCAGAATAGTCTTCTTCTTCCTCTTCCTCTTCTGATTTTGACGGAACAACTGTTTCCTTGCCTTTCCCATCTTGATTGTGTCTTTCACTGGATGTCGTTGCAAAGTTTAAGGTCCTTCTTGTCTGCTCATGAAATCTTCTTCCCATGTTTAGGACTTTGGTTACCTTCTTTGTCTTCTTTTTCTTCTCCTCGGCCAGCAAAGTTTTCAACTCTTCTTGTCCTTTGGCTAGGGTCAAGAGAAACTATTGAAACTGTGTATTCTGAGCTTGGAGGTCTTTCACTGTTTGCTCGAGATCCATCTTACTGAAATAAATAGTAGAGAGATGAGGAGACTTGTTGCAAAAGACCTGCTTATGTCATGATGAATGGTATATGCATATGTAATGATTTCAAGGATTTCAAAGATTCAAATTTGTTTTAGACAAAAAGGAAACACACGTTATATTAATAAGTTAAAGCTTGAGTACATCAATGCCTCTTAGGCTTATAAGGAAATACAAAGTCTCTAAGATAAAAAGGTAGTGCGCATCCTCTTTGGCGTGATGTAGGCATTGAGAGTCTTCTCCTCATGAAGTAGTGTGATGTTGTGGGAGAACTGACTTGAGGTTTTGTGTTTGTGTTCGCAAATGTTGCGGTTAGAAAGAGTTTCCACCGAATTTTCTTTTATCCAAAAGGAAAGGTGAAAAAGCACAGGAAAGACCTTTGAGATTGTTTTCTTGAGTTCGGGGGGTAGATTATGAAAAGGGAAGGTATTAGCACCCTTTTCATCCATGGTTTTCCATGGGCTCTTAGCTACTTGCTAGATCACTTACTTTGTTGTTTTGAAATGTGTTTGGTGTGGTTTTGAAAGTATTTTGTAAAAGAGGCCATTCGTTTAGGCAATCTTTGTAATGATTCTCGTTCATAAGAATGTATACAAAGATGTTTGTCTTTTTGAAAATGTTTCCAATGTTTGTTTGGAAGTGTGTGTGTTTGTTTTAAAAATAGCAAGGATATTTGTTTGAAAATAGAGCAAGTAACTAGAAGAAATCTACTTACTCAAATGTCTTTCTTATGCATTTTCTTTTCCTTTGACATTGTCGTCTTACCATTGATTTGGTAAGCAACCCTATCTTTGGAGTTTAACGGGACGGGCGTGGGTCATCGTATAACCATGATTAGCAATGTTGCAAAGTATCTTAGCATTTCGAGGGACTAAGATCATTTTGTAAGGCAACCTTGAATAGCGTCATCGAGGGACTATGATCTTTTGATTTTGTTTGTTTTACCAAGATACTTTGCATGCGTAACATGGATATTTTTGTGTAAGGCAACCAAGTGGAGAAACCCTAAGGGTGTTTGTGTGCAAGTGTGTTTGGTTGCATGCATGATTTTATCTTGAATTAGGATTTTCTATTTCATTGATTTTATCTTGCCATTCATATCCTAATCACTAGCATTTACACTTGAAAGCGATAAAATGCGGAAATGTAAAGTCCTATGCTATTACAATATTTAGGGGGTGGGGGTACAAATTTATGAATGGGGAGCACCAGCGAGAAAAATAAAGAAAATAACAAGGGGAAGAAGGAAAGGAAAAGGAAAAGGGTCAGCGTGCTGCTGAGAGGAAGTCAGAAGTTCTGACCCTGACCTGCTGTAGAACATCAACCTATTAGTGAAAATGTATAGGTCAGAAGTTCTGACCCTGGTACGCTGCAAAACAGAAACCTGTTAGTGAAAATGTATGGGGTAAGAAGTTCTGACCCTGCTGGGAATACAGTCATTTTCAGAAGTTCTGATATTACTAATGACAAAACAGGCCCCAAAAATGATGGCGTCAAAGTCAGAACTTGGTCTCCCTCTATGCTAGTTAGAACATATGCAATTTGGTTATTTCTCCACAAAACAGAAAACATGCCTAAGACAGTTTCAGCAGGTGCCATAGCGTTTCAAAAGTCAGAACCAAAAATCATAGGCAAGTTCTGAACTGATTCATTCTCTACTTAAGCATACAGAGGCGTGAAAATCTCAGAACATGCACAACATCAGAAGCATGATATCTACATTGTATTTTTGGGCATGCAAATATGGTGATGCTTAAGCAATGTCGTGAGGGTCAGCAAGTGCTTACCTTGTAGCTGAAAATGTTCTGTGAACTGGAGTTAGCCTTAACTCTGATGATATCCTGAACAGGTTCTTTGAATGGATGGATGAAGGGTATATGTATAGGTCAGAAACTATATGGGAGTTTCTTAGTCAAGAAATATTTTGAGAGCAAATGGGGTTTGAAAGCATGAGATTCAAAGTTAAATGGTTTGTATGATGTGTTTACAGTTTTTGAATCTCTGGGAATTTTGGGCAGAGATTCAAGGTGTTTTCTTGCTAAAAACTTTCTGTTTCTTTTCAGCATTTTTTCTGAACTTGGACCGAGCTTTTTCAATGGACAATGGTGCTCTATTTAGAGGAAAAGCTTTGTGGGTTTTTAAAACGTTAAGTGGCGCCAATATCATGCACTAGATGCTGACTTACTCTTGAAGAAAGTTCATAAAAAGTTGTGATGATTGACAACTTTTAGCCTAGGCTGAAATAGTAAGCGAGGATTAAGGAAAAGTGACACCCATAAGCGAAAAGTAACGCATGAACCCATACCTAAATTTGCACAAGAGCGTTGCTATGGTACACGTGGAGATACCCTTTAGACAAATACTTAGAAGTGGTTGTGAGCATTAATGAGCATTAAATGGTGATGAGATTGGTAAAAAATCAGAAATCTTGTAATATGAGATTTGCATCATTACTTAAATCTGAGCCAGTAGTTCCACTTCAGCATAGCCCAAAACAATGCACCCAAGTTCTGATCTTGGTATCCTGTGGCCTCAGCAAATTCTGAAGGCTCCCTAGGCTTTCCAGCATATCTCTTTGATTTGCCTCTGAAAACTCTGGACTTAGAGATTCTGCTTCAGTGTAGCACCCCATCTTCTGACCCCCTTACCTTCTGATTCCAGCATGTTCTTAAGGGGCATTTATATTTTTCATCACGTTTTATAATCTTCTGGCAACTTCTGACTGAGCTGACGTAGATGCTGAAGAGCTACATTTTGGCTGAATGTTATGTGTTGAGCTAAGTTTGCATCTTCTGACTACTCCTGCCTGGAGGTTGGTTTAGAAGTTCTGAAATGTCATTTTTCTAAAATACTTTAGAAACATTCTAAGTATTTAGAATTTAACTTTTCCAAGGTAAAATTTGACTTTTAAGCTTCTTGATGAAACAAACTTCATATTCCAACATGTCTTGATGAAACATGATTTTTATGTTTTGATTTATGATCCAAAAACCAAAGTTTGACCTTTCAGCTCGCAAATGACCATTTTGCCCTTGTAAATGAATTGCTTGGAAAGAAACGATAATTCAAGGCTTGGATTGGTTTAAGAGAAAACTTTGAAAATCCAGGGTGTTTTTCTTGAGAAATGAGAGGGAAAATTTTGGGGTGCAACAGCTGCCCCTATTCAATCTTCTTTAACCTGAGGAGTTAGATTGGCGAGATTTTCCATTCGTGACCCGAAGACGGAAGATGATTGGACACTAAAGTGCCCAGAAATTTACACTCGGCAATGATAGGAGGAATGGGCTTAAAGATGCCATTTGGAGAGGTAATAAAATCTTGTTGGGGATGGGCTTATAGATGCCATCCAAGAATGCTTGTTGAGATGTAGTTTGTGAGTCGAACCTCAGAATGTCGTTCGTGTCTTGAGCGTACCTGAAGGCGTCTTTGAATGAGTATCAGAATGGCTTCTGGGTCTAGAGAGTATCTGAACTGTATCAGGAGTGTTGAAATCTGAATGAATATCAGAATGGCTTCCGTGTCTGGAGCGTATCTGAACTGTATCAAGAGGTGGAATCTGAATCTGAATGAGTACCAGAATAGCTTCCGTGTTTGGAGCGTATCTGAACTATATCAGGAGGTGGAATCTGAATCTAAATGAGTACCAGAATGGATTCTGTGTTTGGAGCATATCTGAACTATATCAGGTAGTGTCTTTGAATGAGTATCAGAATGGCTTCCGGGTCTAGAGCGTATCTGAACTGTATCAGGTAGTGTCTTTGAATGAGTATCAGAATGGCTTCCGGGTCTGGAGCATATCTGAACTGTATCAGGTAGTGTCTTTGAATGAGTATCAGAATGGCTTTCGGGTCTGGAGCGTATCTGAACTGTATCAGGTAGTTGAATCTGAATGAGTATCAAAATGGCTTCCGTGTCTAGAGCATATCTGAACTGTATTAGGAGGTGGAATCTTAATCTGAATGAGTACCATAATGGCTTCCGTGTTTGGAGCATATCTGAATTGTATCAGGTAGTGTCTTTGAATGATTATCAGAATGACTTCCGAGTATGGAGCGTATCTGAACTGTATCAGGTAGTGTCTTTGAATGAGTATCAGAATGGCTTCTGGGTCTGGAGCGTATCTGAACTGTATCAGGTAGTTGAATCTGAATGAGTATCAGAATGGCTTCCGGGTCTGGAGCATATCTAAACTGTATTAGGTAGTTGAATCTGAATGAGTATCATAATGGCTTCTGGGTCTGGAGCATATCTGAACTGTATTAGGAGTGTTGAAATTATGAATGAGTATCAGAGTGGCTTCCGGGTCTGGAGTGTATATGAACTGTATCAGGAGTTGCATGTTGTTAACGGTAGCTGTTAATCTTATCCTGAAAAGGGTAAAATGTTAGCTGAAACACCAAGTTATGTTGCATGAAATGTATGATGCAATGTATTGGCTTTATTGATGTTTATGATATATGGATGCAATGTATGCGCATGTGAGCTAATTTGCTGTGTTGCTATCAACTTGGGGAAAATAAATCCCTGACTGCTGTTGAGGATATGTAAGTCTTCAGGTCTTAAAGTTGAAGTGTTGATGAATTTCTGCTGAGAGAAATAAACTCTTGTTGTGAGGGAAATTACATGTATTGCTCGTAAGATCTGCTTGGGGCAACCTGAAAAATATTGACGACTTCTACTGGGGATTATCCATTGGCAGTTTTTGTTTTGTTGGGGAGTATTGAAAACTCTGGGGAAAAAGCTTATTTCTGTTTGGGAAAAAGTTCAGGAGTTTTGGTCGTCTGTCGCTCTACTGGGGAGTTATCCTTAGTTGGAGAGAATCAGAAGTTAGCTGTTATCTGGTCGGATTTCAGGCTTCAAAACAACTTGCTGGGGAATTCGGAGAAATTGGGCGACTTCTACCAGGGATTGGTAAACTAGAAGCTTCGTCCCGCTGGATAGCTGGGAGTTTTGTTCCGCTAAGGATTATTGAAAACTTTGTGGGGAAATTTTTTATGGAATGGCCTTGAGATATTTTCCTATCCTTTTGACCTATTAGTAATAATCTCTTCCTCGTTCTGTTTATCTGAAAACTGTAATCATGTTCAAATGCATATGTTCATTAATGAATCATTGGACTTTTTGCAAACGAAACACATTTGTAAAGAAAAGACAAATAGTTTTTTTTCACTTTCAAAGGAATATCTTTGTATTGACTTCGAGTAAGTATTTTGTACAAAGGAGACAAACATTCTAGTAAGAGAATGGTGCCATAAAAACAAGGAAAATTTTATACAAAGAAAGACAGCTATGTGTGACAGTCCCATGGGGTTCCCGTTCTGCTATAGCCTTCGTATCCCTGAGTATCTTGTCTAATTGTTGCTTCGTCTGAAGATGATTGAATTGATCAGAAACTCCGAGTTTGTTAGAGGAAGTAAAATATGGTCCGTTAAGTGATCCGACGGGAAATAGTCATACACTTTTATTCCCTAACTTTTGCCTGGACCTCCCTTTTGGGTTTCCAGTCCACCGGGAAACCCTTTTTTGCCCAAGTCGCCCTTTCGGGTTTTCAACTTGCCGGGTGTACAGAGAATTTGTTTTATTTTTTATTTTATCCATAATTTTTGCTCGAACCTTTTGGTTCGCCGGGGTGCCATTGTTTTTCCTAGGTGTGTCAACCTAGCGGGTCTTTTATGCATATTATCTTTTGACTATGTCCGCGTTCGCAGGGTGAGGCAGGTCATCACCGTCCATGGTGGTTAAGATCATTGCCCCACCGGAAAATATGTTTTTGATTACAAATAGTCCTTCATAGGTAGGAGTCCATTTGCCCTTGGAATCACTCTGTGGAAGGATGATACGTTTGATCACTAGATCCCCAACTTGATATACTTGACGTCTGACCTTCTTGTTGAAAGCCTTGATCATCCGTTTTTGATATATTTTACCATGGCAAACGGCAGTAAGTCTCTTCTCATCAATTAAGTTCAGTTGATCAAGTCGAGTTTGGATCCAATCGTCATCATTCAAACCTGCATCCTTCATAATTCTCAGAGAGGGGATCTGAACCTCAATGGGTAAAACAACTTCCATGCCATATACCAAAGAATAAGGTGTTGCCCCGGTTGATGTGCGAGCCGTGGTACGATACCCGTGGAGAGAGAATGGTAACATCTCGTGCCAGTCTTTGTATGTGAATGTCATCTTTTGTATGATCTTTTTAATGTTTTTATTTGCAGCTTCGACAGCACCATTCATCTTTGGCCGTTAGGGAGAAGAATTGTGATGCTGAATTTTGAATTGTTCGCACAAGGCGGTGATCATAGTATTGTTAAGATTTGTACCATTATCAGTGATGATCATTTCCGGGATGCCATACCGGAAAATGAGATTTTGCTTGATGAAGCGGGCAACATCATTCTTGGTAACGTATGCGAAGGAAGCTGCTTCAACCCATTTGGCAAAGTAGTCAGTGGCCACTAGGATAAAGCGGTGTCCATTGGAGGCTGTCAGCTTGATCTCTTCAATCATATCAATTCCCCTCATAGCAAAGGGTCAAGGAGCCGTCAAGACATTCAGAGGAACCGGAGGCACGTGTACCTTGTCAACATAAATTTGACACTTATGACAGGTCCGAGAGTGTTGATAGCAATTTGCTTCCATGGTGGACCAATAATAGCCCGCCCGTAGGATTTTCTTTGCCATCGTATGTGTTGTACCCCAAAATTTGCCCTCTTTTCATACACGCATATTATTTGTTTTATGGTTATGGAATATAGGTATATTTATCAAGCTTCTTCAGGTTACAAGTGACGTTTATTTCGTCAATGGATATTCTCAGAGTATTTTCCGTGCTGAAGATCGGTTCGCCGTTTTGCAACGATTCGGGGTTCAATGATTCACAAGTCCAACCCGGCGCATCATATTCAGGTGTTCTTTCGCCAAGATATCCCTGATAACATACTCTCAAATTCAGGTTCGGCTCAAGAGTCAATTCTTTAAAGAAGGTCTCCGAATGTGTGAGTTTTCTCGAAGAAATGTGGTGAAAAAGTGTGCTGAAAGTGCAGTTTTTACGCGCTAAAAAATTCATAACTTGAAGACCGTGGCTCGTTTTAAACCTGTTCTGGTGGCCAAAATTCCGTCCTAATTTTATCTATATTTTTATCTCTCACAGCTGGAATCCAATTTCGATCAGAAGGTCTTCAAAAATGCGGATTTATCAAGTATTTTCATACAGAAAATTTGTGACAGAAGTCTATTTGCGTCATGTTCAGAAAATCATAACTTGGTCGGTTTTCATCGTATCAAGCTGGTTCCAGGGCCAAAATTTCACAAATTAAGTTGGATAAGTTTTCACAGGAGGTATCAAGTTCGAACAGTATTCAAAAGGCCTTCATTGTTTGCTCAGAGTGTGTGTGACGCGCCGAAAATCCTGAATACTGAATATTATTTCATCTGTGCCGAAACTTCGAAAATTCATAACTCGGTCAATTTTTATCGGATCGGGCTCATCTTTTTACACAAGGTCACTGACTCAGATATCTACAACTTTCCTTCAAAAGTAGAGACCGAATTGAAGAACGTGTCAGAGTCGACACTAGAGCCCAAAATAAGTTTGTCTGAGCTGAAACTTCAAAAATTCATAACTAATTCACCGTTTATCCAATTGAGCCAATTTTCGGACAGGAGTTAGTTCTCGATGTCGGCTACATTTTATTTTCATATTTTAACTTCAAAAATTACAGTTAAGCCCCTACGATTTTGCCTAGAACGTGACAGACTCAAGTGAACATTGGAGGCCCAATTCCACATTCAAAGCCCATTTTTCTCTCTCTAATTTCCATTATATAATCTCATTCTTTCCACACAAACAAGGAGGAGACAAAAAAAACCTTTGCCACAACGCTGTCAGAATATCAAATTCTTTCAACAACCCTAAAACCTTGAAATCCTTATTACAAACCCCCCATCTCACTACAAACAATCCATCCTTGTTACAAACCCACATCTCACTACTTCTCCAGTAAGGCTTGATCTCCATGATCAAAAGGGCATAAAATCATTCATATCACTACTTCTCCAGTAAGGGTAAGGCTGGCTTGATCTCCATGATCAAAAGGATATAATCATTCATATATGCCATATCGGTTTTAACATTAAATTTTTTCATATATTGGCTTTATTTGTATTTCATAATATATAGTAATTTATTTAATGTGTTCATGAGATTCAACACTGCAGATTTAGACAGGATCCCATGCAGGTTCATTATAGAACGTTGAGGCCAAAACACAAATGGCCAAAACAGAACAACCAACACATGATACCAATACATGGAAAGGCAGACATCCTGAGAAGGTTAAGGGCGTGGGTTCAACAACCACCCCTATTGGTTTTGATTTTCTTCCTTTCTATTTATCCTTTTACCTATTTTTATTCTTTCTGTTTAAAACCTTTTTTTCATAAAACTTAACATTTTTCACAAACCTTTGATTTTTTGTAATAAACTTGAATAATTAATTTTAGGTTTTAATTTAATTTTAGGTAACTTTAATTGTTTTGTAAATAAATTAAAATTAATTAGAACAATTAGGATTTTGTTTCTAACTTAGTTCTATTTTCTTTTTTCTTAAAATAACAAAACACAAAAATAGGCCATTTAATTATTTTCATTAATTAATTTAATTTCTAATTAATTTTGTATTTAATTTTAATAAACCTAATTCTTTTTTCTTAGAAATAATTAGAAACAACAAAAAAATGATTTTTCTTTCGATTAGGTTAGACGAGGGTCAAAACCCTAATTCTCTCTCGTTCTTTATTCGCGCGCACTTTATTTTATTTTACCATATTAATGTTATTGCTCACAAGTTGTAATAGATTAATTATGACCTTTTTACTTTCATTTATCGTTTTTTTAAGGGTTTGTTTTTGGCTATGTAAATACCCGAAGCCTTGTAATAGCTAGGACTTTAAACTTTCCGCATTTTATTTCCGTAAACTATAAACTGCTTAGATGTATGTTAATAGGATTGTATGGAAAGACAAACTGAAAATTAAAACGATAGATCACCTAATGTGCAAAGATTAAATAACTGAAATCAAACGCATGCACATGCTCACTCTTAGGGTATGCCTCACTTGGTTGCCTCGGAAAATAATGGTCATGTCCCTCGAACGTAGGGATATCTTAGCAAAGACCCTCAGTTAAAATCATCATAAAGATCATGGTACCTCGATGTCCCTCGAAGTTGCCTACGGTATATGATCTTGTCCCTCGATGTTGCCTACAAATATATGATGACAATCCCTTCGTAATGCTAAGGTATCCTTACATGTTTCATTCAATGACCATTACGTCCCTTTCGAATTGACCCTTATAAATTCCAACGACGGTGCTACCTATTCCTCAATAGTGGGATAGGGCTGTCTAAAGGAAACGAGAATAGAAACAATCTTTTTTCGAGTAGGTAGATGCTAGTAGGTACTTGCTCAAAACCAAAATTTTCACACTTACACTTTTCAAACAAAGTTTTCAAAAACACTTCGTAACACTCTTGAAGACAGAAGCAAGGGTTAAATCAAAGTCAAAATAAAAACTTTTCAAAACAAACACACACAAGCAATTTTTAAAATGATGAGCAAGTACCTAAGAGCCCATGGAAAACCATGGATAGAAAGGGTGCTAATACCTTCCCTTTCTATAATCTACCCCCCGTACTCAAAATCTCGAAAAAAGAATTTTTCTGTGCTTTTTTCCTTTCCAGTTGGATAAAATAAAAGTCGGTGGTGGCTCTTGCTTACCGCAACATTTTGCAAACACAAAATGCGAAACACAAACCAGTATTAACAGTCGGTTCTGCCACCGTATCACAGAACTGGTGACTCTGCTGGGGAATCATAAATGGGGTATACCTTAGGATTAGTTCATCATATTGCTTCTCTTGTTTGATTTGATTGCTTTATTTTTGTGGGCTTTGTATTGGAGTTACTATAGATCCTAACCCGGATCTGGGGGGTAACTTTTAGGTAAGTAGAAATAAACTGTGAGGGAACTGTACGGTGTAGACCGATACGGTTGAAGCAGTAGCTACGTTGATGTGGCAAATTGGTTGGTACCGGTATCCCTTGTGAAGAAACAAGGAGAATATGGGGCTGCTATGTGTGTTGTTAAGCACCAACTGATCTTAGAACCTATAATTGACCAACTTGACCATAGGAAGTAGTGAGATAGCCGGTCTCGGTGTAGAGATGGGAACTGGTTGATACTCGATACTATAATCATTTAGACCATACTCTCGAGATAGTTCCGGCTGCAAGAAAATATTGCGTGAGCTGAAACCATGACCGATGGAGGATGGTCAGTGATATTGAGAACCTCTAGAACCCGGTTACTATTATTAGGACAGGTTGAACCAACTTAACTTCAAGAGGGTATTACCTTTGACCTCATGCAAGCCTAAACCTAAGGTTGTTTGTGTGACTTGTGTGCTATCAGCTTGAACTACTTGCACAATTTTATTATCTGACAACATGAGTTCCTTGCAGGTTTTGTTTATAGTCCTTATCCAATAACTTGGATTTATTTCCGAGTTTACTTGCTTACATCACCTCCCACTTTTGCTTAAACGCATAACATACACATCATAACATCATGCCTTAACATTTCTTTAACCATTTCAAGGATCTTAAGGGTTTGTGATGCAGGTTATGGTAAATCAGACGTCTAGCAAGGGGCAAGGGGATTTATTTTCCTCTAGCCAATGTCTTCTAGAGATCAAACCACGATAACTTGAGTCAGTGGCTATGACCCACTCGATATGGTGAGCTTGACTCTCGTATAAGGACTCTTAATGACACGAAGTTTCTTCAATCAAGCTGCAACCAAATTCTAACAGTTTCTTGTTTACCCCGCGAGATCCTTGAAAACATTACATACATATATCATACATATCATTGCATAACAGGTCTTCCATTACAGGTCTCTCATGTTCTCGCTATTTATTTCAGCAATGGCTCTCAAACAAGACAACAGAGATCTTCAAACTCAAGAAGCTCAATGCAGGGACATATTCCTAAACCTATCCAAGGGGCAGGAAGAGTTGAAAACACCCCTCGTTAGGAACTTGGTCAAGAAAAGTCCTGAAGACAATAAGGACGAACGACTGGAACAACTGCAAGCTGAGGTAGGTGCAATGAGAACCCAAATGCTAGGGCGGATGGCTCTTATCCAAGGCCTATCCCGAAGACAAGAAGAGCTGAAAGCCATCATCAACCAACTTCATCAACACGGATACAACAATATGAAGCAAACAGTCGAGGCCGGGGACCAAGTCATTGATCAACCTCCAAGAAGACAAGAGTTTGGTTTGGTAAAGAGTGAACCTTTCCCACTTTCTACTACCTCACGGGTTCAACAACAACCTCGCCAAAAACAACGGGTTAATCAGAGTAAGCCATATACACCCAAGAGGCAATTTACCAAACTCAACATGCCGTTGTCTCAAGCTTCACAATACATGTTGAGGATGAATCTGGTTACGTTAACAGGACCTCATCTGAATCCCAAGACTTCTTCGCCTAACTACAATCCTGATGCAAGGTGTGCATATCACTCCAACAGTTCGGGGCATGATACTGACGACTGTTGGAAGTTGAAATACAAAATTCAAGACCTGATTGATGAAGGAGTATTGGAATTCACACAAGATGGTCAACTGGAATGTTTCTGTCAATCCTCTAAGGCATACCATCTGAAGTGATAAGTTCTCACAAGAAGACTTTTTGTTCATTAGAATTTTCAATTTGTAATTTTCTTTTGATTGTTCGAACATTTAGTCATGTCAAAACTTTATTATTTCATTAATGCATTGCATATGTCTGTTTTGAATCAATCCATTCGTATTCACTATTTCAAAAATGTGTTCTTATTTCCTTTTGTGATATTCAACTCTCGATTAAAAACTCTAAGCCTTTAGAGGGAGGATGACGAAAACGATACCACAATCTCTACATTATGCTTTTGAACAGACCCCGCTGACGATGTACATGCATTGTTTCAAATCCTAAATAATGGAGTTATAAGGAAGATAATCCCTAGTCAACCCCTTTGAGCCAAAGAAGTAGGAGTTTTTCTTTTCACACAAATTAAAACCCTTAATCACGACCTAGGGCAGGGTAGTTTTCTCAGTTAATCCAGGTGCACAATGAATGGCATCGAAAATGTCCTTCCAAAATAGAAGACGGTGATGGTTCCTTATAATCGTCAAGACAGGCAGTCATTATCTCTCGAAATAAATGCCCATTAAGTCAAAACCTATGAAGGAGACTTAAGAAAAAAACTGGGGCATCCCGCTGACTGTAATCACAAAAAGAAACAGTTCAGGCAAAAAACAGGGATAGTAAAACCAAAAGAGAGGTTACTACAAATCCTCGGCAAAAAAAAGATTACAAAATGACTGCCTTTTTCAAGTAAACTTTCAGTATCCAAACCATCACTGGAATATCAGAGCAAAGACTCAAATGGATTCTAAACGCACAGTTAACTGAGCATAGGACTGAAGAACATCACGAAGAGCGGGGGGTACAAATAAATTTTGAGCCTTTATCCTTTGTTTCTTGAACCGTGAACCAGGCCACGTTATAACCCTTAAAAGTCCTAGCTGAAGCATGGGTTAATTCGAAAGTATACTATTACAAAAGCTATCCTGACTCCTGTAGGACTTGCTGTAAATCCCGAGTTGATATCACATCTTTTCAAAATTCTATTTTTTCTATAAAAAACTGCATTTTCAAAACTTCAAGACAGACGTAAGCTTTGCATTCTTAAAATAACATTGTTTGCATATGACTATTTGTTCAGCAGCAGAGAAATTCGCATGACGAATATCTAGTGAACAAAAACCTTCTCAATAAAAAGGATCACCTCAAGTGGAAAAACACTTCCAACCAAGGGGCACGACATGATCATTGTCCATCATCTGGGGCAGTCAAGTCAAGATTCAAGGAATCTCTCAAAGAGGACAAATAGCCAGGGGCAGATCTCCATCTGAATCACTTGGGGCATTGGGCATGAATTCCAGCAAAGAATCCTGGAGGATCAAATAAACATCTTCTGGTAGTGTGGCAACACTTACTACTATGGATAATGACAATTCTCCGTACCCGGTGAACGTGGACAGAGTCAGAAAATACTATGCATGAATAAAGACCCGCTAGGTTGACACACCTAGGCAAAACAAGGGCGTCCCGGTGAACCAAAAGGTTCGGGCAAAAATTATGGATAAAAAGAAAAAATATTTGTACACCCGGCAAGTCGAAAACCTGAAAAGGCGGCTTGGGCAAAAAAGGGTATCCCGGTGGACTGAAAATCTGAAAAGATAGTCCAGGAAAAAGTTAGGGATTAAAGCGTACGACTATGTTCGGTCATCTCGTCACTTGCCTATTAGTAGAAGAATTATCATTTCGATTGGAAGTTACCAAGCACCTCATAAGTTGGGATAACACTCAATCCACGAGGCCTCCGCAGGCTCTTTCCCCAACAGGTACAGGGGCAGAAAAGTCTTGATATGAAGTCATTGTCGTATCCCTAGCATGCGTCCCAGTAACATCTACACTCCCCACAGAGTAGAGGCAACCGAATTTTTGATCTCTGCCTCCCCAAACAGGAGTTACTTTCCCCAGCCAAGCTCTTTCGGAGAGCCGACGTCTATATTCCCCAGCCGAATTTTGTAATCGCAAGCGGCTCATAAATTTTTCTCCCAAACATAGTTTATTTCTCTAAATACAAAATCTCAACCCCCGACAGAGTTTATCCCTTCAGCTATGGAAGATTCTCTCTCCAACAGAAATATTCCCCCGCAAAGTTGTTCTCAAGCAGAGTCTCTCCTCGACAGAATATCCATAAACAAGGGGCAAATCTCCAACATAGTCATCTCCAGTTCACCATCCCCAATAGAAGTAGAAGAACCACTTTTCCTATGACGATCAGGAACGCAATTTTCGTTACTCTCCAGCAGTGGTCAGGGATTTATTTTCCCACTCGGATATGTCACAATAGCATTTCATGTTCATATATCATGACATGCGCATACACATTGCATACATCATAGTCTCATTTATTTTGAGAACGTCATCATACAATGCATTTCATGTATCACATACGATTAATCATGTACCTTTTTAGGAAAGATGGTTATCATCAACAACTTCCAGCAAGTTCAGGATTAGCTCCTGAAACTAAACAGAATAATTATCTGCGCGACCAAATGCAGCTTTACACGGGTTCGTCACGAAGCAATCTTAAACTGGTTTCTCCTAAATGCAGCTTCACATGGGTTTATCCTGAAAAATCTTACACGGGTCCTTTCTCATACATTTCCGAATGAAGTTTTACACGAACTTATCACAAAGTAGCCTTACCCAGGTTCCTCTTGAAGTTTTACACGAACTTATCCCAAAGTAACCTTACCCAGGTTCCTTCTGAAGTTTTACACGAACTTATACCAAAGTAGCCTTACCCCAGGTTCCTCTTGAAGTTTTACACGAACTTATCCCGAAGTAACCTTACCCAGGTTCCTTCTGAAGTTTTACACGAACTTATCCCGAAGTAACCTTACCCAGGTTTCTGTCGCAGTTTTACCCAAACTCCTTACAAAGCAACCTCACCCAGATTCCTTCTCGGTTTAGATGCAGTTTTACCTAGACTCCTCACAAAGCAACCTTACCCAGGTTCCTGCCACAGTTTTACCCAAACTCCTCACAAAGCAACCTCACCCAGGTTCCTTCTCGGTTCAGATGCAGTTTTACCCAAACTCCTCACAAAGCAACCTCACCCAAGTTCCTTCTCGGTTCAGATGCAGTTTTGCCCAAACTCCTCACAAAGCAACCTCACCCAGGTTCCTTCTCAGTTCAGATGCAGTTTTACCCAGACTCCTCACAAAGCACCCTTACCCAGGTTCCTGCCACAGTTTTACCCAAACTCCTCACAAAGCAACCTTATCCATGTTCCTTCTCGGTTCAGATGCAGTCTTATCCAAACTCCTCATGAAGCAACCTTACCCAGGTTCCTTCCCATAAGCCCTACTATCCGGGTTCCTTCTCATAACCTTACCATCCAGGTTTCTTTTCTCTTATCTCCAGACAGCAGTCCATAACACTATAAGACCTGGACCTGATCGAACACGATCAGTTTCACCTTTCCCCAGTAGGTCGCGATGCAGCCTATACACGACCAGATAGCAGTTCATTTTCATCTCCTTGACTAAGAGATAATTCCCCAATAGATTAACGGACAACTGAAGCTCCTAAAATTCTATTTCTCCCAAGACAGATACCAACATTCCTCAGCAGGTTCCTCCTTAACGACAGGAACAGGAATTCTCATCAAAGGAATATCTCAGGAAATCAACATCCTCTAGATGGCATCTTTAAGTCCATCTCTGACGATTCTCCATCATATCTTTTGGATGGCATCTTTAAGCCCATCTCCGGTGACCTTCCTTCATCTCCTCCAAATGGAATTTATAAACCCATTCCCAATACTACCTACATAGTCAAGCATCATTACAGACGAGTGAAAATTTCTAGGCACTCTAGTGTTCAATCATCTTCCACCTTCAGATCACGAAAGGCAGACGAGCCAATCTAAATCTTCAGGTTTAAGAAGATTGAACAGGGGCAGCTGTTGTACCCCAAAATTTGCCCTCTTTTCATACACGCATTTATTTGTTTTATGGTTATGGAATAAAGATATATTTATCATGCTTCTTCAGGTTACAAGTGACGTTTATTTCGTCAATGGATATTCTCAGAGTATTTTCCATGCTGAAGATCGGTTCGCCGTTTTGCAACGATTCGGGGTTCAAAGATTCATAAGTCCAACCTGGCGCATCATATTCAGGTGTTCTTTCGCCAAGATATCCCTGATAATATATTCTCAAATTCAGGTTCGGCTCAAGAGTCAATTCTTAAAGAAGGTCTCTGAATGTGTGAGTTTTCTCGAAGAAATGTGGTGAAAAAGTGTGCTGAAAGTGCAGTTTTTACGCGCTAAAAAATTCATAACTTGAAGATCGTGGCTCGTTTAGAACCTATTCTGGTGGCTAAAATTCCATCCTGATTTTATCTATGTTTTCATCTCTCACAACTGGAAGCCAATTTCGATCAGAAGGTCTTCAAAAATGCGGATTTATCAAGTATTTTCATACAGAAAATTTGTGACAGAAGTCTATTTGCGTCATGTTCGGAAAATCATAACTTGGTCAATTTTCATCATATCGAGCTGGTTCCGGAGCCAAAATTTCACAAATTGAGTTGGCTACGTTTTCACATGAGGTATCGAGTTCGAACTGTATTCAAAAGGCCTTCATTTTTTGCTCAGAGTGCGTGTGACGCGCCGAAAATCCTGAATGCTGAATATTATTTCATCTGGGCCAAAACTTCAAAAATTCATAACTCGGTCAATTTTTATCGGATCGGGCCCATCTTTTTACACAAGGTCACTGACTCAGATATCTACAACTTTGCTTCAAAAGTCGAGAACGAATTATGCCCCGATCAATACCATTTTTTATTGAAGAACATGTCAGAGTAGACACTGGAGCCCAAAATAAGTTTGTCTGAGCTGAAACTTCAAAAATTCATAACTAATTCACCGTTTATCCGATTGAGCCCATTTTCGGACAGGAGTTAGTTCTCGATGTTGGCTACATTTTGTTTTCACATTTCAACTTCACAAATTGAACTTAAACCCCTGCGATTTTGCCTAGAACATGATGGACTCAAGTGTACATTGGAGGCCCAATTGCACATTCAAAGCCCATTTTTTTCTCTCTAATTTCCATTATGTAATCTTATTCTTTCCACACAAATAAGGAGGAGACAAAAAAAACCTTTTTCTACAACGCTGTCAGAATATCAAATTCTTTCAACAACCCTAAAACCTTGAAATCCTTATTTCAAACCCCCATCTCACTACAAACAAGTCATCCTTGTTACAAACCCACATCTCACTACTTCTCCAGTAAGGCTTGATCTCCATGATCAAAAGGGCATAAAATCATTCATATCACTACTTCTCCAGTAAGGGTAAGGCTGGCTTGATCTCCATGATCAAAAGGATATAATCATTCATATATGCCATATCGGTTTTAACATTAAATTTTTTCATATATTGGCTTTATTTGTATTTCATAATATATAGTAATTTATTTAATGTGTTCATGAGATTCAACAGTGCAGATTTAGACAGGATCCCATGCAGGTTCATTACAGAACGTTGAGGCCAAAATACAAATGGCCAAAATAGAACAGCCAACACATGATACCAATATATGGCGAGGCAGACATCCTGAGAAGGTTAAGGGCGTGGGTTCAACAACCACCCCTATTGGTTTTGATTTTCTTTCTTTCTATTTATCCTTTTACCTATTTTTATTCTTTCTGTTTAAAACCATTTTTTTATAAAACTTAACATTTTTCACAAACCTTTGATTTTTTGTAATAAACTCGAATAATTAATTTTAGGTTTTAATTTAATTTTAGGTAACTTTAATTGTTTTGTAAATAAATTAAAATTAATTAGAACAATTAGGATTTTGTTTCTAACTTAGTTCTATTTTCTTTTTTCTTAAAATTACAAAACACAAAAATAAGCCATTTAATTATTTTCATTAATTAATTTAATTGCTAATTAATTTTGTATTTAATTTTAAAAAACCTAATTCTTTTTTCTTAGAAATAATTAGAAACAACAAAAAAATGATTTTTCTTTCGATTAAGTTAAACGGGGTCAAAACCCTAATTCTCTCTCGTTCTTTATTAGCGCGTGCTTTATTTTATTTTACCATATTAATGTAATTGCTCACAAATTGTAATAGATTAATTAGGACCTTTTTACTTTCATTTATCGTTTTTTTAAGGGTTTGTTTTTGGCTATGTAAATACCCGAAGCCTTGTAATAGCTAGGACTTTAAACTTTCTGCATTTTATTTCCGTAAACTATAAACTGCTTAGATGTATGTTAATAGGATTGTATGGAAAGACAAACTGAAAATTAAAACGGTAGATCACCTAATGTGCAAAGATTAAATAACTGAAATCAAACACATGCACATGCTCACTCTTAGGGTATGCCTCACTTGGTTGCCTCGGAAAACAATGGTCATGTCCCTCGAATGTAGGGATATCTTAGCAAAGACCCTTGGTTAAAATCATCATAAAGATCATGGTCCCTCGATGTCCCTCAAAGTTGCCTACGGTATATGATCTTGTCCCTCGATGTTGCCTACGAATATATGATGACAGTCCATTCGTAATGCTAAGATATCCTTACATGTTGCCTTCAATGACCATTACGTCCCTTTCGAATTGACCTTTACAAATTTCAACGACGGTGCTACCTATTTCTCAATAGTGGGATAGCGCTGTCTAAAGGAAACGAGAATAGAAACAATCTTTTTTCGAGTAGGTAGATGCTAGTAGGTACTTGCTCAAAACCAAATTTTTCACACTTACACTTTTCAAACAAAGTTTTCAAAAACACTTCGTAACACTCTTGAAGATAGAAGCAACGGTTAAATCGAAGTCAAAATAAAAACTTTTCAAAACAAACACACACAAGCAATTTTTAAAATGATGAGCAAGTACCTAAGAGCCCATGGAAAACCATGGATAGAAAGGGTGCTAATACCTTCCCTTTCTATAATCTACCCCCCGCACTCAAAATCTCGAAAAAGGAATTTTTCCGTGCTTTTTTCCTTTCCAGTTGGATAAAATAAAAGCTGGTGGCAACTCTTGCTTACCGCGACATTTTGCAAACACAAAACACGAAATGCAAACCAGTATTAACAGTCGGTTCTGCCACCGTATCACAGTATGCCCACTGGAGTGGGTGCCAAAAGTACCTTCGTGTAATTCAGCCATGGTCTTTTCCTCCTCAATCGTATCCACACACCGAAGCATAATGGAGTCATGATTGCGTTTGTACAGGATGCCATTACTAAGGAAGAAATTAGCAGAAAATCTCCTTAAGAACTTCTTATCATTGATTGAAGCTCCTTCCGGGTATTCTTGATCCTCGAGATATCTCTCGACTTCATGAAACCAAGGCTGGTCCATTTCTTCTTCAGTATTAATCTTGTGACAGTGTGCTGGTTTATCCATTCATTCGATGGTGATCTGGGGAGCCTCGTTGTCCCAATTAAGTTTGAACATAGATGACATTGTAGCTAGAGCATCGGCTAGCTGATTATATTCTCGCGGGAAATGCTCGAAGGTAATCTTCTCAAAATGTGGTAGCAATGTCAAAACATGTTCTTTGTAAGGGATAAGGTTTGGGTGCTTATTGTCCCACTCTCCTTTGATCTGACTGATGACCAAAGCTGAATCTCCAAACACGTCTAAGAATTTGATTCCCAAGTCTATGGCAGCCCTGAGACCGAAGATGCATGCTTCATACTCTGCCATGTTGTTTGTACAGTTGAAGCAAAGTCTGGCCGTAAAGGGAGTATGGCACCCTTATGGAGATATGAGCACGATGCTGATACCATTACCAAGTGCATTGGATGCTCCGTCAAAGAACAGGGTCCATCGGGATCCTTGTTCAGGTCCGTCATATGGCCTGATTTCTTCATGGTTGTCTAATGTCATGATGTCTTCATCCGGGAACTCAAACTTCATGGATTGATAGTCTTCTAGAGCCTGGTGAGCAAGGTGATCAGCCAATACACTGTCCTTTACATGTTTTTGGGTAGTATATTGTATGTCGTATTCTGTTAGGATCATTTGCCATCTATCTATTCTTCCAGAAAGAGTAGGCTTGTTGAAGATATATTTTATCGGATCCATCTTAGATATCAACAAGGTAGTATGATTCAGCATATACTATCTTAGCCAGCGAGCAGCCCATACCAGAGCGCAACAAGTTTTCTCGAGCAGTGAATATCTGGTTTCACAGTCGGTAAACTTTTTGCTCGGGTAATAAATAGCGTGTTCTTTTCGGCCAGACTCGTTATGCTGCCCCAATAAACACCCCATTGAGTTTTCTAAAACAGTCAGATACATGATCAATGGTCTCCCCTCGACTGGTGGTAACAATACAAGAGGCTCTTGTAAATACTTTTTGATCCTGTCGAAGGCAACTTGGCATTCATCATTCCATCTGACTACCTGATCTTTCTTCAATAGTTTGAAGATTGGCTCACAAGTAGCTGTTAGGTGAGAAATGAATTTGGAAATATAGTTCAGGTGTCCCAAGAATCCTCTGACTTCCTTCTCAGTACGAGGAGCAGGTATTTCTTGTATTGCTTTAACTTTGGCAGGATCAACCTCGATGCCTTTGTTACTGACAATAAAACCTAAGAGTTTACCAGACCGTACTCCAAATGTGCACTTGTTTGGATTCAACCTCAGCTTATACTCCTTCAATCTCTCAAACATCTTTTGTAAGTGATCAAGGTGTTCTTCCTCAGTTTGTGATCAGGCTATCATATCGTCTATGTAGACCTCTATTTCATGGTGTATCATATCATGCAACAAAGCTACCATGGCGCGCTGATAGGTGGCCCCAACATTCTTCAGTCCGAATGGAATTACTTTGTAACATAATGTCCCCCACTGTGTGACAAATGTAGTTTTCTCCATATCCTCAGGTGCCAGTCTGATTTGATTGTAACCTGAGAATTTGTCTATGAAGGAAAACACCTTGTGCTGAGCTGTATTGTCAACCAAGATATCTATGTGGGGAAGTGGAAAATCATCTTTAGGGCTGGCCCTATTCAAATCTCTATAGTCCACCCACATTCATACTTTTCCGTCCTTTTTAGGCACAGGAACAATGTTAGTAACCCATTGGAGATAGGAAGTGACAGCCAAGAATCCAGCATTGAATTGTTTCATGACTTCCGCTTTGATCTTATCTGACATGTCAGGTTTCATGCGGCGGACTTTTTGTTTCACTAGTGGAGAGTCTTCTCTTGTTGGCAGATGATGTACCACGATGTCTGTTATCAAGTCCTGTCATGTCTTCGTATGACCAGGCAAAGATCTCAACATAATCATGCAATAGCTGAATTAGACGCTCCTTGACACTTGGCTCTAGGTTGGCACCCACCTTGACCTCTTTTCTATTCTCCTCGGTACCCAACTTGATTGTATCCGCCGGTTCCTCATGAGGTTGGATAGCTCTTTCCTCTTATTGTAGTAGCCTGGCTAGTTCCCCTGGTACTTCACAATCTTCCTCACCTTCGTCTTCGGCTTGGTAGATTAGATCTTCAGAGTCACTAAAGGCCATAGCAGTATCATTACCCATGGGATCCTTGATGGAGGGGTACCTTTATTTGTCAGTGTGGGTGTGTGTAAGGGTATAGCCATCTTTTAAAAGGGAAATAAATGTAAAATAAAAACAATGAGCACAAAAGTTTGTATGCAAAACATCCATGATTCATTGAATTTCATATGAAGATGAAATGATAACCCTTACAAATGGACCATTGTGCCTCGGGCAAGACAAAAGGTTTAAAGTGTGCGAATTGTTTGTGAATATTACAAGTCCAACAGAAATGTAAAAGATAAATTACTGAGGGACGGAAGTTATCGAAACAAAGTCTCTGGCTTCCAAATTGCGGAGTCCTCCATTGACAGTAGGAAAGATCCAATCCTCCAAGCTGCAATCTTCTTCACCATCTTCCACTGCATTGACCTCTCGGTTGCTAATCCTCAAGGGTGGCCCTTCAGCAAGGGCGCGACGCACAGCCTTTTGAGCACTTGAAGTAAACCCTAAGCCAAACTTATCAGATTTATACGGAATGTTTGGAAGTTACCCTCAGATGGTGCATCCTCCTTGCTAAACTACAGCTTTGGTGTCCTTCAGAGATGACATCCGGAGTGAAGGTTTTGTGATCTTGGGAATCTGGGATACTATCTTAGTTAGCGCTACCTCTTGAGGAACTTCTTCGAAAATTTTAAAATGAGTCTCAATAAATTCGCCATCCAATTCCACATACCTGAAGGAATTGAGGTGGTTAATCATATATTCTTCCTCTCCGTGGACACTGACAATCTTTCCATGAACCGAATATTTTAGCATATGGTGCAATATAGAGGTGACAACATCGGCATTATGGATCAACGGTCGTCCCAACAGACAGGAGTAAGAGGGGTGGATGTCCATTACATAGAAAGTTGAGTTGAAAGTCTGAGTCCCGACCTTTATGGGGATGTCCACCTCCCCGTGAACCATCCTCTATGAGCCATCAAATGCTCTTACGACTATGTTACTGGGTTTCAACATCAGTCCTTCGCAGTCTAATCCGTCGAGAGCTTTCTTCGGTAAAACATTCAAAGATGAGTCAGTGTCCACCAAGACATGGGCCAGAGTTATTCCTTTACATTCCACAAAAACATGCAATGCCTCGTTGTGCTTTCTTCCCTTCGGTGTCAGATCAGCATCCGAGAAGCCTAGGTCATTGTCCACCGTTAAACTGGCCACACAATCTTAAAATTGATCAGTCGATGTCTCTTGAGGCACATGGGCTGTCTTCAGAAACTTCACCAGGGCTTTCGCATGTGCCTCCGAGCATAGTAATAACGCTAGCATGGAGATTTTTGAGGGAGTTTTCCTCAACTGTTCAACTATGTCGTAGTCACTCTTCTTTATTATTCTCAGGATCTCCTCCATTTCCTTTTTGGAGGTATCGGGGATAGTCAATGGTTGAGCCTTCGTTCGGACAGGCTCTTCTTGAATACTCTTTCCTCGAATTTCAGCAGTAGGGGTGTGGATAACAGCGGGGGTTGTGTCGTCTTTGTCAGTAGAAGTACTTGCAGATATGATTATTGGTACAGAGGTAACCTTTGGAACAGCCACGGGTCCAAAAACTACCTTTAGAGGGGCAATTTCTGGAGAGAAGATTCTACCTCTTCGGGTAATCTTACTGGTTCCGGCGATATTGTTGATGTCAGAGTATTCTTCTTCGGAGCTTATTTCTTCGGCGGCCAACCCATCTTGTTTGATGCCATGGTAGTAGATGTCTCCACTGTAATTCCATGTCACTGTTTTGTTTAATTCATACGGGACCGGCCCGAGCATTGTGATTATAAGAGGAGTAGTTTTTTGAACCGATGTAATCCTAACGGGTCTTTTGGAGACCCTGGAAGGATTGACGGATATGGTTATGATTGAAACGTCTTTAACGGGAGCACTTTCAAACAGGATCTCTTTGTTGTCTATCAAGCGTTGAATGCCTGTCTTCAACAAAGGGCAAGCAGTTGGTGAGGATAAGCAGAGATGGCAGTCTTCATTATAACCCGGGAATACACCGGCTTTCGACAAGTTTATCTTAATGATTGGGAGCGGAGTCAAGAGTTAATCAATCGTAGTAACAAACAAATCTTCTTCGACAACATTGGTGTTGTGACCATGTCTAGGCATGGGAGCGGAAATGACGTTTGGTTTCTCGGGTGCATCAAACTCAATCTCTTTTGCCTCTATAAGATCTTGAATCTTGTTTTTCAAGGCCCAACAGTTGTTGGTGTCATGACCTGGGCTTTCAGAATGATATGCGCAACGGGCATTTTGGTGATAATAAGGAGACGCAGTGTTGGAATTCTTCAGAGCTTCCTTCAGAGTTGTCAAATTAGATTTCAAGAGATGTGGTAAAACCTGGGCTAGAGTCATATTGATTTTGGTGAATTGCCGGACTGGACTTTCCACCCTCAATTTGTTACCTCTTGGTTGATCAGATGTAGGCTTTGGGATCATAACAGCTCCTACCATTGGTCGACGTTCATCTCTCCTTTGGTTTCTTTATGGGTAAACAACAGATACCTCCTTCTTCCCAGTGAAAGGCTTTCTCACAGCTGTAGAGGCAGATGAATCCTTCTGAATCTTTCCACTTTTTATGCCAGCTTCCACCCTCTCTCTGGTTAGTATTAATTCAGTAAATCCAGCAGATGAGCTTCCAATCAGATGGTTGAAGAAAGGTCCTGATAAAGTGCCTAAGAACATGTACACCAATTCCCTTTCAAATAGAGGGGGTTGAACTCTCCCATCTAGATCTCTCCATTTCTGCGTGTAATCTTTGAAACCCTCATTCGAAACCATAGCCATACTCTGAAGTCGAGTACGGGTAGGCGCCAAATCTGCGTTATACTGGTATTGCTTATAGAAAGATGCGGCAAGATCTTCCCAGTTATGGATGTCAGCCCTTTCCAATTGGTAAAACCAATCGATTTGTGTTCCAGATAGGCTATCTTGGAAAAAAATTCACCCATAGATCTTTATCGATGGAGTGCGGCTGGATCTTTCTCACATATGATCGAAGGTGCATCTTAGTACATGACACCCCGTCATATTTTGCAAACAATGGCACTTTGAACTTTGGTGGGATCACAATTCCTGACACTAGTCCCAATTCTTCAAAGTCTAGACCTGGTACCCTTTGTATTTCCATAGCGTTCAAGCGTTCCTCAAGATGTCTATACTTATCATCAGCTGAAGGATATTGTTTCTCGAAGTAGTCTTCTTCTTCTTCCTCTTCTTCAGATTCTGACGGAACCGCTGTTTCTTTTCCTTTTCCTTCTCTTTCATTAGATGTTGTTGCGAAATCCAAGGTTCTTCTAGTATGTCCTTGAAACCTTCTCCCCTTAATCACAACACCGGTTGGTTTATTCTCTTTCTTCTTCTTCTCTTTGGCCAACAGGGTCTTCAACTCCTCTTGTCCTTTGGCCAGGGTTGTGAGTAACTATTGAAACTGCGTGTTTTGAGCTTGAAGATCTTTGACTGTCTGTTCGAGATCCATCTTACTGAAATAAACAGCAGAGAGATGAGGGAACTTGTTGCAAAAGACCTGTTTATGTCATGATGAATGATATGTGCATATGTAATGTTTTCAAGGATTTTTTTAAAGATTCAAGTTCGCTTTAGACAAAAAGGAAAACACGTTAATAAGATAGAGTTTGAATACAACAATGCCCTTTGGGAAAAGTAATACACTCTCTAAGATAAAAAAGTGGTGCGCATCCTCTTCGGTGCAATGTAGGCATTTAGAGTCTGCTCCTCACGAAGTAGCCTAGTGAGTTCTGAAACCTTCTTCTCGCTTGCATAGAATTGGGCTTTGAAAGTATCACGTTCCCCTTTTAACTGTATCCAATCCCTTTGTAGGTCTTCAAGAGATGTGGGAATGTCAGGATGTAGGATAGTGTATGGAACTTCTCCTTCTTTAACAGGCTCAATGATTACCAGGAGAATGGAAGGATACGACATCATAAGACTTTGAGCGCGGATTCATACCCACTTGAGGTAAGGCTCAAGAGGGATGGAATTCTTGTGTCCCAAAGTCTTGCTATCCACCTTGTTTCGCATCCTCCATGCTCGGATGAATCTCCGACGAAGACCTTGATTGTCGTAGTCGTAGTCGAAAACCAAGCCTTGAATCAGCATCTCGTGTGGGCCATCCCTTCGGGCATAACCAAACTGTCTTATAGCTAAGCATGGGTTGTAGGTGATGCCTCCCCTAACGCCAAGTAGAGGGACATTATGGAATTCCCCACAACGGTCAATAATGATAACATTCTCCTTGGATCGAGAGCACCAATGAATATTTGAATGTTTGAGCGTCATTAACCTTTGTGACCACCTTAAACCTTGCTCATTCCTTAAGACTGA
Source organism: Vicia faba (assembly GCA_948472305.1). NCBI lineage: Eukaryota > Viridiplantae > Streptophyta > Magnoliopsida > Fabales > Fabaceae > Vicia > Vicia faba. The sequence goes on from OX451740.1 coordinate 1,002,980,434, forward strand.
TTGGGGAATATGAGAAATAAACCATCTTTCCAGGAGAGGAGTGCAACACATAAGTACACCTCTTTTCATCATTGTACGAGTGTGAAAAGAGTGTAGGATATCCCCAAGCAAAGTAGGCACCGAATTATGTGACATGAAGATTTTGACGGCGCTCACATCTATGAGCTGGTCAGGATTAGGGAATAAGACCATCCCATATATAAGAAGAGCCACAATTTCCTCAAAGGCTTGCAAGTCTAAGGAATTCCAACAGATTTGGGCTTTCTCAAACAGAAACTTTGCTAAGAAGCCTTTGACACCACTCCTAGTTTCCCAATGCGTTGTGATATCAGATGAGTGCAAGTGCAGAGCTTGAGCAATCTCTCCTGGCATTGGGTCTCTTTCCGTACCGTTGAAAGGTAGTTAGTTGAGAATGGGAATCCTCAAGAGCTGAGAAAATTCTTCCAAAGTAGGCACAAGCTGGTAGTCGGGAAATGTGAAGCAATGGTGCAAAGGATCAAAGAATTGGAAGAGCACCTTCATCATATCCTCATCCGTGTTGGAGGTGACCAAGTTGAGTATGCGACCATGTCTCTCGGTGAAAGGAGAACTTTCAGGGATCCTTGAAGCTAGCTCTTTAAGTTGTGGAGGAATTTTTACAAGGTTGACTTGGATAGTTTTCCTGCGGAGTGAATCCATATCCTACAAAACAAGAACAAAGATGAATCTCCAAAAATCCTTGAAATGGTTAGTGGATGCATATGATGTTCATGATGTCCATGATGTTATGTACAAGCATGCATATACAAACAAAGCAATCAAGTCCCTAGTTTAGGCTTGCATGGGGTTTATAGGTAAGTACCCTCTTAAAGTTTAGTTGGCTCAACCTGTCCTAGCAATAGTAACCGGGTTCTAAGGAGCTCAATGTCACTGGGTTGTTTCCTTGTTCATTGTTTCAGCTCAAGCCTCTTTAATGGCGACCGAAATATTCTAAGAAACCAACTCTCAATGAGTGTAGTATCGAGTATCTACGAACTTCTGACTGCACCAAAGTCGGTCATCTCACTACGCCCTAAAGGCCAAGTTGGTCAAGTAAAGGTTCTAAAAGTTCGTTAGTGCTTCGCGACATCACTCAGCAGCCCTGTATTCTCCTTGACTACTCAAGGGCTACCGGTACCCACAAATATGTCCCACTAACATAGCTATTGCTTAGACCATGTCGGTATACCCCGCACAGTTTCCACAATGTATTGCTATTTACCTATAATGTATCCCCAAATCCGGGTAGAGGATTCAAACCCAAACAAAAAACCATAATGTAAAGCAAGAAAATCAAACAATGTAAGAAAGTAAATGTGACATAACCCTAAGGTAACCCCACTTTTAGAATATATCCCCAGCAGAGTCGCCAGTTCTGTGATGCGGTGGGAGAACTGACTTGAGGTTTTGTGTTTGTGTTAGCAAATGTTGCGGTTAGAAAGAGTCTCCACCGACTTTTCTTTTATCTAAAAGGAAAGGTGAAAAAGCACAGGAAAGACCTTTGAGATTGTTTTCTTGAGTTCGGGGGGTAGATTATGAAAAGGGAAGGTATTAACACCCTTTTCATCCATGGTTTTCCATGGGCTCTTAGCTACTTGCTAGATCACTTGCTTTGTTGTTTTGAAATGTGTTTGGTGTGGTTTTGAAAGTATTTTGTAAAAGAGGCCATTCGTTTAGGAAATCTTTGTAATGATTCTCGTTCGTAAGAATGTATACAAAGATGTTTGTCTTTTTGAAAATGTTTCCAATGTTTGTTTGGAAGTGTGTCTGTTTGTTTTAAAAATAGCAAGGAAATTTGTTTGAAAATAGAGCAAGTAACTAGAAGCAATCTACTTACTCAAATGTCTTTCTTATGCATTTTCTTTTCCTTTGACATTGACGTCTTACCATTGATTTGGTAAGCAACCCTATCTTTGGAGTTTAACGGGATAGGCGCGGGTCATTGTATAATCATGATTAGCAATGTTGCAAAGTATCTTAGCATTTCGAGGGACTAAGATAATTTTGTAAGGCAATCTTGAATAGCGTCATCGAGGGACTATGATCTTTTGATTTTGTTTGTTTTACCAAGATACTTTGCATGCGTAACATGGCTATTTTTGTGTAAGGCAACCAAGTGGAGAAACCCTAAGGGTGTTTGTGTGCAAGTGTGTTTGGTTGCATGCATGATTTTATCTTGAATTAGGATTTTCTATTTCATTGATTTTATCTTGCCATACATATCCTAATCACTAGCATTTACATTTGAAAGTGATAAAATGCGGAAATGTAAAGTCCTACGCCATTACAATATTTAGGGGGTGGGGCTACAAATTTATGAATGGGGAGTACCAGCGAGAAAAATAAAGAAAATAACAAGGGGAAGAAGGAAAGAAAAAGGAAAAGGGTCAGCGTGCTGCTGAGAGGAAGTCAGAAGTTCTGACCCTGACCTGCTGCAGAACAGTAACCTGTTAGTGAAAATGTATAGGTCAGAAGTTCTGTTACTGGTACGCTGCAAAACAGAAACTTGTTAGTGAAAATGTATGGGGTCAGAAGTTCTGACCCTGCTGGGAATACAATAATTTTCAGAAGTTCTGATATTACTGATGACAAAACAGGCCCCAGAAGTGTTGGCGTCAAAGTCAGAACTTGGTCTCCCTCTGTGCTAGTTAGATCATCTACAATTTGGTTATTTCTCCATAAAAGAGAAAACATGCCTAAGACAGTTTCAGCAGGTGCCATAGTGTTTCAGAAGTCAGAACCAAAAATCAGAGGCAAGTTCTGAACTGATTCATTCTCTACTTAAGCATACAGAGGCGTGAAAATCTCAGAACATGCACAACATCAGAAGCATGATATCTACATTGTATTTTTGGGCATGCAAATCTGGTGATGCTTAAGCAATTTGGTGAGGGGCAGCAAGTGCTTACCTTGCATCTGAAAAAGTTCTGTGAACTGGAGTTAGCCTTAACTCTGATGATGTCCTGAATAGGTTCTTTGAATGGATGGATGGAGGAGGGTATATGTGTGGGTCAGAAACTATATGGGAGTTTCTTAGTAAAGAAATATTTTGAGAGAAAATGGGGTTTGAAAGCAGGAGATTCAAAGTTTAATGGTTTGTATGCTGTGTTTACAGTTTTTGAATCCCTGGGAATTTTGGGCAGAGATTCAAGGTGTTTTCTTGCTAAAAACTTTATGTTTCTTTTCAGCAATTTTTCTGAACTTGGACCTGGCTTTTTTAGTGCACAATGGTGTTCTATTTATAGGCAAATCTTTGTGGGTTTTAAAAATGTTAAGTGGCACCAATATCATGCACTAGATGCTGACTTACTCTTGAAGAAAGTTCATAAAAAGTTGTGATGATTGACAGCTTTTAGCCTAGGCTGGAATAGTAAGCGAGGATTAAGGAAAAGTGACACCCATAAGCAAAAAGTAACGCATGAACCCATACCTAAATCTGCACAAGAGCGTTTCTATGCTACACGTGGAGAGACCCTTTGGACAAATACTCAAAAGTGGTTGTGAGCATTAATGAGCATTAAATGGTGCTGAGATTGGTAAAAAATCAGAAATCTTGTAATATGAGATTTGCATCATTACTTAAATATGAGCCAGCAGTTCCACTTAAGCATAGCCCAAAACAACGCACCCAAGTTCTGATCTTGGTATCCTGTGGCCTCAGCAAATTCTGAAGGCTCCCCAGGCTTTCCAGCATGTCTCTTTGATTTGCCTCTGAAAACTCTGGACTTAGAGATTCTACTTCAGTGTAGCACCCCATCTTCTGACCCCCTTACCTTCTGATTCTAGAATGTTTTGAAGGGGCATTTAGATTTTTCATCATGTTTTATAATCTTCTGGCAACTTCTGACTGAGCTGACGTAGATTCTGAAGAGCTACATTCTGGATGAATGTTATGTGCTGAGCTAAGTTTGCATCTTCTGACTACTCCTACCTGGAGGTTGGTTCAGAAGTTCTGAAATGTCATTTTTCTAAAATACTTTAGAAACATTCTAAGTATTTAGAATTTAACTTTTCCATGGTAAAATTTGACTTTTGAGCTTCTTGATGAAACAAACTTCATATTTCAACATGTCTTAATGAAACATGATTTTTATGTTTTGATTTTTGATCCAAAAACCAAAGTTTGACCTTTCAGCTTGCAAATGACCATTTTTCACTTGTAAATGGCTTGCTTGGAAAGAAACGATAATTCAAGGCTTGGATTGGTTTAAGAGAAAACTTTAAAAATCCAGGGTGTTTTTCCTGAGAAATGAGAGGGCAAATTTTAGGGTGCAACAAGTAGCCTAGTGAGTTCCAATACCTTTTTCTCGCTTGTGTAGAATTGGACTTCAAAAGTATCTCGCTCTCCCTTGAGTTGTATCCAATATCTTTGTAGGTCTTCAAGAGAGGTAGGCATGTCAGGATGTAGGATAGTGTATGGAACATCTCCTTCCATGACAGGCTCAATGATTACCGGGAGAATGGAGGGGTAAGGCATTATAAGACTCTGAGCACGAGTTCGTACCCATTTGAGGTAAGGTTCAAGAGGGATGGAATTGTTGTGTCCCAGCGTCTTGCTATCTACCTTGTTTAACATCCTTGAAGCTCGGATGAATCTCTGGCGAAGACCTTAAATGTCGTTGTCGTAGTCAAATACCCAACCTTAAATTAGCATCTCGTGTGGGCCATCCCTTCGGGCGTAACCAAACTGTCTTAAAGCTAAGCAGGGGTTGTAGGTGATTCCTCCCCTAATGCCAAGTAAAGGGACATTAGGAAATTCTCCACAACGGTCGACAATGGTAACATTCTCTATGGATCAGGAGCACCAATGAATGTCTGAATGTTTGAGCGTCATCAACCTTTGTAACCACCTTGAACCTTGTTCATTCTTTAATACAGATTGGGGAAGATGAGAAATAAACCATCTTTCCAAGAGAGGAGTGCAACACATAAGTACACCTCTTTTCCTTATTGCCCGAGTGTGAAAAGAGTGTAAGATGTCTCCTAGCAAAGTAGGCACCGGGTTGCGTGACATGAAGATTTTGATGGTGTTGACATCTATGAGTTGGTCAGGATTTGGAAAAAAAAGCATCCCATAGATGAGGAAAGCCACAATTTCCTCAAAGGCTTGCAAATCCAAGGAGTTCCAACAACTTTGGGCTTTCTCAAACAAGAACTTTGCTAAGAAACCTTTGACACCACTCCTTGTTTCCCAATGAGTTATGATATCAGATGAGTGCAAGTGTAGAGCTTGAGCAATCTCTTCTGGCTTTGGGTATCTTTCTGTACCGTTGAAAGGTAGTTGATTGAGAATGGGAATCCTCAAGACTTGGGAGAATTCTTCCAAAGTAGGCACAAGTTGATAGTCGGGAAATGTGAAGCAATGGTGTAAAGGATCAAAGAACTGAAAATCACCTTCATCATGTCCTCGTCTATGTTGGAGGTGACCAAGTTGAGTAGGAAACCATGTCTCTCGGTAAATGGAGAGTTTTCAGGAATCCTTAAAGCTAGCTCCTTGAGTTGTAGAGGGATCCTTATAAGATTGACTTGAATAGTTTTCCTGTGAAGTGAATCCATATCCTACAAAACAAGAACAAAGATGAATCCCAAAATCCTTGAAATGGTTAGTGGATGTATATGATGTTCATGATGTTCATGATGTTATGTACAAGTATGCATATACAATGCAAACAAATCCTTAGGTTTAGGCTTGCATGGAGTTTTATAGGTAAGTACCCTCTTGAAGTTTAGTTGGCTTAAACTTATCCTAGTAATAGTAACCGAGTTCTAAGATGCTCAATATCACTGGTTTATTTCCTTGGTCATTGTTTCAGCACAAGCCTCTTTAATGGCGACCGAAATATCCCAAGAAACCAAACCTCAATGAGTGTAGTATCGACTATTTACCAACTTCGGACTGCACCAAAACCGATTATCTCACTACATCTTAAAGGCCAAGTTGGTCAAGTAAAGGTTCTAAAAGTTCATTAGTGCTTTATGACATCACTCAGCGGCCCCATATTCTCTTTTATTAACTCAAAGGCTACCGGTACCCACCAATATGTTGCACTAATATAGCTATTGCTTAGACCATGTCGGTATACCCCGCACAGTTTCCACAACGTATTACTACTTACCTATAATGTATCCCAAATCCGGGTAGAGGATTCAAACCCAAACAAAGAACCGTAATGTAAAGCATACAAGCCAAACAATGTAAGCAAGTAAATGTGATCTAACCCTAAGATAACCCCACTTTTATAATTTTCCCGAGCAGAGTCGCCAGTTCTATGATGTGGTGAGAGAACTAACTTGAAAGTTTTGCGTTTGATCGCAAATGTTGCGGTTAGCAAGAGTCACCATCGACTTTTCTTTTATCCAAAAGGAAAGGTGAAAAAGAATAGGAAAGACCTTTGAGATTGTTTCTTGAGTTTGGGGGTAAATTATGAAAAGGGAAGGTATTAGCACCCTTTTCATCCATGGTTTTCCATGGGCTCTTAGTTACTTGCTAGATCACTTGCTTTTGTTCGAAAATATGCTTTGTGTGGTTTTGGAAAGTATTTTGAAAAGGCGCCATCTTTTGGGCAAGCTTTGTAATGATTCTCGTTCATAAGAATGTATACAAAGTGTTTGATCTTTTGAAAATGTTTTCAAGTTTGAAAAATGTTTTTGAAAGTGTTGGTGTTTGTTTTGAAAATAGCAAGGATGTTTTTATTTTGAAATGGAGCAAGTAACTAGGAACAATCTACCTACTCAAAAGTCTTTTATGTTCATTTCCTTTTTCCTTTGACATTGTTATCTTACCATTGATTTGGTAAGTAACCCTATTTTTTGATGTAAACGGGACGACCGTGGGTCATCGTATAACCATGATTAGCAATATTGTAAGGTATCTTAGCATTTCTCTTGAGGGACTAAGATCATTTGTAAGGCACCATTCGTAGCGTCATCGAGGGACTATGATCTTGTATTTTGATTGTTTTTGCTAAGACATCTCACATGCATAACATGACTATTTTTTATAAGGCAACAAGTGGAATTACCCTAGGGGTGCATGTGTGAATAGTGTGTTTGATTTGCATGCATTTTGTATTTGATTAGGGGTTGTCTACTTGTTGATTTTATCTTGCCATACATTTCCTATTTTACTAGCAAGCATACAAAAGTAATAAAATGCAAAAAGATAAAACCCTACACTACTACAACCATATTGAATAGCATGAAAATATAAAGGCAAAAATAAAATAAAGGCAAGAAAAAAAGGTATTTCGATTCAGGCAGGAACAAACTTCGATTCTGCGTTCTTTGGCTTCCTTCGATTTGGGGTCTGGAGTCAGTGGAGTCATACCCTTCGATTTGCCTTTCTGTCTCCTTCGTCTGGGGGTTGGAGTCAGTAAGGTTCTGTCTTTCGTTTGAGGTTTGAAAACAGTAAGGTTTTGGCTTTCATCTGAGGCCTGGAAACAACAAGGTTCTGGCTTTTTCATAGGCTCCTTGCTGACTCCTTGTAAGCATATTAAGCCCTCAGATTGTGATTCAAAAGGCTTGTGCAGCTAGCCAATCGAAGGGTATAACAAACCTATCTTAAGTTCTTAAAATGAAACATCCAAACATAACTACAGTCCAGGGTTTAGCACCAAAAAAATGGGTCTCAAAGTCCAAAGTATAACTAATTAAGGTTGAGTTTTCAGCATATGGGTAGTCAGAATCAAATGCTAAAACATGGTCTAGAAATATCTACATTTTTTTTATTGGCATGTGCATATGATGTTTAAATGAAAGAGTTCCAAGTTTAGAGAGAACTTACCTCTTGAAGTGTTTAATTGAAAGAGCTGTAGGTGACTTCTTTGATGGTGGAGGGAGCTTCACTGGGATCTTCTTGAAGCTAGTTCTGTTACTGCTTGGTTTGGGCAGTCACTGAATCGAAAGAGAGTATATGATAGTGATGCGTGAATCGAAGGTTGCTACAGTTTAGGGGAAGTAAATCGAAAGTTACACTATTGAGGCTTTTTTATGATAAATCTTAGAGTTTTGAAGGTTTGAGAATGTTGGAGAGTTTGATAATATGGGAGAGTTCGAGTGTTTGAGGATTTTTATGATTTTTCTCTCTAGCAAAAATATGGACTCTTTCTTTGTCAATGGTTTCTCTATTTATAGATAAAAGGTTTGGGAGTTTAAACAAAAAGGTGGCTTGGCTGAAACGTGAATATTAAGCTAAGTTAGATTTACCCAGATCCCAGGTGAAGTACTGAAGTTGTTGGTTAAAAGGGGCTGACTCCCCTGACTTATGGTGAAGTACAAGCAGGATTTAAGCAAAGCATGGGCTTAGGACAGGATATGTAGTAGCAAGTTCACTTTCAAGAAAATAATCTTCTGGACAAAGGTTTAGTCACCTGGACAATAACTTAATCCAAAATGTAAGCAATTAATTATGGAGTGAAATACAAGCATTAAGGAATATAAAGTAGGATCATGTAGCATGGTCAAAATATTTGATCAGTGTTCTTTCAAAATCCTATTTTCCACTTGTGTCGAAGAGTTCTAGAAATGTACTAAATAAGACTGCGTCAAAGGATTCAGAGTTCGGTTTGAAAGATGCTGATTCGAAGGGAACCAAAACTCCAATAGAAGTTTTTGTGTGAAGGTGACTCATGTCCAATCGAAGGCTTTCCTGCCAGGGGTTACATGTGGCCAAACGAAAGAGTGTACATAGAGGGTCTCTGTCTTGTGACTTCATGCCAACATGTAAAAGATCTATGTTCAAACAAAGCTTGTATAAATGGAACCAACATGTCCAAACGAAAGGTGCATGTAGGAGGCCAAAATGTCCAGATTCGAAAGAGGCATATAGGGAACAAAAAGTGCAAATCGAAGGATGCTAAAATAGAGCCTTTTTCCTTCGAAATGAAATAGACTATAAGAGGTTTTTTTCCTTGTGAAACCAAACCAAAACGTGCTAGATGCCCGTGCCCAGTCGAAGGATGCAAGCCAAGCTTGCATCAAAAGAGGCCAAAAGGCCAATCAAAGAGCTGAATCGAAGAGCACTTGTTTTTTCTCTAAATTTGTCAAAATATTATTTTTATTTGTTTTCTCCCTTTTTGACAGTTTCCTTTTAATCTTGATACTGGAAAATCCCAATGCACTTGTGCAAGCTTGAACCTTGAGAATCCTTGTGAGAAAGGTCTTGAAAAATGAGAGGGAAAATTTTGGGGTATAAAAGTGATGCTTGGTAACAAGTGTATAATCACTGGAGGTCGTTTGTTAAGACGGTGCGTATTACTTGAGGTATATCTTTATCCCCTTCAGGGGATATGTATTTATTGAGGTGTATAGGACCTAGGATTTAAATCACTCTTAGTGGCATCAATCGCTTCTCTCTTCTTCAGAGAAGTTATTGTCCACCTGAATATATTTCAGGAGTTAATGAAGATTCATTCTTTCATGAATCACACGTTAGAGTTTCTTCTGGGTAGGTCTCCGGGTCATCGCCTAGGCGAAGCACATCTTGGGCGAGGGCGCCCTTGTTTAGAAATGTTATTCTTCTTTTTCCCTTAACTATTTACTTTTTGCTTCTTATTCTTTTAAAATGGTTTTAAACTCTAATTTAACTTGCCAAAAGTTTTCAAAATCAAGTTTTTTCAAACCACACGATTCACCCCCTCTTGTATGTGAAGTCTCAATTCCAACAAGTGGCATCAGAGTCTAACTCCTGATTAACGACTAATCGTCCCAGGAGGACGATGACTTCCTACACTAGATATTTTTTAAATTTACCAACACCTTTTGAAAATATCAACTTTTATATTTGGAAAACTAGATTTAAACATTTCTTGAACGCTTAGATCATGATTTTTAGGAAACAATTGTAAGAGGTCTGGTTTACCCCTCTCATCAAATAGATGTTGAAGTAGTGAATAAGCCTTATTCTCCTTGAACAGAAGAAGAAAAAATAAAGATATATATATATATATATATATATATATATATATATATATATATATATATATATATATATATATATATATATATCTTAAAAGAAAAATTTTCATAAGAATTTCTTTTGATGATAATACATTTTCCTCTGTTCGCCATTCTAAAACCGCCAAAGAAATATGGGTTACTCTGGAAAAGATACATGGAGTTTCTCCAAGTATCAAAATAGAGAAGATGAACACACAAGGCAAAGAATATGCATATACTAGTCTTTAATGCTTAAAAGTATAGGTAACCATGTTAGAAATTGTTTCACTGACAAATATCTAAATATTAAGAATTGGAAAATTAATCCAATCTTTAAATTATAGATGGAAGCCTTCATAAATTCCAGGAAACAAGAAAGAAGGAAATCATAGAGAATATGAACGAGTTGATTAAACTTCTTAACGATGAACAAATCTAAGTCGTAAAATCAACGTCCCCTTCTTACTCCTTTCATACAACTCTAGTTCAATCCTTCGGAAGAACGTACTCAGACGTTGAACAATCAACATCATACAAAGAATCTTCTTGTTTAAGGAACGAAAAAGATGATTGAGAAATCTCTTTAACATTTAAATAAAGAAGAGGGGAGAAACATCTTCCTCAGGGAGAATCATGAAAGAATCTTCTTCCAACAAAGAAGATATAATATTCTCAAAGGTGTCCAACGAGGAAGATGTGATTCTGAGATCAAAAAATGAAGATCTAAAAAAAGAGAAGTATCCAGTATATAAATGAACTCACTGTAAGAAAACAGAACACTTGAAATCTTTTTACTTTAAATTGAAAAGATATAAAGGTAAATCACCTTAGATCTTCTGTGACTAATGCACTTGGGCCCCAGAAGATGATATGGGCACCAAAGGTGAAACCTTAAGTGTTTTCAATGAATACTTTGCATATTGAAGTCTAAATGATCATTTGAAGAAGTTGTACAAAGCATCAGTATACTCTACACTACTATAAAAAGGAATTTAACAATGGTTGGAAAATATATATAATCACACGGGTCTAGGCGTTGTTATTTAGAGTGTTATTGTAAATGTGTTATTTATAATCACGGTACTGGAACCATTATAATATACTGGAAAAAGCGTGCGATATCACAACAATTAGTTATCTCAATCGTTGTGATAGACCTACAGGTCACAAGTTCGATTCTCAGCATCAAAATTTTGGAATTTATATTATTTTGGACACCGTTCAATATAAAATCATAGTTAGTTGTTATAACCGTTGTCAAAATTACTACTATTTAAAAAAAAAAAAAGGAATTCTCTGCTTTTAAAAGTTTTCCTATATTTTAACCTGTATCTATTTTAACCATATCAGAGAATTAAAAGCAACATGTATTTTTGTTAATCATGTAAAAAGAGCATAAAAAACAACCTACATTTGGCATCAAAAGCCAAAAGTAATTTTTACATCAAACACAAAATATATTATTTCTCAATCGTATCATACCATAATCAACAATACACTGATTTATTAATTTGAATATAAAAACTTATATACATCAATGACACAATTCCATTATATACACATTATTACATCAAACTATGCATAAGAAGGAATATCAATGAAGGAAAAAATAAATTTGAAAAGACAAAGAGATGTAATTATTTAAGAGCTTCAGATAGGAAACCAGAAGAGTTTTTGAATTTCCAAGTGAAGAAAACATATAGAATTAAAGAACTAATAATGAGTAAACTCGACATGCTTGAAATCTTTTGGCTTTTAGACTTTCAAGGATCATATAAGAGGAAGAATCAGAAGAAAAAATATAAAAGCATAATTCCTCTTTAAACCAAAACACAAAAAGAACTTCATCTAAAGAAATCAAAGAAGAAAATGAACCAAATGAGTACTTCAGTTGAATCTTTCAAAACTGCTGAGAGAACAGAAGTTGTTGTGCCTATAGAGGCTGCTCTTGTGCAAAACCCTCTTCATAATCAATAAATGGAAAGAGGTCTCACTTGTGCAAACTTTTGAGACCCAGAAGAGCTATCGGGAAGAGGAGATCAAGAAGAAGAAGAAGAAGGGTGAAAAGGCCAATCATCATCGATTTTGATGATGAGGATGAAGCAGATTATACTCTGTCAAAATTTCTCTCAGCCATAAGATTTAAATATGATTATTAAGGCATTTTTGTAAGTTTTATTTAATGAAAAGTTCTATAAGTATTTCTTAAGTTTTTTCAATTTATGTTAGCTTAACTCTTAGTATGATGTACACCCTAGGGTTTTCTCATATGCAAAATGTGAATAAAACCAAAACGATTGATAAGAACAAAATCTAGGGCTTTGTACTTTACACTATATACACTAATGATTCACAAACCCTTATTAATGATTCACAGCAAATATAGGGCTTTCTAATATACACTAATATATCATCTTTCATTATATAGTTATGAACGAGATAACCCTAAACATAAAACCACCTTAATGATTCATAAGAACATTAACATATGCAAAAACCGTAAACATTCATAAGAGTTAAAGAAAGAGAATGATGACTTATTATAAATGATATTAAAAAAGGATGATGAAGATTTTTCTTCCATAAATGATATTCAAAGAGGATGGTGAAGATTTTGTTATCTCTGTTGTCTCATTCGCTGGGGCACCTCTGTGTGTTATGAACGAAATAAATTGTCTGCTATCTTTTTATTTTTGACAAACAATTTCACAATAGTTGCAAAGTTCAACCGTAGTGAGAAACAATTTCAATAAATATATCATAACGGTTGTACAAAACAACCGTAGTGATATCCATTTTATTTTTCATTTAAAATTAAATAAAAAATAAAAGGTGCATATTAACGTTAAAGGAATAAAATATTTGAGGGGGATGAGGTTCAAACCCTTGAAACCTTGGTTATATCACCACGGTGAGGTCATCAACTGTTATTATATCCTAGCAATTTTCAATTAAAATATAAAAAATGTTAGTACCCAAGTTTAGAGATGTCACCACGGTGTTTGGAAAAATCGTGGTGACTTGGGCGTTGTTGTATGCACGTTTTGAAGTCTTTGATTTCGAAGATAAATGATTATGGAAAATGTCAATTGTTGTGGTCAAAGCAATATATTTGAGAGTATCTCAAAATTGATGATATGAAATTATCAGTGGATGAATAAGTTTGTAATTGATTTATCCATTTATTTACCAACTCTCACATTCAACAATGAGTGAAGAAGGATACATCAAGTGGTGTCTTTCCTTTAGGTAAATATTTATCAAGAATTATTGATAAAGGAGGTAAAATTATTTTAAGGTTAAAATGATTAAGATAATATGATTAAACTCTTAAAATAATTATTTTATTTTATTAGCTCTTTTAAATTAATATATTTTTAACCCATAAAAATTAGTTTTTTAGAGCTCTATAGATAACGTTTCAAAACATGACAAATAAGGGTACACAAAGATGGAAAACGCAACACAAGGCCCAACAAGCATCGAGAAGATTGAAATATGAGATCCTAATCAATTATCACATATTGCTAACCAATTAGAAAAGGTTGGCAAATTTATTTTCATATCAAATCCAAACACACCTTGTGTGCCAAGTAAATCATGTCTCAACATTTAAAAAGATCTCGTCAAAATCAGAAAGATTGAAGGATCTAATAGATTAGAAGAAGATTTAATCGATTAGAAGACTTAAAAAAGGAGAATTCCGATATGATTTTTGGAAAACAAAATCTTCACTTAAAGATTGTTTACTCTACACACCCAAATCCTCTAGAAGATACTCTATAAATAGTTACCTCATCCCCACTCTTCTAGCATCTCATTCTTACTTTCATGCATTCCTTCTCTTGTGTGAGATCTTTCTTTTTCCATAAAATCCATCATGGATTTCTCAAACGAACTATCCATGGAAGCACCAAAACTCATTCGCCTTGCTGGCCTAATCAATCCCAAAGAAAAGGTAAAGGTGACAAGATTAACCAAGAGATTAATTTAACCATGGTTCTTGGATTAGGTCTACTAAACAGTCAGAAACCTTATCACTAAATATTCCAAGCATCACTCAAGGATCTTTTCACCCAAACACTCGGAAAAATACTCCCAAATTTGGGGTAAGAATTCTATCTTAACCTAAAATTCATAGGAACCTCCCTATAAACTTCTGTCAAAGGAGTAGAAATTATCATTCACAAGAACCATGTTCGAAGTATTTTTGAACTACATGTGAAGGATAAAACTACATTCTAGATAAACCGATAGGCTTCGAAAACTTTAAACACTCTATATCCATCAACTATCTTGTAATTAATCCCATGGAAAAGAAGAACGTTCCCTTCAGATCCACTCACCTAAAGCCAAAAGTAGAATCCTCTATTACCTCATCACCAAGATCTTGTTCCCAAGAGTCATAAATAATAGCCATGTGATTAGAGAGGACATAATATTCCTGTGGCTCCTAACCCAAGAAATCAAAGCCAATTGGATGGAAGGGATATTCAAACACATGGTCAGATATAAGGATATCCCATCAGCTGGACTACCATACGAACAATTAATTTAAAAGCTTCTAGCTACCTTCATTATAAACACATTTGCAGAATCAGAAGGATCATTAAACCATATAATATCATACTCCACCTTAAAATAAATTAAAATTCACATCAATCATGGAGTAATAGAAGAGGACCCATCAATTAAGGAATAAAAAGAAGAAGAATCGATGGAAAATGAGAACACCAATACAAATAAAATCCATAATATCTTCCAAACCATAACTGAGGACGTAAAGAAACTCATAGCAAGAAATGGTGAAAATTATGGCATATAATAGGCCCACTTATGTGGTTACAATTTCGCCTTGCAATTTCCCTTCATGTACTTTACTTTTCACATATTTCCTTTTATAATTTCAATTCACTAAAATTCCTTTTTATATCTTGAATTTCAGTAATAATATAAGTGTGATGTTTTTCCTTTCTTAAAATATCTAAAATGCTCTTGTTTTGCACATATACTTCTCGCAGTGCATCTTTATCCACCTTTTTTATTTTGACAAAGGGGAAAAAATATACTCACAGGGGGAGGGTGTATTTCATATCTAACATAGGGGGAGTTTTATCCTCGAGATGATGTGTTATCATAATCAAAAAAGAAGAGAATATGGATCCTTGTTTTGCAGGCAATAGACTTTAATCAAGACATTAGCTTTTGATGATGACAACTAAGGATAACTAATGATAAGTCAAGCACAAAACTTAAACGGTTAAAGATGTAAACCTAAGTGTTATGGTTTGATGAACTAAATGCCATAACTAAACCACAATAGTTATCCTTAGTTGTCATAATCAAACAGGGAGAATATGGATCCTTGATTTGCAGGAAATAGACCTTTAACCAAGACATTAGCTTTTGATGATGACAACTAAGGATAACTAATGATAAGTCAAGCACAACGCTTAAACTATTAAAGATGCAAACCTAAGTGGTATGGTTTGATGAACTTGACTATTTGAAGAAGGCAAAAAAGTAGAAAATATATAAAGCCTCAAGTGATCTCAAGCAGTGTCAACACAAAGATAGTATCTGACAAAGAGCTTGTAGGAAAGGAGTTAAACTCCTAATTTAGTAAGTGAGTAAACTTATGTAAGCAAAGTGGATATTTCGTAAAAGTATATGACTATAATCACACACAAACTAACACTTTTTTCAAATGTATTTATCAAAGAGAAAACATCATTAAAAATGTATTGGAGTTGTGTCAGATGACTTAGGAGTTGTGGAAATAGCTAGAGGAAAAAACATGATTTATCTAATCGATCGGGTCTTTAGTTTACTCGATCAGATTAGTTAAAACTTATATCCCATGCTATTTAGACAATACCTTAATGATGTACAACATCTAGATATATTTATTATTTCTCTTTAAAGAACTTACAAACGATTATTTTTTAAATTCTAATATATCAGAATAAATGCTAATCAATTAGATAACGGGAAAATTCATTTATTGCAAATTCTGTTTTAGGCATACCTCTTGCCTATAAATAAAGGTTAATTTTCTCCTTTAAAACCACCCAGAATCGTGTTTTGACACTACCATCTCTCTCTCTCTCTCTCTCTCTCTAAGTTCTATTTTAACTTTCTCTCATTAGATATTATAGCCAAATTCTTTTATGAGAAAAGTTCTTTTGTGAGTGAGGTTACTTGTGTAATTCTGGAAAGGGTATAATTGTAGAATTCACTAAGGAAATTGTTTATATACACCTTGGTTGAATACTGTCCAATTAGGGATTATTTGTGGTTTGAAGTTAAACCCGATAAAAACTTAGGTTAGTGATTAGTAAAATCTTTATTGGTTCTTAGTTAGCCTAGTTAAAACCAAGATAAATTAAAGATTAGTCTGGTTTTAAAATCTTCATAGGTTAGAGAATAGCACAGTTAAAATCTCAGAGACTGTTTGATTATCCTGTTAAATACCAGAGGAATTGAGGTCATAAATTTTGGAACTTGAAGACTAACCACTCCAAAGTCTATGATCATAGAAAGGAGACGAATTTCTCCAATACACCGTTAGGAAGAAATATTGATCACTTCACTCTCAACATTATATTGAAAAAAAGACACAAACGCACATATATATTATATATGGTCTTGTAATATTTAGTTGAAGGTCAACAATCATTTCCTTGTATAAGGGGGACCGTAAGTCTTTTCTACTGAAACCTTTTAAGTATTATTGGAAACTCTCAAGATCAAGTCTTGGAGAGAGGAGTAGGTCCTTTTGATTCGACCCAACCTCTATAATTCTCTGTGCTCTTTTTCTTCCCTTAACTGTTTACGTTCTTAGTTATTTTCTATTACTTATTCTTTTAAAATTTTGATAAACTCTGATTTAATTTGTCTAAAATTTTTAAAATCATACAATTCACCCTCTCAGCTTTGAAGTCTCAATTCCAACACTAACTAAATCTATCAAATTTAAGTCGTATAACTAAAATAAAATATAAATTAAGACCTACATATTTATTGTAGTGTCATTTTAATTTTTCATATAATTTAAAAAAAAAAAACAAAGTACTCAAGATTATGAAATAAGTTAAACGGTAGGAGTAATATAAATTGAAGTGTGAAAAAAACCAAATGTTTTAAAATATAACAAAAGAAATATAAACTGATAGGCTTAAAGTAACATAAGAACTATTTTCAACTTAATATGTTCTAATAGACAATAAGGTTGTAAAGAAAAATTGAGACCTTATTTTATTTCATTTAACATCATTTTAGACTATAAACCATAACTACAAGATCCATGAAATATGTAAAGTAGCAAAAAATATGAAAAATCATATTATAAGATGGAAATACCACAACTAAGAACAACTTATTTAATATTATAGTTGAGCTTCTTTTTACTCCCTAGAATCTGATAATCATATCATAATTGGATCCCTTTCTAAACACAAACACAATTTTAAAATACAGAAAGGTATCAAATGAGGGTGGCATTCACAATCAGAACTTGAAAAACAGTCATCACCTTCTGCTATAATAAAGAAGGGAATAAAAATAAATATTACGAAAATATGATAAAATATGAAAATAAGATAAGGTATTATTATGTACGAAGTAAAGAATAATTGAAAGAAAAAATAGCTTACTGCTAATGCTTGTTGTGACAAGAAATAGAGAAAAAATGATAATCATAACATAAATAAATTGGACTAATTTACACATATTTTCCATCCTTTGATAGGATATTACTTTATCACTTTATGATTTATAAATTTAACGCTTTACTTACATCACTTGTAAAGTTTTCAACACTTATTATTGATTTTTTTCAAAAATAAATATTTTTATAATTTCATAATAATTAAATGTCTCTTAAACACATTGATGTGTTGTATTTTCGACCTTTTACATACTTAGAAAAGAGATCACATTTAAAAAAAATTATCGTTCATAAGATCAAGTTTTTGTCATTTTAGAATCTTTAATACCGATTAAAAAACACAAAACGGGTGTTAAAGGAGTGTCGCATTTACAATCAACACCTTAAAAAAAATCATCACCATCCACTATAATGAAATAAGAGAATAAAAATAAATATTACTTGAATAGATAAAATAACAAATAAGATAAAATATTTTGACAAAATATATTTTCCTGTATATTTATCACAAGGTTTATTTTGATCTATTAATTTAAAAAAGATTGATATTAACTTTTTAACTTTTAAAATATTATATATTAGTCTTTTTTATTTAATTAACAACAGAAAAATTTAAAAATTAATTATTAAATTTATCATTAATTAGATAAAAGGTTAAAATGAAAAATTTTAAAAATTAAAAGACTATTATAAACTATTTTTAAGTTAAGAGATCAAAATAAATTTTAAATTAATATACAAAACTAAAAAAAACATTTTTCCTAAATACAACTATAATCTTGATTGCAGCTACCACAATGAATTAAAGTGAAATAGGAAAATAGAAAAAGACCGTAAGAAATTCATTAGTCTACAGAAAAACCATGGAAATTTCATATTATGTCGGTGGGAAATATAATAAAAATGTGGTACAACTTGGATGGTAGATGGTAGTAATTTAAATGTGGTATTCAATGTTAAAATATTCACATATAGAAATTCGACTAAAGTATAGAAAGTAACTACTATGAGAGCAATAAATAACATATATAGTTCGTGAATTATTAGTGAAAAATAATTAATTGGAGAAGATGAAGTTAAGTTGAATTTGAAGATGATCAGAGAGAGAGAGAGTAATTGAAGAGAAAATATATAATATGATATTAATTATAAAATATTACAATGAGGGAGTTTATATAGGATATAAAGCAAAACATATTAGAACCAAAACAAGTCTATAAAATAGCAAAATATTCAAAAAGATGGGGAGGAAATCGATTTCCGAAAAGGGGGTAATCGATTTCCTCAACTGAAAATAGAAATCCAAAACTTAATTGGAATGTGAAAATCGATTTTCCCAAACAGGGTAATTGATTTCCTCTGAAAATTCCAAATTTTAGATTTACAGAAGTATTTTTTTAATAAGTTGTTTTCAACAAAACAATCCCAGAAGCTTCACAATGCATTTTAATTATTAAGGACTTCCGATACACCACCTTAATTCAAATGCTCCAAGTTCTTCATGCCTAAACTCATCACAAGCTTCTTAAATACAACATTTGTTACACCTTTCGTTAACAAATTCGCAAGTTGTTCTTCGCTTCGATAGTATCCTAACCTCAGCTGGCCTGCACACACCAAATCCCTCAAGTAGTGAAACCTCATCTCGATATACTTGCTCATCCCACGTGCTATGGGATTCCTTGCAAGATTAATGGTTGAAACATTATCAACCAAGAGTGTAACACCTTCTTCAACCTTGTTTCCTAGCTCTTCTGGCAAACTCACAAGCCACACAACCTGACACGCACACAACGACGCAACAATCACATGTTCCTTTTTAGAACACCAAGAGAAAGGAGCTCCTCCAAACATAAAGACATAATCAGCCGTAAACTTTCAATCGTCCTTATCTCCGCACCAATTAGAATCCGTGTAACCGAGTAACTCACATTTTCTGCCCGTATCAGCCGCAAGAAAGAGAATTCCACAACTAAGAGTTCCTTTGACATATCTTAGGATCCTCTTAACTACTTCCAAGTGAGACATATTTGGTCTCTCTATGAATCTACTCGCAATACTGACACTAAATGTCAAATTTGGCCGCGTATTACACAAGTAACGTAATGATCCAATCAACCTCATATATTGCATTGGATCTACATTCTGCTCATCATCACTTTTGGACAACTACAACCTTGCTTCAGCAGGTGTATTGACAGCATTACAATGCTTCATATCACACCTTTTCAAAATCTCAAGAGCATACTTTCTTTGATGCCTGAGCAGTCCCAATTTTGACTTATGGAACTCTATGCCAAGAAAGTAAGTCATGATTCCAAGGCCACTCATTTCAAACTCTTCTCTAAGCTCACTCTTGAACTTATAAATACTCACTTCATTGCTGCATGTGATCCATAAATCGTCCAAATATAAGCAAAGTATAATCACGTCTTTGCTTGCATCCGTCTTCACATAGACACCATGTTCAGAAACACATTTCTTGAAGCCAACTTCAACTAGGAAACTATCTTTGTTCCAAGATCTAGGATATTGTTTCAAACCATAAAGTGCTTTCTTCAATTTTTAGACCTTTCCCTTTTGATTCATCATAATAAAACTAGGGGGTTGTTCTACATAAATTTCCTCCTCAAGTGGACCATTTAAAAACACTTATTTCACATTCATTTGATAAATCAACCAATTGTTGTTATTCACAATACCAACAACCAGTCACATGGTTTCTGTACTAGCCATAGGTGCAAACACCCACTAATACAAATAACACTTCTAACATCGGACATGAAAAACGTTGTACACCTCGAAAATAGAAGCAGGTTAAATAAGGTCGTCATGAAAAGTTTCCAGTTAAAACCTCAGTTTTTCAAAACCCGAGGTGAATAGTTATATGCACATGAGTTCGAACCCCAAGAGCCGCACTTTTATTATTTTCAAAACTATCGTATCTTTTATCTCGCTTTCTACAAAATAATGAGGGGTTAATAATTTTTTTTTAAAGTTGTTATATTGTTTACCCAAAATATTATATTGTTTACCCATAATATTACATTGTTTACCCAGAAATTAAAGATAAAATTCAAACTCCCTTGGATGGTTCAATATAAAAATCAAATTCCATAGGGTGGACAAGATAAAAAACTAATTCCCTCAAGATATAGATTTAGATCTTTGTATTATTGAATCTTAGGGAAGATCTTCTGTTAGATCTTACATGCAATTGTTTCTTATGAAAATAAAGGCAAGGTAATTAATATTTAAGAAAACAAAAATCAAGGAATCAAATAATGAACACATATTTAAGAAAACAAACCTTGAACCCAGATGATTTTCTACTCATCGTAGAGAAATTTTTCAAGCGTCCTTAGGTTTTAAGCACTTCATATATTTCATTTAGGTTAGATTTCTAATATCGTAAAAGAACTTATATAGTGGATGTTGTAACACCCCAATTCTACCCCAAACAATTATCGGAAAATCAGAGTATAAAAATTTCCAATATAATCAGGATGTCACATATTCAACAAAACACATAAACCTGTCATGCTTTTAGAATAGATACATAACACTTAAAGAAGCAGAATAAACACAACTCATGAATAAAGTCTTCATAACATAAACCAAACTTTGATTAATCACGCAGCAGATTCATAATAATTCTATAAATAAGATATAGTATCTTTTGAATCATGAAACGACATGAATACAATAACTCCTCAAATAACAACATAAGTTTCAATAAATGAACAACAAAATAAGACAAGCGTTCATTTCCCCCCGAGTGCTACGTATCAGAGAAAATTACACCGAACTCGAACTAATGATGCTATCGGCTACTCATCTTGGTTACCTGCACGTTACCAACAAAGGGAAACATTCAAACAGAAGGGGTGAGATATCAAACTATATAATAGGGTTATGATAAACATTATATTAGGTAAAGAATAAAAAGAATCACCACTTCATACAACAATAATTCAACACTTCACAAATCATCAACACCATAATTCAACATATACGACTCGAATATGCAACTCGAAACTATGCAAATGCATGTGGTACCATCAGAGTAAAACTCCCAACATAAACATTTTCCAGTAATTCCGAGGCACAAGGCATAAGCCTTCTTCACAATTCATTTTGCCAATAGAGGCCTTCACAAAATCCGCCAATACAGGCCTTCACAAATGCAAATTTATGAATGTACAACACATACAACAACACCATTAAACACTTCACGAGGCATACGCCTATATCACTACTTCACTGGCCATAGACCTACAACGTCATCAACGTAATCAATAATAATTAATGGCAACAACATATTCATTATATATTCACTAGGATTCACACCATAAGGCTACGCATAGAAATAATTCATAATCACATTATCAATATCAAATGCTACATATACTCAATGATATCTCACAACACCAACACATTCATCAATCAGCACAAAATAACACAACATTGGTCATAAGATCTATAATAACAATGTCCATAAACCGGACGGAACAACTTAACATGCTGTACCGGAAATTCGGCATAATCGACATAATTTCAACAAAAGACATATCCACAATTACCTACTAAGTAAACGTAGTTACCAGGTCAAATTTCGTTAAATTCCGGAAAACTAATTATACCGCCTAATTCGGCTACTGACCAATGGTTCTACATAAGAGTTTAGTAGTTACTTAATCAATGCTTAGTTTAACTAATTGATGTTTTATTCCTTATCACCATATTTTATGTTTTGATTTGCAGAAGAATCACACAGGACGAATCGGGTCAGAAAAAGTGCATAATTCTAATTTTAAGAAAATTTGCTACAACAGCTGACACGGGTGGTCATGTTGCCTGACACAGCCGTGTCAGAAGAAGGAAAGGGGAAGGCGTGGAGTGCAGGGGATGACACAGGTGCCCGTGTCATCTGACACGACCCGTGTCAGAAGGCCTGGAGCTGAAAAAAATAGTTTTTCCTCCCTTCACACATGTGCCTTGTTCTTGTTCATTCCTTGTTTCAATTTAGCCATTTATCCTATATTAGCATTAACCCAACACAGTTCAAGTACAACAAATAACAACACAACTCAAATCAATCGTTAATTTCAATAGCAACATAACCAATTTCTCAGCACAACATTGTAGTGAAACTAATACCCTAAACCCCAATTAAAATTCATCATACTCCCTTTTATTTAGCAAGAACCCCACCCTTACCTTGGATTGAGTGCATCTCTTAGAAACTTCAATGGAATTTCTTGGAATTTCGCACTAGTAGCAACTTCCCCTTGTTGTTCTTCTCCTCTCAAAATCATATTCCTATTTCTCTTCTTTTTCTTTCTTTTCATGATAACACTAACTCTCTTTCTCCTCTAATTCTATTTCTACTATAATATTATTATATTACTTACTCTCTTAATAAATCTAAGTGGACCTAAGAGACATACCCCCTTATTACTTCACAACACCACAAATTAAGCCCAGTCTCATATTTAAGCTTAATAATAAAATAATACTTCAACTTAATTCCATCAAATTAAATTTGATTATTCATCATGCCACTAAATAAAATAATTCCGACTTCGACGATAAAAATTAGAATTAATATAAAATATTCAAAAATATTTAATTAAATAAATAATTAAATATCGGGGCGTTACAAACTCTCTCCCACTTAGAATATTTCCGTCCTTGAAAATCTACTTGATACAGTCACTCTTAATGCAAATTTCTCATCCAACTCTCTGATCTTTAATTCGCGTTTGGCAACGCTTCGACCACTACTTTCTCAACATAACAATGCTCAACATGATATAATTCAAATCCACACATGCTAATCATTCAACATCTTCGTGACATAATCGTTAATAACTTATCAACCACTTCAACAATATTTTGACACATCAACATTTAAATTGGTAACACACTCATACTTGGATATACAACATCACATTATCATCTCAACAACATTTTCAACATAAATAAAACATACATAATTTCATTCCCATATATACATAGGTATGTCAATTATCAACACAATATCAACAACTCCATTCATATTATCGTATCACCCTTATAGTGACATCAACATATCCAACATAGTTAACTTCGTCATATTATAGAGTATTATCCATCATTTACGGTAACTAACAACAACATCACAACAACGGGGACAAAATTATTATAACATCAACTTAACAATATAACTCAACAAATATACACACAACTCACCATCAACTAACAACCACAATACATTCCTTATAGAATCAACAAATATCTCAGAGATATCACAACACCTTGGCACATCATCCCTACATCAACAATCTACCAAATCAAGCATGTAGAGTCATATACTCATAGCAACTGCGCCACATACACTTTAGCTGCGCAACTCTGATAATCCATCTTAAGTCACCGTCCTCATTAAAGTTTATGTCAACTATACAGTTTACAATTCTCATTCCAATTTCAGACTTTCCTCAACATCCACCATAAAACCATTGTTCACTTGATATTCTCAATCTTTCACTTTGTGACGTTAGCTCACATATAAACCCGCTACTCCGAATTGTTCAATACGTCACAACTCTTTCCTAGAAATTCCTCTATTACTTCACACAATTGATGAGCGACTACCTCATGATATACATCAATCACTTCACTCACCATTAAGATAGCAAGACAAGTCTATACCATCCAACACGATCTCGTCTACTATCAAAAAAAGATTAAGGGTGATCAGTTCCTCAATTTGTCAATAGATAGCCGACAATCATAATGGAGTATAAACCATCGTTACCAAACTATAACAGTGTTCCTTTAGAACTTGTACTCAAGTCATCTAACGCACCATAATCTAATAATTTCCAATGAGGTTTACAAATACTTCCATAATTTCCCTCTCATTCGATTTTGTCGATGAGACACTAACACTTAACATATTACACGGTCCACATTACACTCACTTAGCCTCACACAAAGGTTAAGTATCCTCCAACTCAAGAATTACTTTCTTCATCTCCATATCATCAGGAATACAAATTCGATTACAGAATCTCAACACACCCTGCGCATCTAACTCGAAATCATCATTCTCAGACTGATCGAGTCCAACCATTGAATCTACCAATTTCACATCTAGCTTCTGAGCTTCTTTGATACTGTCCAGAAAATCATTGTTAATCTTCAACATCCCCATCATAACACTCTTTGGTGTCACTTTGCAAACTAAGCTCACATCTCTGAACTGTTCAATTAATTCTAATTCTTTAACCATCATTGCCGACATATGTAAAGTCCTTTGAATTAACGCATCAGCCACCACATTAGCTTTACCTTGGATGATAATTCAAACTGAAATCATAATCTTCCAATAACTCCAACCATCTTTTTTGTCTCCTATTCAATTCCTTCTGATCAAATAAATACTTTAAACTCTCATGGTTGCTACATACTTCAAATCTAGAACAAAAAAGGCAATGTCTCCAAATCTTCAACATAAACACGACTAAGTCCCATCTTAGACGCGTTCATAATACACTACAAATGACTCACTCGGATTAGGAAAAACCAATACCGGAGCAGACGTCAATCTTTTCTTTAGTTCTACAAAAGTTTCTTCACATGAAACATCCCATACTTGAAATGATGAACGACTATCCTTTTTAATGCCAAACATCTCATTTCTCAACTTATTCACCAACAACATATTATGCTTGACATTGTCTCGAACAACCGCGATAATAACCAATCATGCCCAAAAATCCTCCAGTTCTGTAACTGACTTCAGAGTCTCTCCTTATAGGAATGCATCTACCGTATTTGAAAACACTTTCATAGGATAGAATATATTTCCAACTCCTTATAGGTTCAAACGGAACACCAATCCGATACTCGGAATACAAGATATGAACTTCTAAAGTTATCCGAAAATGCGAACACCAACGTGATGCCACGACATACTAATACACACCTTACGATAACATCAGAACAAAATTTCTTTGTACCAATACCAACACTTACCATTCTTAAAATCATACTCATCTCCTTGCATTTCCGACTCCGACTAGAGATTCAAAACATTCCAACAATTTCAATAACTTTTACGATCACTTACAAGGATTCCACAACATGGTCTACAATAATATGCCACTCTATCACTATTCAAACATCGACATCTTATGCAAGGACTACTCAAACTGACAACTTCGTGGTCCACCAGCAGCGTTGAAACATAACGACTTTGCAAATTCCATATTTTAAAAATTGTCCTTGTTACTTAGAAACATCAGTGATTTACAATCCACTCGTATATCAATAATTGTTACATTGCTCCTCATCCTTCGAGAAGTAAACATTAACAATGTCTGAT
The DNA here is from genome assembly GCA_948472305.1 of Vicia faba. Classification (NCBI taxonomy): domain Eukaryota; kingdom Viridiplantae; phylum Streptophyta; class Magnoliopsida; order Fabales; family Fabaceae; genus Vicia; species Vicia faba. Next base: position 1,003,006,431 of record OX451740.1, read on the forward strand.
CATCCTCCCTCAAGGCGTTCCAACTTGATTAACAAACAAAGTCTTTAATCCATGACACCTTCAAATTCGGGAAACAACAAAACTTCAACAATACATGCACCGCCACCAACAACAGCATACTGAACTAACCTCTTACAACCGAAACACATCTGAGAAGCAAAGCTTCTCCCCCACTTATCTTCAACCCAACTCCTGCATACAACTAAATTAGAAAAAAGAAAACAAGTACCGACAATGTTTCACACACTTGTCGCTCCTAAGGAACAAACAACATTAGACAACTTGGCCGGACAGACCGACCTGCTCTGATACCACTAATGTGACACCCCAATTCTATCCCAAGCAATTATCAGAAAATCAGAGTATAAAAATTTCTAATATAATCAGGATGTCACATATTCAATAAAACACATAAACCTATCATTCTTTTAGAATAGATACATAACACTTAAAGAAGCGGAATGAACACAACTCATGAATAAAGTCTTCATAACATAAACTAAACTTTGATTAATCACGCAGCGTATTCATAATTATTCTCTAAATAAGATATAGTCTTTTTTGAATCATGAAACAACATCAATACAATAACTCCTCAAATAACAACATGAGTTTCAATAAATAAACAACAAAATAAGACAAGCGTTCATTTCCCCCCGAGTACTACGTATCAGAGAAAAGACACCGAACTCGAACTAACAATGCTATCGGCTACTCATCTTGGTTACCTGCATGTTACCAACAAAGGGCAACATTCAAACAGAAGGGGTGAAATATCAAACTATATAAATAGGGTTATGATAAACATTATATTAGGTAAATAATAAAAAGAATCACCACTTCATACAACAATAATTCAACACTTCACAAATCATCAACACCACAATTCAACATATACAACTCAAATATGCAACTCGAAACTATGCGAATGCATGTGGTATCATTAGAGTAAAACTCCCAACATAAACATTTGCCAATAATTCTGAGGCACAAGGCATAAGCCTTCTTCATAATTCATTTTGCCAATACAGGCCTTCACAAAATCTTCCAATACAGGCCTTCACAAATGCAAATGTATGAATGTACAACACATACAACAACACCATTAAACACTTCACGAGGCATACGCCTATATCACTACTTCACTGGCCATAGGCCTACAACATCATCAACGTAATAAAAAACAATTCATGGCAACAACATATTCATTATATATTCACTAGGATTCACACCATAAGGCTACCCACAGAAATAATTCATAATCACATTATCAATATCGAATTCCACATATAATCAATGATATCTCGCAACACCAACACATTCATAGATCAACAAAAAATAACACAACATTGGTCATAAGACCTATAATCAACAATGTCCATAAACCGGATGGAATGACTTAACCTGCTGTATCGAAAATTTGGCATAATCGACATAATTTCAACAAAAGACATATCACAATTATCTACTAATTAAACGTAGTTACCCGGTCAAATTTCGTTAAATTCCGGACAACTAATTATACCTCCTAATTTGGCTACTGACCAATGGTTCTACACGGGAATTTAGTAGTTATTTAATCATTGCTTCGTTCAACTAATTGATGTTTTATTCTTTATCACCATATTTTATGTTTTGGTTTGCAGAAGAATCAAACAGGACGAATCAGGTCAGAAAAAGTACATAAGTCTAATTTTCAGAAAATTTGCTATAGTAGCTGACACGGGTGGCCGTGTTGCCTGACACGGCCGTGTCAGAAGAAGGAAAAGGGAAGGCGTGGAGTGCAGTGGCTGACACGGGTGCCCGTGTCATCTGACACGACCCGTGTCAGGAGGCCTGGAGCTTAAAAAAACAGTTTTTCCTCCCTTCACACATATGCCTTGTTCTTGTTAATTCCTTGTTTCAATTTACCCATTTATCCTAGCTTAGCATTAACCCAACACAGTTCAAATACCATAAATAACAACACAACTCAAATCAATCGTTAATTTCAATAACAACACAACTAATTTCTCAGCACAACATTATAGTGAAACTAATACCCTAAACCCCAATTAAAATTCACCATACTCCCATTTATTTAGCAAGAACCCCACCCTTACCTTGGATTGAGTTTATCTCTAAGAAACTTCAATGGAATTTTTGGAAATTCGGCACTAGTAGCAACTTCCTCCTGTTCTTATTCTCCTCTCCAAACCCTATTCCTCTTTCTCTTATTTATCTTTCTTTTCCTGATAACACGAACTCTCTTTCTCCTCTAATTTTATTTCTACTATAATATTATTATATTACTTACTCTCTTAATAAATCTAAATGGTCCTAAGAGACATACCCCCTTATTACTTCACAACACCATAAATTAAGCCTAATCTCATATTTAAGCTTAATAGTAAAATAATACTTCAACTTAATTCCACCAAATTAAATATGATATTCATCATGCCACTAAATAAAATAATTCTGACTTCGACGATAAAAATTAGAATTAATATAAATATCGGGGCGTTACAGATGTCCCTTAGGTTTCACGCAGATCACTAAAAGGAAAATCTTGAGTGTTGATAACCTGTAAATGGATAACATAGATTTGTTTAAGGGCCGTTGAAAATAGTGAAAAATAAAACTTAACTATCATCTCAGTTTGGGAATAATGTATTAGTTAGCTAAACTAAAACAATGTCGTCTTTAAAGACAAACTCATTCAAAGGTGTTTCTATGTCTTCTTTTTCTGTAAAATAATGATCTGGACTATTCTGTGGGTGTGATGGTCGTATGGTTTTGTACCAATGCAAGAAGAGACAAAATAAATGAAGGCTTTTTTGAATATGTCCATTTTTGAGGAGTTAAGAGACATGTAATTTGTTCATAAGGGATGAAGACATGGTGGAAAAAGGTGGAAATGAAGATGAGAGCATTATGAAGTTAGAGTTAGAAGTTATTGGCTATTTGAAGGTTATGTATGAAGATTCAAAGAAAAGGAACAATAATCTAAAGAACAAATTGAAATCAGAGAAATTTTATGAAAATTTGAAGATGTTATATTTTGTTATCTCCTTTATGTTTAATATTTACTTTGTTATGATATGTAATTGATGAAGTAGGCTTTGAATTACATTGTTAATGTTATGTGGAAACTGTAGATGCAATGAAATCTATGTATTGACCTTGTTTGTTAATGAAATGTTGGTTTCAAAATTAAATATCCTCTCAGTTTTGGAATAAAACCGAGGGGTTAGATTACTTTTTTAAAAAAATGGTTACATTAGTTACCCAGAATATTAAAAATAGAGCATGTCCAGGTCCCATACAAGATGCTAGAGATCATAGATTGGTCGTTGTGTTATCATTATCATTGCATCCAAGATTGATGGTTGATGTTGTAACCAAAATTTTTCCCTCCCATTTTTATTCAAGATATCTCCTCATGCTTCTAAGATTTTCAATGGCTCAAGTTTGCTCAAGTGTTGACTGGTCAAACATCCTCTTAAGCAAATGGCCTACAAATTAGGGTTTCACTTTTCTCAAAGAAAATTGAACTTATAATGCCTCAAGTGGACTTCATGGTTTCTCAAAGGTCTTCAATTGTGCTCATGTCAAATTTCAAGCCTTGCATCACGTATTTGCTCAGTCAATTGCTCAGATGACTGAAAATCAACTTTATTGGACAAAAAGTCAATTATGGTCAACATACAGTCAAACTTCAAGATGTTTTTCCAAAACCAACATTTTGAGGTGATATTCATTATTTGATCAAGTTTTGATCATAATTCCTCAAGGTAAGCACTCAAATCATCAAAGGTCAAAATGGCCAAAATTAGGGTTTTGATTGAAAATGATTGATCATTGACTTTTGACCTAGTACATGACTTATTACCTTAAAGCATGATCTCAAGGATTCAAATAAAAAGTCTTGACATAATTAAATTGCTCAAGACATTTCCAAATATGCAAATGACTGATAGTTGGAAAATTGAATTGATTGATGAAAACGTCAACTATCACACAAAAGTCAAACTTTGGCTTTTTGGTTAACATTGAACGTCAAAAATCAAGAATCATCAAACCATTCAAAATTATCAAGCTTGATCAACAAGAATCAACAAAGTCAAGGATAGTCAACAAAAAGTCAAATTTTCCAACACTTAGAAAAAAATTCTAAGTGTTTTCTCCTTAATAAAGTCACTACTTCATGACCATTTTTCACTAAGATGCAAGACGATTCAAGGAAAACTTTCAACATAAAAATTCTAGAGCATGATGAATTCTACAACTTTGTCCTTGAGGGTTGATATCCTAAAAATGCTTGGATTAAGAGATATAGGCAAATGAAGTTGTGACATATTTATCGAACACTTAGAAATTTTTTCAACTAGTTTTGGTCAGTTTTTCATCCCAACTTCTTGACTAATTTTCACCAATTTACTTGTTGATTTAGCCGAAGTGGTCAACATGAAAGTTGAAGATCATGTTTCAAGCTTTCTAAAACATCTAAGAGAATGAATTTATCATACTTGAGTTAGTAGATTCGAAGAGATGAAGTTGGTCACCCATTCTTGATTTATAGGTCATATTGGTGAAGAACACACAACCAAATCTTCATGCCATGCTGCATCATCTTGCTTTACAGGCCTATGAACTTATGAATCTACCTCTAATCAGAATATTACACAAGATTTTGAGCTATGGTCCATTTGATTTAAGCATTGTCCAAACCATTTTGCCATTTTAGGGAGAAAGGTTACATTTCCATTCTTGTAAAGCAAGCTTTAATCACAAAGTCAATGCATTGAGCTTCTCACTTTCTCCCTCTGGACACACTTAACATTTATGCTCAGAAGAAACATGTTTAAAGTGCATTACCACCCTATGAGCTATGGTACCATACATTGAAACTTTGATTTCTCAAGAAATCATAAGTTATGTTTCAACCAAACCATAACTCTTCAACTTGACAATATGATTAACTCCTTCCCTCCAACCTTTTTCTATAAATAGAGAGGTCCATTTGCAAGCTGGGACATGAGTTCAGAAGCCCTAAAACACCCTCATACTATCTAAAATCATAATTTTCATCCAAAACTACATTTGTTGCAATTTCTGACCTTGAACTCCAAACACCCAATCCACTCGTGCGTTTTCATTCTAAATCATTCACAAAGCCTCTATAACTTATATAGGACCTATCCAAAGTCTTGTTTCATCACTGTAACATCATCTTCATCACCCTCCATTTTCAAAAATAGAGCCTTGTAACTTGACTTGGTTGGAGTGATTCAGCAACTTCCAGCACAAAGTAAGGATTGGAACAACTTCAGGGAGGTCCAAGGAAGCTTAATCAATCATCACTTTGCCCTGGAAGCATCTATATGCATTCTGAGATTTCACTTCAAGAGGTAAGTTTTAAAACTTTGAAATCCTTATTTAAGCATCATTTGGATATGATTTTAAAAGATAAAATATAGATATCATGCTTATGAAGCTAACCATGTCCTTAGTTTTCATTTTTATTGACTGTGTGATGAGAGTTTTGGAACTGAAATTTATGAAATATTAGGTTTCAGTTTGGTACCAAACAAAATTAGTTTCAACCTTTGATCTATAGCTTTTGAAATTTATATGGTTGGATTCGTGGTTAAATTTCCAGCAAGTTTGATGTTTACATATTTCAATTTGGTTGAGAAATGAGCATTTTCAGAAATTCAAAAATATAGTTTTTGTTACTGGCGCGAGGAAGAAGATGAAGTGGGAAATTTTATTTTTGAAAACAAGTTTATAATATATTTACTAGGGGGCATTTTATAACCGGATGAAACAGCCACCCCAGTGGTAAAAGAAGTGCATGTATACCTATAGGGGCATGAGTTCGAGCCCCAGCGGTACCCTTTTGTTTATTTCATATTTTCTTGTCTTAGATCATGTGCAGGCTAGTTATACACGCACACCATGCGCCTCTCTCCATCACCCCCTGATGATCACAAGGCCATATGCAGCGCTCCATAAAGCAAGCCCATGGTGAACCCCCTTGGAGCCAACCACACTGAACCATTAGAGGCACCTGGGCCCTCTATTTTGGGCCTGGATCATTTTTCTTTTCACCCCTCCCTTTTCCTTTTTCTAACGCAGGCCCATTACCTTTCTTTTATTATAAACATTTTTTTTATTTCTCTGATTAAAAAAAAGCTTGTTTTGGGCCTAACAAAAATGTTTTCTCACACCCCCTTGACTGCTTTACAAACACTTGCCCATTTAATTTCTTTTTTATCTTTTCCAATTTAATTGTTTGCTTTTATTTTTTTAGTTAATTATATTTAAATCATAAAATCACAAAAAGATTAGTTTTATGTTTTATTTAATTAATTTAATCACTTTTTTTTTATTTTGTTAATTAAATTATTAGAATTAGATTTTATTATTTATTTTACACTATAAAATATTTTTCCAAATTGACATTAACATCCAAATTATTTTCTAAACAATTAAAAATGATTAGACTTAGGTTTTATTTTAATTTCCTTAATTTCAATTAACTTAGATTTTTTAGGTTTTGTTTAAAATAATTAGTTAACTTATCTTTTAATTAAAACTAATTAGTTTTCTTAGGTTAATGATCAAACTTTGTTTTCTATCGAAAAATCACCAAAACATTTTTTTTCCTTTTTCTCTACTTCACATTTTTGCGTATTTTATTATTTCGCATTATCATTTATGTAAATGGTCTGTAATAGATAATTAGGGTTTATTGCTTTCCTCCCCATTCACAAATTTGTACCCCCATTCCCAAAGCATTGCAATAGCGTAGTGTGATCGGTGGATCTGGAACTGACTGTTTTTAAAGCTGGTTCGCGAAATGTCGCGGAAGCAAGAGTCGCCACCGTCTTTTATTTTCTCCAAATGGAAAGGACAAAAGCACAGAAAAATTCCTTATAGAGATTGCTCTCGGTTCGGGAGGTAGATTATAGAAAGGGAAGGTGTTAGCACCCTTTCTATCCATGGTTATCCATGGGCTCTTAGATACTTGCTCATTTGTGTTTTCAAAAATGGTTTGTTTGCTTTTCAACTGTGGGTTTTAAAAAGTTTCTTTGAAAATTCCAGTTCGACTCTTGTATCGGTCCTCAAGAGTGTTTGAAAAATTGCTTTCGAAAGCTTTTTGAAAAGTGTCGGTGTGAAAAGATTTTTGTTTGTTTTTGAAGAGAGCAAGTATCTATGAGAACCTACCTACCCTAAGGAATTCGTCTGTGTAAATGTCCTTTAAAGTAATGCCATCCCACCATTGAGAGGTAGGTAGCACCACTATTGGAGTTGTTCGGGTCAATTCGAGTTTTAGGGACATGGTGATCACCAGAGCAATGGGAAGACACCTTAGAAGCTACCGTCATGCCAGGTTCCCGGATCATGAGGACTTACTAAGACATCCTCTACTCGACGATCACCTTTCGAGGCAAGGCAACAGTGAGGTGTACCCTAGGGGTGGTGTGTGCGATTCGTGTGTCGTTTTCATTTGTATTTGTCTTTTGTCATGTCATTGGTGTTCTACGCTTGATTTTATTATGGCCATTCATTCTTGCATGCTTTTGTTTAACAGTTTAAAAGTTGCGAGGAAAAAGTAAATCTAAAGCTATTACAAATGGCGCGGGTCCACATCGCCAAAATTAAACCGGACCCGATTTGACAGAAAAATAAATAAAGAATTAAAAAAAGGTGCGAGAAGTAGTTACAAGGCTTTGGGAGAGATACATAATTATTTAAGCGGAAAAAGAAATAAGTATGCGAAATTAAAGAATTATCGAAACGAGGGCGTTGGACCCTTTTGTAAAATATCAAATTACATGAATTAATTAATTAGAATTAATGAGGAATTAAGATTAAAAATTAAAAGAAGAATGTTTTTTGGTATTTTTAGTGTTTTTAGGAATTTGATGAAAAAAAAAAAGTTATTTAAAATTAAACTAAAAGGCAAACCCTAATTCTAATAGCTTTTAAATTTATTGTGAAAATATTAAATTGAAACTTAAATTAAACCTAATTTTTATGTACAATTAATTATAAAAATAAATAATATTATTAGAAAGAAAAAGAAAATAATTTAAAAGGAATAAAATTTATTAACCCTAATTGTACATTTTTTAGATTTTTGTTAAAAGAATTAAAGTTAAAACACCTAATTTAAATTAATTTATTTACATGCAAGTTTATTTATAAAAATACTAAAATAAGTAATATTTTATTATTTTTTCCTTTTTTCTGATTTTTATGTGTTTTCATATTTTTGTGAGAATAATTAATTAAATTAAACAAATAAAGAAAATAAAACAATAATTAAAAATAAAATATAAGAAGAATATGAAAAATTGCAAACCAGGGGGGTTTCAGTCCCAACATGGAGGTTAAGTTTGTGAAATTCTGGCCCATTTAGTATAGCCTTCTTTGACCTTTTTTGAGTATTATGCTGGAGCGTGGACCAGGGCACAACATGTTCTTTGATTCTTGGCCTTTGATTAGATCTCCAGATGAACGTGGCAAGGCTTGATCTGGGGCATATGATGCGTCTATGTTACTGAAGCTGCATGGGAAACGTTATTGAAAAATAATATAGAAATTATTGAAGACCTGGGGTTCGAACCCAGGTCTTGGACGTTAATGCAATCACCACTTGCCAGCTGAGCCACTACAACGCGCTTTACATATAATAAACAAACAAATGTTATAAAGAAAACAATCAGCATTAATGGATCCACGCGCAAAAATTCAAATCAACGAATCATATTTTGCCACGGCTTCGTCTTCCTCGCGTGCCTGAAAACAAAAACATGAGGCAACGGTTTTCTATGCGTTGCTTAAGGTCAGTTTCAAGAAAATAGCGACTAGCGCTATGGTGTCCATAAATTGGGCGCGATAGGTGTTTCCTTTTCGTCTGAATGCACTGAATACAACCATGGTGGTCTTAAGGGCTAATTTGTCCTTGGGTGAAAAGCCCCAATTTAGAGTCCTGTGAACCCTAGGAATCGAACATGGTGTTTTGGCCTACAACGCGTGATTCTTCAATTAAAGTACATGATTAGTTTGCAAACATCATTAAAAACATAAATACAATAACAAAATGCGTTGAGAATGCAGGAATGCTAGAAACTGATTCAAGATTTTTCTTCACCAATTTCCATGGTGATCTTACGTTCTCTTGAGTGTGAGGCTTGGAGAATGATTGGAGTTTGTCCTGTGAACCTTCAGCAAGCTAATGGAAGAGGAATCAGGTCTTGAATCGCCCTCTAAAGCTGATTTCAGAATTGGGTTTTTGGAGAAAAAAATTCAAGTTTGTAATGGCCTTTCTTGCGCAGCTAAGAGTCTATTGTGATTAGGGTTCTCATCTAGCATTTGTACTGAAGGCATTAGGTCAAAAATATTGCTCAAAATCTCTTGATTTAATGAATTGAAGATTTGATTTTCTTAAGGATCTTTTTTTCAATCTTTTTCAAGTGTTCTTGTGTCAATTAGCATTCAATCAAGCCAAATCTCCCCACAATTGTACAAGCACGAAATATTGAGTACAAAACATGCATAAAAAGATTGGTTAGGGTGGATTAAATATTTTTCACATATTTAAATGATTTAAATGAATTAATATAAATAATAATTCAAATAAATAAATAAAAAATGAGAAAATACTTCCCTTTGGGCCAAGTGGTCGTGCATATGCTTAGAATGATGAATCATGGAAGAAAAATGGGCCCATTAGCAATTTTAGGTCATTTGAAGTAGTGTTGACTTTTCAAAATATCCAAAAATTTCCCAACTTCCACAAGGCATAACTTGCTCAATTTTTAAGCTTTTCTCATGCTCTTGGACATTTTGGAAAGGACTTTGAGTCCTCTAACCAATGTCTTTGGTCCCATGTCATTTTGATTTACCAATCTCAAGTTATGGCCTTTGACTTAAAGTCCCTTTTTGTTGACTTTTGAAAATGACCTATAATGTTGAAATTGATAACTTTTTGTGAGAGCATTTCTTGGACTTTAAGTATGAAGATGAGTTGTAGTAAATGTCTTTCTCTTCAAAATGAGCTTTGGATGGAATTTTTCTGATAATCCATGTGAAAGTTATGCCCTGGTCAATTTCAGTTGACTTTTCCAACTGTCCAAATATAGTAACTTTTGCATCTTGATGATTTTCTGAGCCAAATTTTGAGAATCATGATCAAGCATTGATCAAATGATGTTTGTGGCTTCAAAATGATATGTTGATCAAAAATTTGAACTTTTGACTGTCAAATGACCATTTTGCCCCTACAGTTGACTGTAGTGCAATTTAGGGTTTTGACTGTGCAATTTTGAGCTGAATGCCTTGAAACTTGATATGAGGATGCTTGACCATATTTGTAGGCATGTGAGACTTGATTGGGCCTTTGAAAACTTCATTTCTTGATCAGTACACAAACCCTAGTTTTGACTGTATAGGAGACCTTTGCACTGTGCAACCCTTGGGGAATTTTGCAGCTTGACTTGGCAATTTCTTGGAGAATATGGGAGGGCAAATTTTGGGGTACAACACGTAGGATATTTAATTTTCGTAATTTATCGTTTTCCATATTTCTGTTAGTAATTAGGGTTTGTATGACAAGATTAAAATCAATCATAGAAAAACCCTAATTCAAGATAAAATAATTGAATCAAAAACACTTTTCACACTTACACTTCTAGGGTAACCTCACTTCTTGCCTTCGGATAAAACAGTCATGGCCCTCGAACGTGGGATACTTTAGCAAAGATCCTCGGTTAAAAGATCATGGTCCCTCGATGACCCTTTGATGTTGCCTTCGGTAAACTATATTAGTCCCTTACGACAATTGCTAAAGCATCTTACAAGTTACATTTTATGACTGTATGAGGAGGAAAAGAACAAAGACCTTTTGAGTAGGTAGATCGCTCGTGATTGTGAGGGAAATGTTCCTTCAATAAAGGTTTCAATGATTTCAAAACATTCCACTATATATTTAAAATGTTGCTAGATGATATGGTGGACAAGGTAGCATGAAAAGTCTTCAAGAATTGGTATTTTTGGAAATTTCTATGCTTTGAGTCGACTCAAAGAAAGCTCCAGTCGACGCATGATTGAAAGTTGTTCCTTGGGGAAGTATCGGGTTTGCTCACATCGACTGTGTGGTCGACTCAACCTGGAAGAAATTTTTAGGAACTACGCACCGACGCATAGCCCTGGAGCAGTCGACACATGGATTGAAAGTTGTGCCTTGGAGAAGTCTCGGGTTTATTCACTTCGATTGTATGGTTGACTCAACCTGGAAGTAGTTTTTAGGAACTATGCATCAACGCACAGCTGACAATGATTGTCAAGGAAGAATTAGGGTCACCATCTTGCGATTAAATCAGCCGAGCAGAGGGTTTGAGAAACGGTTTGGGCTCTAAAAAATGTAGCTACAACCAGAGGATTATCGAAGATTAGTGACATACTTGGTTCAAATAGAATCAAGGCAAGAGAGGAGCTTAGTTTTCAAATCAACATATTGGGTTTGAATTCTGGTGACTATTTTCTATCTCTTGTACAAACTTTGCAATCATAATAGAAATTATCCAAATTCTACATTCTAGAATTAGGGGCAGAGTACCCCGCGCGTGGACGACAGGGGGAACTGCCTAAACAAATCGCGTGTCATTTTTCTTTCTCGTCTTTTACCGTTTATTTTATATAGTTTGTGAATTTGTACTTGTGGTTCCAATTGTCTAAATTTGTAGTGTGATAGAACTATTGCTAAGGACTATAGTAATCACTTTGGTTTCTATAATTGGTATTAACACTACAAATTAAGATAGATTGGACTTGGTGTGATTACACACACCACCAAGTGTTCGATAAAAGTCCAAAAGTGAAAATTTGTGGGTTTTATTCTCAACAATTCATTGGAAGTAATTGACAATAGTTAAAGAGTAAATGTGATCAATTATAATTGAATTAAGTGTTAATCATTCTCATTGGTTCATTCCATTCGGTTTTACGCACATCTGGTCTTTTCAATAGAGGATCGTTTTTAGATGAGTGTATCCGGGTAGCTTTCACTGTGTTTTAAGTTTTCATTAAAAACTCTTTTTAAAAATCACGATATCTATTCAAGCCCCCTTCTAGATACGTCCTATCGTCTAATAGTAATCGCTTGCTCACAAACTAAAACAATTTCCACACTTCATACTTTCAAGACAACTACTTTCAAAACGCTTTATAAACACTCGCGAGGAGTGATACAAGGGTTATTATAAAGCAAACTGCCTTACATTGGCATTTTCAAAACATCTTTCCAAAACAAACACTTTCATCCAATAAATATTTTCAAAACAAACATTTTGTATACATTCTCAACGATACGAGAATTATTACAAAATTATCGCACTTAGGCGTTTTCAAAATATTTTCAAACATACACAAACACAAAGCATTATTTTCAAAAGTGAGCTAGCAATTAAGAGCCCGTAGATAACTATGGATGAAAGAAAAGAAAAGTCGGTGGTGACTCTTGCTATCCGGAACATTTGTGATAAAACGCAAAACCCAAAAGTCAGTTCTCCCACCGTATTACAGAACTTGCGACTCTGCTGGGGACTTAAAACTAAAAGTGGGGTTACCTTAGAGTTATATCACATTTCAAAATTCTTTACTTGGTTGATTTGTATGCTTTACATTTTGAAGTTATGCTTGGTTTATTTCTTGTATAGATCCTATACCCAGATCTGGGACATTTTAGGTAAGTAGCAATAGATCATGAAGACTGTACGGCATAGACCGATATGATTGAAGCGATGGCTACGTTAGCGCAACACATTTGTTGGTACCAGTATCCCTTGAGTCAAGTCAAAGAGAATACGGGGCCGCTCTGTGGTGTCATAAAGCACTAATTGACCGTAGAACCTTAGTTGACACAACTTAGCCATTAGAAAGTAGTTAGATAGCTGGATTTGGTGCAAACTGAAGTTGGTTGATACTCGATACTACACTCATTGGGATCAGACTCTCGGGATATTTTGGTCGCAGTTCAGACACTTGTGCTGAAACAATTCCTAAGAGAAAGATCAGTGATATTGAGATTCCTAGAACCCGATTACTTTTCTTAGGACAAGTTAAGCCAACTAAAACTTCAAGAGGGTACTTACATATAAACTCCCTGTAATCTAAAACCTAAGACCTTGTGTGCTTTGTGTGTGTATGATTAATTATTCAATCATGACATCATAACATCATGACATCATGCCATATCATTTTCACTAACCATTTCAAGGACCTACGGATTTATCTTTGTTCTAGTTTGTAGGTTATGGCTTCTACTCGTAGAAACACTATCCGAATCAGTTTTGTAAGGGTACCTTCTCAACTTAAAGAGTTAGTCTCAAGGGTTCCCGAAAGTTCTCTATTCATCAAAAGGGCATGGTCGAGTACTCAGTTTGGTTACCTCGTGTTTTGAAGAAGACATGATGAGCATTCTATTCCAGTTCTTTGACCATGTGCATCACTGCTTCACCTTTCCCGATTATCAGTTGGTGCCCACAATGGAGGAGTTTTCTCAATTACTGGGAGTGCCTGTTCTCAATCAAATACCCTTCACCGATTTAGAGAAAGAGCCACAACCTGAAGAAATTACGTCAGCCTTACATTTGAAGTGGTTCGACGTTGTAGCTAATTGGGAAACAAGGAGCGAAGTCAAGGGTTTCCTTGGTAAATATCTGTTAGAGAAGGCTTAACTATTTTTGGATGCTATGAATTTTCAAGCTTTCGAATAAATTTTGGCTCTTCTAATCTATGGTTTGGTACTATTCCCTAATCCGGACCAACTCATATATGTGAACACCATCAAAATATTTCTTTCTCGTAACCCTGTGCCTACTTTTCTCGGAGATATTTTGAATTCTCTTCACACTCGTACCATGAGGAAGCGAGAGACACTTATGTGTTGCATACCTCTGCTATCAAGGTGGTTTTTTTCGCACCTTCCCCGATCAATATTGAAAAATGAACAAGGTCTGAGGTGGTCTCAAAGGATGATGTTGCTCTCTCATTTAGATATCTATTGGTGTTCCCAATCTCTGGAAGATGTTACTATCATTAACCGCTGTGGGGAATTCCCTAATGTTCCACTCCTTAGAATTAGGGGAGGTATTACTTACAACCCTTCTCTGGTTCTATGACAGTTTAGTTACAACCCTTATCCAGAGTATTGTACTCGACTACGATAATGATTTTCAAGGTTATCATCAAAGGTTTATACGAGCTTGGGGCATGGTAAACAAGATTGATAGCAAGACGTTAGGACAAAATAATTTTATCCCTTTGGAGCCTTATCTCAAATGGGTGCGAGCTCGTGCTCAAAACCTTATGATGCAATATCCAACTATTCTACCGGTAGTCTTAGAGCCTGTTGTCGAAGGAGATGTTTCTCGCACCATCCTCCATCCGGACATGCCTACTGACCTCGAAGAATTGCAGAAGTCATGGATTTAACTCAAGGAAGAATGGGACACCTTTAAAGCTCAGTTCTATGCAAGTGAGAAGAAAGTATTGGAGCTCCCAAAGCTACTTCATGAGGAGCAAAGCCTTAATGCATACATCGACACAAAGAGGAAGCTTCCATGGGAGACTTGAATCTTAGGGTTTAAAAGTTTATATTGTTGTCTCCTTGTGACCCTGTTGCTTTTTCATTGTAAGCCTAAGAGGAAATTGTAACTTTTGAACTTATTAATGCAATTTTCATTTATGTTTCCTTTTGTCTAGAAAATTTAAATCTCTTAAGGTCCTTAAAAACATTGCATTCACATATCATGCATCATTTCATAAGCAGGTTTTCCAATACAGGTTTCCTCATCTATTTACTATTTATTTCAGTATAAGATGACTCTCGAACAAACTATCAAGGATCTCCAAACTCAACATGCACAAATCCAAGAGACTCTTCTGAATCTAGTCATAGAGCAACAAGAGATGATGGCGCTCCTCACCACGAAAAAGATGACTAAGAACCAGGCTGTTTTTCTCAACATGGGAAAAATGTTCAAATGTCCTGCTCAACTAGTTCAAGATGTATCCTCTGAGGAAGACGACAACCAAGATGAGGATGATAGAAGTGTCAAGGGTGAAGGTAAAGACAATCAGGGTTCTCAAGATGAAGACTACTCCTACGAACAGTACCCTCATGCATATGACAAGTACAAGCGTTTGGAAGACTGTCTCAAAGTTGTGGAAATCCAGAAAGTTCCTAGATTAGATTTTGGAGAGTTAGGTATGATCCCTGGGGTGGTCATCCCTCACAAATTCACAACTTCATGGCCATTTTTCACTAAGATGCAAATTGATTCAAGGGAAACTTTCAACATAAAAGTTGTAAGGATTGAGGGATTAATGAATTCATTGAGACTCCATGCCAAGCTTTTGAAGTAATTTCCCCTGCTGCTGTTGAAGATGTTTCTGCCATTCCGAAGACTACCAAGGTTCCATACAAGATGACTTCCTTGAAAGATGCTAGAGATACTATAGAAGAAGGTGGTTGTACTGTTTGGGGTTAACTTCCTGATATCCCTTACAAATATTACAAAGTTTGGTTTGGGCTTTACTGCATAGGGTCAAAGGGTTGTTCGCCGCGCTCGGGCTGGAAGACCTCTGTTTCGTATCAGCAATAATAAAGTCAATGCCATAGAAGACGCTAACAGTGATTGTGAATTCGACAACTGGATATTCCCTACCATTGGTGATGGACTCAACAATTGGAAAGTAGACGATATTATCTCTATCTCCTTTAGCCAGGAGCAATAACTATTTCTGTTTTTATTGCTTTAAGAAGTTTGGTTATGTAACTTATTTTAAAACAATGACTTTAAACCTTGTGTCTTTCTCGGGGCACAATGGTTCATTTGTTAAGGGTTGTCATTTCATATGTCATATTTTCATTTAATGAAAACATTAGATGTTTTGCATTCAAATTTTATGCTCTCTGTTTTTCTTTTACTTTATTTCCCTTTTAAATAGATATACATTCTTATACATACCCACACGCTACATTGCAGATCCCCATCAACTATGGATCTCGTTGATAACAATTCTGCTATTGCCGCTTATGACTTTGAAAATCCAATCTACCAAGCCGAAGACAAAGGTGAGGAAGATTTTGAAATACCTGGAGAACTTGCCAGACTCTTAATACAAGAAGAAAAGGCTATCCAACCACATGAAGAGCCATTCGAAGTGGTAAACTTGGGTTCTGAGACAGACATAAAATAGGTCAAGATAGGGGCCAACTTAGAGGGCAGTGTCAAGAACAAATTGATTCAGATGTTGCACAACTACGTTGAGGTATTTGCTTGGTCATACGAAGACATGTCAGGGCTCGATACTGATATTGTGGTTCACCGTCTACCAATAAAGGATGGTTGTTCTCCGAATAAGCAGAAGGTTCGTCGCAGGCATCCTAAGATGTACAAGAAGATCAAAGCCGAAGTTATGAAGCAATTTAATGCAGGTTTCTTGGCAGTGACATCCTGCCCTCAATGGGTTGCTAATGTTGTTCCGGTACCGAGGAAAGATGGCAAGGTACGTATGTGTGTAGATTACAGGGATCTAAATAGGGAGAGCCCCAAAGAGTACTTCCCACTATAACATATTGATGTTCTGGTTGACAACATTACTCAGAATAAGGTATTCTCTTTCATGGATGGTTTCTTGGGTTATAATCAGATCAAGATGGCTCCAGAATACAGGGAGAAAACTACCTTCGTCACACAATGGGGCACTTTCTGTTACAAGGTCATGCATTTTGGGTTGAAGAACACTGGGACAACTTATCAACGTGCCATGGTAGCTGTAACACGGTGGGATAACTGACTTGGGTGTTTTGTGTTTGATCGCAATTGTTGCAGATAGCAAGAGTCACCACCGAATTTTCTTTTATCCAATAAGGAAAGAGTGAAAAGAACAGGAAAGACCTTTGAGATTATTTTCTTGAGTTCGGGGGGTAAGTTATGAAAAGGGAAGGTGTTAGCACCCTTTTCTTTCGTAGTTATCTACGGGCTCTTAGTTGCTTGTTAGATCACTTGATTTTTTTTGAAAATGTGCTTGTGGTGTGTGTTTTGAAAGTATTTTGAAAAAATGTCTTTGTAATGGTTATCGTCTCTATAAGAACGCGTACAAAGTGTTTTGTCTTTTAAAAATGTTTCAAAGTGAAATTGTGGGTGTATAAAATGTTTTTGTTGTGGGCAAGCGAGCAACTAGGAGCATCCTACCTACTCAAAAGGTATTAAAATTATTTTCTTCCTCCTTTAGATGTTTCTATCTTACCATTGATTTGGTAAGAAGCCCCATCATTGGATGTGAAGGGACGGGTGTGGGACGTTTGTATAGTCATAGAAGGCAACATATGAGACATTTTAGCAATGTCGTTTAGGGACTAGATCATTTAACGAAGCCAACATTGAGGGTCATCGAGGGACTACGATCTTTTATCAAGGGTCTTTGCTAAAACGCCCATATTCGAGGGACATGACTATCTTTCCGAGGCAACAAGTTAAATTACCCTAGGGGTGCATGTGTGTGAATAGTGTGTTTGATTGCATGCATTTTTGTCTTTTGAACTTTTGGTTATCTACTTGTTGTTTTTATCTTGCCATACATCCTAGTTACAAACATTTATACAAAAACAATAAAAATGCAAAAGAAAGTAAATCCTACATTATTACGACCATATTGAAATATTAAGAAAATATAAAGACAAAATAAAATAAAGAGGAGAAAAATGAGCTCTTTTGATTCAGGCAGAAGCATCCTTCGATTATGCACTTTTTGACTTCTTTCGATTTGGACCTGGAGTCAGCAAGGTTCTGTCCTTCGTTTGAGGTCTAGAGGCAGCAAGGTTTTGTTCTTCGAGTGAGGCCTGGAGTCAGCAAGGTTCTGTCTTTGTTTGAGGCCTTGAGTCAGCAAGGTTTTATTCTTCATTTGAGGCCTTGAGCCATCAAGGTTCTATTTTTTGTTTGAGGCCAGGAGTCAACGTGAGGTGCATTCTTTACCACAGGCATGGAAGTATGCTAGGCCCTCAGGTTGATATTCGAAAGGCTTGGGCATTTAGACAATCTAAAGGTACAATGAACCCGTCTTAAGTTCTTAAAATGCAACATTCAAGTGTAACTACAGGCCAAGGGTTAGCACAAAAATCAATGGGTCTCAAAGTCTAAAGCCTAACTAGTTAGAGTTGAGATTTTCAATGTTTGGGTAGTCAGAATCGAAAGCTAAAACATGGTCAAGCTCCCTATATGAAATATCTAAATTTTTCTTTATTGGCATGTTCACATGATATTAAAATAGAATAGATTCAAGTTTAAATGGAACTTACCTCTTGAAGCTCTTAAATCGAAGGAAACTGCAAATGTCTTCCTTGGTGGAGAATGGGAGTTCCTCGGGACCTTCCTGAGACTAATCCAGTTACCAGTTTATGCATGCAGTCACTGAATCGAAGGAGGGTGTGTGAGTGGATTGAAGGTTCTTTTTATAACAAGTAATGTAATGAATCAAAGGGTTATTGTATTGTAGTTGGGGAAGTGGATCGAATGCTAGTTAGATGGTCACTTAGGGGGGGTGAATCGAAGCAATCACTTAGTGTATCAAGGGGTTTGAGTTTTTAAGAAGTGTTCAAAAAATGTTGGGAAGTAATTGAGAGTTTTGGAAATTTTCACAACTGTTCTCTTGCAATCCGTCAGGTGCCCCTAACATGTGTGGTGGATTATCTTATTTATAGATGGCCTGGGCTGATGTTTTGGGAGGGAAAACAAAAGATTTAAACAAAAAAGGTATGCTGAGTTTGTAGCTTTCGAGGGGTAGTGTTTGTATGCCATTTTGGTGCAAGGAATAAGGCAGTGTTGTAGGATTGCTGTGCAACAATTTTGGAGTTTTATGGCCAGTGTATCAGGCCTGAACCTGGCAACGCATGTGACTTGGTCAACAAGTACCTTTGGCATCTCAACCTTTTGTCTTGACCCCATAGCTCTGTCTTTCGACCAGACTCTTCAATAACCATTTCTTTTTTCAAATCTAAGTGTCATTCGAATGGCTCATGTGGATATCCTTTTGAAGAGGCCCAAGTAAGTGTCTTTCGACCAGGCCCTTCATGGGTTCCTTCGAATGGTATAAATACATGCTCCTAAGGTGGGTCAGTAAAACATGTCATTTGATTGGGACATTCAGACATGTCTGGCAAGTCCTTCGAATGTGCCACTATGGTACTTCTTTCGTATGAGACAATGGCATAGTGTAGAATTTGTGTATTGAAGCAAGCCATTTCTAAGGGAGATAGTTCCCACTCAAACTTGCCTGCAAGGGTCCCTGCCTTGTGACCCTATGAAAACATGCTCAAATGTAAGCTTATAAAAAGGGAGCCACATTCCCAAATGAAAGGTATGATCAAAAGCTTGTGCTGAAGGATTCACACGCCCCAAACGAAGAATGCATGCAGAGGATGAAAGGCACAATCAAAACATTGCAACACTGGGAAAGCCATATGCCCCAAACGAAGGAGGCCTGCAGGCGGAAAGACGTGTAATCGAAAGAGAGCAGAAGAGAGGCTTTATCCTCCTGAATCGAAGGACATCATTAGGAGGCTTTTTGCATGGTGAATTGAAGCTAGTTGATGAGAAGTGTTGCCCTGTAGAAGCTTGTAACAAGTTGCTTAAAATGGTGACTTTGGCCTTGTGCATGTTAACATGGTAAGGAATTCCGCCTTATAAATCTTTGCTAATACGTAGGAAAGATTCTATGTGGCCAAACCAAAGATTTTCACAAACGTTCAAACGAAGTCTATTGCCCAAACGAAGCAGAAAATGAACTTGCCCAAATGAGTCCAATTCCCCAATCGAAGCATGAAATGAACTTGCCCAAAAGGAGTCCAGCGCCCAAACGAAGGATGCAACCAAAGCCTACATCAAAGGAACCAAAATGCCCAATCTAAGGATGCAAAATCGAAAAGAACTTTATTTTCCTTAATTTTTTTCAAAAGGAGTATTTTCATTTGTTTTGTCCTTTTTTAGCAATTTCCTCTTTAATCTTGATGCTGAAAAATCCAAATGTATTTGTGTTGGTTTGAATTTTTAGGAGCCCCTTGTGAGAAATGTCTTGAGAAATGAGAGGGCAAATTTTGGGGTACAATAGCTGCCCCTGTTCAATCTTCTTAAATCTGAAGAGTTAGATTGGAGAATCTTCCATTTGTGACTTGAAGGTGGAAGATGATTGAACACTAGAGTGCCCAGAAATTTGCACTTGATGATATTGTGGTTGAGGTGTAAGGAATTGGATTAAAGATGCCATTTGGAGAAATGATGGAGAGTTGTTAGAGATGGGCTTAAGATGCCATCCAAAGGTGTTTGTTGACAGAAATTAGACTAAGTCTAAGCTTGAATTCAACTAGAAAAGAATCAGAATAAATCTTTCGTCGATTTAAACTGAACCAACAGAAGTCTTGAATAATCTTTAACTGGAAAGAATCAGGATAAATCTTTGGAGTGATTTGTCTGAACCAGGGAAAGTGTCTACTGAGAAAGAATCAGGATAAACCATTGATCGATTTAAACTAAACTAGCAGAGGTCTGGAAAAGAATCAGAATATATCTTGGAGCAATTTATTTGAACCAGAGAAACTGTCTAGGGGAAAGAATCAGGATAAACCGTTGAGAGATTTAAACTGAAACAACAGAGATCTTGAATATTCTTTAACTGGAAAGAAACAGAATAAATCTTGGAGCGATTTATCTGAACCAGAGAAAATGTCTACAGGAAAGAATCAGGATAAACCGTTGAGAGATTTAAAATGAACCAGCAGAGGTCTTGAATATTTTTTAACTGTAAAGAATCAGAATAAATCTTGGAGCAATTTATCTGAACCAGAGAAAGTGTCTACCGGAGAAGAATCAGGATAAACCATTGGTCGATTTAAACTGAACCAGCAGAGGTATGAAGGAAGTATTCGTCATGTAGATAGTCACCCTGTCTTATTTCGGGAATTGATCTACAATTGATTTGTTCACGGATAGTTGTCTTGTCTTGTCGAAAATTTGTTGATGATAATTTTCTGTTGATTGATTTTTCTTGAAAAGGTAATGAGTTAATTGTATGCACTGCCATGATGTATGGAATGCATGGTGTGATGATGTTTCTAAAAAATAAATGAGATTGAATATGAATTTGTGTTGTCGATGTTATGATGTATGAATGCAATGTATGCACATATTAGTTGTTCTGCTGCAATGTTGTTTAGATTGGGGAAAATAAATCCCTGACTGCCGCTGGGAATATGGAGTGTAAACTTTCATGTTTTGTTGAAACTGAAGTATTGATAGACGGGTTTTTGTCATTAGAGAAGTAAACTCTGTTGGGGGAAGGAAACGTCGTGCATTGTTTGTGGACTTGGTGAAATCCTGCTGGAGAATTCCTGAGAAGCTGGGCGACTTTCACTGGGGAATCTTTGGAGCGATAACTGGAAGTCTCACTCCGTCGGGGATATGAAAGCAACCGATACCATTAGGCTACATACTGGCGATATGGAAATGATCTTGTAGAAGGATGTCCTTGCTTCTACTCTGTTAGAGAAAGTACCTACATGGATTTTATGGAATGGCCCATAGATATTATCCTGTTTCTTAAAACCATTAGTAATTATCTTTCTGTTCAGTTTTTCTTTTTTATGCGTTCATTTGTAAAGAGTAATTACGTTCAAATGCATATGTTCAAAAATAATCACTGGACGTTTTTGCAAACAAAACAGGAAAGTAAAAGAAAAACATATAGTTTTTCACTTTTAAAGGAATATCTTTGTATTAACTTGAATAAGTATTTTTGTACAAAGAGACGAGCATCCTAGTAAGAGAATGTCGTCGTAAAAATGAAAACTGATACAAAGAAAAGACAGCTATGTGAAATAATCCCACGGGGTTCCCATTCTGATATAGCCTTTATGTCTCTGAGTGTCTTATCCACTTGCTGCTTTGTCCGAAGCTGATTAGATTGATTAGAACCATTTGAGTTTGACGATTGATATTGAAGATTGGCTGTAAGGTGATCCAATGGGACATAGTAATATGCTATAAATCCATAACTTTTTCCTGGATCGCCCTTTCGGGTTTTCAATCCACCAGGATACCCATTTTTGCCCAATCCGCCTTTTCAGGTTTTCAGCTTGCCGGGTGTACAATTTTTGTTTTGTTTTATCCCTAATTTTTGCATAGGCCAGTCAACCTAGTGGATATTTTCATGTGTAGTATCTTTTAACTATGTCCGCGTTTACAGGGTGCAGAAGTTCATCACCATCCATAGTGGTTAAGATCATTGCCCCACTAGAAAATATGTTTTTAATCACAAATGGCCCTTCGTATGTAGGAGTCCATTTACCCCTGGGATCACCTTGTGGCAGTATGATACGCTTGATTACCAAGTCGCCAACCTGATATATCTGACGTCTGACCTTCTTGTTAAAAGCCTTAATCATACGTTTTGGTACATCTGGCCATGGTAGACAGCCTTAAGCCTCTTTTCATCAATCAAGTTCAACTGGTCAAGTCGAGTTTGAATCCATTCATCTTCATTCAAACCTACATCCCTCATGATTCTCAAAGAAGGTATTTGGACTTCAATTGGTAGGACAACTTCCATGCTGTATACCAAAGAGAAAGGAGTTGCCCATGTTGACGTGCGCGTCGTGGTACGGTAGCCGTGGAGAGAAAATGGTAACATCTCATGCTTGTCCTTCTAGGTCACTATCATTTTTTGTATGATCTTCTTGACGTTTTTATTAGCGGCTTCTACAACGCCATTTATCTTCGGCTGGTAAGGAGAAGAGTTATGATGCTGGATCTTAAATTGCGCGCATAGTGCAGTGATCATAGTATTATTGAGATTGGTACCATTATCTGTAATGATTCTCTCTAGAATACCGTACTGACAGATATGATTTTGTTTGATGAATCGGGCCATAACATTCTTGGTAACAAAAGCGAATGAAGCTGCCTCGACCCACTTTGTGAAGTAAACAATGGCAACCAATATGAAGCGCTGTCCATTAGAAGTTGTAGGTTTGATATCTCCAATCATTTCAATGCCCCACACTGTGAATGACCAAGGAGAAGTCAGGACGTTTAGAGGAACCGGATGCACATGTACCTTGTCAGCATAGATCTGGACACTTGTGTCAGGTTTCTGAATGCTGATAACAGTCTGCTTCCATGGTGGACCAATAATATCCTGCTCATAGGATATTTTTAGCCATCGTGTGCCCACTAGAATGGGTTCCAAAGGTACCTTCGTGTAAATCATCCATGATCTTACCTGCCTCACTCTTTTCTATGCACCGAAGCAAAGTAGAGTCGTGGTTGCGCTTATAGAGGATTCTGTTACTGAGGAAGAATTTAGCAGAAAACCTTCTCAGGAACTTCTTATCATTGACTGAAGCTCCCTCTGGATATTCTTGGGCCTCGATATATCTCTTAATTTCATGGAACCAAGGCTTGTCCAGTACTTCTTCAATATCAATCTCGTGACAGTAAGCTGGTCCGTCTATCCGCTCAATGGTGATTTGAGGAACCTCATTATCCCACTTGATTTTAAACATGGATGATATAGTGGCTAGCGCATCCGCTAGTTGATTTTCCTCTCGTGGAAAATGCTCAAAGGTAATTTCCTCAAAATATGGGACTAATGTCAATACATGTTCTTTGTAAGGGATGATATTAGGATGCTTCGTGTCCCATTCTCCTTTGATCTGACTGATGACTAAAGCTGAGTCTCCAAATACACTTAAGGACTTGATTCCCAAATCTATGACAACTTTGAGAACCATAATACAAGCTTCATATTCCGCCATATTATTGGTACATTTGAAACACAACTTAGCAGTGAAGGGGGTATGACAACCTTCAGGGGATATGATTAGAGCGCTGATGCCATTGCCAAGTGCGTTGGAAGATCCATCAAAAACCGTGGTTTATCGGGATCCTTGTTCAGGTCCGTCATACAGTCTGAGTTCTTCACAATTGTTTACCAACATGATGTCTGTAGGTGTTTAGGTATTGGCTTGCATTTTTGGTAAATCCCAAGTGTATGTGTGAATGTCATGACTGATGTCATAACATTCTAGTTCAGGTTGTACTAACTCATTAGGTACATGTGCAGAAAAATATTGTAATTCAAATACTGATGTTTATAAGTGTGTATCTGAGCATGTTTGCAAAATGATCACATTTTGCTAAATCAGTAGACAGGTTTTCTCAGATGTCATAACAGATGTTATGACATCCTGTTCTGAACTAACAGGATTGTAGGATTGGATAAGTCTGAGTTTTTTCAGGAAATAACTCAGTCCTTTCTGAACAGAATCCTGCGTTTTCTGAGGAGTAACCTAGCTCAATCCTAACCGGGTCAATAAAGTCCTGTGACCTGGTCTTTAGGTCAAACGGAATCAACCCTAGGTTTTTGGAAACCCTAACTGAAGTTGCAGCTGCTATATATTCAACAGAGCTGCTGTTTTCCAAGATATCCCCGCTGATTGATTAGAAGATCAATTTTGTAATCTGTATAGATTTGTTTATTGTACTCCAAGCAATTATCATTGTGATAAGTGCCTTGGAATAGGTTTCGATTGTAAGGGTTGTGTAGCACTCAAAGCTTTGAAGCAAGAGTGTTTGAATGTCCCTTGACTAAAGCTGTGAAGCAGAGTCAAGTTAGTTGTGTACATCACTCAAAGCTGTGAAGCACGAGTGATTGTGTTGCTTGATTAAAAAGCTGTGAAGTTTAATCAAGTGTGTTTTGTTTTGAAGAGTGTCTTCATCAATTCTTAAGTCAAATTGGTTTATGTATCACTGCTGTGATTGAGGGGGAGTGAGTAGGAACTCAGGTTTAAGTAGTACTTAGATTAGAATTGCATTGGGTAGATCTTAAGTGAAGGAGATAAACTGGTTGGTTTATTCCTGAATTAACATATCTTATAGTGGATTCTCTCCCTGGCTTGGTAGCCCCCAGAGTAGGTGTTGTTGCACACTGAACTGGGTAAACAATTGACTGTGTTCTTTACTGCTTTTGTATTTACTGTCATATAGTAAGTCAGATACGGTGTCATAACATTGGGCGTGACATTGAGTATCTGCAGCCAGAATTTCAATTGGCATCAGAGCAGGCACCCTGCCTGTATTACTGGGTGAGATCTAGGGATATCACTTTCTGGCACTATGGACAAAGAAGGAGTTTTTGGAAATAGACCACCCATTCTGGATGGAACCAATTATGACTACTGGAAACCTCGTATGATTGCCTTCCTAAAATCTCTGGACAAAAAGGCTTGGAGAGCTGCTGACAAAGGATGGATTCATCCCACCATAACTGAAAGAGATGGGACAATCAGTCTGAAGCCTGAGGAAGATTGGAGTAAAGAAGAAGATGAGTTAGCTCTGGGAAATTCAAAAGCTTTAAATGCCTTGTTCAATGGAATTGATAGAAACATCTTCAGACTAGTACATCAATATGAACTGGCCAAGGAAGTTTGGGACACTCTCAAAACTACTCATGAGGGCACTTCCAAAGTAAAAATGTCAAGGCTTCAGATGTTGACCACTAAGTTTGAGAATCTAAAAATGATGGAAGATGAAACCATTCATGAGTTTCACATGAACATCCTGGAGATTGCCAACACCTCAGGAGCACTGGGAGAAAAAATGTCTGAAGAAAAACTGGTGAGGAAGATTCTCAGATCCTTGCCTAAAAGATTTGCAATGAAGGTAACTGCCATAGAGGAAGCCCAAGACATTAGCAAGTTAAAAGTGGATGAACTTATTGGGTCTCTTCAGACATTTGAGATGGGGATCACTGATAATGGTGACAAGAAGAACAAAAGCATAGCACTTGTATCCAACACTGATGTTGAATACAAGGAGGATGAAGAAGAAAACATATCAGAAGCCATTGCCATGCTTGGAAGACAGTTCAACAGGCTCATCAAAAGAATGGACCCAAAGTCAAGGTCTAATGTTCATAACATTCCTTCTGACATTGACAGTTCCAGCAGAAGACCAAGGTCAGAAGATAAGGGAAACCAAGGCAGAGGTATTCAATGCCATGGATGTGAAGGATATGGACATATTCGAGCTGAATGTCCTACCTTTCTTAAGAAGCAAAAGAAAGGAATGACTGTTACTTGGTCTGACTATGATTCAGAAAGCAATTCTGAAGAAGAAACTGCCAAACTAGTTACTGCCCTAACTAGTGTTTGTACTTCTGAAAGTGACACCAGTGATGAAGAAGTGACATTTGAAGAACTGGCTGATACCTACAAGAAATTGTGTATCAGAAGTGGTGAAGTCTGTGTGCAAAATGAGAAACAATCAAAACTCATTATAAAGCTGGAGGCTGAAAAGAGGGCAAATCTTGAAACTATAAGTCATTTAGAAGGAGAAGTTCAACTGCTGAACTCACAACTGAATCAAATGACCAAATATGTCAAGATGTTGACCAATGGAACAGACAAATTGGAAGAGATCCTTCAGGCTGGACAAAATATGGGAAATAAATCTGGCATAGGATTTGTGGAAACAAAGAAATTTGGTACTGGGAAGCAAATGTCAAAACGGATGTCTCAACATTACTCTCAACACCAGGGACAGAGACATATGAAGAAGAGGTACCAAAGATGGAGATGTCATCATTGTGGGAAATATGGTCACATAAAGCCCTTCTGCTTCAGATTACATGGATATCCTAATCAGAACTCAGATGTCAAACCTAAGTCTAAAAAGGTACCGCATGCTCCACAATGGAAGAAAAAGGCTACTGCACTGATGGCTCACACTTCCCTGAGGGTCACTGTAAAGGAAGATTGGTACTTTGACAGTGGATGTTCCAGACACATGACTGGATTCAAAAATCTCCTCAATAATGTTATGCCTCACACCACCAGTTTTGTGACCTTTGGAGATGGTGCTAAAGGAGAAGTCAAAGGAGTTGGTAATTTGGACTGCCCTGGAGTTCCAAGTCTGAATAAGGTACTGCTGGTAAAAGGGTTGACTACTAATCTTATTAGCATCAGTCAACTATGTGATCTAGGATTCATGGTCAACTTCTCAAGATCTGAATGTCTAGTGTTTAATGAAAAACTAGATGTTGTAATGAGAGGAATCAAATCCAAAGATAACTGTTATGTGTGGCAGCCTGAGAACACTGATATCTCCACTATGAGTCAAATCATCAAAGAAGAAAAAGAGATGAAACAGTGGCAGCATAAGCTTGGAAGATTGAAAAGAGCTATTCCTATGGAAGCTGTCAGAAGAACTCCAAAACTACAGGCTGATAATGTGGCAAATAAACTTGAAAAAGAATGTGTTGTCAGAACCTTAAGTCATCTTGACAAGGATGTCAGAAAGAACAAGTCTCATAAATTCTGTTCAAAACAGATGCTTCCTGAGTACAATGTTACACAAGATGTTGTGACATTGTGGTGTGATAATCTGAAAACATTCAACATTTCCTTGAACCCTATTGACTTTGAAGAGAAGAAGTCATTTGAACTGGAACATAGTTTCTCTAAGCTTCAGCTGACTGATTCTTCTACCAAGGCGCTTGTTGGAAATAAATTTGAAAATTTGAGGGGCAGATTGGGTATTCACCAACATGAGAAATTATAGCAATCAGTTTTGCTGAAAACAAGGGTTGAAAGGATTAATTTTATTAAGTCTATATTTAGTGGGTTAATCATATTCATTCACAATTCCTTCAAAAGCCTTGAGAAGTTGAAGAGACTCCTTTTTACTCCCTACCTCTCTCATCCTTGCAACCTGTTTCCTCCTCCCAATCAAAGATTTTTCTCAAACTACTACTATTACTCAAAGTTAAACAAAATGTCTCAGACATCGTCTTCCACCATGGCGGCTTCGTCTTCCTCATCATCGTCATCATCTGATCAAGATTCTAGGGCAATCACTACATGCATAGAATCTGAAGTTCTTGAGGTCACTCCTCTCAGGGAGATGGCAACTGACCCAGCCAGAGTCAAAAAGCTCAGAACCAGACATGCAGGAAGAGCTCAAGCTACAGTCTCTGGTAATTCTTCTCATCCTTCGTCTTCTATACCTAATAGAGAAGGATCAGTTCAAGTACACCAAGCTATTGCTAGGCTGGTTACTAGCATTCTGAGTGGCAACCAATCTGTACCGGGGATTTCTATCCCTTTGAATCAATCAGAAAGTCCAAATGTGGAAGGTTCTGAAAATGTAGATGTCACTGAGGATGTTGTGACACCAAAAGACAACATTCAGAACACCTCTGAAAAGGCTGCTGATCCACCTATCATTGATGTGGATGAAGATTACTCAGATAATGAACTGATTGCTAATGTGAACCCTAGCATTGCTAGGAGATTGATGAAAAGAAAGAGTAGTCAGAATGTTAAACCTGATGCTAAGAAATCCAAGGCTGAAGGGATGGCTGAGAAAATTCAGACAAAAGGAAAGAAGGCACAGGTGCAGACTGCTAGACAACCAATCTCTAAGAAAAGTAAAGAACCTGAAACTTCTGATTCTGATGATGAATCAGAATTTGAGATTGATATTGAAGATACTCCCATCAGAAGGAAGCTCCCCTCCAGCAAGATTGCTAGAGTGCCTGAAGTGCCAACAGACAACATCTCCTTTCATCATCCTGCCAATGCAAACAGATGGAAGTATGTCTGCTTGAAGAGAATAGCCTTGGAGAGAGAACTCAACAATGATGCCTTGGAGTGCAAGGACATCATGGATCTGATCAGGAATGCTGGGCTAATGAAGACAGTGATGAAGTTTAACAAATGTTATGAAAATCTGGTTAAGGAGTTTGTAGTGAACTTGTCCAATGATTGTGCTGATGGGAGGTCAGCTGACTTTGAGAGTGTGTTTGTTAGAGGAAGAAGGGTCAAGTTCTCTCCATCAGAAATCAACAAGTTTCTTGGAAGAACAAATAAGGACTGTCCTGATCTAGATGCAACTGACAATGAAGTGTGTTTAACCATCACTGCCAGGCAAGTAAAGTGCTGGCCATTGAAAGGGAAGCTGAATGCTAGTAAACTCAGCATGAAATTTGCCATCTTGCATAAAATAGGTGCAGCAAACTGGGTGCCTACAAATCACAAATCAACCATCTCCACAGGATTGGGGAGATTTATCTATGCTGTAGGAACCAAGACCGCCTTTGACTATGGAAGGTACATCTTTGAACAAACTGTGAAGCATGCTGGCAGTTATGCTGTCAAAGGACCAATTGCCTTTCCCTCCCTCCTTTGTGGAATCATCCTTGCACAATACCCTGACATCCTTGTAGCAAGAGATACAGTCTGCAAAAGAGCTCCTGCCCTTGGCCTGCACTACAAACTGTTTCAGGGATCTCATGCTCCAGACATTGTCATAACATCAGCTGAGACATCGTCTGCAAAGACCCAGTCCAAGACATCAGATGTCATAGCTGTTTTAAAAGAAACTTGCAAAGATCTGGATGCTAGAAAAAGGACCCTAGAAGCTCTAATTGCCAGGCTAGAAAAGGAGGAAGCTGAAGAAAGCAGAAGGGAAGAAGGTATAGAACCTGAAGGACAGCTCAACATTGAAGAAACTGGCTCCTCTGAGTCTGATGACAGTGCTTGAAGGTTGATTGCTGCTTGGTGGTGTTGCTGATGGTGTTTGGAAGTGTGCTGCTGATCTCATTATTTTTTTTTTTGGATAACTGTATAATTTTATGAACATGTATCTTTGGCCCATTTGTGGCTAAAGAGGGGGAGAATATTTTGGTACTTGCTTAATTAGTACTTGACATTATATTTTTCTGCTGTCACTTATTTCTGCTGCTATCTATCTATCTCTGATTGTTTAGGGACTTTAGCCAAAAATCTGCCAAAGGGGGAGTTTGTAGGTGTTTAGGTATTGGCTTGCATTTTTGGTAAATCCCATGTGTATGTGTGAATGTCATGACTGATGTCATAACATTCTAGTTCAGGTTGTACTAACTCATTAGGTACATGTGCAGAAAAATATTGTAATTCAAATACTGATGTTTATAAGTGTGTATCTGAGCATGTTTGCAAAATGATCACATTTTGCTAAATCAGTAGACAGGTTTTCTCAGATGTCATAACAGATGTTATGACATCCTGTTCTGAACTAACAGGATTGCAGGATTGGATAAGTCTGAGTTTTTTCAGGAAATAACTCAGTCCTTTCTGAACAGAATCCTGCGTTTTCTGAGGAGTAACCTAGCTCAATCCTAACCGGGTCAATAAAGTCCTGTGACCTGGTCTTTAGGTCAAACGGAATCAACCCTAGGTTTTTGGAAACCCTAACTGAAGTTGTAGCTGCTATATATTCAACAGAGCTGCTGTTTTCCAAGATATCCCTGCTGATTGATTAGAAGATCAATTTTGTAATCTGTATAGATTTGTTTATTGTACTCCAAGCAATTATCATTGTGATAAGTGCCTTGGAATAGGTTTCGATTGTAAGGGTTGTGTAGCACTCAAAGCTTTGAAGCAAGAGTGTTTGAATGTCCCTTGACTAAAGCTGTGAAGCAGAGTCAAGTTAGTTGTGTACATCACTCAAAGCTGTGAAGCACGAGTGATTGTGTTGCTTGATTAAAAAGCTGTGAAGTTTAATCAAGTGTGTTTTGTTTTGAAGAGTGTCTTCATCAATTCTTAAGTCAAATTGGTTTATGTATCACTGCTGTGATTGAGGGGGAGTGAGTAGGAACTCAGGTTTAAGTAGTACTTAGATTAGAATTGCATTGGGTAGATCTTAAGTGAAGGAGATAAACTGGTTGGTTTATTCCTGAATTAACATCTCTTATAGTGGATTCTCTCCCTGGCTTGGTAGCCCCCAGAGTAGGTGTTGTTGCACACTGAACTGGGTAAACAATTGACTGTGTTCTTTACTGCTTTTGTATTTACTGTCATATAGTAAGTCAGATACGGTGTCATAACATTGGGCGTGACATTGAGTATCTGCAGCCAGAATTTCAATGTCTTCATCCGGGAATTCAAAATTCATGGATTGATATTCATCCACAGCCTGATGAGCCAGGTGATCAGCTAACACACTTCCCTTTATTGCTTTCTGGGTAGTGTACTGAATGTCGTATTCAGTCAGGACCATCTGCCATCTTGCTATTCTTCCAGAGAGAGCGGGCTTCTCGAATATGTATTTAATGGGATCCATCTTGTATATCAATAAGGTAGTGTGAGTCAGCATATACTATTTTAGCCGACGAGCAGCCCATGCCAGAGCGCAGCAAGTTTTCTCGAGCAGTGAATATCTGGTTTGATAGTCGGTAAACTTTTTGCTCAGGTAGTATATTGTATGCTCTTTTCGGCCAGACTCGTCATGCTTCCCCAGCACACACCCCATTGAATTTTCTAAGACTGTTAGATACATGATCAGAGGTCTTCCTTCAACTAGAGGCATCAAAATGGGAGGCTCTTGAAGGTACTCTTTGATCTTATCAAAGGCAGCATGGAAGTCTTCGTTCCATTCCACCACTTGATCTTTCTTCAGTAATTTGAAAATTGGTTCACAAGTAGCGGTTAGATGGGAGATGAACCTGGCTATGTATTTTAGCCGTCCTAAGAATTCCCTAACTTCCTTCTCAATGCGAGGAGCAAGAATTTCTTGTATAGCGTTTACCTTTGCAGGGTCCACTTCAATACCTTTACCACTGACAACGGAGCCTAAGAGCTTACCGGACCTCACTCCAAAAGTGCATTTATTCGGGTTCAGCCTTAGTTTGTATTTCTTCAGTCTTTCAAACAGTTTCTATAGATGGTCAAAGTGTTCCTCTTTAGTTTGAGATCTGGCTATCATGTCATCCACGTAGACCTCTATCTCGTGATGGATCATATCATGAAACAAAGCTACCATGGCACGCTGATAGGTTGCCCCGGCGTTCTTCAGCCCAAATGGAACAACTTTGTAACAGAACGTGCCCCACTGTGTGACGAAGGTCGTTTTCTCCATGTCCTCAGGTTCCATTTTAATCTGGTTGTATCAGGAGAAACCATCAATGAAGGAGAATACTTTATGCTGTGCGGTGTTGTCAACCGGAATATCGATGTGGGGAAGCAGGAAGTCATCCTTGGGACTTTCCCTATTCAGGTCTCTATAATCCACACACATACACACCTTACCGTCCTTTCTAGGCACTAAAACAACATTGGCGACCCATTGTGGATAGGAGGTGACAGCTAAGAATCCGATGTTGAACTACTTCATGACTTCAGTCTTGATTTTCTATGACATTTCTGGCCGCATGCGACATACCTTCTATTTTACCAGAGGGCATTCTTCTTTTGTTGGCAGACGATGGACCATGATATCAGTGTCGGGTCCTGGCATGTCTTCATATGACCCGGCAAAGACCTCAACATAGTCATGTAGTAACTGAGTTAAGCGCTTCTTAACACTAGGCTCCAGGTTGGCACCTACCTTGACTTCTTTCTTGTCCTCTTCAGTACCTAAGTTAATTGTTTCAACCGACTCTTCGTGGGGATGTGTGGTCCTTTCTTCCTATTGTAATAACCTAGCTAGTTCCCCTGGTACCTCACAATCTTCCTCACCTTCGTCTTAGGCTTGGTAGATCGGATTTGCAAAGTCACAATAGGCCATAGTAGAGTCGTTACCCATGGGGTCCTGAGTGGATGTGGATCTGCATTTTGATATGTGAGTGTGTGTAAGAGCATAACTATCTTTGATAAAATAAAAGGTAGAAAAAGAAAAACAAAGAGCATAAAATTTGCATGCAAAAACGTCCATGATTTATTGATGACATATGAAGATGAAGTAACAACCCTCACAAATGGACCATTGTGCCTCGAGTAAGACACAAGGATTTAAAGTCTAAATTGTTTAAATATTACAAGTTCGAAAAAATTAAAAGACAATTAGTCTTGAATAAAAGTAATACGAATAAAATCTTTGGCCTCCCAATTGTTGAGTCCTCCGCCGATGGTTGGAAAAATCCACTCGTCCATGTCACAGCTGCTATCATTGTCTTCCAATGCATTAACTCCCTGATTGATGATGCGTAAAGGTGGTCCCCCAGCACGAGAACGTCAAACAACTCTTTGGGCCTCCGTAGTAAAACCCAAACCAAATTTGTTGGATTTGTAGAGAATATCCGGAAGTTGACCCCAAATGGTACATCCATCTTCCTTAACTACTGCTCTAGCATCTTTCAGAGAAGCCATTTTCAATGGAGGTCTGGAAACCTTCAGAGTCTTGGTAGTAGTCTTGGTTTCCGCAACTGTTTGTGGGACCTCCTCAAAATTCTGACATGGGGTCTCAATAAACTCACCGTCCATTTCAACATACCTGAAAGCGTTCAGGTGGCTAACCATGTATTCCTTTTCCCCATGGACTGTGATAATCTTTCTCTTGACTGGGTACTTTAACATCTGATGTAGGGTGGAAGTGACGGCACCAGCCCCATGGATCCAGGGTCGACCCAACAGACAGGAATAGGATGGGCGGATATCCATCACATAGAAGATTGAATCAAAAGTATAAGTTCCCACTTTGATAGTGATGTTTACTTCTCTGTGCACTGTTCTTTTAGAACTATCGAAGGCCCTCACCACAATGTTGCTAGGCTTTAATGTGAGTCCTTCACAATCTAACCGGTCAAGAGCATTCTTTGGTAAGACGTTCAACAATGAACCTATATCCACCAGAACGTGGGTTAAAGTAGTTACCCTACACTCAATGGAGACATGCAAGGCATCATTGTGTTTCCTTTCTTTGGGAGTTAAATCAGCGTCAGAAAAACCCAGTCCATTATCAGCAATTAGACTGGCCATATAATTCTCAAATTGATCAATGGAGGTCTCTTGGGGAACATGGGCGGTCTTTAGAAATTTTACTAAGGCCTTGGCATGGGCCTCAAAGCATAAAAGAAAAGCCAACATTGATATTTTTGAGGTGGTCTGCCCAAACTGCTCTACGATGTTGTAGTCACTTTTCTTGATTATCTTTAATATTTTCTCCATCTCCTTATTAGCAGCTTCAAGAATGACCTCTGGATGTGCCTTCTTCCGGACAGGCTCAAACAATACCTCTTTGCCCCTTGTCTCGATAACAAGGATAACAATAGGACTATCAACGGGAGTATCACTGGGAATGCTGGTAGGAGCGGTAGTGGGAATAATTACAAGAGTAGTAATGGCTTTTGGAGAGATCTCGGGGGAGAAAACCCTTCCACTTCTTGTTATTTTGCGGGTACCAATGATATTGTCGACGTCGAGATCAGTGTCTTTAGCAATTTTGTCTTTGATAGCCAATAGATCTTGCTAAACGCCATGGTAATAGACCTCATCCACATAGTTCCAAGGAATAGCTTAGTCCGAAGAATATGGTATTGGCCCCGACATGGTGATGATTAGGGGAGTAGAATTTGGAGCAGATGTAATCCTGACGGGTCTTTTGATGGAGACCCTAGGAGGATGGTCAGAAATGGTGATTATTAAAACATCTTCACATGGATTTCTGGTAGAAGGAACTTTCTCGAACAAGATTTCTTTGTTAACCATCAGGCGTTGGACGCCCATCTTCAGCAACAAACACCCATTTGTTAGAGACATACATAAGCAACAACTTTCATCACAACCTGGAAATAGACCGGCTTGCAATATATTCCGTTTAACAGTCAAAAGGGGAGTAGTTAAATCATCCGCACACCGACCATTCGGGTTGTAGCAGGGAGAAGCAGTGTTAGGGTTCTTGGGAGCTTCCGTTAGTGTCTCCAGATTGGACTTTAGTAGATGTGGCAAAACTTGGGACAAGGTCATGTTGATTCGGGTGAATCGTCTTATGGGCACCTCTGGCCTGCGTTGATAGTTTCACTGTTGATTTGATACAGGATTGGAAATCATAACAGCCCCTACCGTCGAGCGATGTTCATTTTTGCTTTGATTTCTGTGGTCATATGCAACAATGACCTCCTTCTTTTCGGTAAAGGGTTTCTTCATCGTGCTAGAGGATACATCCCTTTGAATTTTGCCGCTTTTAATACCGGCTTCTACCTGCTCACCAGTCATGATTAGTTCAGTAAATCCAGTCGAAGAGCTTTCGATCATATGGTTGAAGAACGGACCAGACAAAGTGCCTAAGAACATACCCACCAATTCTCTGTCAGATATAGGGGGCTGGACTCTTCCCGCGAGATCCCTCCATTTTTTGGCATAAAGTTTGAAACCTTCACCATCACCCATAGACATACCTTGCAGTTGTGTTTGAGTTGGAGCTAGGTCAACATTATACTAATATTACTTGTAAAAAGCAGCAACCAAATCTTCCCAATTGCGAATATTGGTTCATTCCAAGTGATAAAACCAATCCAATTGCGTCCCTGGCAAGCTTTCTTAGAAGAAATGTACCCATAGGTTCCTATCAGCAGTACATGATTGAATTTTCCTGACTTATGACCTTAAATGCAACTTTGGACAAGAGACACCATCATATTTAGCGAAAGTGGGGACCTTGAATTTTTGCGAGATGACAACCCCTGAGACGAGTCCTAGCTCTTCAAAATCCAACCAGGGTACCCTCTGGATCTCCATAGAATTGAGGCGATCCTCCAACTGTTTGTATTTATCATTAGTCGGGGGACACTGTTCTTCAGAATAGTCCACTTCTGCCTCTTCTTCAGACTCTGGGTGGTTATTTCCTTCCTTATTATTTCCTTCTTGATTATCTCCTTCACCCGACGAGGTTGTGAAATCTAGAGTTCACATGGCTAGTCCTTTGAACCTTCTTCTCAGATTCAAACCACCAACTGGTTTCTTCGCCTTCTTCTTCTTATCTTTGATCATCAGAGCCTTCAAGTCCTCTTGTCCTTTAGCCAGAGCCAAGAACATTTGTTGTAATTGAGCGTTCTGTGCTTGGAGATCGTTTACTGTCTGTTCAATATCCATCTCACTGAAATAAACCATAGAAAGATAAGGAGAGCTGTTGTAAGAAACCTTTTTGTGTTATGATGAATGGAAATGCATATGCAAATGATTTCAAGGAAATTAGAGATTTAAATTTGTTTAGACAAAAAGGAAACACACATTGTATTAATAAATCCATGTTCGAGTACACCATTCCTCTTTGGGCTTACAATGAAAGAAATGAAATACAAAGGCTCCTAAGACAAAAAGGTTGAACGCATCCTCTTCGGTGCGATGTAGGCGTTCAAACTCCGCTCTTCATGAAGCTTCTTGGTGAGTTCCAAAACTTTCTTCTCACTGGCGTAGAATTGGGCTTCGAAAGTGTCTCGCTCTTCCTTTAGCTGAATCCAATCCTTTTGCAAGTCTTCAAGACAGGTATGCATGTTGGGATAAAGGACAGTATACAAGATATCTCCTTCAGCAACAGGTTCCATGATAACAGGTAGGATAGAGGGGTAAGGCATTACGAGACTGTGAGCACGAGCTCATACCCACCTAAGGTAAGGCTCAAGGTGAATGGAATTTATGTGTCCCAATGTCTTACTATCCACTTTGTTTACCATCCTCCAAGCCTGTATAAACCTCTGACGGTAGCCTTGATCGTCACTTTCATAGTTGAACACCACACCTTGGATGAACGCATCATATGGACCATCTCTTCGTGCGTACCCAAACTGTCGCAAAGCTAAGAAAGGGTTATAAGTGATACCCCCCCTAATGCTAAGCAAAGGGACATTAGGGAATTCACCACAACGGTCAATGATAGTAATATCCTCCAAGGATCGAGAACACCAGTGGATATCCGAAT
Source organism: Vicia faba (assembly GCA_948472305.1). Lineage (NCBI taxonomy): Eukaryota > Viridiplantae > Streptophyta > Magnoliopsida > Fabales > Fabaceae > Vicia > Vicia faba. Next base: position 1,003,043,219 of record OX451740.1, read on the forward strand.
GTCTGAGTGACATCAACCTATTGGACCATCTCAAGCCTTGCTCGTTCTTCACAATAGATCGGGGGAGATGCGAAACAAACCACCTAGCCAACAGATGAGTACAACACATGAGGGCTCCTCTTCTCTTCATGGTGCGAGAGTGGAGAGAATTCAAGATATCTCCCAACAAAGTAGGCACTGGATTGAGAGATATGAATATTTTGACAGCATTCACATCTATAAGTTGGTCAGGATTTAGAAATAGTACCATCCCATAGATGAGAAGAGCCAAAATTTCTTCGAAAGCTTGTAAATCCAGAGTGTTCCAACAGTCTTGAGATTTTTCCAACAGGAACTTGGCTAGGAACCCTTTGACACCACTTCTTGTTTCCCAATTAGCTGTGACATCGGATTGTTGCAAGTGTAAATCTCGGGGAACCTCTTCAGGGCTTGGGTCTCTTTTAGTACCGTTGAAAGGTAGTTGATTGAGAATAGGAATTCCCAAGAGTTGAGAGAATTCTCCCATAGTAGGTACAAGCTGGTAATTGGGGAAGGTAAAGCAATGGTGCAAAGGGTCAAAGAACTGGAAAAGCACCTTCATCATATCTTCATCAAAGCTGGAGGTAACCAAGTTGAGAATTCGTCCATGTCTTTTGGTGAACGGAGAGTCCTCAGGGACTCTTGATGCTAACTCTTTGAGCTAAAAAGGTACTCATACAAGGTTGACTTGGATTGTATTCCTGCGAGTGAGAGTCATGTCCTACAAAACAGAACAAAGATGAATATCAAAATCCTTGAAATGGTTAGTCTAAAATGCTATGGTATGATACCATGATGTTAGGTACAAGCATATGCACAAGTTAATCAAACAAGTCCTTAGGTTTAGGCTTGCATGAGGTTCATAGGTAAGTACCCTCTTGAAGTTTAGTTGGATCAACCTTTCCTAGATAATAAACGGGTTCTAGGGAATCTCAATATCACTGATCTTTCTTCATCGGGCATTGTTTCAGCACAAGCCTCTTTATTGGCGACCGAAATATCCCGAATGTCTGATCTCAATGAGCGTAGTATCGAGTATCAACCAATTTCGGACTGCACCAAAGCTGGCTACCTCACTACTTCCTAATGACCAAGTTGTTCAAGTAAAGGTTCTAAAGTCAGTTAGTGCTTCATGACACCACACATCGGCCTCGTATTCTCCTTGACTACTCAAGGGCTACCGGTACCAACAAACGTGTCACACTAACGTAGCTATTGCTTAGACCATGTCAGTATACCCCGCACAGTTTCCACAACTTATTGCTACTTACCTAAAAAGGTGCCCCAGATCCGGGTAGAAGATCAAAACAAACCCAAACAAGGAACCATAATATAAAGCAAACAAATCAAACAATGAAAATCAAGTAAAGATGATCTATCCCTACGGTAACCCCACTTTTAAGTATATTCCCCAGCAGAGTCGCCAGTTCTGTAACACGGTGGGAGAATTGACTTGGGTGTTTTGCGTTTAATTGCAATTGTTGTGGATAGAAAGAGTCCCCACTGACTTTTCTTTTATCCAATAAGGAAAGGGTGAAAAGAACAGGAAATACCTTTGAGATTATTTTATTGAGTTCGGGGGGTAAGTTATGAAAAGGGAAGGTATTAGCACCCTTTTCATCCGTAGTTATCTACGGGCTCTTAGTTGCTTGCTAGATCACTTGCTTTTGTTTGAAAATGTGCTTGTGGTGTGGGTTTTTAAAGTATTTTGAAATGATGTCTTTGTAATGGTTCTAATCTCTATAAGAACGCGTACAAAGTATTTTGTCTTTTAAAAATGTTTCAAAGTGAAATTGTGGGTGTATAAAATGTTTTTGTTGTGAGCAAGCGAGCAACTAGGAGCATCCTACCTACTCAAAAGGTATTCATATTATTTTCTTCCTCCTTTAGATGTTTCTATCTTACCATTGATTTGGTAAGAAGCCCCATCATTGGATGTGAAAGGACGGGCGTGAGACGTTTGTATAGTCATAGAAGGAAACATATGGGACGTTTTAGCAATGTCATTTAGGGACTAGATCTTTTACCGAAGGCAACATTGAGGGTCATCGAGGGACTATGATCTTTTATCAAGGGTCTTTTCTAAAACTCCCATATTCGAGGGACATGACTATCTTTCTGAGGCAACAAGTGGAATTACCCTAGGGGTGCATGTGTGTGAATAGTGTGTTTTATTGCATGCATTTTTGTCTTTTGAACTTTTAGTTATCTACTTGTTGTTTTTATCTTTCCATACATCCTAGTTACTAACATTTATACAAAAACAATAAAAATGCAAAAGAAAATAAACCATACACTATTACAACCATATTGAAATAGCAAGAAAATATAAAGACAAAATAAAATAAAAAGGAGAAAAATGAGCACTTTCGATTCAGGCAGAAGCATCCTTCGATTATGCACTTTTTGACCTCTTTCAATTTGGACCTGGAGTCAGCAAGGTTCTGTCCTACATTTGAGATCTGGAGGCAGCAAGGTTCTGTCCTTTGTTTGAGGCATGAGTCAACAAGGTTCTGTCTTTGTTTGAGGCCTGGAGTCAACAAGGTTCTGTTCTTCGTTTGAGGCCTGGAGTCAGCAAGGTTCTGTTTTCCGTTTGAGGCCTGGAGTCAGCGTGAGTTGCATTCTTTGCCATAGGCTCCTTGATGACTCCTTCGAATGGAAGTATGCTAGGCCCTCAGGTTGAGATTCTAAAGGCTTGAGCATTTAGCCAATCGAAAGGTACAATGAACCAGTCTTAAGTTCTTAAAATGCAACATTCAAGTGTAACTACAGGCCAAGGGTTAGCACAAAAATCAATGGGTCTCAAAGTCCAACGCCTAACTAGTCAGAGTTGAGATTTTCAGTGTATGGGTAGTCAGAATCGAAAGCTAAAACATGGTCAAGCTCCCTATATGAAATATCTACATTTTTTCTTTATTGGCATGTGCACATGATAATAAAATAGAATAAATTCAATTTTAAAGGGAACTTACCTCTTGAAGCTCTTAAATCGAAGGAAACTGCATTTGTATTCCTTGGTGGAGAATGGGAGTTCGTTGGGACCTTCCTGAGACTAATCTAGTTACCACTTTATGCAAGAAGTCACTGAATCGAAGGAGGGTGTGTGAGTGGATCGAAGGTTCTTTCTATAACATGTAATGGAATGAATCAAAGGGTTATTGTATGGTAGCTAGGGAAGTGGATCGAAGGCTAGTTAGATGGTCACTTAGGGGGGTGAATCAAAGGACTCACTTAGTGTATCAAGGGGTTTGAATTTTTTAGAAGTGTTCAAAAAATGTTAGGAAGTGTTTGAGAGTTTTGGAAATTTTCACAAGTGTTCTCTTGCAATCCTTCAGGCGCCCCTAACAGGTGTGGTGGAGTCTCTTATTTATAGATGTCCTGGGCTGATGTTTTGGGAGGGAAAACAAAATATTTAAACAAAAAAAGTATGCTGAGTTTGTAGCTTTCGAGGGGAAGTGTTTGTATGCCATTTTGGTGCAAGGAATAAGGCAGTATTGTAGGACTGCCGCGCAGCAGTTTTGGAGTTTTATAACCAGTGTATCAGGCCTGAACCTGGCAGCACATAGGACTTGGTCAATAAGTACCTTTGGCATCTCAACCTTTTATCTTAACCCCTTAGCCCTGTCTTTCGACCAGACTCTTCAACAACCATTTCTTTTTTCAAATTGAAGTGTCATTCGAATAGATCATGTGGATATCCTTTTGAAGGGGACCAAGTAAGTGTCTTTCGACCAGGCCCTTCATGGGTTCATTCGAATGGTCCAAATACATGCTCCTAGGGTGGGTCAACAAAACATGTCACTCGATTGGGACATTCAGACATGTATGACAAGTCCTTCGAATGTGCCACTATGGTACTTCTTTTGTATGAGACAATAGCATAGTGTAGAATTTGTGTATTGAAGCAAGCCATTTCTAAGGGAGATACTGCCCACTCAAACTTTCCTGCAAGGGGACATGTAGCCAAACTAAAGGGTGTATATAGGAGGTCCCTGCCTTGTGACCCTATGTAAACATGCTCAAACGAAAGCTTGTAAAAAGGGAGCCACATGCCCAAACGAAAGGTATGATCAAAAGCTTGTGCTGAAGGATTCACACGCCCCAAACGAAGAATGCATGCAGAGGATGAAAGGCACAATTGAAACTTTGAAACATTAGGAAATCCATATTCCCCAAAAAAAGGAGGCCTGCAGGAGGCAATATGTGTAATCGAAAGAGAGCAGAAGAGAGGCTTTGGCCTCCTGAATCGAAGGACATCATTAGGAGGCTTTTTGCCATGTGAATTGAAGCTAGTTGATGAGAAGTGTTGCCCTGTCGAAGCTTGTATCAAGTTGCTTAAAAGGGTGACTTTGGCCTTGTGCATGTTAACATGGTAAGGAATTCTGCCTTGTAAATCTTGGCTAATACGTAGGAAAGATGCTATGCGGCCAAACGAAAGATTTGCACAAACGATCAAACAAAGTCTAGTGCCCAAACAAATCAGGAAATGAACTTTCCCAAATGAGTCCAATTCCCCAATCGAAGCATGAAATGAACTTTCCCAAAAGGAGTCCAGCACCCAAACGAAGGACGCAACCTAAGCCTACATCGAAGGAGCCAAAGTTCCCAATCTAAGGATGCAAAATCGAAAAGAACTTTATTTTCATTAAATTTTGTCAAAAGGAGTATTTTCATCTGTTTTGTCCTTTTTAGCAATTTCCTCGTTAATCTTGATGCTAAATAATCCAAATGTATTTGTGTAGGTTTGAATTTTTTGGAGCCCCTTGTGAGAAATGTCTTGAGAAATGAGAGAGAAAATTTTGGGGTACAACAGTAGCCTTATTCATGACATGATTCATCATGAGATATAATTCTATGTCGATTATATGATAGCAAGATCACAGACTTAAGAAGAACATCTTGATCATCTGTATAAATTATTTGAAAGGCTGAAGAAGTACAAACTGAGGCTAAATCCGAACAAATACACTTTTGGGGTGAGGTCTGGAAAACTCTTAGGTTTCAACGTTAGTGGTAAAGGTATTGAAGTTGATCCTGCAATAGTCAAATCCATTCAAGAAGTGTTGGCTCCCCGCACCAAGAAGGAAGTCAGAGGTTTCTTAGGACGACTGAATTACATTGCCCGATTCACTTCTCATTTGACTGCTACCTGTAAGCCAATATTCAAGCTACTGAAGAAGGATCAAGTAGTAAATATGAATGACTACTTTCAAATAGCCTTTGATAAAATCAAGGAGTACCTACAAGAACCTCTGATTCTTATGCCACCAGTTGAAGGAAGACCTCTAATCATGTACCTAACTGCGTTAGAGAATTCAATGGGGTGTGTGCTGGGGAAACATGACGAGTCTGGTCGAAAAGAGCATGCAATATACTACCTTATCAAAATGTTTACCGGCTGTGAAACAAGATATTCGCTGCTCGAGAAAACTTGTTGCGCTTTGGCATACGCTACTCGCCGGCTAAGACAGTATATGTTGACCCATACTACCTTGTTGATATCTAAAATGGATCCTATTGTACCCCAAAATTTACCCTCCCATTTATATTCAAAATATATCCTTATGCTTCTAAGATTTTCAATGGCTCAAGCTTGCTCAAGTGTTGATTTGTCAAACCTCCTCCTAAGCAAATGGCCTACAAATTAGGGTTTCACTTTTCTCAAATAAAATTGAACTTATAATGCCTCAAGTGTACTTCATCGTTTCTCACAGGTCTTCAATAGTTCTCATGTCAAATTTCAAGCCTTGCATCACAAATTTGCTCAGTCAATTGCTCAGATGACTGAAAATTAACTATATTGGACAAAAAGTCAATTGTGGTCAACATACAGTCAAACTTCAATATTTTTTCCAACATCAACATTTTGAGGTGATATTCATCATTTGATCAAGGGTTGATCATAATTCCTCAAGGAAAACCCTCAAATCATCAGAGGTAAAATTTTCCCCAAATTAGGGTTTTAAATGAGGATGACTGATCATTGACTTTTGACCTAGTGCACGACCTAATGGCTTGAAGCGTGATCTCAAGGATTCAAATACAACATATTTACCTAATTACATGGCTCAAGACATTTCCAAAGATACAAAGGACTGATAGTTGGAAAATTGAATTGATTGATGAAAAAGTCAACTATCACACAAATGTCAAACTTTGACTTTTTGGTCAACATTGAACTTCAAAAATCAAGAACCATCAAGACATTCAAAATTATCCAGCTTGATCATCAAGAATCAACAAAGTCAACAAAAGTCAAAGATAGAAAATTTTCCAACACTTAGAAAATATTCTAAGTGTTAGTGCTTTATTCTTAATAAATTCCCAACTCCATGGCCATTTTTCACTAAGATGCAAGTTGATTCAAGGGAAAATTTCAACCTGAAAGTTGTGCTTTGTAGGGAAACTTCCAACATGCTGCATAATCTCTCTTTGCATGCCTTTAATTCCACAAATCTATCCATAATCAGAAGATTACACGAAATTTTGAGCTATTATCCAAGTATTCAAGCCATTGTCCAAGTGATTATTCCATTTTTGGCACAAAGTTAACATTGCCATTCTTACAAAGTAGCTTTAATCACAAAGTCAACTCTTCTAGATCCTCTAACTTGTTTCTTCTGCACACACTCAACATACAAAATCAGTTAAGCATGCTTAAAGTATCCAAAAACTCAATGAAGCAAAGTACAAAGCATTTGAACTATGTTCTTCAAAGTTTGCTTCATAACAAAGCAACCAAACCGTAACATGTGATTTTGTAAACCAAACTCTCTCATCCTCTAAAACCCTTTCTCTATAAATAGAGATGTCATTTGCAAGAAAACATACAAATTCATAGCCCTCAAAACACCCTCATACTCTCTCAAACCAGGATTGGCATCAAAACTCCATTTGTTGTAACTTCTGACCTTAAACACCAAACACTCAATCCACTCATGCGTTTTCATCCTAAATAATTCAAAAAGCTTATATAACATATATAAAACTCATCCAAAGGCCTCTTTCATCACTGTAACACCATCTTCATCATCTTCCAAACTTAAAAACGGAGCTTTGCAACTTGACTTGGTTGGAGTGATTCAGACACTTTCAGCATAGAGTAAGGATTGGGACAGCTTCAGGGAGGTCCAAGGAAGCTTAATCAATCATCACCTTGCACCTAGAAGAAACCATACACACTTTGGGTTTTCACTTCAAGAGGTAAGTTTTCTAAACTATGATCTCTTGATACAAGCATCTTTAGTGCATACATACAAAAGAATAAATGTAGATATTATTTCCCTAAAGATAGCCATGAAATTAGTTTTCATTTATATTGCCTGTGTGTTAAGAATTTTAGCTCTGACCAGTTAGGTTTACATTTTGCTACCAAACAAAATTAGTGCTAACCATTGATCCATAGCTTTTGAAAGTTGTATGGTTGGATTCATATTCAAATTTAAAGCAGGTTTGATGCTCACATTTTTTGATTTGGTTGAGAAATGAAGCTTTTAGAATATTAACAATGGTGTTGCTACAACCTACACGCACGAGGAAGAAGAAGCTGGAAAATTAAAAATTTTAAAACTTGGTTTATTTTATATTTAGTGCAAGTGGTATAATGACCAGATGAAACAGCCACCACTGTGGCAAGCGCGCACGTACAAAGCCACTTCTTACCTTAAGGGCGCGAGTTTGAACCAATGTGAACCCCCCTTTTTGCCATTTTTTGTGATTTATTTTGACAATCGATTTTTCACACCCCCCATTTCCTTCCACCACGCAAGCCCATTCTAAACATTTTTTTATTATTTCGTTTTGTTTCAAACAAAAACCTTCTTGGGCCTGGACATTTACCAACACCCCCCTGATTACTTTTTACAAACACTGGGACATTTCAATTTTTATTTATTTTAACTAACATTTCTTTTTTTAATTAATTTTATTTTAATAGACAAAAATGATAAAAATGAAGAAAAAATTAGGTTTAGGTTTTTAATCCATTAATTTAATTTTTGACAAATAATTAATTTAATCACTTTGATTTTAATTAATTAGAATTAGGGTTTATACTATAAAATATCTTTTCTAAATAAAACACCAAAAAAATATTTTCTAAGTATTTAATTTTCTTTATGCTTTTACTTAATTAAATTAATTTTCATACATTGAATTAATTAATTTACTCACACTTTGTTTTATTTTAAAAAAATAATGAAATTGTAAATAAAATTTGAATTAGGTTTAACTTTTTACTTCATCATTTCAAATATTTTCTAAGCAAAGAAACAAATGAACATTTTTCTTAAAATGTATAAAACTTTTTTAGGGTTTTAACATCTTTTCCCATTCATCACCTTCGCGTACTTTATTTTTTTGCATTAATATTTCTCAATATTGTAAATGCTCAAAGCTTGTAATAGACAAATTAGGGTTTATTGTTTTCCTCCCCCATTCATAAACTTGTAACCCCCATCCCTGAAGCGTTATAATAGCGTAGGATATTTAATTTTCGAAATTTATAGTTTTCCTTATTACTGTTAGTAATTAGGGTTTATATGTCAAGATTTAAAATCAAACATTATCCAACCATAAATACAAGATAAATTAAATGAAATCAAAATACTTTGCACACATGCACCTCTAGGGTAACCTCACTTGTTGCCTCTGATAAAAAGAAGTCATGTCCCTCGAACATGAGATGCTTTAGCAAAGACCCTAAGTTAAAAGATAGTAGTCCCTCGATGACCCTTCGATGCTGCCTTCAGTGAACGATCTTAGTCCCTTACGACAAATTACTAAAGCATCTTACAAGTTACCTTCTATGGCTGTACGATGACCCACGCCTGTCCCTCACATCCAATTATATGGCTCTCTATTAACTAATGGTAGGTTAGCACTATCTAAAGGAGGAGGAAAAGAACAAATACTTTTTGAGTAGGTAGATCGCTTGTAATCGCTTTCTCACAAACTAAAACAATTTTTTCAAACCTTACACTTTCAAAATAAAAACTTTCCAAAAGCTTTATAAACACTCTCGAGGACTGATACAAGGGTTATTATAAAGCAAATTGCCTTACACTGGCCTTTTCAAAACATCTTCCCAAAACAAACACTTCCTTGGAAAACAAATAATTTTAAAACAAAACATTTTGTATACATTCTCAACGATATGAGAATCATTACAAAATTGCCGCACTTAGGCATTTTAAAAATATTTTTAAACATACACAAACACAGAGCATTTCAAAAAGTGATCAAGCGATTAAGAGCCCGTAGATAACTACGGATGAAAATGGTGCTAAAACCTTCCCTTTTCATAACCTACCCCCCGAACATAAGAAAAATTCTCAAAGGTCTTTCCTTTTCTTTTCACCCTTTCCTTTATTGGATAAAAGAAAAGTCGGTGGCGACTTTTGCTATCTGTAACATTTGAGATAAAACACAAAACCCAAAAGTCAGTTCTCCCACCGTATTACAGAACTGGCGACTCTGCTGGGGAAACTAAACTAAAAGTCAGGTTACCTTAAGAGCTAGATCACCTTAATTGCTTTACTTGTTTGCCTTGTATGTTTTATACTTCGGGATATGCTTGGGATTATTTCTTGTATAGATCCTATACCCGGATCTGGGGGCATTTTAGGTAAGTAACAATAGATTATGGAGACTGTACCGTGTAGACTGATATGGTTGAAGCGATGGTTGTGTTAGTGAGACACATTTGTTGGTACCGGTTTCCCTTGAGTCAAGTCAAGGAGAATACGGGGCCTCTGTGTGGTGTCATAGAGCACTAACTGACCATAGAATCTTAGTTGACACAACTTGGCCATTAGAAAATAGTGAGATAGTTGGCTTTGGTGCATACTGAAGTTGGTTGATACTCGATACTACACTCATTGAGATCATACTCTTGGGATATTTTGGTTGCAGTTCAGATTCTTGTGCTGAAACAATGCCTAGGAGAAAGATCAGTGATATTGAGATTCCTAGAACCCGGTTACTTCTTCTAGGACAGGCTAAAACCTAAGACCTTGTGTGCTTTGTTTGTGTATGATTAATTGATCAAACATGAGATCATAACATCATGACACCATGCCATATCATTTTAACTAACCATTTCAAGGACCTAGGAATTTATCTTAGTTCTGTTTTGTAGGTTATGGCTTCTGCTCGTAGAAACACTATATGAATCAGTTTTGTGAGGACACCTTCTAAACTTAAAGAGTTAGTCTCAAGGGTTCCCGAAAGTTCTCCACTCATCAAAAGGCATGGTCGACTAATCAGTTTGGTTACTTCGGGTTTTGAAGAAGACATTATCAGTGTTCTATTCCAAATCTTTAACCTTATGCATCACTGCTTCACATTTCCTGATTATCAGTTAGTGCCCATAATGGAGGAGTTTTCTCAATTACTGGGAATGTCAGTTATCAATCAAATACTCTTCACCGCTTTAGAGAAAGAGCCACAACCTGAAGAAATTACATCAACCTTACATATGAAGCGGTCCGACATATAGCTAATTGGAAAAAAAGGAGTGGCATCAAGGGTTTTCTAGCTAAATTTTTGTTGGAGAAGGCTCGACTATTTTTGGATGCTATGAGTTTTCAAGATTTCGAAGATATCTTGGATTTACTAATCTATGGGTTGGTGCTATTCCCTAATCCAGACCAACTCGTAGATGTGAGCGCCATAAAAATATTTCTTTCTCGTAACCCTGTGCCTACCTTGCTCGGAGACATTTTGCATTCTCTTGACACTCGTACTATGAGGAAGCGAGGGAATCTTATGTATTGCATACCTCTACTATCAAGATGGTTTATTTCGCACCTTCCCCGATCAGTATTGAAGAATGAACAAGGCTTAAGGGGGTCTCCAAGGATGATGTCACTTTCTCATTCCGATATCTATTGGTGTTCCCGGTCTCTGGAAGATGTCACTATCATTAACCGCTGCGGGGAATTCCCTAATGTCCCAATCCTTGGAATTTGGGGAGGTATTACTTATAACCCTTCTCTGGCTCTACAATAATTTGGTTATGCTAAAAGAGATGGTCCCCATGACGCACTTATCCAGGGTATTATGTTCAACTACGAGAATGATTTTCAAGGTTATCGACAAAGGTTTATAAGAGCTCGGGGCATGGTAAACAAGATTAATAGAAAGACTTTAGGACATAAGAATTATATCCCTTTGGAGCCATATCTCAAGTGGGTACAATCTCGTGCTCAAAACCTTATGATGCTATATCCTGATGTCTTACTAGTGATTGTAGAGCCTGCGACTGAGGGGGATATTCCTTATACCATTCTTCATCCGGAGATGCCTATTGACCTCGAAGAATTGCAGAAGTCCTAGATTCAACTCAAGGAATAACGGGACAACTTTGAAGCTCAATTCTATGTAAATGAGAAGAAAGTGTTGGAGCTCACAAAGAAATAACATGAAGAGCGAAGTCTTAATGCATTCCTCGACACAAAGAGGAAGCGTCCATGGGAGACTTGAGTCTTAGGTTTTAGGAATTTGTATTGTTGTCTCTTTGAGACCCTTTTGCTTTTCATTGTAAGCCTAGAAGGCAGTTTGTAACTCTGAACGTATTAAAGAAATATTTGTTTATGTTTCCTTTTTGTCTAGAAAATTTAAATCTCCTAAGGTCCTTGAAAACATTGCACCCATTTATCATGCATCACTTGATAAGCAAGTGTTCCGATACAGGTTTCCTCATCTATTTACTGTTTATTTAAGTATAAGATGGCTCTCGAACAAACTATCAAGGATCTCTAAACAAAACATGCAAAATTTCAAGAGACTCTCCTGAATCTGGCCAAAGGGCAACAAGAGATGATGACGCTCCTCACCACGAAAAAGAAGACTAAGAAGCGGGCTGTTATCCTCAATGTGGGGAGAAGATTCAAAGGCCTTACTCGGCTGGCTCAAGCAAATGAGGCTTCCTCTGAGGAAGACGACAACCAAGAGGAGGATAATAGAAGTGTCAGGGGTGAAGGTAAAAATAATCAGGGTTCCGAAGATGAAGACTACTCTGATGAATAGTATCCTCCCGCATATGACAAATACAAGAAGTTGGAAGACCGACTCAAAGCCGTGGAAATCCAGAAAGTGTTTGAATTGGATTTTGGAGAACTAGGTATGATACCGAGGGCAGTCATCCCTCACAAGTTCAAGGTCCCCGTCTTTGCTAAATATGATGGTGTCTCTTGTCCCAAACTTCATCTGAGGTCGTATGTTCGAAAAATCTAACCTCATACTGCTGACAGAAAATTATGGGTCAATTTCTTCCAAGAAATTTTGGCTAGCACTCAACTTGAATGGTTCTATCAGCTGGAGGGAACTAACATTCACACATGGGAAGACTTGGTTGTTGCTTTCTACAAGTAGTATCAATATAATGCTGACCTAGCGCCGACTCATGTAAAATTGCCAAATATGTCCATGGGCTCGAATGAAGGGTTCAAGGAGTATGCCGAAAGATGGATGGACCTAGCTGGAAGGGTGCTACCTCCTTTGTTTGGGCTGGAATTAGTGGATATGTTCATGGGAACTCTGACGGGTCCATTATTTAATCTACTGATTGGGAGTTCTTCATCATGGTTTACTATGCTGATTTTGATTGGCGAACGAGTTGAAAGTGGTATCAAGAGCGGGAAAATTTTGATGGTTGCACTCTCTAGTACCGTGAAGAAACCATTCATTGGAAAGAAAGAAACCAACGCTATCTATAGCCAGAAGAGCCGTAGTAAGAATGATCGTCATCAGTCTGTAGGGGCGGTATTAATCTTCAACCCGACACCTATTCAACAATAACAACAAGGTAACCAACGATGGTCAGACACTCCAAGGAGACATTTTACTAGGATTAATATGCCATTGGCTCAAGCATTCCAACATTTGTTAAAGGCCGACCTTATAACACTTTGAGATCCTCCTTCTAATCCCAATACATCCTCTCTGAAGTACAACCCTCATTCAAGATGTGCCTATCATTCAAACAGTCATGGGCATGCCACCAACAATTGTTGGGCCCTGAAAAACAATGTTCAAGACATGATTGATAATAAGGAAATTGAGTTCGACCCCCCTGAGACTCTGAACGTGATTACTGCTCCTATACCGAAGCATGAAAAAGGCATAAGTGCTATTGAAGACATTCTATATGTTACCTCTATAAATGATGTGATTACTCCTCTCTCTACAATTAAGAAGAATTTGTTACAAGCCGATTTATTTCCAGGTTGTGTTGAAAATTGTTATTGTTGTGCGGTCCAACCCAATGGTTGTGGGTTACTGAAAGAAGGTGTTCAACGCCTGATGGATAAACATGAAATTTTGATTGAGAAAATTTCGTCCACTGAAAATTTGTGTCAAGATTTGTTTGTCATAATTGGTACTCCTTTCAGGATCACTTCTAAGGGGCCTGTAAGGATTACTGCCAATCCAAAAGCTGCTCCCTTAATCATTACAAAACCTAGGCCCATTCCATATTCCTTGGAGAAGGCTATTCTATGGAATTATGGGTGTGACGTCTATTACCATGGCATTAAACAAGAGTTATATGATGAACATGATGAAGAGGCTGATCCTAACATTGACAATATTGCAGGGACTAGAAAAATTACTAGAAGTGGAAGGATTTTCTCTCCGGAAATCTCTTCACCTATTCAAGTTACAGTCACCAAGAAAACTTATGAAGCTCCAGGTAAAGATCCAATGATAGAGCTTGGCCGGACGGAGGCACCAAAAGAAGCTACAACCAAGGACACCTCTGGACAAGAAATGGAAGAGGTTTTGAAGATCATTCATAGAAGAGATTACAAAATTGTTGAACAGCTGGGGCAGACCCCGTCCAAAATCTCCATGCTATCTTTACTACTATGTTGTGAAGCCCTTTCACAAGCTTTAATGAAATTTCTGAAGACTGCTCATGTACCACAAAGGATTTCTGCCGATCAATTTGGAAGTTATATTGATAACTTAACGACTGACAATGGATTAGGTTTCTCTGATGTTGACCTGACTCCGAAGGGGAGAAAACATAATAGGTCACTCTATGTTTCCATTGAATGCAGAGGCACTACGTTGGATCATGTGTTAGTTGATATTGGCTCTTCTCTAAATGTTATTCCAAAAGAGGCTCTTGACAGACTGGATTGTGAAGGAGTTTTGTTGAAACCTAGTGACATCGTAGTTCGAGCCTTTGACGAATCCAAAATAATGGTGCACTGAGAAGTGTATCTTTTGATCAAATTAGGTTCATAGATATTTGAATCCACCTTCTATGTGATGGACATTTGACCAACTTATTCTTGTCTATTAGGACGCCCCTGGATCCATGGGGCAGGCGCTGTTACCTCAATCTTGCACCAGAAATTAAAGTATTATGTGAAAGGGAAGATTATTACTGTCTGTGGAGAAGAGGATTATATGGTCAGCCACCTGAATTCATTCTGGTATGTGGAGATGGATGGAGAGTTTATTTAGACTCCCTACCAAGCTTTTGAAGTGATTTCCCCTACTGTTGTTGAATATGTTTATGCCATTCCGAAGATTACCAGGGTTCCACACAAGATGGCTTCCTTGAAAGATACCAGAGCTACTGTAGAAGAAGGTGGTTGCATAATTTGGGGTCAGCTTTCTGATATTCCCTACAAATCTGATAAGTTTGGTTTGGGCTTTACTGCAGAGGGTCAAAGGGCTGTTTGTCGCGCTCGAGTTGGAAGACCTCTGTTTCGTATCAGCAACAACGAAATTAATGCTATATCATACGTTGACAGTGATGGTAACTTTGACAACTGGATCTTTCCTACCATTGGCAACGGACTCAACAATTGGGAAGCAGAAGACATTTTCTTTATCTCCTTTAGCTAGGAGTAATAGCTATTTCTGTTTTTATTTTCTTTAAGAAGGTTTGTTATGTAATTTCTTTTAAAACAATGACTTTAAACCTTGTGTCTTGCCCGGGGAATAACAATTCATTTGTTAAGGGTTGTCATTTCACATGTCATATTTTCATTTAATGGAAACATTGGATGTTTTGCATTCAAATTTTGAACTCTCTGTCTTTCTTTTATTACACTTTCAAATAGCTATGTGTTCTTACACACACCCACACACTACATTGCAGATCCCCATCAACTCTGGATCTCGTTGATAACGATTCTGCTATTGCCACTTATAACTTTGAAAATCCAATCTACCAAGCTGAGGACGAAGGCGAGGAAGATTGTGAAATACCCGGAGAACTTTCCAGACTCTTAATACAAGAAGAAAAGGCTACCCAACTACATGAAGAGTCAGTGAAACTGGTAAACTTGGGTTCTAAGAGAGACACAAAAGAGGTCAAGATAGTCGCCAACTTAGAGGAAAGTGTCAAGAACAGGTTGATTGAGATGTTGCACGACTATGTTGATGTATTTGCTTGGTCATACGATGACATTCAAGAGCTCGATAAAGATATTGTGGTCCACCGTCTGCCAATGAAAGAGGGTTGTTCTCCGATTAAGCAGAAGGTTCGTCGCGTGCGTCCCGAGATGTCCGAGAAAATCAAAGCCGAGGTTATGAAACAATTCAACACAGGGTTCTTAGAAGTGATGTCATATCCTTAATGGGTTGCTAATGATTGAAGAATGAAAAAACACAAGAAGGGGGGGGGTGAATTGGGGTTTTTAAAACTTAAAGAAAAAACATGTTGGTTATCCTGGTTCGTTTGAACTCAAAATACTCTAGTCCACCCGCCAAGGTGATTTCGTGTCTCTCAACAAGGTCTTAGTCCACTAATCAAACTTAACTACACAGTAACTATGACAACCGTCAAAGTCTTCTTGAATTTAAATCACAACCCAGTTTTCTCAAGGAATTTCACAAATAATATTTAAGAGAGTGTACAAAATATCTTTTCTAATAAAATAGTATCACACAAGTGATGTTTTGCACAAATGAAATTTAGTATGTTGAAGGTGATGAAGATGACTCATTTGTTGTGCACTCAAAATCGTAAATGATTTCTCGTTCAAGCTTTGTTTACATAGGCAACGCATGTGGGAGCTTTTGGAATGTTGATAAATAGTAATTAAAGAGCTTTCCAAAAATAGAGATTTTTGTCCCCTTTCATCCGTTAATTTTGAATATCCATAAGTGAATTGTAACGCTTCAGAACATGCTTGCTTCAGAAGATGAATGTTACCGTTACTTATTTCCAGAACTGTATGAACCAGAATAACAGAGTTCCTGTTCGCAACGTTTAGACACTCAGAAGTCGCAGCCTTAGAACTTCTTTATAAAAGATGTATTGAAGTAGAGTTTGAACAACTATATAACTAATCTTCTGTGCTTTTTCCATCAGAACTTCTCTGCAAAACAAAATACTTATTTAGGGAGCATAATTTTTCTTTGAGTGTTTGTTATCATCAAAACTCTTACAAGGGTTGTAGAATAAAACTATATTCTGACAATCTCCCCCTTTTTGATGATGAAAAAACTTGGATATTTCGATAGAAACTTAAAGAACATAAATCATTTAAAGTCTCCCCCTGAGTTGAATACTCAGATAAAGAAGGAATACTCCCCTGAAGATTATTCTGATCAAAGTTTTTGAGAAAAGGATTTCTGATGCGTCCACTTCTGTCCTTAACAGAGTTTGTTCCTGTTTTGCTTTCAGAAAAGGAACAAAAGAAGTTATGATTTTCAAAATGTTTGAGACTAAGTCTCGATACTGTTGTATTAAAAATATCTTATGTTCTCCCTTTTTTTTTCCCAAGAATCAAAAAGAAATAAAAGACGGTTTGTATTCAAAAGGATTTCAATAAAAAACATTCTGAAGAAAACAAATAACAAGAACATAATGAAGAAAACAATTTTAAGAACTAAGTTTGAGGTGGTGGAAGTCATGTGAACAGGGCTTCCAACAAACTCTTAATCCGATTGTTTGAATATTCTTTCTTTCCAAGCATTCCCTTGATTTTCTTGCAAGTATCATCCTATTTGTCTAGTCTTTCCTTAAACACAACATTCTCTTTCTTCAACTCCTCCAGAGTTTGCAGCACAAGAGATGAAGATGGTATATCAATAGAAGGTACCACCTTTTCAGAGCAATCCACGTCTGATTCTGACTCAGGAGCTTTTTAAACTTCCTTTCCTTTGTCTTGAAACCTAACCAGAGGCAGAGGTTCAGAGGATGGTTCATTACATTTTGTTGGTTGATGATCTTCCCAAGGGACATTTTCCAGCATAAGAAGTGGCTTCTTTTCCCAGTAATTAAGAACTTGATCCTTGATGATATTCAGATGATCATAGAAGTTCTGTTGAGCAATTTCATAACTCAGCTCCTTGAGTTTCTGGGATTCAGAGTTGAACCATTTTCTGAAATGATTCCAATGAGAATCAGAAGCAGCAGGATTAAGATTCTCTAAGAAAGTTAGCTTCAGAGAGTTAACACATTCCTGTATTTTTGTTTAAAAAATCAGCGAAGATTTACCAACATCTGCTTTGGAGATTTTTGGTTTTGGTTTTGGTACGAAATTTTTTTGAGAGCTTGAGACAAGATTGTCCAAAGCTTCTAAGTCTATAATAGTTCGAAGGGGATCCTTTGGGAGGTTTTTTGAAGAGCGAGAGTCAGGAATAACAATGGGTGAATGTGGTGTGTTTGGTGGAGTGGATTGATTGGGAGATGGAATATCTGGGATGGAGTTGATTGTGAGTGGTTGTGAGACCATGAGAAGGCAGGTGATTCCAAGAATGGATGTTGTGGTATCAAAGTCAAAATTTGGATTTTCTGTGTGGGGAGCTTCAAACAGCGGATCAAATTGATCAATATCAGAAAGAACATGAGAAACTTCAGGTTGATTTTAGTCAAGATGGGTAGTAAGTGGATTGTTTAGAAGGTTATCTAGAGATATTGAGGGGTCAAATTCAATGTCAAAGTCATCAAAAGTTGGTGGCGTTGGATATTCTGTGGGTTTTGGAGAGGTAGGGTTTTCAGATGTTGATAGCAGTACTGATTCAATAACATAAATAAAAGATGGATTACCTTTCTTTTTAGCAGCCTTGGGAATCTTCTGAGAAGTTCCTTCTGCAACATCTTTCCTTTTCCTTGATTTTCTGGGAGCAATTTCCAGAGTTTATTGTCTCAGATCATGGATGTTTACTTCTGGATTTGTCCCATCCCTTTTACAAGCATCTAGATACCTAAGAATAATCTCTGGAGAAGCATATATTTGGGTAAAGAGTGGAAAGTTCTTCAGAGGAACTCTTCTATTTGTAATGATTTCCTTGGTTGTTATTGTTGGATCCTTCTTGATGGTTTCAATGATCTTCATCTTCTTCAGGTTCTTAGCATTGAGAGGTTTACCAGCACAAGCTTCCAGAGTGCTGACTTGTTGAGCTTCAGTCATATGTTTTATCAGTTTGTTTTCTATCAAAATATCTGAGATGAGTCTGCCCAGAGGAATCTAGTCTTTCTTTGTTCTTTCTTCTTCTCTTGTATCTTTGACATTGGTCTTCAGATGATTAAACAGAAGAAGGGGGAGATTAACCTTTGATTTTGTTGCTATGAAATACAAAAGATATTGCTGATCAATATTTATATAGTCTGGAGAACTTGTGGGTTTTCTGTGATTGATGCATCCCAAAATGATTTTTGACCAAATTCTGAGATAGTCTTTCAGATCCTTGATTTTGTTGGAAGGATGGCCAGAAGTAAAAATATCTTTTGAAATCTTTGTTAGGTAAAGGCTTTTGTAAGCCATATCTCTACAATGAATACCGTCGCCGTCGTGACCTATCAATTGTCCAATGAGATATTTAGAGATTACTATTTTCTTTCCCATCACAAAAGAAGTGACATGATAATTTAAAGCAGTAGCGTAAATCCATAATTCTTTAACCAGTCTTGGAAAAACTGGACCCAGTAGACAATCAAAATACTTTGTCCATCCTTGAAATTCAACATCAGGAGTTAAATCGTATCCGTTTTCCTTCATACTGACGAAGTCCATAATGAGTTCACACAGAACTTCCAGCGAATCAATGGGAGTTAGGAGTGTTCTTGAAGGTTCTTCGTACCTTTCTGCTGTTGATGAAGAAGATCCAGGAACACTTTGAGAGATTTGAGCAATTTGTTGGGAGGAAGCCATTGTTCATACATACTTTTTAGGGTTTTGAAAGATTGAACACAAGTAAGAGAGAAAAAGGAATTGAGAGTGGAAAAGTGATAGTGAAAGTGAGCAACGTATTTATAGAAAAATAGGAAACTTAATTAACAAGAAAAGGGTAAAAAATGATTACTAGCATTAATGATTCCTGAAAAGAGGGATGAAACAATTACCGACACGACACGAGTCTCAATGCATCCAATTAATGTTTCAGTCTCTTTAGAATTTGAAAACATGTTCAGCCTTAAAAGAAACCCTTGTGAAGAGATGACAAATGTTGATATTGTGAACTACAAGCCTATCTTTGAAATGAACCGTTTGGAGACCTTTTAGATCTTCTTAGATAGATCCTGATACAACTTTCCTTCTTACTTCTGAAGAATTATTGATCAGATGTTCACACAAAAAAACATAAAGTTCTGAGGGTTAACATGTACATAAATAAAACTATCATTCTAGGCATAATTTCATGTTGAGACGTTTCAGAATGAAGTTAAACCTATCTTCAGAAAGGGGTTTTGTGAAAACATCAGCCCATTGATGGTCTGTGTCTATAAATTTTAATGAAAGAATTCCTTTGTGAATATAGTCCCTAATAAAATGATGTTTTATTTCTATATGCTTAGCCCTAGAATGTAAAATATGATTTTTTTGAAAGACATATAGCAGAAGTGTTGTCACAGAGTATAGGAATGTTACTCTCAAATATGTTGAAGTCTTCAAGTTGACTTTTCATCCAGAGCATCTGTGTGCTGCATCCAGCTGCTTCTATATATTCAGCTTCAACAGTTGGCAATGCAATGGTGGATTATCTTTTGCTGGACCATGAGATTAGATTTTCTCCCAGAATTTCGCAGCTTCCAAAAGTACTTTTCCTTTCTATTCTGTCTCCAGCGAAGTCAGCAGCCCAGTACCCTACTAATTTGTTTTCTTTGGTTTTTCTATAACAAAGACCAAGATTAGTAGTACCTTTCAGATACTTGAAAATTCTCTTAACAACTGTTAAGTGAGATTCTCTAGGATCTGATTGGAATCTAGCACACAGACAAACACTATATAAAATATCAGGTCTTGAAGCTGTTAAATATAAGAGAGAAACAATCATACCTCTGTAGATCTTCTGTTCTACCTTCTTACTTACCTCTTCCAGAATGCATGTGGGATGCATGGGAGTTTTTGCTGGCTTACATTCTGATAAGTCAAATTTCTTCAGAAGTTCTTTGACATACTTGCTTTGATGTATGTATGTTGCTTCTGGAGTTTAATTGATTTGGATGCCCAGAAAGAACTTGAGTTCTCCCATCAAGCTCATTTCAAACTCTACCTGCATAGACTTAGCAAATTCTCTTCCCAAAGAGGCTTTAGTAGATCCAAAAATAATATCATCAACGTAAATCTGACAAACTAGAATGTCATTTTTAAATAGTTTACAGAATAAAGTTGTGTCCACCTTCCCTCTGGTAAAATCATTTTCTAACAGAAAACTACTTAGTCTTTCATACCAAGGTCTGAGAGCTTGTTTCAAACCATATAGTGATTTCTTTAGTTTATAGACATATTCTAGATGTTTTGAATTTTCAAAACTAGGGGGTTGGTGCACATAAACTTCTTCATCAATGTAACCATTTAAAAACACGTTGGTTATCCTGGTTCGTTTGAACTCAAACTACACCAGTCCACCCGCCAAGGTGATTTATCCTCTCTCAACGAGGTCTTAATCCACTAATCAAACTTGATTACACAATAACTATGACAACCGTCAAAGTCTTCTTGAGTTTAAAACACAACTCAGTTTTCTCAAGGAATTACACAAACAATATTTAAGAGAGTTTATAAAATGTGTTTTCTAATAAAACAGTATGACACAAGTGATGTTTTACACAAATGAAATTCATTATGTTGAAGGTGATGAATATGACTCGTTTGTTGTGCACTCAAAATCGTAATGATTTCTCCTTCAATTTTTGTTTATATAAGCAACGCATGTGGGAGATTTTGGAATGTTGATAAATGGTAATTAAAGAGCTTTCCAAAAATAGAGATTCTTGTCCCCTTTTAGCCGTTAATTTTGAATAGCCATAAGTGAATTGTAACGCTTCAGAAGATGCTTGCTTCAGAAGATGAATGTTACCGTTACTTCTTTCCAGAACTGTATGAACCAAAATAACGAAGATCCTGTTCGCAACGTTTAGACACTCAGAAGTCGCAGCCTTAGAACTTCTTTATAAAAGATGTATTGAATCAGAGTTTGAACAATTATATAACTAATCTTCTATTCTTCTTCCATCAGAAATTCTCTACAAAACAAAATACTTATTTAGGGAGAATAATTGTTATTTGAGTGTTTGTTATCATTAAAACTCCTACAAGGGTTGTAGAATCAAACTATGTTCTAACAATGTTGTTCCTGTACCAAAGAAAGATGGCAAAGTACGTATGTGTGTATATTACAGGGATCTGAATAGGGCAAGCCCCAAAGATGATTTCCCACTTCCATATATTAATGTTCTGGTCGACAACACTGCTCAACACAAGGTATTTTATTTCATGAATGGTTTCTCAGGGTATAATCAAATTAAGATGGCACCCAAAGACACGGAGAAAACTACCTTCGTTACACAGTGGACCACTTTCTGTTACAAGGTCATGCCTTTTGGGTTGAAGAACGCATGGGAAACTTATCAATGTGTCATGGTAGCTTTGTTTCTTGGCATGATTCATCATGAGATAATAGTCTATGTCGATGATATGATAGCCAGGTTACAAACTGAAGAAAAACATATTGCTCATCTGCACAAGTTATTTGAATGGCTGAAGAAGTACAAACTAAGGCTGAATCCGAACAAATGCATCTTTGGGGTGAGGTCTAGAAAACTCGTAGGTTTCATCGTAAATGGTAAAGGTATTGAAGTTGATCTCGCAAAGGTTAAAGCTATTCAAGAAATGTCGGCTCCCCACACCGAGAATGGAGTCAGAGGTTTCTTAGAACGAATGAACTACATTTCCCGATTCATTTCTCATTTGACTACTACCTATGAGCCAATCTTCAAGTTGCTGAAGCAGGATCAAGTAGTAAAATGGAATGACGGCTGTCAAATAGCCTTTGATAAAATCAAGAGTACTTATAAGAACCTCCGATTCTGATGCCACCAGTTGAAGGAAGACCTCTAATCATGTACTTAACTATGTTAGAGAATTCATTGGGCTGTGTGTTGGGGCAACATGACGAGCCTGGTCGAAAAGATCATGCAATATACTACCTTAGCAAAAAGTTTACCGATTGCGAAACAAGATATTCACAACTCGAGAAAACTTGTTGCGCTTTGGCATGAGCTTCTCGCCGACTAAGGCAGTATATGTTGACCCATACTACCTTGTTTATCTCTAAAATGGACCCCATCAAGTACATATTTGAGAAGCCATCTCTCTCTGGAAGAATAACCCGATGGCAAATGATCTTAACGGAATACGACATTCAATACAACACTCAAAAGGCAATCAAAGTAAGTGTACTAGCAGATCATTTGGTTCATCAAGATGTAGAGGACTACTAATCTATGAACTTAGAATTCCCAAATGAGAACATTATGCTAGTAACAAATTGTTAAGAACATGGACCGTATAAAGGACCTGAGCTAGGATCCCGATGGACTATGGTTTTTGACAGGGCTTCTAATGAACTTGGCAACATAATTGGTGTTGTAATTATCTATCCTCAAGGTTGCGATACACCCTTCACGGCCAGACATTGCTTTGACTGCACCAATAATATGGTTGAATATGAAGCGTGCATCTTGAGTATTAAAAAGCTATTGACCTGAGAATCAAATTCCTCAGCGTATATGGGGATTCAGCCTTAGCAATCAGTCAAGTCAAGGGAGAATGGGATACGAAGCATCAGAATATTATCCCTTACCGATAACATGTGTGTTGTACCCCAAAATTTTCCCTCTCATTTATCAAATATTTTCTCACAAGATCTCCTTTGGTTCAAGACTGCACAAGGTTTGATCAGCTCAAGACACCTCCTTAAGCACTGATGACTGAAATTAGGGTTTGAGATTTCACAAGGATAATTGAACTTTTAATTACTCATATGACTTTCATGGATCATTATGGACCCCCAAGATTACTCATGTCAAGTTTCAAGCCTTGGATCACATTTTTGCTCAATCAATTGAGCAGTTGACCTAAAAATCAACTGTATTAGGGAAAAAGTCAATTGTGGCCAATTTACAGTCAAAATTCGTACTTTTTGATCCATATCAACATTATAAACTCATATGTATCATTTGATAAAGTTTGGACCACAATTCCTCAAGAAATTTGATCAAATCATCAAAAGGGAAAAATGGTCAAAATTAGGGTTTTGTTTGAGAAAGGGCAATTTCTGATTTTTGACCTAGAAAATTATTATTTGGTTTGAGGCATGATCTCAAGAGTTTAATTGCATCATTTTGACCTAATGGCATGACTCAAAACATTTCTCAAGATCAATTGGATTGATAGTTGATTTTCAGTCAACTGATTAAAAATCAACTGACCACATTAGCTTTACCTTGGATGATAATTCAAACCGAAATCATAATCTTCCAATAACTCCAACCATATTTGTTGTCTCCTATTCAATTCCTTCTGATCAAATAAATACTTTAAACTCTTATGGTCACTACATACTTCAAATCTAGAACAAAAAAGACAATGTCTCCAAATCTTCAACATAAACACGACTAAGTCCCATCTTAGACGCGTTCATAATACACTACAAATGACTCACTCGGATTAGGAAAAACCAATACCGGAGCAGTCGTCAATCTTTTCTTTAGTTCTACAAAAGTTTCTTCACATGAAACATCCCATACTTGAAATGATGAACGACTATCCTTTTTAATGCCAAACATCTCATTTCTCAACTTATTCACCAACAACATATTATGCTTGACATTGTCTCGAACAACCGCGATAATAACCAATCATGCCCAAAAATCCTCTAGTTCCGTAACTGACTTCAGAGTCTCTCCTTATAGGAATGCATCTACCGTATTTGAAAACACTTTCATAGCATAGAGTATATTTCCAACTCCTTATAGGTTCAAACGGAACACCAATCCGATACTCGGAATACAAGATATGAACTTCTAAAGTTATCCGAAAATGCGAACACCAACGTGATGCCACGACATACTAATACACACCTTACGATAACATCAGAACAAAATTTCTTTGTACCAATACCAACACTTACCATTCTTAAAATCATACTCATCTCCTTGCATTTCCGACTCCGACTAGAGATTCAAAACATTCCAACAATTTCAATAACTTTTACGATCACTTACAAGGATTCCACAACATGGTCTACAACAATATGCCACTCTATCACTGTTCAAACATCGACATCTTATGCAAGGACTACTCAAACTGACAACTTCGTGGTCCACCAGCAGCGTTGAAACATAACGACTTTCCAAATTCCATATTTTAAAAATTGTCCTTGTTACTTAGAAATAACCTTCAGAAACATCAGTGATTTACAATCCACTTGTATATCAATAATCGTTACATTGCTCCTCATCCTTCGAGAAGTAAACATTAACAATGTCTGATCATCCTCCCTCAAGGCGTTCCAACTTGATTAACAAACAAAGTCTTTAATCCATGACAACTTCAAATTCGGGAAACAACAAAACTTCAACAATACTTGCACCGCCACCAATAACAGCATACTGAACTAACCTCTTACAACCGAAACACATCTGAGAAGCAAAGCTTCTCCCCCACTTATCTTCAACCCAGCTCCTGCATACAACTATATTAGAAAAAAGAAAACAAGTACCGACAATGTTTCACACACTTGTAGCTCACTAAGGAACAAACAACATTAGACAACTTGGCCGGACATACCGACCTGCTCTGATACCACTAATGTGACACCCCAATTCTATCCCAAGCAATTATCAGAAAATCAGAGTATAAAAATTTCTAATATAATAGGGATGTCACATATTCAATAAAACACATAAACCTATCATTCTTTTAGAATAGATACGTGACACTTAAAGAAGCGGAATGAACTCAACTCATGAATAAAGTCTTCATAACATAAACCAAACTTTGATTAATCACGCAGCGTATTCATAATTATTCTCTAAATAAGATATAGTCTTTTTTGAATCATGAAACAACATCAATACAATAACTCCTCAAATAACAACATGAGTTTCAATAAATAAACAACAAAATAAGACAAGCGTTCATTTCCCCCCGAGTACTACGTATCAAAGAAAATGACACCGAACTCGAACTAACAATGCTATCGGCTACTCATCTTGGTTACCTGCATGTTACCAACAAAGGGCAACATTCAAACAGAAAGGGTGATATATCAAACTATATAAATAGGGTTATGATAAACATTATATTAGGTAAAGAATAAAAAGAATCACCACTTCATACAACAATAATTCAACACTTCACAAATCATCAACACCACAATTCAACATATACAACTCAAATATGCAACTCAAAATTATGCGAATGCATGTGGTATCATTAGAGTAAAACAACCAACATAAACATTTTCCAATAATTCTGAGGCACAAGGCATAAGCCTTCTTCATAATTCATTTTGCCAATACAGGCCTTCACAAAATCTGCCAATACAGGCCTTCACAAATGAAAATGTATGAATGTACAACACATACAACAACACCATTAAACACATCACGAGGCATACGCCTATATCACTACTTCACTGGCCATAGGCCTACAATGTCATCAACGTAATAAAAAACAATTCATGGCAACAACATATTCATTATATATTCACTAGGATTCACACCATAAGGCTACCCACAGAAATAATTCATAATCACATTATCAATATCGAATTCCACATATACTCAATGATATCTCGCAACACCAACACATTCATAGATCAACAAAAAATAACACAACATTGGTCATAAGACCTATAATCAACAGTCTCCATAAACCGGATGGAATAACTTAACCTGATGTACCGAAAATTTGGCATAATCGACATAATTTCAACAAAATACATATCACAATTACCTACTAATTAAACGTAGTTACCCGGTCAAATTTCGTTAAATTCCGGACAACGAATTATACCTCCTAATTTGGCTACTGACCAATGGTTCTACACGGGAATTTAGTAGTTATTTAATCATTGCTTCGTTCAACTAATTGATGTTTTATTCTTTATCACCATATTTTATGTTTTGGTTTGCAGAAGAATCAAACAGGACGAATCGGGTCAGAAAAAGTACATAAGTCTAATTTTCAGAAAATTTGCTATAGTAGCTGACACGGGTGGCCGTGTTGCCTGACACGGCCGTGTCAGAAGAAGGAAAAGGGAAGGCGTGGAGTGCAGGGGCTGACACGGGTGCCCGTGTCATCTGACATGACCCATGTCAGGAGGCCTGGAGCCTAAAAAAAACAGTTTTTCCTCCCTTCACACATATGCCTTGTTCTTGTTAATTCCTTGTTTCAATTTACCCATTTATCCTAGCTTAGCATTAACCCAACACAGTTCAAATACCATAAATAACAACACAACTCAAATCAATCGTTAATTTCAATAACAACACAACCAATTTCTCAGCACAACATTATAGTGAAACTAATACCCTAAACCCCAATTAAAATTCATCATACTCCCATTTATTTAGCAAGAACCCCACCCTTACCTTGGATTGAGTTTATCTCTAAGAAACTTCAATGGAATTTTTGGAAATTCGGCACTAGTAGCAACTTCCTCTTGTTCTTATTCTCCTCTCCAAACCCTATTCCTCTTTCTCTTATTTATCTTTCTTTTCCTGATAACACTAACTATCTTTCTCCTCTAATTTTATTTCTACTATAATATTATTATATTACTTACTCTCTTAATAAATCTAAATGGTCCTAAGAGACATACCCCCTTATTACTTCACAACACCATAAATTAAGCCCAATCTCATATTTAAGCTTAATAGTAAAATAATACTTCAACTTAATTCCACCAAATTAAATATGATATTCATCATGCCACTAAATAAAATAATTCTGACTTCGACGATAAAAATTAGAATTAATATAAAATATTCAAAAATATTTAATTAAATAAATAATTAAATATCGGGGCGTTACAGATGTCCCTTAGGTTTCACGCAGATCACTAAAAGGAAAATCTTGAGTGTTGATAACCTGTAAATGGATAACATAGATTTGTTTAAGGGCAAATTGAAAACAGTGAAAAATAACACTTAACTATCATCTCAGTTTGGGAATAATGTATTAGTTAGCTAAACTAAAACAATGTCGTCTTTAAAGACAAACTCATTCAAAGGTGTTTCTATGTCTTCTTTTTCTGTAAAATAATGATCTGGACTATTCTGTGGGTGTGATGGTCGTATGGTTTTGTACCAATGCAAGAAGAGACAAAATAAATGAAGTCTTTTTTGAATATGTCCATTTTTGAGGAGTTAAGAGACATGTAATTTGTTCATAAGGGATGAAGACATGGTGGAAAAAGGTGGAAATGAAGATGAGAGCATTATGAAGTTAGAGTTAGAAGTTATGGGCTATTTGAAGGTTATGTATGAAGATTCAAAGAAAAGGAACAATAATCTAAAGAACAAATTGAAATCAGAGAAATTTTATGAAAATTTGAAGATGTTATATTTTGTTATCTCCTTTATGTTTAATATTTACTTTGTTATGATATGTAATTGATGAAGTAGGCTTTGAATTGCATTGTTAATGTTATGTGGAAATTGTAGATGCAATGAAATCTATGTATTGACCTTGTTTGTTAATGATATGTTGGTTTCAGAATTAAATATCCTCTCAGTTTTGGAATAAAACCGAGGGGTTAAATTACTTTTAAAAAAAATGGTTACATTGTTTACCCAGAATATTAAAAATAGAGCATGTCCAGGTCCCATACAAGATGCTAGAGATCATAGATTGGTCGTTGTGTTATCATTATCATTGCATCCAAGATTGATGGTTGATGTTGTACCCAAAATTTTGCCCTCCCATTTTTATTCAAGATATCTCCTCATGCTTCTAAGATTTTCAATGGCACAAGTTTGCTCAAGTGTTGACTGGTCAAACCTCCTCTTAAGCAAATGGCCTACAAATTAGGGTTTCACTTTTCTCAAAGAAAATTGAACTTATAATGCCTCAAGTGGACTTCATGGTTTCTCAAAGGTCTTCAATTGTGCTCATGTCAAATTTCAAGCCTTGCATCACATATTTGCTCAGATGACTGAAAATCAACTTTATTGGACAAAAAGTCAATTATGGTCAACATACAGTCAAACTTCAAGATTTTTTGCTAAAACCAACATTTTGAGGTGATATTCATTATTTGATCAAGTTTTGATCATAATTCCTCAAGGAAAGCACTCAAATCATCAAAGGTCAAAATGGCCAAAATTAGGGTTTTGATTGAAAATGATTGATCATTGACTTTTGACCTAGTACATGACTTATTACCTTAAAGCATGATCTCAAGGATTCAAATACAAAGTCTTGACATAATTAAATTTCTCAATACATTTCCAAATATGCAAATGACTGATAGTTGGAAAATTGAATTGATTGATGAAAATGTCAACTATCACACAAAAGTCAAACTTTGGCTTTTTGGTTAACATTGAACGTCAAAAATCAAGAATCATCAAACCATTCAAAATTATCAAGCTTGATCAACAAGAATCAACAAAGTAAAGGAAAGTCAACAAAAAGTCAAATTTTCCAACACTTAGAAAAAATTCTAAGTGTTTTCTCCTTAATAAAGTCACTACTTCATGACCATTTTTCACTAAGATGCAAGACGATTCAAGGAAAACTTTCAACACAAAAATTCTAGAGCATGATGAATTCTACAACTTTGTCCTTGAGGGTTGATATCCTAAAAATGCTTGGATTAAGAGATATAGGCAAATGAAGTTGTGACATATTTATCCAACACTTAGAAATTTTTTCAACTAGTTTTGGTCAGTTTTTCATCCCAACTTCTTGACTAATTTTCACCAATTTCCTTGTTGATTTAGCCGAAGTGGTCAACATGAAAGTTGAAGATCATGTTTCAAGCTTTCTAAAACATATAAGAGAATGAATTTATCATACTTGAGTTAGGAGATTCAAAGAGATGAAGTTGGGCATCCATTCTTGATTTATAGGTCATATTGGTGAAGAACACACAACCAAATCTTCATGCCATGCTGCATCATCTTGCTTTACAGGCCTATGAACTTATGAATCTACCTCTAATAATAAGATTACACAAGATTTTGAGCTATGGTCCATTTGATTTAAGCATTGTCCAAACCATTTTGCCATTTTAGGGAGAAAGGTTACATTTCCATTCTTGTAAAGCAAGCTTTAATCACAAAGTCAATGCATTGAGCTTCTCACTTTCTCCCTCTGCACACACTTAACATTTATGCTCAGAAGCAACATGTTTAAAGTGCCTTACCACCCTATGAGCTATGGTACCATACATTGAAACTTTGATTTCTCAAGAAATCATAAGTTATGTTTCAACCAAACCATAACTCTTCAACTTGACAATATGATTAGCTCCTTCCCTCCAAACTTTTTCTATAAATAGAG
This sequence comes from Vicia faba, assembly GCA_948472305.1. Classification (NCBI taxonomy): domain Eukaryota; kingdom Viridiplantae; phylum Streptophyta; class Magnoliopsida; order Fabales; family Fabaceae; genus Vicia; species Vicia faba. The sequence goes on from OX451740.1 coordinate 1,003,073,008, forward strand.
AGGTCCATTTGCAAGCTGGGACATGAGTTCAGAAGCCCTAAAACACCCTCATACTATCTGAAATTAGAATTTTCATCCAAAACTACATTTGTTGCAATTTCTGACCTTGAACTCCAAACACCCAATCCACTCGTGCGTTTTCATTCTAAATCATTCACAAAGCCTCTATAACTTATATAGGACCTATCCAAAGTCTTGTTTCATCACTGTAACATCATCTTCATCACCCTCCATTTTCAAAAATAGAGCCTTGCAACTTGACTTGGTTGGAGTGATTCAGCAACTTCCAGCATAAAGTAAGGATTGGAACAACTTCAGGGAGGTCCAAGGAAGCTTAATCAATCATCACTTTGCCCTGTAAGCATCCATATGCGTTATGAGATTTCACTTCAAGAGGTAAGTTTTCAAACTTTGAAATCCTTATTTAAGCATAATTTGGATATGCTTTTAAAAGATAAAATATATATATCATGCTTATGAAGCTAACCATGTCCTTAGTTTTCATTTTTATTGACTGTGTGATGAGAGTTTTGGAACTGAAATTTCTGAAATATTAGGTTTCAGTTTGGTACCAAACAAAATTCATTTCAACCTTTGATCTATAGCTTTTGAAATTTATATGGTTGGATTCGTGGTTAAATTTCCAGCAAGTTTGATGTTTACATATTTCAATTTGGTTGAGAAATGAGTATTTTCAGAAATTCAAAAATATAGTTTTTGTAACTGGCGCGAGGAAGAAGATGGAGTGGGAAATTTCATTTTTGAAAACAAGTTTATAATATATTTACTAGGGGGCATTTTATAACCGGATGAAACAGCCACCCCAGTGGTAAAAGAAGTGCACGTATACCTATAGGGACATGAGTTCGAGCCCCAGCGGTACCCTTTTGTTTATTTCATATTTTCTTGTCTTAGATCATGTGCAGGATAGTTCTACACGCACACCATACGCCTCTCTCCATCACCCCCTGATGATCACAAGGCCATATCCAGCGCTCCATAAAGTAAGCCCATGGTGAACCCCCTTGGAGCCAACCACACTGAACCATTAGAGGCACCTGGGCCCTCTATTTTGGGCCTGGATCATTTTTCTTTTCACCCCTCCCTTTTCCTTTTTCTAACGCAGGCCCATTACCTTTTTTTTATTATAAACATTTTTTTATTTCTCTGATTAAAAAAAAGCTTGTTTTGGGCCTAACAAAAATGTTTTCTCACACCCCCTTGACTGCTTTACAAACACTGCCCCATTTAATTTCTTTTTTATCTTTTCCAATTTAATTGTTTGCTTTTATTTTTTTAGTTAATTATATTTAAATCATAAAATCACAAAAAGATTATTTTTATGTTTTATTTAATTAATTTAATCACTTTTTTTAATTTTGTTAATTAAATTATTAGAATTAGATTTTATTATTTATTTTACACTATAAAATATTTTTCCAAATTGACATTAACATCCAAATTATTTTCTAAACAATTAAAAATGATTAGACTTAGGTTTTATTTTAATTTCCTTAATTTCATTTAACTTAGATTTTTTAGGTTTTGTTTAAAATAATTAGTTAACTTATCTTTTAATTAAAACTAATTAGTTTTCTTAGGTTAATGATCAAACTTTGTTTTCTATCAAAAAATCACCAAAACATTTTTTTTCTCCTTTTTCTCTACTTCACATTTTTGCGTATTTTATTATTTCGCATTATCATTTATGTAAATGGTCTGTAATAGATAATTAGGGTTTATTGCTTTCCTCCCCATTCACAAATTTGTACCCTCATTCCCAAAGCATTGTAATAGCGTAGGATATTTAATTTTCTTAATTTATCATTTTCCATATTTCTGTTAGTAATTAGGGTTTGTATGACAAGATTAAAATCAATCATAGAAAAACCCTAATTCAAGATAAAATAATTGAATCAAACACACTTTTCACACTTACACCTCTAGGGTAACCTCACTTATTGCCTTCGGATAAAACAATCATGGCCCTCGAACGTGGGATACTTTAGCAAAGATCCCCGGTTAAAAGATCGTGGTCCCTCGATGACCCTTTGATGTTGCCTTCGGTAAACGATCTTAGTCCCTTATGACAATTGCTAAAGCATCTTACAAGTTACATTTTATGACTGTATGAGGAGGAAAAGAACAAAGACCTTTTGAGTAGGTAGATCGCCCGTGATTGTGAGGGAAATGTTCCTTCAATAAAGGTTTCAATGATGTCAAAACATTCCACTATATATTTAAAATGTTGCTAGATGATATGGTGGACAAGGTAGCATGAAAAGTCTTCAAGAATTGGTATTTTTGGAAATTTCTATGCTTTGAGTCGACTCAAAGAAAGCTCCAGTCGACGCATGATTGAAAGTTGTTCCTTGGGGAAGTATCGGGTTTGCTCACATCGACTGTGTGGTCGACTCAACCTGGAAGCAATTTTTAGGAACTATGCACCGACGCATAGCCCTGGAGCAGTCGACACATGGATTGAAAGTTGTGCCTTGGATAAGTCTCGGGTTTATTCACTTTGATTGTATGGTTGACTCAACCTGGAAGTAGTTTTTAGGAACTATGCATCAACGCACAGCTGACAATGATTGTCAAGGAAGAATTAGGGTCACCATCTTGCGATTAAATCAGCCGAGCAGAGGGTTTGAGAAACGGTTTAGGCTCTCAAAAATGTAGCTACAACCAGAGGATTATCGAAGATTAGTGACATACTTGGTTCAAATAGAATCAAGGCAAGAGAGGAGCTTAGTTTTCAAATCAACATATTGGGTTTGAATTCTGGTGAGTATTTTCTATCTCTTGTACAAACTTTGCAATCATAATAGAAATTATCCAAATTCTACATTCTAGAATTAGGGGCAGAGTACCCCGCGCGTGGACGACAGGGGGAACTGCCTAAACAAATCGCGTGTCATTTTTCTTTCTCGTCTTTTACCGTTTATTTTCTATAGTTTGTGAATTTGTACTTGTGGTTCCAATTGTCTGAATTTGTAGTGTGATAGAACTATTGCTAAGGACTATAGTAATCACTTTGGTTTCTATAATTGGTATTAACACTACAAATTAAGATAGATTGGACTTGGTGTGATTACACACACCATCAAGTGTTCGATAAAAGTCCAAAAGTGAAAATTTGTGGGTTTTATTCTCAACAATTCATTGGAAGTAATTGACAATAGTTAAAGAGTAAATGTGATCAATTATAATTGAATTAAGTGTTAATCATTCTCATTGGTTCATTCCATTCGGTTTTACGCATATCTGATTTTTTCAATAGAGGATCGTTTTTAGATGAGTGTATCCGGGTAGCTTTCACTGTGTTTTAAGTTTTCATTAAAAACTCTTTTTAAAAATCACGATATCTATTCAATCCCCCTTCTAGATACGTCCTATTGTCTAATAGTAATCGCTTGCTCACAAACTAAAACAATTTCCACACTTCATACTTTCAAGACAACTACTTTCAAAACGCTTTATAAACACTCGCGAGGAGTGATACAAGGGTTATTATAAAGCAAACTGCCTTACATTGGCATTTTCAAAACATCTTTCCAAAACAAACACTTTCATCCAATAAATATTTTCAAAACAAACATTTTGTATACATTCTCAACGATACGAGAATTATTACAAAATTATCGCACTTAGGCGTTTTCAAAATATTTTCAAACATACACAAACACAAAGCATTATTTTCAAAAGTGAGCTAGCAATTAAGAGCCCGTAGATAACTATGGATGAAAGAAAAGAAAAGTCGGTGGTGACTCTTGCTAGCCGGAACATTTGTGATAAAACGCAAAACCCAAAAGTCAGTTCTCCCACCGTATTACAGAACTTGCGACTCTGCTGGGGACTTAAAACTAAAAGTGGGGTTACCTTAGAGTTATATCACATTTCAAAATTCTTTACTTGGTTGATTTGTATGCTTTACATTTTGAAGTTATGCTTGGGTTTATTTCTTGTATAGATCCTATACCCAGATCTGGGACATTTTAGGTAAGTAGCAATAGATCATGAAGATTGTACGACATAGACCGATATGATTGAAGCGATGGCTACGTTAGCGCAACACATTTGTTGGTACCAGTATCCCTTGAGTCAAGTCAAAGAGAATATGGGGCCGCTGTGTGGTGTCATAAAGCACTAACTGACCGTAGAACCTTAGTTGACACAACTTAGCCATTAGAAAGTAGTTAGATAGCTGGATTTGGTGCAAACTGAAGTTGGTTGATACTCGATACTACACTCATTGGGATCAGACTGTCGGGATATTTTGGTCGCAGTTCAGACGCTTGTGCTGAAACAATTCCTAAGAGAAAGATCAATGATATTGAGATTCCTAGAACCCGATTACTTTTCTTAGGACAAGTTAAGCCAACTAAAACTTCAAGAGGGTACTTACCTATAAACTCCATGCAATCTAAAACCTAAGACCTTGTGTTCTTTGTGTGTGTATGATTAATTATTCAAACTTGACATCATAACATCATGACATCATTCCATATCATTTTCACTAACCATTTCAAGGACCTACGGATTTATGTTTGTTCTAGTTTGTAGGTTATGGCTTCTACTCGTAGAAACACTATCCGAATCAGTTTTGTAAGGGTACCTTCTCAACTTAAAGAGTTAGTCTCAAGGGTTCCCGAAAGTTCTCCATTCATCAAAAGGCATGGTCGAGTACTCAGTTTGGTTACCTCGTGTTTTGAAGAAGACATGATGAGCATTCTATTCCAGTTCTTTGACCATGTGCATCACTGCTTCACCTTTCCCGATTATCAGTTGGTGCCTATAATGGAGGAGTTTTCTCAATTACTGGGAGTGCCTGTTCTCAATTAAATACCCTTCACCGGTTTAGAGAAAGAGCCACAACCTGAAGAAATTACGCCAGCCTTACATTTGAAGTGGTTCGACGTTGTAGCCAATTGGGAAACAAGGAGCGAAGTCAACGGTTTCCTTGGTAAATCTCTGTTAGAGAAGGCTCAACTATTTTTGGATGCTATGAATTTTCAAGCTTTCGAATAAATTTTGGCTCTTCTAATCTATGGTTTGGTACTATTCCCCAATCCGGACCAACTCATATATGTGAACACCATCAAAATATTTCTTTCTCGTAACCCTGTGCCTACTTTTCTCGGAGATATTTTGAATTCTCTTCACACTCGTACCATGAGGAAGCGAGAGACACTTATGTGTTGCATACCTCTGCTATCAAGGTGGTTTTTTTCGCACCTTCCCCGATCAATATTGAAAAATGAACAAGGTCTGAGGTGGTCTCAAAGGATGATGTTGCTCTCTCATTTAGATATCTATTGGTGTTCCCAATCTCTGGAGGATGTTACTATCATTAACCGCTGTGGGGAATTCCCTAATGTCCCACTCCTTAGAATTAGGGGAGGTATTACTTACAACCCTTCTCTGGTTCTATGACAGTTTAGTTACAACCCTTATCCAGAGTATTGTATTCGACTACGATAATGATTTTCAAGGTTATCATCAAAGGTTTATACGAGCTTGGGGCATGGTAAACAAGATTGATAGCAAGACGTTAGGACAAAATAATTTTATCCCTTTGGAGCCTTATCTCAAATGGGTGCGAGCTCGTGCTCAAAACCTTATGATGCAATATCCAACTATTCTACTGGTAGTCTTAGAGCCTGTTGTCGAAGGAGATGTTTCTCGCATCATCCTCCATTCGGACATGCCTACTGACCTCAAAGAATTGCAGAAGTCATGGATTTAACTCAAGGAAGAATGGGACACCTTTAAAGCTCAGTTTTATGCAAGTGAGAAGAAAGTATTGGAGCTCCCAAAGCTACTTCATGAGGAGCAAAGCCTTAATGCATACATCGACACAAAGAGGAAGCTTCCATGGGAGACTTGAATCTTAGGGTTTAAAAGTTTATATTGTTGTCTCCTTGTGACCCTGTTGCTTTTTCATTGTAAGCCTAAGAGGAAATTGTAATTTTTGAACTTATTAATGCAATTTTCATTTATGTTTCCTTTTGGCTAGCAAATTTAAATCTCTTAAGGTCCTTAAAAACATTGCATTCACATATCATGCATCATTTCATAAGCAGGTTTTCCAATACAGGTTTCCTCATCTATTTACTATTTATTTCAGTATAAGATGACTCTCGAACAAACTATCAAGTATCTCCAAACTCAACATGCACAAATCCAAGAGACTCTTCTGAATCTGGTCATAGGGCAACAAGAGATGATGGCGCTCCTCACCACGAAAAAGATGACTAAGAACCGGGCTGTTCTTCTCAACATGGGAAAAATGTTCAAATGTCCTGCTCAACTAGTTCAAGATGTATCCTCTGAGGAAGACGACAACCAAGATGAGGATGATAGAAGTGTCAAGGGTGAAGGTAAATACAATCAGGGTTCTCAAGATGAAGACTACTCCTACGAACAGTACCCTCATGCATATGACAAGTACAAGCGTTTGGAAGACTGTCTCAAAGTTGTGGAAATCCAGAAAGTTCCTAGATTAGATTTTGGAGAGCTAGGTATGATCCCTGGGGTGGTCATCCCTCACAAATTCACAACTTCATGGCCATTTTTCACTAAGATGCAAATTGATTCAAGGGAAACTTTCAACATAAAAGTTGTAGGGATTGAGGGATTAATGAATTCATTGAGACTCCATGCCAAGCTTTTGAAGTAATTTCCCCTACTACTGTTGAAGATGTTTCTGCCATTCCGAAGACTACCAAGGTTCCATACAAGATGACTTCCTTGAAAGATGCTAGAGATACTATAGAAGAAGGTGGTTGTACTGTTTGGGGTCAACTTCCTGATATCCCTTACAAATATTACAAAGTTTGGTTTGGGCTTTACTGCAGAGGGCCAAAGGGTTGTTCGCCGCGCTCGGGCTGGAAGACCTCTGTTTCGTATCAGCAATAATAAAGTCAATGCCATAGAAGACGCTAACAGTGATTGTGACTTCGACAACTGGATATTCCCTACCATTGGTGATGGACTCAACAATTTGAAAGTAGACGATATTATCTCTATCTCCTTTAGCCAGGAGTAATAACTATTTCTGTTTTTATTGGTTTAAGAGGTTTGGTTATGTAACTTATTTTAAAACAATGACTTTAAACCTTGTGTCTTTCTCGGGGCACAATGGTTCATTTGTTAAGGGTTGTCATTTCATATGTAATATTTTCATTTAATGAAAACATTAGACGTTTTGCATTCAAATTTTATGCTCTCTGTTTTTATTTTACTTTATTTCCCTTTTAAATAAATATACATTCTTATACACACCCACACGCTACATTGCAGATCCCCATCAACTATGGATCTCGTTGATAACAATTCTGCTATTGCCGCTTATGACTTTGAAAATCCAATCTACCAAGCCGAAGACAAAGGTGAGGAAGATTGTGAAATACCTGGAGAACTTGCCAGACTCTTAATACAAGTAGAAAAGGCTATCTAACCACATGAAGAGCCGTTCGAAGTGGTAAACTTGGGTTGAGACAGACATAAAATAGGTCAAGATAGGGGCCAACTTAGAGGGAAGTGTCAAGAACAAACTGATTCAGATGTTGCACAACTACGTTGAGGTATTTGCTTGGTCATACGAAGACATGTCAGGGCTCGATACTGATATTGTGGTTCACCGTCTACCAATAAAGGATGGTTGTTCTCCGAATAAGCAGAAGGTTCGTCGCAGGCATCCTAAGATGTACGAGAAGATCAAAGCCGAAGTTATGAAGCAATTTAATTCAGGTTTCTTGGTAGTGACATCCTCCCCTCAATGGGTTGCTAATGTTGTTCCGGTACCGAGGAAAGATGGAAAGGTACGTATGTATGTAGATTACAGGGATCTAAACAGGGAGAGCCCCAAAGAGTACTTCCCACTACAACATATAGATGTTCTGGTTGACAACATTACTCAGCATAAGGTATTCTCTTTCATGGATGGTTTCTTGGGTTATAATCAGATCAAGATGGCTCTAGAATACAGGGAGAAAACTACCTTCATCACACAATGGGGCACTTTCTGTTACAAGGTCATGCCTTTTGGGTTGAAGAACACTGGGACAACTTATCAACGTGCCATGGTAGCTGTAACACGGTGGGATAACTGACTTGGGTGTTTTGTGTTTGATTGCAATTGTTGCAGATAGCAAGAGTCACCACCGAATTTTATTTTATCCAATAAGGAAAGAGTGAAAAGAACATGAAAGACCTTTGAGATTATTTTCTTGAGTTCGGGGGGTAAGTTATGAAAAGGGAAGGTGTTAGCACCCTTTTCATTCATAGTTATCTACGGGCTCTTAGTTGCTTGCTAGATCACTTGATTTTTTTTGAAAATGTGCTTGTGGTGTGGGTTTTGAAAGTATTTTGAAAAAATGTCTTTGTAATGGTTATCGTCTCTATAAGAACGCGTACAAAGTGTTTTGTCTTTTAAAAATGTTTCAAAGTGAAATTGTTGGTGTATAAAATGTTTTTGTTGTGGACAAGCGAGCAACTAGGAGCATCCTACCTACTCAAAAGGTATTAATATTATTTTCTTCCTCCTTTAGATGTTTCTATCTTACCATTGATTTGGTAAGAAGCCCCATCATTGGATGTGAAGGGACGGGCGTGGGACGTTTGTATAGTCATAGAAGGCAACATATGAGACATTTTAGCAATGTCGTTTAGGGACTAGATCATTTACCGAAGCCAACATTGAGGGTCATCGAGGGACTACGATCTTTTATCAAGGGTCTTTGCTAAAATGCCCATATTCGAGGGACATGACTATATTTCCGAGGCAACAAGTTAAATTACCCTAGGGGTGCATGTGTGTGAATAGTGTGTTTGATTGCATGCATTTTTGTCTTTTGAACTTTTGGTTATCTACTTGTTGTTTTTATCTTGCCATACATCCTAGTTACAAACATTTATACAAAAACAATAAAAATGCAAAAGAAAGTAAATCCTACATTATTACGACCATATTGAAATATTAAGAAAATATAAAGACAAAATAAAATAAAAAGAAGAAAAATGAGCTCTTTCGATTCAGGCAGAAGCATCCTTCGATTATGCACTTTTTGACTTCTTTCGATTTGGACCTGGAGCTAGCAAGGTTCCGTCCTTCGTTTGAGGTCTAGAGGCAGCAAGGTTTTGTTCTTCGAGTGAGGCCTGGAGTCAGCAAGGTTCTGTCTTTGTTTGAGGCCTTGAGTCAACAAGGTTCTATTCTTCATTTGAGGCCTTGAGCCATCAAGGTTCTATTTTTTGTTTGAGGCCAGGAGTCAACGTGAGGTGCATTCTTTACCACGGGCGTGGAAGTATGCTAGGCCCTCAGGTTGATATTCGAAAGGCTTGGGCATTTAGACAATCTAAAGGTACAATGAACCCGTCTTAAGTTCTTAAAATGCAACATTCAAGTGTAACTACAGGCCAAGGGTTAGCACAAAAATCAATGGGTCTCAAAGTCTAAAGCCTAACTAGTTAGAGTTGAGATTTTCAGTGTATGGGTAGTCAGAATCGAAAGCTAAAACATGGTCAAGCTCCCTATATGAAATATCTAAATTTTTCTTTATTGGCATGTTCACATGATATTAAAATAGAATAGATTCAAGTTTAAATGGAACTTACCTCTTGAAGCTCTTAAATCGAAGGAAACTGTAAATGTCTTCCTTGGTGGAGAATGGGAGTTCCTCGGGACCTTCCTGAGACTAATCCAGTTACCACTTTATGCATGCAGTCACTGAATCGAAGGAGGGTGTGTGAGTGGATCGAAGGTTCTTTCTATAACAAGTAATGTAATGAATCAAAGGGTTATTGTATTGTAGTTGGGGAAGTGGATCGAATGCTAGTTAGATGGTCACTTAGGGGGGGGGGGGGGGGGTGAATCGAAGCAATCACTTAGTGTATCAAGGGGTTTGAGTTTTTAAGAAGTGTTCGAAAAATGTTGGGAAGTGTTGGAGAGTTTTGGAAATTTTCACAACTGTTCTCTTGCAATCCTTCAGGCGCCCCTAACATGTGTGGTGGATTATCTTATTTATAGATGGCCTGGGCTGATGTTTTGGGAGGGAAAACAAAAGATTTAAACAAAAAAGGTATGCTAAGTTTGTAGCTTTCGAGGGGTAGTGTTTGTATGCCATTTTGGTGCAAGGAATAAGGCAGTGTTGCAGGATTGATGTGCAACAATTTTGGAGTTTTATTACCAGTGTATCAGGCCTGAACCTGGCAGCGCATGTGACTTAGTCAACAAGTACCTTTGGCATCTCAACCTTTTGTCTTGACCCCATAGCTCTGTCTTTCGACCAGACTCTTCAATAACCATTTCTTTTTTCAAATCGAAGTGTCATTCGAATGGCTCATATGGATATCCTTTTGAAGAGGCCCAAGTAAGTGTCTTTCGACCAGGCCCTTCATAGGTTCCTTCGAATGGTATAAATACATGCTCCTAAGGTGGGTCAGTAAAACATGTCATTTGATTGGGACATTCAGACATGTCTGGCAAGTCCTTCGAATGTGCCACTATGGTACTTCTTTCGTATGAGACAATGGCATAGTGTAGAATTTGTGTATTGAAGCAAGCCATTTCTAAGGGAGATAGTTCCCACTCAAACTTTCCTGCAAGGGTCCCTGCCTTGTGACCCTATGAAAACATGCTCAAATGTAAGCTTGTAAAAAGGGAGACACATGCCCAAATGAAAGGTATGATCAAAAGCTTGTGCTGAAGGATTCACATGCCCCAAACGAAGAATGCATGCAGAGGATGAAAGGCACAATCAAAACATTGCAACACTGGGAAAGCCATATGCCCCAAACGAAGGAGGCCTGCAGGAGGAAAGACGTGTAATCGAAAGAGAGCAGAAGAGAGGCTTTATCCTCCTGAATCGAAGGACATCATTAGGAGGATTTTTGCATGGTGAATTGAAGCTAGTTGATGAGAAGTGTTGCCCTGTAGAAGCTTGTAACAAGTTGGTTAAAATGGTGACTTTGGCCTTGTGCATGTTAACATGGTAAGGAATTCCGCCTTATAAATCTTGGCTAATACGTAGGAAAGATTCTATGTGGCAAAACCAAAGATTTTCACAAACGTTCAAACGAAGTCTATTGCCCAAACGAAGCAGAAAATGAACTTGCCCAAATGAGTCCAATTCCCCAATCGAAGCATGAAATGAACTTGCCCAAAAGGAGTCCAGCGCCCAAACGAAGGATGCAACCAAAGCCTACATCAAAGGAACCAAAATGGCCAATCTAAGGATGCAAAATTGAAAAGAACTTTATTTTCCTTAATTTTTTTCAAAATGAGTATTTTCATCTGTTTTGTCCTTTTTTAGCAATTTCCTCTTTAATCTTGATGCTGAAAAATCCAAATGTATTTGTGTTGGTTTGAATTTTTGGGAGCCCCTTGTGAGAAATGTCTTGAGAAATGAGAGGGCAAATTTTGGGGTACAACAGTTGCCCCTGTTCAATCTTCTTAAATCTGAAGAGTTAGATTGGAGAATCTGCCATTTGTGACTTGAAGGTGGAAGATGATTGAACACTAGAGTGCCCAGAAATTTGCACTTGATGATATTGTGGTTGAGGTGTAAGGAATTGGATTAAAGATGCCATTTGGAGAAATGATGGAGAGTTGTTAGAGATGGGCTTAAGATGCCATCCAAAGGTGTTTGTTGACAGAAATTAGACTAAGTCTAAGCTTGAATTCAACTAGAAAAGAATCAGAATAAATCTTTCGTCGATTTAAACTGAACCAGCAGAAGTCTTGAATAATCTTTAACTGGAAAGAATCAGGATAAATCTTTGGAGTGATTTGTCTGAACCAGGGAAAGTGTCTACTGAGAAAGAATCAGGATAAACCATTGATCGATTTAAACTAAACTAGCAGAGGTCTGGAAAAGAATCAGAATATATCTTGGAGCAATTTATTTGAAGCAGAGAAACTGTCTAGGGGAAAGAATCAGGATAAACCATTGAGAGATTTAAACTGAAACAACAGAGATCTTGAATATTCTTTAACTGGAAAGAAACAGAATAAATCTTGGAGCGATTTATCTGAACCAGAGAAAATTTCTACAGGAAAGAATCAGGATAAACCGTTGAGAGATTTAAAATGAACCAGTAGAGGTCTTGAATATTTTTTAACTGTAAAGAATCAGAATAAATCTTGGAGCAATTTATCTGAACCAGAGAAAGAGTCTACCGGAGAAGAATCAGGATAAACCATTGGTCGATTTAAACTGAACCAGCAGAGGTCTGAAGGAAGTATTCGTCATGTAGATATTCACCCTGTCTTATTTCGGGAATTGATCTACAATTGATTTGTTCACGGATAGTTGTCTTGTCTTGTCGAAAATTTGTTGATGATAATTTTCTGTTGATTGATTTTTCTTGAAAACGTAATGAGTTAATTGTATGCACTGCCATGATGTATGGAATGCATGGTGTGATGATGTTTCTAAAAAATAAATCAGATTTAATATGCATTTGTGTTGTCGATGTTATGATGTATGAATGCAATGTATGCACATATTAGTTGTTCTGCTGCAATGTTGTTTAGATTGGGGAAAATAAATCCCTGACTGCCGCTGGGAATGTGGAGTGTAAACTTTCATGTTTTGTTGAAACTGAAGTATTGATAGATGGGTTTTTGTCATTAGAGAAGTAAACTCTGTTGGGGGAAGGAAACGTCGTGCATTGTTTGTGGACTTGGTGAAATCCTGCTGGAGAATTCCTGAGAAGCTGGGCGACTTTCACTGGGGAATCTTTGGAGCGATAACTGGAAGTCTCACTCCGTCGGGGATATGAAAGCAACCGATACCATTAGGCTACATACTGGCGATATGGCAATGATCTTGTAGTAGGATGTCCTTGCTTCTACTTTGTTAGAGAAAGTACCTACATGGATTTTATGGAATGGCCCATAGATATTATCCTGTTTCTTAAAATCATTAGTAATTGTCTTTCTGTTCAGTTTTTCTTTTTTATGCGTTCATTTGTAAAGAGTAATTACGTTCAAATGCATATGTTCAAAAATAACCACTGGACGTTTTTGCAAACAAAACAGGAAAGTAAAAGAAAAACATATAGTTTTGCACTTTTAAAGGAATATCTTTGTATTAACTTGAATAAGTATTTTTGTACAAAGAGACTAGCATCCTAGTAAGAGAATGTCGTCGTAAAAATGAAAACTGATACAAAGAAAAGACACCTATGTGAAATAATCCCACGGGGTTCCCATTCTGATATAGCCTTTATGTCTCTGAGTGTCTTATCCACTTGCTGCTTTGTCTGAAGTTGATTGGATTGATTAGAACCATTTGAGTTTGACGATTGATATTGAAGATTGGCTGTAAGGTGATCTAATGGGACATAGTAATATGCTATAAATCCATAACTTTTTCCTGGATCGCCCTTTCGGGTTTTCAATCCACCAGGATACCCATTTTTGCCCAATCCGCCATTTCAGGTTTTCAGCTTGCCGGGTGTACAATTTTTGTTTTGTTTTATCCCTAATTTTTGCATAGGCCAGTCAACCTAGTGGATATTTTCATGTGTAGTATCTTTTAACTATGTCCGCGTTTACAGGGTGCGGAAGTTCATCACCATCCATAGTGGTTAAGATCATTTCCCCACTAGAAAATATGTTTTTAATCACAAATGGCCCTTCGTATGTAGGAGTCCATTTACCCCTGGGATCACCTTGTGGCAGTATGATACGCTTGATTACCAAGTCGCCAACCTGATATATCTGACGTCTGACCTTCTTGTTAAAAGCCTTAATCATACGTTTTGGTACATCTGGCCATGGTAGACAGCCTTAAGCATCTTTTCATCAATCAAGTTCAATTGGTCAAGTAGAGTTTGAATCCATTCATCTTCATTCAAACCTACATCCCTCATGATTCTCAAAGAAGGTATTTGGACTTCAATTGGTAGGACAACTTCCATGCTGTATACCAAAGAGAAAGGAGTTTCCCATGTTGACGTGCGCGTCGTGGTACAGTGGCTGTGGAGAGAAAATGGTAACATCTCATGCCTGTCCTTCTAGGTCACTATCATTTTTTGTATGATCTTCTTGACGTTTTTATTAGCGGCTTCTACAACGCCATTCATCTTCGGCCGATAAGGAGAAGAGTTATGATGCTGGATCTTAAATTGCGCGCATAGTGCAGTGATCATAGTATTATTGAGATTGGTACCATTATCTGTAATGATTCTCTCTGGAATACCGTACTGACAGATATGATTATGTTTGATGAATCGGGCCATAACATTCTTGGTAACAGAAGCGAATGAAGCTGCCTCGACCCACTTTGTGAAGTAATCAATGGCAACCAATATGAAGCGGTGTCCATTAGAAGCTGTAGGTTTGATCTCTCCAATCATGTCAATGCCCCACACTGTGAATGGCCAAGGAGAAGTCAGGACGTTTAGAGGAACCGGATGCACATGTACCTTGTCAGCATAGATCTGGACACGTGTGTCAGGTTTCTGAATGCTGATAACAGTCTGCTTCCATGGTGGACCAATAATATCCTGCTCATAGGATATTTTTAGCCATCGTGTGCCCACTAGAATGGGTGCCAAAGGTACCTTCGTGTAAATCATCCATGATCTTACCTGCCTCACTCTTGTCTATGCACCGAAGCAAAGTAGAGTCGTGGTTGCGCTTATAGAGGATTCTGTTACTGAGGAAGAATTTAGCAGAAAACCTTCTCAGGAACTTCTTATCATTGACTGAAGCTTCCTCTGGATATTCTTGGGCCTCGATATATCTCTTAATTTCATGGAACCAAGGCTTGTCCAGTACTTCTTCAATATCAATCTCGTGACAGTAAGCTGGTCCGTCCATCCGCTCAATGGTGATTTGAGGAGCCTCATTATCCCACTTGATTTTAAACATGGATGATATAGTGGCTAGCGCATCCGCTAGTTGATTTTCCTCTCGTGGAAAATGCTCAAAGGTAATTTCCTCAAAATATGGGACTAATGTCAATACATGTTCTTTGTAAGGGATGATATTAGGATGCTTTGTCCCATTCTCCTTTGATCTGACTGAAGACTAAGGCTGAGTCTCCAAATACACTTAAGGACTTGATTCCCAAATCTATGACAACTTTGAGAACCATAATACAAGCTTCATATTCCGCCATATTATTGGTACAGTTGAAACACAACTTAGCAATGAAGGGGGTATGACAGCCTTCAGGGGATATGATTAGAGCGTTGATGCCATTGCCGAGTGCGTTGGAAGGTCCATCAAGAACCATGGTCCATCGGGATCCTTGTTCAGGTCCGTCATACAGTCTGAGTTCTTCACAATTGTTTACCTACATGATGTCTTCATCCGGGAATTCAAAATTCATGGATTGATATTCATCCACAGCCTGATGAGCCAGGTGATCAGCCAAAACACTTCCCTTTATTGCTTTATGGGTAGTGTACTGAATGTCGTATTCAGTCAGGACCATCTGCCATCTTGCTATTCTTCCAGAGAGAGCGGGATTCTCGAATATGTATTTAATGGGATCCGTCTTGGATATCAATAAGGTAGTGTGAGTCAGCATATACTATTTTAGCCGACGAGCAGCCCATGCCAGAGTGCAACAAGTTTTCTCGAGCAGTGAATATGTGGTTTGACAGTCGGTAAACTTTTTGCTCAGGTAGTATATTGTATGCTCTTTTCGTCCAGACTCATCATGCTTCCCCAACACACACCCCATTGAATTTTTTAAGACTGTTAGATACATGATTAGAGGTCTTCCTTCAACTAGAGGCATCAAAATGGGAGGCTCTTGAAGGTACTCTTTGATCTTATCAAAGGCAGCATGGAAGTCTTCGTTCCATTCCACCACTTGATCTTTCTTCAGTAATTTGAAAATTGGTTCACAAGTAGCGGTTAGATGGGAGATGAACCTTGCTATGTATTTTAGCCGTCCTAAGAATTCCATAACTTCCTTCTCAATGCGAGGAGCAAGAATTTCTTGTATTGCGTTTAACTTTGCAGGGTCCACTTCAATACCTTTACCACTGACAACGAAGCCTAAGAGCTTACCGGACCTCACTCCAAAAGTGTATTTATTCGGGTTCAGCCTTAGTTTGTATTTCTTCAGTCTTTCAAACAGTTTTTATAGATGGTCAAAGTGTTCCTCTTTAGTTTGAGATCTGGCTATCATGTCATCCACGTAGACCTCTATCTCGTGATGGATCATATCATGAAACAAAGCTACCATGGCACGCTGATAGGTTGCCCCGGCGTTCTTCAGCCCAAATGGTACAACTTTGTAACAAAACGTGCCCCACTGTGGGACGAAGGTCGTTTTCTCCATGTCCTCAGGTGCCATTTAGATCTGGTTATATCCGGAGAAACCATCCATGAAGGAGACTACTTTATGTTGTGCGGTGTTGTCAACCAGAATATCGATGTGGGGAAGCGGGAAGTCATCCTTGGGACTTTCCCTATTCAGGTCTCTATAATCCACACACATACACACCTTACCGTCCTTTGTAGGCACTGAAACAACATTGGCGACCCATTGTGGATAGGAGGTGACAACTAAGAATCCGATGTTGAACTACTTCATGACTTCAGTCTTGATTTTCTATGACATTTCTGGCCGCATGCGACAGACCTTCTATTTTACCAAAGGGCAGTCTTCTTTTGTTGGCAGACGATGGACCATGATATCAGTGTCGAGTCCTGGCATGTCTTCACATGACCCGGCAAAGACCTCAACATAGTCATGTAGTAACTGAGTTAAGCGCTTATTAACACTAGGCTCCAGGTTGGCACCTACCTTGACTTCTTTCTTGTCCTCTTCAGTACCTAAGTTAATTGTTTCAACCGACTCTTCGTGGGGATGTGTGGTCCTTTCTTTCTGTTGTAATAACCTAGCTAGTTCCCCTGGTACCTCACAATCTTCCTCACCTTCAACTTAGGCTTGGTAGATCGGATTTGCAAAGTCACAATAGGCCATAGTAGAGTCGTTACCCATGGGGTCCTGAGTGGATGTGGATCTGCATTTTGATATGTGAGTGTGTGTAAGAGCATAACTATCTTTGATAAAATAAAATGTAGAAAAAGAAAAACAAAGAGCATAAAATTTGCATGCAAAAACGTCCATTATTTATTGATGACATATGAAGATGAAGTAACAACCCTCACAAATGGACCATTGTGCCTCGAGTAAGACACAAGGATTTAAAGTCTAAATTGTTTAGATATTACAAGTCCGAAAAAATTAAAAGACAATTAGTCTTGAATAAAAGTAATATGAATAAAATCTTTGGCCTCCCAATTGTTGAGTCCTCCGCCGATGGTTGGAAAAATCCACTCGTCCATGTCACAGCTTCTATCATTGTCTTCCAATGCATTAACTCCATGATTGATGATGCGTAAAGGTGGTCCCCCAGCGCGAGAACGTCAAACAACTCTTTGGGCCTCCGTAGTAAAACCCAAACCAAATTTGTTGGATTTGTAGAGAATATCCGGAAGTTGACCCCAAATGGTACATCCATCTTCCTCAACTACTGCTCTAGCATCTTTCAGAGAAGCCATTTTAAATGGAGGTCTGGTAACCTTCAGAGTCTTGGTAGTAGTCTTGGTTGCCGCAAATGTTTGTGGGACCTCCTCAAAATTCTGACATGGGGTCTCAATAAACTCACCGTCCATTTCAACATACCTGAAAGAGTTCAGGTGGCTAACCATGTATTCCTCCTCCCCATGGACTGTGATAATCTTTCCCTTGACTGGGTACTTCAACATCTGATGTAAGGTGGAAGTGACAGCACCAGCCCCATGGATCCAGGGTCGACCCAACAGACAGGAATAGGATGGGCGGATATCCATCACATAGAAGATTGAATCAAAAGTCTGAGTTCCCACTTTGATAGGGATGTTTACTTCTCCGTGCACTGTTCTTTTAGAACTATCGAAGGCCCTCACCACAATGTTGCTAGGCTTTAATGTGAGTCCTTCACAATCTAACCGGTCAAGAGCATTCTTTGGTAAGACGTTCAACAACGAACCTATATCCACAAGAACATGGGTTAAAGTAGTTACCCTACACTCAATGGAGACATGCAAGGCATCATTGTGTTTCCTTTCTTTGGGAGTTAAATCAGCGTCAGAAAAACCCAGTCCATTATCAGCAATTAGACTGGCCACATAATTCTCAAATTGATCAATGGAGGTCTCTTGGGGAACATGGGTGGTCTTTAGAAATTTTACTAAGGCCTTGGCATGGGCCTCAAAGCATAAAAGAAAAGCCAACATTGATATTTTTGAGGTGGTCTACCCGAACTGCTCTACGATGTTGTAGTCACTTTTCTTGATTATCTTTAGTATTTTCTCCATCTCCTTATTAGCAGCTTCAAGAATGACCTCTGGATGTGCCTTCTTCCGGACAGGCTCAAACAATACCTCTTTGCCCCTTGTCTCGATAACAGGGATAACAATAGGACTATCAACGGGAGTATCACTGGGAATGCTGGTAGGAGCGGTAGTGGGAATAATTACAGGAGTAGTAATGGCTTTTGGATAGATCTCGGGGGAGAAAACCCTTCCACTTCTTGTTATTTTGCGGGTACCAATGATATTGTCGACGTCGAGATCAATGTCTTTAGCAATTTTGTATTTGATAGCCAATAGATCTTACTGGACGCCATGGTAATAGACCTCAGCCCCATAGTTCCAAGGAATAGCTTAGTCCGAAGAATATGGTATTGGCCCCGACATGGTGATGATTAGGGGAGTAGAATTTGGAGAATATGTAATCCTGACGGGTATTTTGATGGAGACCCTAGGAGGATGGTCAAAAATGGTGATTATTAAAACATCTTCACAAGGATTTCTGGTAGAAGGAACTTTCTCGAACAAGATTTCTTTGTTAACCATCAGGCGTTGGAAGCCCATCTTCAACAACAAACACCCATTTGTTAGAGACATACATAAGCAACAACTTTCATCACAGCCTGGAAATAGACCGGCTTGCAATATATTCCATTTAACAGTTAAAAGGGGAGTAGTTAAATCATCCGCACACCGACCATTCGGGTTGTAGCAGGGAGAAGCAGTGTTAGGGTTCTTGGGAGCTTCCGTTAGTGTCGCCAGATTGGACTTTAGTAGATGTGGCAAAACTTGGGACAAGGTCATGTTGATTCGGGTGAATCGTCTTATGGGAACCTATGGCCTGCGTTGATAGTTTCACTGTTGATTTGATATAGGATTGGAAATCATAACAGCCCCTACCGTCGGGCGATGTTCAATTTTGCTTTGATTTCTATGGTCATATGCAACACTGACCTCCTTCTTTCCGGTAAAGGGTTTCTTCATCGTGCTAGAGGATACATCCCTTTGAATTTTGCTGCTTTTAATACCGGCTTCTACCTGCTCACCAGTCATGATTAGTTCAGTAAATCCAGTCGAAGAGCTTTCGATCAGATGGTTGAAGAACGGACCAGACAACGTGCCTAAGAACATATCCACCAATTCTCTGTCAGATATAGGGGGCTGGACTCTTCCCGCCAGATCCCTCCATTTTTTGGCATAAAGTTTGAAACCTTCACCATCACCCATAGACATACCTTGCAGTTGTGTTTGAGTTGGAGCTAGGTCAACATTATACTAATATTACTTGTAAAAAGCAGCAGCCAAATCTTCCCAATTGCGAATATTGGTTCATTCCAAGTGATAGAACCAATCCAATTGCGTCCCTGACAATCTTTCTTGGAAGAAATGTACCCATAGGTTCCTATCAGCAGTACATGATTGAATTTTCCTGACTTATGACCTTAAATGCAGCTTTGGACAAGAGACACCATCATATTTAGAGAAAGTGGGGACCTTGAATTTTTGCAGGATGACAACCCCTGAGACGAGTCCTAGCTCTTCAAAATCCAACCAGGGTACCCTCTGGATCTCCATAGCATTGAGGCGATCCTCCAACTGTTTGTATTTATCATTAGTCGGGGGACACTGTTCTTTAGAATAGTCCACTTCTTCCTCTTCTTTAGACTCTGGGTGGTTATTTCCTTCCTTATTATTTCCTTCTTGATTATCTCCTTCACCCGACGAGGTTGTGAAATCTAGAGTTCACCTGGCTAGTCCTTTGAACCTTCTTCTCAGATTCAAACCACCAACTGGTTTCTTTGCCTTCTTCTTCTTATCTTTGATCATCAGAGCCTTCAAGTCCTCTTGTCCTTTAGCCAGAGCCAAGAACATTTGTTGTAATTGAGCGTTCTGTGTTTGGAGATCGTTTACTGTCTGTTCAATATCCATCTCACTGAAATAAACCATAGAAAGATAAGGAGAGCTGTTGTAAGAAACCTTTTTGTGTTATGATGAATGGAAACGCATATGCAAATGATTTCAAGGAAATTAGAGATTTAAATACAAAAAGGAAACACACATTGTATTAATAAATCCATGTTCGAGTACACCATTCCTCTTTGGGCTTACAATGAAAGAAATGAAATACAAAGGCTCCTAAGACAAAAAGGTTGAACGCATCCTCTTCGGTGCGATGTAGGCGTTCAAACTCCGCTCTTCATGAAGCTTCTTGGTGAGTTCCAAAACTTTCTTCTCACTGGCGTAGAATTGGGCTTCGAAAGTGTCTCGCTCTTCCTTTAGCTGAATCCAATCCTTTTGCAAGTCTTCAAGACAGGTATGCATGTTGGGATAAAGGATAGTATACAAGATATCTCCTTCAGCAACAGGTTCCATGATAACAGGTAGGATGGAGGGGTAAGGCATTACGAGACTGTGAGCACGAGCTCATACCCACATAAGGTAAGGCTCAAGGTGAATGGAATTTCTGTGTCCTAATGTCTTAATATCCACTTTGTTTACCATCCTCCAAGCCTGTATAAACCTCTGACGGTAGCCTTGATCGTCACTTTCGTAGTTGAACACCACACCTTGGATGAGCGCATCATGTGGACCATCTCTTCGTGCGTACCCAAAATGTCGCAAAGCTAAGAAAGGGTTATAAGTGATACCCCCCCTAATGCTAAGCAAAGGGACATTAGGGAATACACCACAACGGTCAATGATAGTAATATCCTCCAAGGATTGAGAACACCAGTGGATATCCGAATGTCTGAGTGACATCAACCTATTGGACCATCTCAAGCCTTGCTCGTTCTTCACAATAGATTGGGGGAGATGCGAAACAAACCACCTAGCCAACAGAGGAGTACAACACATGAGGGCTCCTCTTCTCTTCATGGTGCGAGAGTGGAGAGAGTTCAAGATATGTCCTAACAAAGTAGGCACTGGATTGAGAGATATGAATATTTTGACAGCATTCACATCTATAAGTTGGTCAAGATTTAGAAATAGTACCATCCCATAGATGAGAAGAGCCAAAATTTCTTTGAAATCTTGTAAATCCAGAGTGTTCCAACAGTCTTGAGCTTTTTCCAACAGGTACTTGGCTAGGAACCCTTTGACACCACTTCTTGTTTCCCAATTAGCTGTGACATCGGATTGTTGCAAGTGTAAATCTCGGGGAACCTCTTCAGGGCGTGGGTCTCTTTTAGTACCGTTGAAAGGTAGTTGATTGAGAATAGGAATTCCCAAGAGTTGAGAGAATTCTCCCATAGTAGGTACAAGCTGGTAATCGGGGAAGGTAATGCAATGGTGCAAAGGGTCAAAGAACTGGAAAAGCACCTTCATCATATCTTCATCAAAGCTTGAGGTAACCAAGTTGAGAATTCGTCCATGTCTTTTGGTGAACGGAGAGTCCTCAGGGACTCTTGATGCTAACTCTTTAAGCTAAAAAGGTACTCGTACAAGGTTGACTTGGATTGTATTCCTGCGAGTGAGAGTCATGTCCTACAAAACAGAACAAAGATGAATATCAAAATCCTTGAAATGGTTAGTCTAAAATGCTATGGTATGATACCATGATGTTAGGTACAAGCATATGCACAAGTTAATCAAACAAGTCCTTAGGTTTAGGCTTGCATGAGGTTCATAGGTAAGTACCCTCTTGAAGTTTAGTTGGCTCAACCTTTCCTAGATAATAAACAAGTTCTAGGGAATCTCAATATCACTGATCTTTCTTCATCGGGAATTGTTTCAGCACAAGCCTCTTTATCGGCGACCGAAATATCCCGAATGTCTGATCTCAATGAGCGTAGTATCGAGTATCAACCAACTTCGGACTGCACCAAAGCCGGCTACCTCACTACTTCCTAATGACCAAGTTGTTCTAGTAAAGGTTCTAAAGTCAGTTAGTGCTTCATGACACCACACATCGGCCCCGTATTCTCCTTGACTACTCAAGGGCTACCGGTACCAACAAACATGTCACACTAACGTAGCTATTGCTTAGATCATGTCAGTATACCCCGCACAGTTTCCACAACTTATTGCTACTTACCTAAAAAGGTGCCCCAGATCCGGGTAGAGGATCAAAACAAACCCAAACAAGGAACCATAATATAAAGCAAACAAATCAAACAATGAAAAGCAAGTAAATATGATCTATCCCTAAGGTAACCCCACTTTTAAGTATATTCCCCAGCAGAGTCGCCAGTTCTGTAACACGGTGGGAGAACTGACTTGGGTGTTTTGCGTTTAATTGCAATTGTTGTGGATAGCAAGAGTCGCCACTGACTTTTCTTTTATCCAATAAGGAAAGGGTTAAAAGAACAAGAAATACCTTTGAGATTATTTTATTGAGTTCGGGGGGTAAGTTATGAAAAGGGAAGGTATTAGCACCCTTTTCATCCGTAGTTATCTACGAGCGCTTAGTTGCTTGCTAGATGACTTGCTTTTGTTTGAAAATGTGCTTGTGTTGTGGATTTTGAAAGTATTTTGAAATGATGTCTTTGTAATGGTTCTAATCTCTATAAGAACGCGTACAGAGTATTTTGTCTTTTAAAAATGTTTCAAAGTGAAATTATGGGTGTATAAAATGTTTTTGTTGTGAGCAAGCGAGCAACTAGGAGCATCCTACCTACTCAAAAGGTATTAATATTATTTTCTTCCTCCTTTAGATGTTTCTATCTTACCATTGATTTGGTAAGAAGCCCCATCATTGGATGTGAAAGGACGGGCGTGAGACGTTTGTATAGTCATAAAAGGAAACATATGGGACGTTTTAGCAATGTCATTTAGGGACTAGATCTTTTACCGAAGGCAACATTGAGGGTCATCGAGGGACTACGATCTTTTATCAAGGGTATTTTCTAAAACTCACATATTCGAGGGACATGACTATCTTTCTGAGGCAACAAGTGGAATTACCCTAGGGGTGCATGTGTGTGAATAGTGTGTTTTATTGCATGCATTTTTGTCTTTTGAACTTTTAGTTATCTACTTGTTGTTTTTATCTTTCCATACATCCTAGTTACTAACATTTATACAAAAACAATAAAAATGCAAAATAAAATAAACCATACACTATTACAACCATATTGAAATAGCAAGAAAATATAAAGACAAAATAAAATAAAAAGGAGAAAAATGAGCACTTTCGATTCAGGCAGAAGCATCCTTCGATTCTGCACTTTTTGACCTCTTTCAATTTGGACCTGGAGTCAGCAAGGTTCTATCCTACATTTGAGATCTGGAGGCAGCAAGGTTCTGTCCTTTGTTTGAGGCATGAGTCAGCAAGGTTCTGTCTTCGTTTGAGGCCTGGAGTCAGCAAGGTTCTGTTCTTCGTTTGAGGCCTGGAGTCAGCAAGGTTCTGTTTTTCGTTTGAGGCCTGGAGTCAGCATGAGTTGCATTCTTTGCCATAGGCTCCTTGCTAACTCCTTCGAATGGAAGTATGCTAGGCCCTCAGGTTGAGATTCTAAAGGCTTGAGCATTTAGCCAATCGAAAGGTACAATGAACCAGTGTTAAGTTCTTAAAATGCAACATTCAAGTGTAACTACAGGCCAAGGGTTAGCACAAAAATCAATGGGTCTCAAAGTCCAACGCCTAACTAGTCAGAGTTGAGATTTTCAGTGTATGGGTAGTCAGAATCGAAAGCTAAAACATGGTCAAGCTCCCTATATGAAATATCTACATTTTTCTTTATTGGCATGTGCACATGATAATAAAATAGAATAAATTCAATTTTAAAGGGAACTTACCTCTTGAAGCTCTTAAATCGAAGGAAACTGCATTTGTATTCCTTGGTGGAGAATGGGAGTTCGTTGGGACCTCCCTGAGACTAATCTAGTTACCACTTTATGTAAGCAGTCACTGAATCGAAGGAGGGTGTGTGAGTGGATCGAAGGTTCTATCTATAACATGTAATGGAATGAATCAAAGGGTTACTGTATGGTAGCTGGGGAAGTGGATCGAAGTCTAGTTAGATGGTCGCTTAAGGGGGTGAATCAAAGGACTCACTTAGTGTATCAAGGGGTTTGAATTTTTTAGAAGTGTTTAAAAAATGTTAGGAAGTGTTTGAGAGTTTTGGAAATATTCACAAGTGTTCTCTTGCAATCCTTCAGGCGCCCCTAACATGTGTGGTGGAGTCTCTTATTTATAGATGGCCTGGGCTGATGTTTTGGGAGGGAAAACAAAATATTTAAACAAAAAAAGTATGCTGAGTTTGTAGCTTTCGAGGGGCAATGTTTGTATGCCATTTTGGTGCAAGGAATAAGGCAGTATTGTAGGACTGCCGCGCAGCAGTTTTGGAGTTTTATGGCCAGTGTATCAGGCCTGAACCTGACAGCACATAGGACTTGGTTAATAAGTACCTTTGGCATCTCAACCTTTTATCTTAACCCCTTAGCCCTGTCTTTTGACCAGACTCTTCAACAACCATTTCTTTTTTCAAATCGAAGTGTCATTCAAATAGATCATGTGGATATCCTTTTGAAGGGGCCCAAGTAAGTGTCTTTTGACCAGGCCCTTCACGGGTTCATTCGAATGGTCCAAATACATGCTCCTAGGGTGGGTCAACAAAACATGTCACTCGATTGGGACATTCAGACATGTATGACAAGTCCTTCGAATGTGCCACCATGGTACTTCTTTCGTATGAGACAATAGCATAGTGTAGAATTTGTGTATTGAAGCAAGCCATTTCTAAGGGAGATACTGCCCACTCAAACTTGCCTGCAAGGGGACATGTAGCCAAACTAAAGGGTGTATATAGGAGGTCCCTACCTTGTGACCCTATGTAAACATGCTCAAATGAAAGCTTGTAAAAAGGGAGCCACATGCCCAAACGAAAGGTATGATCAAAAGCTTGTGCTGAAGGATTCACACGCCCCCAAACGAAGAATGCATGCAGAGGATGAAAGGCACAATTGAAACTTTGAAACATTAGGAAAGCCATATTCCCCAAAAAAAGGAGGTCTGCAGGAGGCAATATGTGTAATCGAAAGAGATCAGAAGAGAGGCTTTGGCCTCCTGAATTGAAGGACATCATTAGGAGGCTTTTTGCCATGTGAATTGAAGTAAGTTGATGAGAAGTGTTGCCCTGTCGAAGCTTGTAACAAGTTGCTTAAAAAGGTGACTTTGGCCTTGTGCATGTTAACATGGTAAGGAATTCTGCCTTGTAAATCTTGGCTAATACGTAGGAAAGATGCTATGCTGCCAAACGAAAGATTTGCACAAACGTTCAAACAAAGTCTAGTGCCCAAACAAATCAGGAAATGAACTTTCCCAAATGAGTCCAATTCCCCAATCGAAGCATGAAATGAACTTTCCCAAAAGGAGTCCAGCACCCAAACGAAGGATGCAACCAAAGCCTACATCGAAGGAGCCAAAGTTCCCAATCTAAGGATGCAAAATCAAAAAGAACTTTCTTTTCCTTAAATTTTTTCAAAAGGAGTATTTTCATCTGTTTTGTCCTTTTTAGCAATTTCCTCGTTAATCTTGATGCTGAATAATCCAAATGTATTTGTGTAGGTTTGAATTTTTGGGAGCCCCTTGTGAGAAATGTCTTGAAAAATGAGAGGGAATATTTTGGGGTACAACAGTAGCCTTATTCATGACATGATTCATCATGAGATATAATTCTATGCCGATTATATGATAGCAAGATCACAGACTTAAGAAGAACATCTTGATCATCTGCATAAATTATTTGAAAGGCTGAAGAAGTACAAACTGAGGCTAAATCCGAACAAATACACTTTTAGGGTGAGGTATGGAAAACTCTTAGGTTTCAACGTTAGTGGTAAAGGTATTGAAGTTGATCCTGCAATAGTCAAATCCATTCAAGTGTTGGCTCCCCGCACCAAGAAGGAAGTCAGAGGTTTCTTAGGACGACTGAATTACATTGCCCGATTCACTTCTCATTTGACTGCTACCTGTAAGCCAATATTCAAGCTACTGAAGAAGGATCAAGTAGTAAATATGAATGACTACTTTCAAATAGCCTTTGATAAAATCAAGGAGTACCTACAAGAACCTCCGATTCTTATGCCACCAGTTGAAGGAAGACCTCTAATCATGTACCTAACTGCGTTAGAGAATTCAATGGGGTGTGTGCTGGGGAAACATGATGAGTCTGGTCGAAAAGAGCATGCAATATACTACCTTATAAAAATGTTTACCGGCTGTGAAACAAGATATTCGCTGCTCGAGAAAACTTGTTGCGCTTTGGCATACGCTACTAGCCGGCTAAGACAGTATATGTTGACCCATACTACCTTGTTGATATCTAAAATGGATCCTATTGTACCCCAAAATTTACCCTTCCATTTATATTCAAAATATATCCTTATGCTTCTAAGATTTTCAATGGCTCAAGCTTGCTCAAGTGTTGACTGGTCAAACCTCCTCCTAAGCAAATGGCCTACAAATTAGGGTTTCACTTTTCTCAAAGAAAATTGAACTTATAATGCCTCAAGTGGACTTCATCGTTTCTCACAGGTCTTCAATAGTGCTCATGTCAAATTTCAAACCTTGCATCACAAATTTGCTCAGTCAATTGCTCAGATGACTGAAAATTAACTATATTGGACAAAAAGTCAATTGTGGTCAACATACAGTCAAACTTCAATATTTTTTCCAACATCAACATTTTGAGGTGACATTCATCATTTGATCAAGGGTTGATCATAATTCCTCAAGGAAAACCCTCAAATCATCAGAGGTAAAATTTTTCCCAAATTAGGGTTTTAAATGAGGATGACTAATCATTGACTTTTGACCTAGTGCACGACCTAATGGCTTGAAGCGTGATCTCAAGGATTCAAATACAACATATTTACCTAATTACATGGCTCAAGACATTTCCAAAGATGCAAAGGACTGAT
This sequence comes from Vicia faba, assembly GCA_948472305.1. Classification (NCBI taxonomy): domain Eukaryota; kingdom Viridiplantae; phylum Streptophyta; class Magnoliopsida; order Fabales; family Fabaceae; genus Vicia; species Vicia faba. Next base: position 1,003,100,198 of record OX451740.1, read on the forward strand.
AGTTGGAAAATTGAATTGATTGATGAAAAAGTCGACTATCACACAAATGTCAAACTTTGACTTTTTGGTCAACATTGAACTTCAAAAATCAAGAACCATCAAGACATTCAAAATTATCCAGCTTGATCATCAAGAATCAACAAAGTCAACAAAAGTCAAAGATAGAAAATTTTCCAACACTTAGAAAATATTCTAAGTGTTAGTGCTTTATTCTTAACAAATTCACAACTCCATGGCCATTTTTCACTAAGATGCAAGTTGATTCAAGGGAAAATTTCAACCTGAAAGTTGTGCTTTGTAGGGAAACTTCCAACATGCTGCATAATCTCTCTTTGCATGCCTCTAATTCCACAAATCTATCCATAATCAGAATATTACACGAAATTTTGAGCTATTATCCAAGTATTCAAGCCATTGTCCAAGTGATTATTCCATTTTTGGCACAAAGTTAACATTGCCATTCTTACAAAGTAGATTTAATCACAAAGTCAACTCTTCTAGAGCCTCTAACTTGTTTCTTCTGCACACACTCAACATACAAAATCAGATAAGCATGCTTAAAGTATCCAAAAACTCAATGAAGCAAAGTACAAAGCATTTGAACTATGTTCTTCAATGTTTGCTTCATAACAAAGCAACCAAACCGTAACATGTGATTTTGTAAACCAAACTCTCTCATCCTCTAAAACCCTTTCTCTATAAATAGAGATGTCATTTGCAAGAAAACAGACAAATTCATAGCCCTCAAAACACCCCCATACTCTCTCAAACCAGGATTGGCATCAAAACTCCATTTGTTGTAACTTCTGACCTTAAACACCAAACACTCAATCCACTCATGCGTTTTCATCCTAAATAATTCAAAAAGATTCTATAACATATATAAAACTCATCCAAAGGCCTCTTTCATCACTGTAACACCATCTTCATCATCTTCCAAACTTAAAAACTGAGCTTTGCAACTTGACTTGGTTGGAGTGATTCAGACACTTTCAGCATAAAGTAAGGATTGGGATAGCTTCAGGGAGGTCCAAGGAAGCTTAATCAATCATCACCTTGCACCTGGAAGCAACCATACACACTTTGGGTTTTCACTTCAAGAAGTAAGTTTTCTAAACTATGATCTCTTGATACAAGCATCTTTAGTGCATACATACAAAAGAATAAATGTAGATATTATTGCCCTAAAGATAGCCATGAAATTAGTTTTCATTTATATTGCCTGTGTGTTAAGAATTTTAGCTCTGACCAGTTAGGTTTACATTTTGCTACCAAACAAAATTAGTGCTAACCATTGATCCATAGCTTTTGAAAGTTGTATGGTTGGATTCATATTCAAATTTAAAGCAGGTTTGATGTTCACATTTTTTGATTTGGTTGAGAAATGAAGCTTTTAGAATATTAACAATGGTGTTGCTACAACCTACACGCACGAGGAGGAAGAAGCTGGAAAATTCAAATTTTTAAAACTTGGTTTATTTTATATTTAGTGCAAGTGGTATAATGACCGGATGACACAGCCACCACTGTCGCAAGAGCGCACGTACAAAGCCACTTCTTACTTTAAGGGCGTGAGTTTGAACCAATGTGAACCCCCCTTTTTGCCATTTTTTGTGATTTATTTTGACAACTGATTTTTCACACCCCCCATTTCCTTCCACCACGCAAGCCCATTCTAAACATTTTTTTATTATTTCGTTTTGTTTCAAACAAAAACCTTCTTGGGCCTGGACATTTACCAACACCCCCCTGATTACTTTTTACAAACACTGGGCCATTTCAATTTTTATTTATTTTAACTAACATTTCTTTTTTTAATTAATTTTATTTTAATAAACAAAAATGATAAAAATGAAGAAAAAATTAGGTTTAGGTTTTTAATCCATTAATTTAATTTTTGACAAATAATTAATTTAATCACTTTGATTTTAATTAATTAGAAAAAGGGTTTATACTATAAAATATCTTTTCTAAATAAAACACCAAAAAAATAATGAAATTGTAAATAAAATTTGAATTAGGTTTAACTTTTTACTTCATCATTTGAAATATTTTCTAAGCAAAGAAACAAATAAACATTTTTCTTAAACTGTATAAAACTTTTTTAGGGTTTTAACATCTTTTCCCATTCATCACCTTCGCGTACTTTATTTTTTTGCATTAATATTTCTCAATATTGTAAATGCTCAAAGCTTGTAATAGACAAATTAGGGTTTATTGTTTTCCTCCCCCATTCATAAACTTGTAACCCCCATCCCTGAAGCGTTATAATAGCGTAGGATATTTAATTTCCGAAATTTACAGTTTTCCTTATTACTGTTAGTAATTAGGGTTTGTATGTCAAGATTTAAAATCAAACATTATCCAACCATTAATACAAGATAAATTAAATGAAATCAAAATACTTTGCACACATGCACCTCTAGGGTAACCTCACTTGTTGCTTCTGATAAAAATCAGTCATGTCCCTCGAACATGAGATGCTTTAGCAAAGACCCTAAGTTAAAAGATAATAGTCCCTCGATGACCCTTCGATGCTGCCTTCGGTGAACGATCTTAGTCCCTTACGACAAATTACTAAAGCATCTTACAAGTTACCTTCTATGGTTGTACGATGACCCACGCCTGTCCCTCACATCCAATTATAGGGCTCTCTATTAACTAATGGTAGGTTAGCACTATCTAAAGGAGGAGGAAAAGAACAAAGACTTTTTGAGTAGGTAGATCGCTTGTAATCGCTTTCTCACAAACTAAAACAATTTTTTCAAACCTTACACTTTCAAAATAAAAACTTTCCAAAAGCTTTATAAACACTCTCGAGGACTGATACAAGGGTTATTATAAAGCAAATTGCCTTACACTGGCCTTTTCAAAACATCTTCCCAAAACAAACACTTCCTTTGAAAACAAATAATTTTAAAACAAAACATTTTGTATACATTCTCAACTATATGAGAATCATTACAAAATTGCCGCACTTAGGCATTTTAAAAATATTTTTAAACATACACAAACACAGAGCATTTCAAAAAGTGATCAAGCGATTAAGAGCCCGTAGATAACTACGGATGAAAATGGTGCTAAAACCTTCCCTTTTCATAACCTACCCCCCGAACTTAAGAAAAATTCTCAAAGGTCTTTCCTTTTCTTTTCACCCTTTCCTTTATTGGATAAAAGAAAAGTCGGTGGCGACTCTTGCTATCTGTAACATTTGAGATAAAACACAAAACCCAAAAGTCAGTTCTCCCACCGTATTACAGAACTGGCGACTCTGTTGGGGAAACTAAACTAAAAGTCAGGTTACCTTAAGAGCTAGATCACCTTAATTACTTTACTTGTTTGCCTTATATGTTTTATACTTCGGGATATGCTTGGGATTATTTCTTGTATAGATCCTATACCCGGATCTGGGGGAATTTTAGGTAAGTAACAATAGATTATGGAGACTGTACCGTGTAGACTGATATGGTTGAAGCGATGGCTGTGTTAGTGAGACACATTTGTTGGTACCGGTGTCCCTTGAGTCAAGCCAAGGAGAATACGGGGCCGTTGTGTGGTGTCATAAAGCACTAACTGACCATAGAATCTTAGTTGACACAACTTGGCCATTAGAAAATAGTGAGATAGTTGGCTTTGGTGCATACTGAAGTTGGTTGATAATTGATACTACACTCATTGAGATCATACTCTTGGGATATTTCGGTTGCAGTTCAGGTGCTTATGCTGAAACAATGCCTAGGAGAAAGATCAGTGATATTGAGATTCCTAGAACCGAGTTACTTCTTCTAGGACAGGCTAAAACCTAAGACCTTGTGTGCTTTGTTTGTGTATGATTAATTGATCAAACATGAGATCATAATATCATGACACCATGCCATATCATTTTAACTAACCATTTCAAGGACCTAGGAATTTATCTTAGTTCTGTTTTGTAGGTTATGGCTTCTGCTCGTAGAAACACTATCTGAATCTGTTTTGTGAGGACATCTTCTAAACTTAAAGAGTTAGTCTCAAGGGTGCCCGAAAGTTCTCCACTCATCAAAAGGCATGGTCGACTAATCAGTTTGGTTACTTCGGGTTTTGAAGAAGACATTATCAGTGTTCTATTCCAAATCTTTGACCTTATGCATCACTGCTTCACATTTCCTGATTATCAGTTAGTGCCCATAATGGAGGAGTTTTCTCAATTACTGGGAATGTCAATTCTCAATCAAATACTCTTCACCGCTTTAGAGAAAGAGCCACAACCTGAAGAAATTACATCAACCTTACATATGAAGCGGTCCGACATATAGCTAATTGGAAAAAAAGGAGTGGCATCAAGGGTTTTCTAGCTAAATTTTTGTTGGAGAAGGCTCGACTGTTTTTGGATGCTATGAGTTTTCAAGTTTTAGAAGATATCTTGGATTTACTAATCTATGGGTTGGTGCTATTCCCTAATCCAGACCAACTCGTAGATGTGAGCGCCATAAAAATATTTCTTTCTCGTAACCCTGTGCCTACCTTGCTCGGAGACATTTTGCATTCTCTTGACACTCGTACTATGAGGAAGCGAGGGAATCTTATGTATTGAATACCTCTACTATCAAGATGGTTTATTTCGCACCTTCCCCGATCAGTATTGAAGAATGAACAAGGCTTAAGGGGGTCTCCAAGGATGATGTCGCTTTCTCATTCCGATATCTATTGGTGTTCCCGGTCTCTGGAAGATGTCACTATCATTAACCGCTGCGGGGAATTCCCTAATGTCCCACTCCTTGGAATTAGGGGAGGTATTACTTATAACCCTTCTATGGCTCTACAATAATTTGGTTATGCTAAAAGAGATGGTCCTCATGACGCACTTATCCAGGGTATTATGTTCAACTACGAGAATGATTTTCAAGGTTATCGACAAAGGTTTATAAGAGCTTGGGGCATGGTAAACAAGATTAATAGAAAGACTTTAGGACATAAGAATTATATCCCTTTGGAGCCATATCTCAAGTGGGTACAATCTCGTGCTCAAAACCTTATGATGCTATATCCTGATGTCTTACTAGTGATTGTAGAGCCTGCGACTGAGGGGGATATTCCTTATATGATTCTTCATCCGGAGATGCCTATTGACCTCGAAGAATTGCAGAAGTCCTAGATTCAACTCAAGGAAGAATGGGACACCTTTGAAGCTCAATTCTATGCAAATGAGAAGAAAGTGTTGGAGCTCACAAATAAATAACATGAAGAGCGAAGTCTTAATGCATACCTCGACACAAAGAGGAAGCATCCATGGGAGACTTGAGTCTTAGGTTTTAGGAGTTTGTATTATTGTCTCTTTGAGACCCTTTTACTTTTCATTGTAAGCCTAGAAGGCAGTTTGTAACTCTGAACGTATTAAAGAAATATTTGTTTATGTTTCCTTTTTGTCTAGAAAATTTAAATCTCCTAAGGTCCTTGAAAACATTGCACCCATATATCATGCATCACTTGATAAGCAAGGGTTCCGATACAGGTTTCCTCATCTATTTACTGTTTATTTAAGTATAAGATGGCTCTCGAACAAACTATCAAGGATCTCCAAACAAAACATGCAAAATTTCAAGAGACTCTCCTGAATCTGGCCAAAGGGCAACAAGATATGATGACACTCCTCACCACGAAAAAGAAGACTAAGAAGCGGGCTGTTATCCTCAACGTGGGGAGAAGATTCAAAGGCCTTGCTCGGCTGGCTCAAGCAAATGAGGCTTCCTCTGAGGAAGACGACAACCAAGAGGAGGATAATAGAAGTGTCAGGGGTGAAGGTAAAAATAATCAGGCTTCCGAAGATGAAGACTACTCCGACGAATAGTATCCTCCCGCATATGACAAATACAAGCAGTTGGAAGACCGACTCAAAGCCGTGGAAATCCAGAAAGTGTCTGGATTGGATTTTGGAGAACTAGGTATGATACCAAGGGCAGTCATCCCTCACAAGTTCAAGGTCCCCGTCTTTGCTAAATATGATGGTGTCTTTTGTCCCAAACTTCATCTGAGGTCGTATGTTCGAAAAATCTAACCTCATACTGCTGACCGAAAATTATGGGTCCATTTCTTCCAAGAAATTTTGGCTAGCACTCAACTTAAATGGTTCTATCAGCTGGAGGGAACTACCATTCACACATGGGAAGACTTGGTTGTTGCTTTCTACAAGTAGTATCAATATAATGCTGACCTAGCGCCGACTCATGTGCAATTGCAAAATATGTCCATGGGCTCGAATGAAGGGTTCAAGGAGTATGCCCAAAGATGGATGGACCTAGCTGGAAGGGTGCTACCTCCTTTGTTTGGCCTGGAATTAGTGGATATGTTCATGGGAACTCTGACGGGTCCATTATTTAATCTACTGATTGGGAGTTCTTTATCATGGTTTACTATGCTGATTTTGATTGGCGAACAAGTTGAAAGTGGTATCAAGAGTGGGAAAATTTTGATGGTTGCACTCTCTAGTACCGTGAAGAAACCATTCATTGGAAAGAAAGAAACCAACACTATCTATAGCCAGAAGAGACGTAGTAAGAATGATCGTCATCAGTCTGTAGGGGCGGTATTAATCTTCAACCCGACACCTATTCAACAACAACAACAAGGTAACCAACGATGGTCAGACACTCCAAGGAGACATTTTACCAGGATTAATATGCCATTGGATCAAGCATTCCGACATTTGTTGAAGGTCGACCTTATAACACTTTGAGATCCTCCTCCTAATCCCAATACATCCTCTCTGAAGTACAACCCTCATTCAAGATGTGCCTATCATTCAAACAGTCATGGGCATGCCACCAACAATTGCTGGGCCCTGAAAAACAAAGTTCAAGACATGATTGATAATAAGGAAATTGAGTTCGACCCCCCTGAGACTCTGAACGTGATTACTGCTCCTATACCGAAGTATGAAAAAGGCATAAGTGCTATTGAAGACATTCTATATGTTACCTCTATAAATGATGTGATTACTCTTCTCTCTACAATTAAGAAGAATTTGTTACAAGCCGATTTATTTCCAGGTTGTGTTGAAAATTGTTATTGTTGTGCGGTCCAACCCAATGGCTGTGGGTTACTGAAAGAAGGTGTTCAACGCCTGATGGATAAACATGAAATTTTGATTGAGAAAATTTCGCCATTGAAAATTTGTGTCAAGATTTGTTTGTCATAATTGGTACTCCTTTCAGGATCACTTCTAAGGGGCCTGTAAGGATTACTACCAATCCAAAAGCTGCTCCCTTAATCATTACAAAACCTAGGCCCATTCCATATTCCTCGGAGAAGGCTATTCTATGGAATTATGGGTGTGACGTCTATTACCATGGAATTAAACAAAAGTTATATGATAAACATGATGAAGAGGCTGATCCTAACATTGACAATATTGCAGGGACTAGCAAAATTACTAGAAGTGGGAGGATTTTCTCTCCGAAAATCTCTTCACCTATTCAAGTTACAGTCACCAAGAAAACTTATGAAGCTCCAGGTAAAGATCCAATGATAGAGCTTGGCCGGACGGAGGCACCAAAAGAAGCTACAACCAAGGACACCTCTGGACAAGAAATGGAAGAGGTTTTGAAGATCATTCATAGAAGAGATTACAAAATTGTTGAACAGCTGGGGCAGACCCCGTCCAAAATCTCCATGCTATCTTTACTACTATGTTCTGAAGCCCATTCACAAGCTTTAATGAAATTTCTGAAGACTGCTCATGTACCACAAAGGATTTCTGCCGATCAATTTGGAAGTTATATTGATAACTTAACGACTGACAATGGATTAGGTTTCTCCGATGTTGACCTGACTCTGAAGGGGAGAAAACATAATAGGTCACTCTATGTTTCCATTGAATGCAGAGGCACTATGTTGGCTCATGTGTTAGTTGATATTGGCTCTTCTCTAAATGTTATTCCAAAAGAGGCTCTTGACAGACTGGATTGTGAAGGAGTTTTGTTGAAACCTAGTGACATCGTAGTTCGAGCCTTTGACGAATCCAAAATAATGGTGCACTGAGAAGTGTATCTTTCGATCAAATTAGGTTCATAGATATTTGAATCCACCTTCTATGTTATGGACATTTGACCAACTTATGCTTGTCTATTAGGACGCCCCTGGATCCATGGGGCAGGCGCTGTTACCTCAATCTTGCACCAGAAATTAAAGTATTCTGTGAAAGGGAAGATTATTACTGTCTGTGGAGAAGAGGAGTATATGATCAGCCACCTGAATTCATTCTGGTATGTGGAGATGGATGGAGAGTTTATTTAGACTCCCTACCAAGATTTTGAAGCGATTTCCCCTGCTGTTGTTGAATATGTTTATGCCATTCCGAAGATTACCAGGGTTCCACACAAGATGGCTTCCTTGAAAGATGCCAGAGCTACTGTAGAAGAAGGTGGTTGCATAATTTGGGGTCAGCTTCCTGATATTCCCTACAAATCTGGTAAGTTTGGTTTGGGCTTTACTGAAGAGGGTCAAAGGGCTGTTTGTCGCGCTCGAGTTGGAAGACCTCTGTTTCGTATCAGCAACAACGAAATTAATGCTATATAATACGTTGACAGTGATGGTAACTTTGACAACTGGATCTTTCCTACCATTGGCAACGGACTCAACAATTGGGAAGCAGAAGACATTTTCTTTATCTCCTTTAGCTAGGAGTAATAGCTATTTCTGTTTTTATTTTCTTTAAGAAGGTTTGTTATGTAATTTCTTTTAAAACAATGACTTTAAACCTTATGTCTTGCCCGGGGAATAACAATTCATTTGTTAAGGGTTGTCATTTCACATTTCATATTTTCATTTAATGGAAACATTGGATGTTTTGCATTCAAATTTTGCACTCTCTGTCTTTCTTTTATTACACTTTCAAATAGCTATGTGTTCTTACACACACCCACACACTACATTGCAGATCCCCATCAACTCTGGATCTCGTTGATAACGATTCTGCTATTGCCACTTATGACTTTGAAAATCCAATCTACCAAGCTGAGGACGAAGGCGAGGAAGATTGTGAAATACCCGGAGAACTTTCCAGACTCTTAATACAAGAAGAAAAGGCTACCCAACCACATGAAGAGTCGGTGAAACTGGTAAACTTGGGTTCTAAGAGAGACACAAAAGAGGTCAAGATAGTCGCCAACTTAGAGGAAAGTTTCAAGAACAGGTTGATTGAGATGTTGCACGACTATGTTGATGTATTTGCTTGGTCATACGATGACATTCCAGAGCTCGATAAAGATATTGTGGTCCACCGTCTGCCAATGAAAGAGGGTTGTTCTCCGATTAAGCAGAAGGTTCGTCGTGTGCGTCCCGAGATGTCCGAGAAAATCAAAGCTGAGGTTATGAAACAATTCAACACAGGGTTCTTAGAAGTGATGTCATATCCTCAATGGGTTGCTAATGATTGAAGAATTAAAAAACACAAGAAGGGGGGGGGGGGTTGAATTGGGGTTTTTAAAACTTAAAGAAAAAACATGTTGGTTATCCTGGTTCGTTTGAACTCAAAATACTCTAGTCCACCCGCCAAGGTGATTTCGTGTCTCTCAACGAGGTCTTAGTCCACTAATCAAACTTGACTACACAGTAACTATGACAACCGTCAAAGTCTTCTTGAGTTTAAATCACAACCCAATTTTCTCAAGGAATTTCACAAATAATATTTAAGAGAGTGTACAAAATATCTTTTCTAATAAAATAGTATCACACAAGTGATGTTTTACACAAATGAAATTTAGTATGTTGAAGGTGATCAAGATGACTCATTTGTTGTGCACTCAAAATCATAAACGAT